>CM045552.1:3566527-4291246 GCA_024721245.1 Mitragyna speciosa
TCCTGTAGAGGTTAGAACTAGTTCCTATGATGCTAGGAATCTCTCTTACATCAGGGCAAGAATATGGGTTAGAATTAGAGATCCTTTAGTTGCTGGATTTTATCTAACCATGATTAACGGTATCACTACTTGGGTCTCTTTTGAGTATGAGCGAATTCATAAGATTTGTCGTAACTGTGTTCTTGTTGGTCATACGATTCCTCTCTGTGGATTTTTGGAGGCCGATGAAGCTCTTGAAGACTTTTTCACAGATCACTTTCAATAACTGGCACAATCAATTGGACTTCCTTTGCGATGGGATATGAGCAAAGAACTTTACTATAAATCTATTCGGGCTCACTCGCATTGCCGTCATCTCCGAAATACTACCATTTCTTCCTCTTTTTGGTCCACATTGAATAGGTCTTTTATTTTGCAAAATTCCAATCGCTTTCAAAATGGGTTCAAATTTGTTCAAAGGTCAGAGACCCACTTATTCTCAGAAACACCATCATTTTTTGGAGGTCAACACAATCGCTCTTCGGTTCCAGTACAAAATGCTACTGAAAACATGGAAGAAGATGATGATCCTGATATATCCATAGATGATGAACAACCGGCTATAGAAGAAGATGTAGTGGATATTGATGATCATGCTACTCTCCATATTCTTTTCTATATTTTTCAATTGGGCGATGGTGAAATTGAATCCCAACAATTCACAGTGGTTAATGGCCAAATCCAAGCTGCGGTGCCGTTGCCGGAAGATAATATTCCGGAATGGCTCTCTTATAATTTTATCACAAATGCAACATTGATAGAAGATGACGTTGAGATGTCAGAGCACCTACCCTCCTTAAGCAATGTGTCTTCTGACTTTTTTGACTTTCAGTTGAATCTTTGCTTGCAAAACATGAAAGGTAGAATACAAGTGTCTATTCTTCTAGAGGATGCTCACCGCGTACCTGTCGAATCAATCCCTAACAATCTCTTGCAACATCACTGGACATCTCTTATGCAACGACTTCCATAACATTGTAACTGGAATTCTATAGTTTCGGCTGCTCGTGGGTTATTTAACATTTCAAGTTCTAGTCTCTTTTATCATGGGCCGCGTTTCCTCTCTCAATTCCGTGGACCATTGACTCTTTGGCAGCCCATTTGTTTAAATGGCCCTTCTCAAGTCTTGCTGCAAGATGGATACAATATTACTCTTATTAGAAAGGCTTTATTACTCTCCTTAATGAACTTTCTCTCATTGATCTTTAACTTCCCAAGCCAAAGTTTCAGAAACTTAAGGCACAACAACAATTGTTTCTTGATGGAGTGGACTTCTCTTCAAATGGAAGGACTTAACCCATTTTCTTTATTACCTTCTGACTCTAATACTCCATCCTTTTCTTTGCAAGTAAATACTAACTTGGAGGGCCCAATCTTCTTTTTCCTTAACAAATTACGGTTTTAACTATCATTTATCCCTCTTCAACCACGGTTCACGTTTACAAGTTCTCTACACGTTCAAGAATGCTTTCTAGTAGCAATTCCACATGCTTCTCACACTACTGCTTACCTTTCTGGAATGAAAAGTCATTTATATTGAAAATTACTTCCTTTGAAGAAAATTTCCTTTGAAGAAACGATCAAGAACCTCATCCTTTGACACATTATTTGCATATTACCTTGATCCAGATCCACTTTCTTATTCAGCTTCCAACAGCTCCTCGTCTGATGAAGATGACGATATTTGTCTCTCAAATTGAAAGACAAGGAATTTACAGTCCATGACAAACAGGAAAGCTGTTTGTTGGGGTGGCAAACAAAGTGGAGTCTTAACTTCTAGAATGTCTAAAGTTTCAAAGAAGAAAATTATGAACCAAATTGACGTGCTATCCTTCCGGAAAAGGAAGATAAATCCGGAAGAAGGAACTTCTTCCTCAGCTCCCATCAACGAACATCTGCTCACTTTACAAGTTACGGAAGAAGAAGGACAATCAGTCAGATTGATGGATGCTTCTTTTTTGGCAGCACGTTTTGCTGAAATTGTCAACTTATGTATCTCTGCTAAAGGCTTTCAGGGGATTGTGCCGATGGAACAATCATCTAAGCAACCATGAAGACTCTTTGCTGGAATTGTAGGGGGATGGGTCACCCCCTAACAATTCAAACTATCAACAAGTTGACCCGTTCTTACAAGCCAGACATTTTGTTTTTGATGAAAACCAAAGTCTCTAATGTCAAAATGAAAAAATGGCTTCAATCCTCTTTTTTTGCTTTTTGGGAGTTAGTTCCTCCGATAGGTAGATCAAGTGGTTTGTGTCTGATTTGGTCTCGTTTTGTTTCAATCTCTATGCCGCTGAAGTTACAAAACTTATTTTGTTTGCAAATCAATAAGACCAATGGTTTTTCCTGGTATTTGTTTTTAGTTTATGGTCACCCAAATCTTCAATATAGGAATGAGGTTTGGAATTCTGTATCTACCTATTTCACTGCTAATCCGAAGCCAGCGATGATTGCGGGAGATTTTAACCAAGTACTCAATTCGAGTGATAAACTATCTTTTAAATCATCATCCTTATGTGGAGCAGAAGAGTTTCAATCTCTTTTGACAACTATGGGGTTAACGGAGCTTGCAAGCTTAGGAAATTGGTTCACCTGGACAAATAATAGGAAAGATTCTTCCACAGTTTATAAAAGGTTGGATAGAGCGTTTGCAGATCAATTATGGATTGAAAATTTTTTCAAAGCTAGACTTCGCAATCTACCCATCATGCGCTCAGACCATGGACCAATTTTAGTTGACACCAAAATTTTCTTCCAAAAAAAAAAATGCAATTCGGCCAAATTTGAATCATATTGGGCCCGTGATATAGCTTGTAGACAAATTGTTTCGAAGGCATGGCATTCTTCCTCATCTGATCAGAATAGTCCAATGGATATAGTCATTCTGCTCAATATTTCGATGGCCCAACTTTCCAATTGGAATAAATCTTCATATGGTAATTTGGATGAAAAAATTAAAATTGCCTGCAATCATTTGGGAGAGCTACAGAATTCTTTACACATTAAGCATTATCGCAATTTAGAATATCTTTTAAGACAACACTTGTACTATTTGACTCGATGTAAGGATGATTATTGGAAACAAAGATCGACAATTACATGGATGAATAATGGGAATACTAACACTAAGTTCTTCCACTCTTAGGCTACAAGGAAACAAGCTTCAAATTTTATATCACAACTGGAGACAGATGAGGGTGTTGGTTATATGAGCAAGAAGATATTATTAATTATGCTACTCACTATTTTCGACATTTGTATATGGATCAACATATTGTTGGAGGGGAAAGTACACAGAAATCTCAGTTTATAAATCATATTGATGAAGGACTAAAAGAAGAACAAAAAGGGTAGTTAAACTCACCATTTACAAGGGATGAAGTTAAGGCAGTAGTTTTCATGATGGGAAAATGAAAAGCACCAGGGCCTGATGGATTTCAAGCGGGATTTTATCGAACCTATTGGGACATCGTGGGTGACTTAATCACTCGTGTGGTTTTGAATTGTCTCAACAACAATGCTCCTTTGCAAATGTTGAATCAAACCAAGATAGTTCTAATACCTAAGGTCAATAATTCTACACAATTATCTCACTTTTGTCCTATAAGTCTCTGTAATGTTATTTATAAAATTGTTAGTAAAGCTGTACCTAATAGATTGAAGAAGGTACTTCCAGATTTGATTTCTCCATATCAAATGCCTTTATCTCACAGAGATCCATTGCAGATAATATCCTGATAACTCATGAGATTCTCGAATTTATTCGTAAGAAGAAACATGGAAAGAAATCTTTTACAGCTATTAAGTTGGATATGAGTAAAACATTTGATAGGGTCTCTTGAGCTTTTCTTCAAAAGGTTATGGTCAAAATGGGTTTTCCAGAGCATTGGATCTCCTTAATTCACAATTGTATTTCATCAGCAACAATGTCCATCTCTATTAATGGCATGTTGTAACCAAGCTTTGAAATTAAACGAGATATTCAACAAGGATGTCCACTCTCACCTTACTTGTTCATCATCTGCCAACAAGCTTCATCATCTGTTCCTTGCAAACTGAGTTCCTTGCATAATTATAAAGGTATTTCAATTTTAAGAGGTGGTATGAAAATCTCATATCTTATATTTGCAGACGATTGTATCCTTTTCATGGAATCTTCTACTGCGTCAGCCCAGATTCTTGTCACACCCTCCAAACTTATTGTCGGTTCTCAGGACAATCTATTAATGTCCATAAATCAACTTTAATCTTTCGTACCAATTCGAGTCCCTCCTTAAATTCCAGCATTGCCTCTATTCTTGGTTTACATATCCATTATAAGATTGGTAAATATTTGGGGCTAGATTTAGATTTTTCTCAAACCAAGAGAAGTCTGTTTATCCATATAAATAATAGAATTGCTTGGAAAACCTCTACTTATAAAACTGTTTCTCTTTCTATTATGGGACGAGTTACTCTAGCTAAATATGTGCTTGCTGCTATATCACAATATACTTTAAGTGTCTTTAAGTTACCAGTGATTGTGGCTAAAGAAATGGACAGGCAAATTGCTAAGTTCATTTGGAAAGGAGATTCAGATTGAAATGGAATTCACTGAAAAACTTGGAATTTTATTTGTCTTTTTAAGTTTTATGGAGGTCTAGGTTTAAGATCCACTTCAGCCTTGAATCAAGCATTTTTAGGAAAGATAGTGTGAAAAATTTTGTCTAAAAAAGAATCTCTGATCAGTAGGTTTTTCTTGCAAAAATATTGCAAAAATTTCTCGTTTTTATTAATTAGGCCTTCCAATTCTTCATCTTGGGGATGGAAAAGTATTCTTTGGGGATGAGATCTTTTATGCCACGGGTTGAAATGGAGAGTAGGAATCGGGACTAATATTCATATCTCCGATGATTGGATTCCTGGTATGTCTAATCCTCTTAGATTTCATTCTACAGTTTCATCTCATTTATCACTGGAAGTTAGCGATCTTTTTGACGCTTCTCGAAATTGGCGTATACCATTAGTCTTAGCGATCTTTCCTCCTCTTGAGACCAATACGATTAGTTCCATTCATATTCCTATGAATACGTACGAAGATAAACAAATTTGAGCTCTGGAATCTAATGGAATTTATTCAATTAAATCTGCTTACCATCTAGTCCAAACTCTTCATTCTCTGATCAAACCAAGACATAGCCATTTCGCGTTGTCTAACAATGGCCAATTGATTTATAAACGACTTTGGTCCTTGAAAATGCCCTCAAAGATACTTTTCTTTTTTTGGAGATTATTGCAGAATATTTGTCCAGCAATGCTTGCTTTATTTAAGAGGAACGTGGTGCAATTGCCTTTATGTCTTCGTTGTGGTAACTGTGAAGAATCAATAGAGCACCTGTTCTTTGATTGTCCTTTATTTAAAATTACCTGGAGATTGTCCCAACTAGGGCTTAATTTTGAAGTTGGTACTCGACAATCCTTCTACACTTGGGCATATAACTGGTTTCAATCCATTCAAGATGATTCTATAATCATTCAGTTTATTGTTATCATATGGCATATATGGAAGGCAAGGAATGAATTTCATATGGAGTCAAGACGAATTTAATCCGAAGCATTTTGTCAAAAGGTCACAGGCTGATTTTTTGCAGATCATCAAGGTGTTTTCTCATTCAGAAGATTTCGAGGAACAAATAGCAAAGCCAAAAACTAAGAACATTTTTCACACAGTTTCTTTTGATTTGGTCCGAAATTGTAGCACATATATTATCTTGGATGAAGTACAACTAATGGTTGCTAAACCGGAAATGGTCACATGTACTTTTGATGGCTCTTTTAATCCTATCTCAGGTAAATCTTCAATTGGTATCATCTGCAAGAATTCCCTTGGCACCACGATGTTAATAAGATCGTTTTTTATTAATGCTTCATCTCCTTTGCAATGTGAAATGATAGCTTGTTTAAATGCTATCCTTATAGCTCTGGATTTTGGCTTCTCAAATGTCACGCTTGAAACGGATTGTCTACATCTTATACAGTGTTTATGTACTAGGACTATTACTCCCTTTGAACTAGAAACTACTCTAGTTGATATTTCGATAGTTTTTTCTTATTTGTATTCATGTCATGTTATAAAAGTAGATAGGTCAAAAATTCAGTAGGCCCATAATCTTGCTGTACTATTAACTACTGTGTAATAGTTTGTTTAAATGATTTTATATATATTTTCTCAAAAAAAATCTTGCGGTATAACCTTTTTTTTTGTTTTTTATTTTTTGTGTCATACAATCTAATCCATAGAAATGCAAATGAGGCAATCGATATGTCTTTTATTAATGGGCCTCTGCCTCCTCAAAGCCCAGACCTTCTTTTTATTTATTTATTTTTTTGGAAGCCCAGCAACACGCTATTAATAGCCCAAAGTTCAAATCCGAAGTCCCCCTGCTCCTTTCGCTCCATCTGAACCCCAGAGCCAGAATAGTCTAACGTACCCCCTTCGACTAGGGTGTTATTCTTCAAGTCTCTGCAGGTCTCTTCTTCCCATTCTCCTCTTTCTCGCTCTAGAAACCGACCGGAGGCCCAACAATGGCATCGGGCGGTCACCGAGCATCCACGAATTTAACGGCAAGGATTCATCCACTGGTTATCTTTAACATCTGCGATTGCTTTGTGAGGCGGCCGGACCAAGCCGATCGAGTCATCGGAACTCTTCTGGGCTCCGTTTTGCCTGACGGCACGGTTGATATTCGCAATTCATATGCCGTTCCTCATAACGAGTCTGCAGATCAGGTTTCGCCTTCGTCTCTCATGTGTTTGCTCCTTACTTTTAATTGAAATTTTCTTGAGCTGAATTCGCCAATTCTTATCCTGACACATGGCAATGATCTCATGCTACGGTGCTGGTTAAAACGATAAAGGAAAAGAATTTGGGCACTGGTTGTGCTTGAATTTTTTTTTTGGGCAAAAACAATGATGTGAACCAGCTGATTTGATTAATTAGGGGGCCTTTGTATTGGTTTTAGTTTGCGCTGGACATTGATTACCACCATAATATGCTGTCATCCCAGGAAAGGTGAACCCAAAAGAAGTTATTGTTGGATGGTAATTTTCAGCCATCCTGGTTGGTTTGTTTTATTTTCTGAATTTTCTTTTTAATTTCATTTGAGACAATGTGAAGATTAAGTTTTGACCAATCTGGTAAAAAAAAAGTCTTAAAATGCATGTCTTATACATCTATTTTAGTTATTATTATGCTGCTGTATTTTTACCACATTATCTTTGTTTTGCGAATAAGTTGTTTTATTGCATTGTTGTTGGATGAGGTCTTTTGCTCAGTATTAACTGTTTTATTATAGTTTATTTGGATCTCTTTAAATATGATACTGTCAATGACTAAAGGTCAATTTCTGATGATTCAGAGATTCTTTAGAATGTGTGCATTACTTTCCTTCTCGTTACTGTCTTTCCCGTTTTGCTAGTATTCGATTTCTTCACGTGCTAATGGCTTTTTAGGTCTGGACTGACCTTTGCTTAGCTGGAGGCTGCAAATAGTCCTCAACTCATTAGATTTGCTTAGTATCAGCTGCATTCATTTCTGCAGGCTGTTGATCGTAGTTTAACATTCTCACAGTATCATTTTATATTCTTTTGCAATTGAAAAAGATTAAAAGTCTTTTTTTCTGAAAGTACGTGAAGATGCATGACTCCTGCAATACAAGTAGATGCATGGAAAATCTTCTATGGTTGAATCTCTAAAGAATCTTATTGTAAGTTTAGGTTTAACCATTTTGGTCTTTGCCAGACAAGTTTAGGGTCCCTTGCTTCTTGCTCAAACTTAGTCCTTCTCTCACTCATTCTAGGCTTGTCTTTTAAAGCGATGATCTGGAGAGATAAGCTTCAGATCTACATGTTCTCTTATTAGTCCTAGTCATGACTGTTTGCATTCACACATACTAAACCCCACTTAATGTCAGATTTTGTATGTAGGGATACAATGATTTTCCTTTTTTTATTCTCCTTTTATCTGGACAAGAGTTTTGTTGAATCTCCATTTGTGTTAAAGTAATTAAATGCAACATCAATCTTTTGAACACTTGTTAGTAATGGGTCTTTACGTATTGCATCTGCTGGATAAAATTTGACACGAGGCTAATTTCAGATGTAGCTTTTATTGATATTAGTTTTGCTATTTGCTTGTTATTTCTGGTCCAACGGCAAGTTTTGGGATGATTACTCCTCAACTTATTCCAACCAATTTGTTCAAACACAAAAATATTAGGTTAAATCAAATGTTCAATGGGAAGAACTGAGAAGAGAAGAAAAATAGGACATGTAAAAGACTTGGGCCAACTGTTCTAGATGTGGCTGGTTATCGTATGACTGGTTGAACTGTCTAGTGCTGTCTAGATTTCCAAGTTCGAGGTATAGAGATGGGATAAGGGGGTTTTTGGAGCCTAGGATGGGTAAGTAGGTGTTATTCCATCTGCATAATGCTGCATATACTTGAGGCTTGATATGAATATATTTTAAAGACTTTCCGTATCTGATGCATAGTTTTTGCAAAGAGTGTGTTATGTAAGAGTTTTACTTGTAATATAGCATTGCTTCCAAAGCTTAATGTTTACTGCAGTAGATTTTATTTGTTGTATAATTATGACAACAATTTTGACTTGAAATTTCTTGTCATGGTTACAGTTGATATTCTCAAGACATCTATGGTTGACAAACTCCCCAGCGATGTGGAAGGCATGGAAGCCATGATGGAACGATTACTTGTTTTAATTGATGATGTTTACAAATATGTCGATGATGTGGTGGTGGGACAATTGGTTCTATATTCCTGACTTTGCATGTGCAGTTACCTTGGCTCCTTTCTGATCGTCTGTTGAATATTCATCTCAGGAAGGGCGTGTTGCACCAGATAATAACATTGGAAGATTTATATCTGATGCCGTATACTCCATCCCTAAGTTTTTACCTCAACCTTTTGATAAGCTCGTAAATGATAATCTTCAGGTAAACCATCACGGTTTTCTTTTTCATTTTTTTTTAATGTTTTCATTATTTTTATTTTTGGGTTAGGTAAAACCATGTAGCAATGAATTTTGGCCTTTCTTGAGTTACATATTTACTACTTCTCGATAATTTAAAAACTCATCCATATATTCACAATTGGGTTCTTCGGTTTCAAACTGTGAATTTGGACTTGATGTGTTTGATTTCATAAATGTTGATGCCTTTAACTCCTTCTCTATCACAAGTTGGTCTTGTTTTTGGAGTGGGAATCCTAAATAGTCATATTAATTAGTAGGGTTGAGAAATATTTTGTTCTCTAAAAAATTTAAGGTATTTTCCATGATTATTTGTGCTGTACTCAAACCTAGGTCTTGAAATGTGTTCCCTCATTAGGTACATTTTTTCAGTTGCTTTTGATGAATTGTGAAGTTGAACATACTGGTATTTATATTGTTCTAACCACAATTTTTTTTCCCTTCACATAGGACCAATTAATCTTGCTGTATTTGTCAAGCATCACAAGAACACAACTTAGCTTGGCCGAAAAGCTGAACAATGCTGCTCAGATCTTGTAACTGTCCTCTCAGAGTTTTCAACTAGCTCAGCATATTCACTACCTTTTCATGTTCACTTCTGTATGACCAACTGTTGAGTAATGTGGTCATCGTTTTTGAAGATGGCGCAATATTATTGTTAAGTGTTATTGTTTTTATGATTTCCCCTGTTTTTTCTTTTTTAATAAATTCAGCAGTATGTTTTGCCTAATGTGATTTTCCCATTGTTGTAATGCTATCCACATTGTTTCTGGTAAAAAGAAATTCCACGTTGATTGTAGAAATCGTCATGATATGTATAATGTCGAGACTTGTTTTTTGGGTGCCTGCATCTTCAAAGTCTGGGTTTAAGTAAGATGATGAGGTAAAAAAAATGTTTCCGAGCTATCCTCTGTTGCTGTCATGGAGAAATCACCACGTACATTATTTGTTTATTTAATTACTGAATCCGTATGGAACGCTGCTGTGTGTAGTCTTGCTTCGTTGCGGTCAGATGGGATGACTTTTTTTTTTTTTTTTTGGTTAAAGGGTTTTTATCTTCAAAACCTCCTGTGAGTTACATGTAGTTGTAATCAGGAAAACCATTATGTGTAGTTGTAACAATAGTAATAATAATAAGATAGGAAAAGACAATTATTTGCGTCACTTAAGTGACTTTAGTTACTCTTGGTTACCATAGCATGATGGTTCTTCTTAGAAGTGTCTTGCTTGTTAGCCGAAATAAGCCATAAATTGCAATGGTCATGAGTAAATGGCCGGCACTGAAATAGCGGGTGGTCGGAAAGTGATTGTGTCTTGATCATAGGTCAAGTGGTGAAAGTTAAATGAGATCAAAAGCGTCCGTTGCCGCTGTCGCGCGAGGCAAAGTTCTTTTACAAACACTTTAAAATTGAAGTACGACGTGTTTCCTCGGTAGCTCTCCAGAATTCCTCATCGTATTTTGGCCTGTGATTGAGGGGATTTGTACACGGTTTTTCTCCACCTTGTAATATAATGGTGCCCCGAAAAGGGGTGTTGGTAGAACTTCCATTACCAAATTCTGACGTGGTGCCCCGAAAATGGGCGTTGCTAGAACTTCCATTATCAAGTCCTGACAAAGATAGTGGAGACAAGAAAGAAAATGACGGAAATTAGGGCGGCCTTGAATTCACGCGTGCCTCTTTCCCTATTTTGAATACTACTCCGATGCTTTTATTGCATGAATCCATCACTTACTAAGGCATACTACATCTACACTAGTGGGCACTAGGAGTGCGAGTCAGACTGCTCGAGTCTCACTGAAAAACATATTTGCTTGAGTTTGTGAGGTGAGATAGATACAAGTTTAGCACCCCTAAACCTTAAAAAAAGCACTCTTTCTCTTGAATTGGATGAAGGATGAGATCAGCCGTATCTATTTGGAGTATTGGTGAGGACAGGTGAATCGGACGTTCGGTGCTTTTTCCGATCGCACCTTTCCATCCTTCCTATGGCTATCCCAATTTAATTGACATCGAGTTTGGTGTTACTGTAGCGTGGATAGGAAAAGCAAATAGTATATGGAAAAGCTCAAAGGGAGAAAATCAGTGAAAGAGAAACCACAGCAGATGATAAAATGAGAATTTTTGTTTAGCTTCTGTTGTCTAAGTGTTGGCTCATGCATTTGATTTAATAAAATTTTTATCTCTTCTTTTTATCAGAAAGTGGGATCTTACCTTAGCAACAGCAAAGGCGTACGATATTTAATGCAATTGAGCAAAAAGCCCCAAAAAAAAAAAAAAGGGACTAGGTTGACGACCAGTTCAGATTTTCGGTGCCAACTTTTTCAGTGCCACCGCAGTGCCATTCACCAAGGACTGCCACCTTGCATTCACACTTATCACATTTGAGATTAATTAGATAACTATCCTAGTGTGAATGCAAGGTGGCAATCCCTGATGAATGGCACTGGGGTGGCACTGAAAAAGCTGGCACCGAGGATCTGAATTGGGTTGACGACACAAATGCTAATAAATGTAATGCTACATCCACAAGTGAGACAAACACAAAATTCCCGTAACTCCACTTTTGATAGTTAAGCGATATTATTACTTTTTTCTGCAATTACATTATCATTTTTAGTTGTTCACTTGCATAAATAAAACAAAAAGTGACTTGTATATTTATGGTGCCCTTAGATCTAGTGACAATCCTAGAAGTCGGAACGCATAATAATGCCGCGCCAAACACTAAAAGACAAATAAACTCGTACTAATATATCTGGCGGAGTTCAAACATTCTTGAGAATTGTGGAAAGCACGATCAATTAATTGACCGTTTATTTCCTCGATTACTATTGAATCAAAAGCAGGCCTCTAAGCAAAAGCTGTCCAGACAAGAATAGAGGAGAAACATTAAATATAGGACAAGTTGCCGGTACAAAGTGCAGACTAGAAAAGGCAAGCAAGGTCTTCTTTAGGTTCCTCGTTAACTCTGAAGAACGCGTGGCGTGAGAAGAGACTACAATAACAAACTCGGAATTTCAGCAATTGCACAATTTTCTTTAGTTGGTATAAACTTCGCATATTTGTTACATTTCTGTGAATACAAATCTATATCCTCATAACAATGGCTTTAAAATGACAAAAGAAAATTAAAGTTTTTAGGGGCGTTTGGTTCGCGGGTGTTGGAATCAAACCCGAGAATCAACCCCAATATTGGTGTTCGGTAATTGGGAATCGGAATCAAACTCTCAGTTGGTGGGTTTTGAAAAAACCTGACCAAATTGGTGGGTTTTGGCAAAAAATCACAAATGATTTCCATATCTGGACGTTTGTATGGATCATTATGACGTCCGAACGATCCATCTGGACGTTTGGAACTTCATTCGGATACCGTCCACCATAATTTTGCATGTCCTAGGCATGCGGATGTCCGGATGACTTGTGGATATGATTCCGATTCCCAGCAAACCAAACAGTAATTATAGAAATGATATCCATTTCAGGTATTGAACCAAACACATGTATTAAAATTGAGGGTTTCATTTCAAACTCAATAATAATGATTCCAATTCTGATTTCGATTTTCGAGTGCAAACCAAAATCCCTTAGCTAATTTAGGTGTTTGAATGTTTCCCGCATGGCCATTGAACATGTGGTTGTCTCTTTCCAATTGATCACAAATTTGACGACCAAAGATTCACGTTGGAACTTTTGGCCAATTTCTTTCTCAGATTTTGGGTGATTTTTCAATGAAGCTGCGTTAAGGTTTTGAAACATTGCTTTAAGAGTCTTCTCAAAATTGAGACTCCGGTTGAAACTTGTAAATACACAACACAGATTTCCATGCTCTGATTGTTTGACTTCTCGAAGATATAATTTTAGTTCAGAGAATAAAACATGTTACCAAAAAATACATTCCCTAACAAACAAACTTTGCTTACCTGGTATGTACCAATGGAATCAAGCGTTTCTCGAGTTTGTTAAGATTAATCAAGTTATGTACTAAGGGAGAAAACAAAATCAGTACTCAGTTGCCTAAGACAGGAGCCAGAAGACATAAGAAAAGTTTAATTTTTTTCCCTTTCTACTAGTCGGTCAATCTGTGTAGTCCCTCTCAAATTTCAATTTTGCTGCTTTATGTCCTTTTGTTCTCTGCCACCACGAAACTCTATAAAGAAGGCCGTATGTGGATATCCAACAAATTTTGACTGAACAGTTTGCACGGGTCAGCCAAACTCAGTATCCATGTCAGTGATCAAAAGCAACCAACTAGGATCGGACAATGTGTGAACGTTGACTTTCATTGCAAGCAATCTTCTTTGCCATCAAATTATTTATGAATTATACTTGGATTACTTGTATGTCTTTGTAGATTTGTCTTATTAGGTTAGCTAACTAAACAACATCCACTAACAACAAAAGGGCAGTGCATTGATCCCAACAAGAAACTCAACTTAGTGGAACAATTGGTGGATAAATAACTAGTGCATGAGTTCGCTTATGTCCAATTAATTTTCTTGTGAGTTGAATTATTAGAGTACCTGAATTATTTGTTTCATGAGTCTTACAATCTAATCGGTACTTATTGATTAGAAATAAATTTTGCCCCTTCATAACTGCTCTTTTTTTTTTTTTCTTTGTAGGATCGAATGCAAGAATTATACACAATAACATTACGAAGTCACATCAAAGACAGTGATAAATTTTTAATTAGTTTTGTCAATAGATTTCGTTAGGTCTGAAAATCATTAAACTTATTCTATTATACCATTTGCTATGCTCATGTACAATCACAAATATAGTCAACTAATAGTGGACTTTCTGTTTTATGAAAACTTGATAAAATACTTGAATTCTCATGTATCTCACGACCAAATATAATCAGGGCAGCTGTGCATGTCTATCTCCCTCTACAGGCTACCAGTGTTTTTAAACCCGGACCGGACCGGCCGGTTCGACCGGTTGAACCGCGAACCGGCCTTGTGTCCGGTCCGGTTCTGTCGAAAATACTGTAGATTTAATGAACCGTTGAGAACCGGTTGAACCATGCGAACCGGATCGAACCGCCGAACCGTTGAACCGCCGGTTTTTTGACATTTTGACTTTTCAAAAATTTTTTTGGCTTCCGCGGGAGTCGAACCCGCGACCTCCTTTTAGCCTTTGCTGCACGTGAACCACTAGGCCAAGCTTGTTTTTGTTGTTTTAGTGTTAGCAATCTTTTTATTTGTTCTTTGTTTAGTTTTTTTTTTACTTTAATCATTTAAAT
This sequence comes from Mitragyna speciosa, assembly GCA_024721245.1. Classification (NCBI taxonomy): domain Eukaryota; kingdom Viridiplantae; phylum Streptophyta; class Magnoliopsida; order Gentianales; family Rubiaceae; genus Mitragyna; species Mitragyna speciosa. Next base: position 3,580,843 of record CM045552.1, read on the forward strand.
AAAGTTAATTGATTATTACATTTTTAGTTTCTTTGTTTTCTTTAATCATGTTTAATGAATTTAATTGATTCTTACTTTTCTAATTTATTTGTTTGTTTTATTAATTACATTTAATGAAATTAATTGATTCTTACCTTTTTATCTTGGCATCCAAATTCATTATATTAAAGAAATCTTAGATTTACTTTTACCAAAATCTCTCCTGCTAAGATTATTCTTTTAATCTAAATTGCTTAATTATTCTTTTATGCCTAAAACATTCTCATAATTAAAAGTTTAAATTGGTATTTTTGTACAACATTTGTGTAAATTTTTAAATTATGGTTAATCATTATTCAATAATAAGCACTTATGATATCTTGAAAGTAAGTGGATTGAAAGTTATTTTCTTTATTAAAAAAATTAAAAATCAGTTTAGATTATTAAAATCATATTATTATAGCATCACATATCCACCTTTTCTTGACATACAAAAAGAAAATGTGTAAATTAAAAAGAATTGATTAAATTAAGAACTACTAAGCAAATAGATTTACTTGTTAGTTTTATTTTTAAAACTATTGTACAAAATCAAATTGACTCACTCAATAGTCCGATACGTCAAAAATAAAATTTCTTTTGGAGAGAATACGTCTATAATTAAAGTTTGAGAACCGATTTTAAATAACGTTTAAGCTCTTTTAAGAAATTCTTGATTGGTAGAAGACTATTAGAAATTACCTCTCATTAGATATTGTAACAAAAAACGTAAAAAATTTAAAAATTTAAAAACTAAATAGATCTAAACTAATAGTAAGATAATCCAATTGAAATTTGAAAATAATTTGATATGCGAACCTATCTTAAAATATAGGGCAAAAGATATTTTTTTATTTTAAAAAATTACATTTACTCGAACCAACCTATATACAAATTGTATTATTTGGTATTAGAAATAAATTTGAATTTTTTATTGAAAAATAAGTTTTGATGATATTAAAAAAGTAGAGAATGTGAAAGCAAGCAACAAATATGATTTAATAATTTAGAATGTTCCAGATTGTAATTTAAAATATTTAAAAATATAATAATATACTTTAATGGTAAATTTTATAGTTATTGTGAATTTGAATATAATAAATTCATTAATTTGTATAGTTGAATATATTTAAACAATTAATGAATTGACGAGTTCAATTAGGTGGTGTATACCTAATATTTGTTTTATATTATACGTTACATTAAATTAAATTAAAAAAAAAAGAAAAATCATTGAACCCCGGTTGGACCGGTCGGACCGGTCCGACCTTGAACCCCTCCCCCCTCCGGTTCATTGACCGGTCCGGTTTTTAAAACATTGCAGTCTACACAAAAAAGCAGGCAAAAACAATGGGATCAAATCCTCAAAGTCCTATCTCGTATTTCCCTAAAATCAAAGCAGTGTGGCCCAAGAAAAGGTTTATCCTGCTCTACTTTAAATCCCGAATTGAATAAATCAGAAAAAAATATATAGTACTTATAAACAAAGATAAACTAGTCTTCCAACTTTCGCTATATAAATAAGCACACGAGCCCACTTCTTTTGTGTTCAGAAGCTACTCAGAACAGAAGTAAAGTAGTTCACTAATAAAGATCAAAGTTCCAGAAGCAAAGTTGAAAAGATTTAGGGGTAAAATGGGCGGTGGCTATGTTGGTGGTGGTGGGACTAAGTGTGGGCGGTGGAATCCGACCACCGAACAAGTTAAAGTTCTTACTGACTTGTTCAGGTCTGGCCTGCGAACCCCAAGTACAGATCAGATTCAAAAGATATCATCCCAGTTAAGCTTTTATGGTAAGATCGAGAGCAAGAATGTTTTTTACTGGTTTCAAAACCATAAAGCCAGAGAAAGACAGAAGCGTCGCAGAGTTTCAATTGATGAACAAAAAGGAAACCATTATGAAGAAAAGAACTCATCGATAAGACGTAAGTCATTCACTCCACGCACACTTCGCATGTTACTTTTGGTCTTTGTTTTTTTGTTCTCTGGACTAATGATAAAAATAAAAAGTTTTCAGGAAATATTATTATATTGTTATATTATTCTTTTTTTGCATGTATAAAACTATAAAGTACGTAATTAAGCTTATCATGCAATTATTTGTGAGCGAATAATATATAGTACACAAATTTGTTGTTTGTTCGGCTAATAATTAGTATAACAATAGATTTATCGAACCAAAGAGGAGAGGACTGCTGTAGTGCCTTGATTAATGCCTGATTTTGTGTGTTATTATCTTGACAGATTTTGGAGAGATAAATCAGGTCTCAGAGCCTGAAAGAGTGATGGAGACTTTGCAGCTGTTTCCGTTGAACTCATTCAGTGAATCAGAGTCAGAGAAGCTGAGATTCTTTGCTAATGATTGTAAAGGAAATATTGCGTCGTTTTCATACGGTATTGGAGCAGAGATGGACCATCATCCAACACTGGATCTTCGTTTAAGTTTCTTGTAAAGAAATCTTGTAACCAGGGACGCCCATCACGGTTCGATGACTTCTCTAGCTAGGTTAACCATGGCTGAATGTAAGATGGATTTGGAGAACGCTAGGCTTAGAATAAATATCAAATTTGTTCCATAACCCCGACCCCGCCAGGGAGTTTTTTTGGGGGGCTGAAAACTTTGTGTTAAAAGTATTATTAGTTGTAAAATGCACGTAGCTCTAGATTATGAATCACTATGTTGGAACTTGGAACTTCGAAATGCTTCGACATTCTTCCTTGCGTGCAACTTTTGTTTTTTTATCCGTGTGGTTATTCTGTCTACAATTCTACTCCAATATATATGAATGTTGAAAAATGAATATCGCATTCGTAGATGCCAAAAAAAAAAATGAAGACGGATCAGATAAGTCCCTACGTATCGAGAATGTTTACTCGGCACACGAATTAAAATTAGGATCAATCCTTTTTTTGACACCGTCAATGTACATGCTAACAATAATAGGATTCATGATGTACAATATCTGTTCAAATTTTGAATATTATCTTTTTACATATGCAGCATCTATTTATCCTGTACTAAAATCTTTACATCCTTGTCGGAAAAATTAATGCCTAGAATTATTATGTATAGCCTTAATCTTGAAAGCCTTTGATTTGCATTTGTTCTCTCTTTAGCCTGTTTAGAAACGTACGCAGAGACCCATGCCCAAATATTTATTTGAGAAAACTAATTGACGGGCTTGGTGTGTACAGTTATAGAACTCGATCCGTATCATATTTGATCTGTTGTGGATCTCAAATTGGTCTAGAATAGTATCTGTTATGGGTCTCAAGTAACGTCGTCTGGGCTTCGTTTCATAAGTAGCATAGTGTCTGAGAATTTTTTAAAAAATAAAGATACTTGTTCAAAACCAAGCTCTGCCTGGATAATTATTTTTTAGAATATTTTTAAAAAAATATTACTGTAATAATTTTAAAGATTATTTTCAATAAATGTGTTTATGAATAAAAAATAATTAAAAAACGTGTTTGATGTTTTTAAAAAACATACTTTCAAAAAATACAACCAAACAACAAAGCCCACTCTGAAAATGGGACTCCAAACAACAATTTTTTCACGCTGGGTAGCTTTTGGGATAAAAGTATCCTCTGGGCTCCTTGCCGGAACAATCAAAAGTAGGCCCAATCTTGACAAATTGATATAAAAATAAAAAGGCATTGATCACAATAAAAACCGAAAGGCTTTCAGGCCCATCTAGAATTGAAAAAATCCAGACTAAGGTCAATTGAGTTAAAAGGGCAAAACAAAAAAAAAAAAATTGCCAAGAAAGAAAAGCACAAAAATGAATAAATAAATAAATAAAAGTTCTGTTTGCCTCCTTCTCTAAGAAACTCCGACAGCATACCTGGCTCGTATATTTATATATGCTCCAGTTGTATAATACCCCAAAGAACAACTCTTCGAATTTTCGTTAATTTTGGAATTTAATTAATTTTGGTCAGCATTATATTTGGTAAAGGAGTAGCTATTAGATTATTGTCGGGTGAGAGCAATGGACGTGATAAAATCGCAGCAGATATCGGCGCGGCCGATCGAGAAGGTGGTGGTGCACCCGCTGGTGCTGCTCAGCATAGTGGACCACTACAATAGAGTGGCTCGGGACACCAAGAAACGCGTCGTCGGAGTTTTGCTCGGCACTTCTTTTAGGGGTACCGTTGACGTCACGAACTCCTATGCAGGTTCCAGATCTGAATTTTTTTTTCTTATTTGTTTCACCATTTAGGTTGTTTATATATTTATTTAGCTGTTCTAATTTAAGTGGAATTTATTTGTGTGTTAGGATGGATAATTCAGTTTGATTTATTTGCTTTGGAAAAGAGAAATTCGGTAGGGTATAGGATGGATGGAGTATTTTTGGCTTCGATAAATTTAGGGTTTAAAAGTTTTCTTTTTAGCAATTCATAAGGGAATAGGACATCGTTGTGGGAAGCTTGAAGAATGGGAATTTGAAGAAATTTTCTGAGTTATTTAGGGTTTAAGCTTTACTTTTACCCCCGAAAAAAAAGAGAGATACGGTGCAAATTATACCGAGTCTTTATTAAAAATCAAGGATACTGCATTTTAGGTCGTGGACTAGGACATTATTATGAGTTTTTCATATTACGTAGTGTAGCTGCTGCTGTCTCTCTATGACTTGCATTGTTTTATTGCTGATTTCTTTGGTTGATGTTTGCAGTTCCTTTTGAAGAGGATGATAAGGATCCCAGCATCTGGTTCCTTGACCACAATTATCATGAATCAATGTTTTCCATGTTTCGGAGAATTAATGGTATTGAACTTATTCTTTTGTTCTTATAGTTTCTTGTTAGCTGATGGTTTGGGTGTGGCAAACATCTTGTACTCTGTATGTTTTAATTGATGCACAAGTACTTTACTTTTCAGCCAAGGAGCATGTTGTTGGCTGGTACAGCACTGGTCCAAAACTGCGGGAAAATGACTTGAATATTCATGGACTTTTCAATGAGTAAGATCATCTTCCCTTCAATTCAGAGTGAAGCTAATTTTTCCTTCTTGAGATTTTTATTTGTTCTACCATAAATTGGGGTGTCTTTGATTTTCTTTGTCTTTTTGTTATTTGTTATCTACTGTAACAAACTGCGTCAGACCCAGATAATAAATTTTTCATAACCATCTTAAAATTTCTTATAGCTTTCATCCAAAGGCCTAGAAACATTTTTCTATTGAGCATGTTTGTAATTAAAATGTTTGCCACTTTCTCTCACGTTAACTTTGGCATCTACTTAGTGTGCTCGAGACTTTGTAAAACATAGGGGTTCTATTTTTACTGCATGTTCTGGCCATTGTGCCTGTGAGCATAATAAATGTTTCTTCTCTATTTTTAATGTGTTCTACATGCCATTGCAGCTATGTTCCCACTCCTGTCTTAGTCATAATTGATGTCCAGCCCAAAGAGCTCGGAATACCAACAAAAGCCTACTATGCTGTCGAGGAGGTTAAAGAGGTAGGTCCAGCATTGAAGTTCTATTATTTCTTAATTGACCATAAACATTACTTTGCAGCTGTTTGTGGACTCTTTTTTTAATACTTTGGGCAATTGTATATGGTCAAGGAACATTGAATATAACTAAAAGGATTTTGTCCTTTATTGTTTAAATTGTGTTGGGTATGTTTACAGAATGCAACTCAGAAAAGCCAGAAGGTGTTTGTTCATGTGCCTTCAGAAATTGCTGCTCATGAAGTTGAAGAAATTGGTACGCTTGATATGCTTAAAATTCTGTTTTCATTCCTTTTTTCCCCTCATGTATCGGCCACACATCCAAATTTTCAACATTTATTTCATTTTGCTTTTGAGCAGGAGTTGAACACTTGCTGAGGGATGTTAAGGACACAACAATTAGTACCCTTGCCACAGAGGTTCATAACATTTGGATTTTATTACATAAGATACATAAATTTCAGAATTTTGGAATCTGACTTCTATTATGATCATTTAAAAAAATAATAATGCTGCTTTCTTTGTGCTATCTAGGTGACAGGGAAACTTGCTGCCTTAAAAGGATTAGACGCACGTCTTCAAGAAATACGCAGCTACCTTGACCTTGTTATTGATGGGAAATTGCCTTTGAACCATGAGATCCTCTATCATTTACAGGTTGGGTGATGACTTCAGTTATGGTTTCTTTACAGAGGATATATTATTGTTTTTGGTGCTTTTAACCTCATTTATGCTGTCTTTATTGTCATTATCAATTGTGGTTTCTATTCTGTGTTCTTGAATAGAGCTAACCTCATTAAGTTAGGCTAAATCAGTTTGTCTCTTTCAACAGTTGGACCAGATGCCTTCATACACCAAAATTCTTTTAACCAAACGGGACATATGCTTAGTGTTTATTTGAACATATGCACTTCTTGTTTTATTTCTTTACCAAGGTTGTACATATTATACAACCTTAGTTATCCTGTGAGGTGATGCTTTATTTAAGTTTCTTGATGAAATCTACCTCTTTATTTTTCTATTGGGCCTAAGTTGGAATATCAAGTGGTAGATTCCATGTATTGCCTTGAGAGAGTGGTGGACTAAATGAATCAGTGATTCGGATCTAGTGATTGGCTGTTCCCTTCTCTAGAATTTGAATTGGTTTTCCAGAATCCATTTATACAGCAGTCTGTCTTCATTTCATTTGTCTTTGTGGATTGGAAATTAGGATGTTAGATCCAAATACATAATTAGTTCAATGTCTTTTATGTTGGTAGTCTTTTAATAAAATCCTTTCTGAATATCTCATTCCTGCTCACAGGATGTGTTTAACCTACTTCCAAATCTCAATGTGGCTGAATTAATAAAAGCATTCGCAGGTAAAGTTGGTGGTTGCCAAACTGAATTTTGCATTAGGGGAAAAAAAAATCCTTCAACAGGAAAAAAACAGTTTTGATGTGGTTCCTTATTTTGCAGTTAAAACAAATGATATGATGCTGGTTATATACCTTTCTTCCCTTATTAGAAGTGTAATTGCTCTTCATAACTTGATCAACAACAAGGTGAGATTCCATTTTCTTTATCTTAGTGCCTTGTTCACCATTATACTGTTTCTTTTTCATGTTACCACTGAAATCTCAGTTTGTGTAGCGTGGACGACTGCATTAAATATCCTGTGCATAAATTTCTGTACTATGCCTGGACTTTAAAGTTGTCTTGGCTGATTGATTCTGTAGCTGCATTCAAAATTTTAATGGGTAAATGGCTGTAGTAAAAGTGATAGGAGATGTAGGATAGTTTAAAGAGAAAGATTGGGACATCCTTCAGGCATGGTAGTCAAGCAGACCCATCTTTTGCTGTCATCGGCTTATTCAGCATCTATGCTGTATCGTACAAATTGTTGAGCCAGATAATACGGTTCACAGCGAGGCCATACTAAGCCATCCACATTAACTAATATTCTGCTGTTGAAACATTAATGCAGAACTAACCCTTGGAGCGCACACAACCTGGAACCTGTTTGGATTTGTTTCCTAAAAAAAGTTTCAAAGAGAGTGGATGAGATGGGGACTAAATTGTGACAAAATGAGTGCAGAGTACCATTCTGGGTACTGTATAACTGTAAATGAATAGTTTCCAAGTGAGGAAAAACATGACATTTTAAATGTGTTGTGTACTATCCCTTCCTTGCAATGTAGAAATTACTCTCACAAAATAGTCTACGTGCATTCTTATGGTCTGCCCTTTTTCATAATTGTACTTGAGAATAGATTTTCTTTGATAAACTCGATTATACGCTGTCTGATGCTGTTGATCTGAGTTTTCTTTACATCTTTTTAGATGCTTAACAAAGAGCATGAAAAGGCTGAAGATTCAAAGCCAGTTGCGGTGCCAACTGCAGCTGGAAGCTAAGCATGGAAACTTACTTGTCTGATAGTTTGCTGTTGGGAGTCCGTTTTTGGTGATGGAAGGTGATATCAATCTGATCACCCCCTTTTGCCATCATTAGGGGAAAAAGTGTTGTCATTATTTCTGTCACCTCATGAATATCGTTTGGGATGGTCTTGCGGAAGGTGCACATCTTTGGTTACTCAGAAATCAGATAGACATTCATAGCTAGCTAATCTCACATTCAGATGTATTCAGACCAGAATATTGGTCATACTTGTTATTTATCAGCAGTAATTAGACTGTTTAACTGAAGAATATTCTTTAAATCCACGGAACCGCCCTAAGTTTGTTGTTGGTTCTGATGATTTTATGGCAAAATTCTATTGTTGTTACTTTTGTTCATAGTTTCCTTAGAATGAGAATTATTATTCACATCTGAGGTGCATCAATCTGAGATTCTTCCAGTAAGGGAGGATGTTGATGCCAAGTGATTCGTCCGCCTTAAAAGTGAATGAAGTACTGAAGGCCAGTTAATGAATACCTGGTTAATCTGTCGAGAAATAGAAGAGCATTTACATTGTATCAAATTTACATATTCATCAAATAAAAATGAAACTAAAATATGAGCGATTGTAGTTAAGAATTTTGGAAAAACAGAAGAATCCAATTACACAATGCAGACGTTAAGTTATGCTAGTAACTTATAATGGCGTATGATCTACCGTCCAAAGTCTGATCATTGAGTAATGCTTAGTACTACATCGACAAGCATAAACGTGAAAATTTATCTTCAACCTCAATAAAGTCCAGGCCACTTTTCGTGGACGAAAGGTTTTGAGAGCTGTCACAATTTACTTTTTATTTGGTCTTGTCCAACTGCAACCTGCCCAGAAAGGGCAGGGAGAAAAAGGGGAAAAAAAAAAAAAAACACACTGCACTTTCATGTCAAACCTTGTTCTTTCCTAGACTTGGTTTGTCCTCTCATTCATATCCTTTTTAGAGTCTTGGCCTCTTTAGCTCGTGGTGGCATAACTTTGTCTATCGAGTCAACTGTTTGTTCATATTCTTTTTTTTATTAACAATTAGCTGTTTCCTCATATTCGAACATTATCGAAGTCATCTAAAGTCAACAACTAGTCCTGTCCGTGCCAACCACAAGCCTGTATTGAACTTTTTCCGCTCGCAAATCAAGTCAAATTAAACTAAATTGGTGACAGAATTAAGAACAAGAACAATAATGTACTAGGATTATACCACAACTACATGAAAAAGTCAAAAAACACTCCATCCCTTTTAATCTTTCCCCCAACAATTTCTTTCACATTATCTCTTACGTGTTGCCCGGTTGCTCTTAATTTTCCCACATAATTGTGATCATATCAAAGGATGCAATAATTCTCTTTCAACTTTTATAGATGTCCTCCTCATCCATTTTCCTTAATAAACCGACACGTATTGCATGAATTCCGGATCGGACTCCAAACCATCCATGGTCTCGGGTGCCAAAACTACCTCCAGATCAACGGTGCCCCCACCTTCGCGCCCAGGAAAGGCTGAAATCTTACCATCAAACTTATTGGCCCGCCCGCTTCGAACAGCTATGGGCCTGCCCCACCCGAAATCGTTATCGTACATCGGGAACCTCGGAGAGCTTCCCATAGTCAGCATCGCACCGTCGAAATTCCCCAAGGGGAAGCACCGTGGGTCCCGCTCCCAATCCTCTACATACCTCCTCACCGTAGCGTTGTCGTGCGCTAGCACATTTTTGTTCAGTTGCTCGGCGCACCAGCGCAGATCGCGAGACAAGACGTCGCCAGCCAAAGCGTAAGTCGGAATGCTTTGGATTGCGTTCCCAAAATACAACGGCTCCAGCTTTGGCTCGAGCCGGTGGCGGCAATTCACAGCCATGCGGAACGTTGTCGTTTTGGAACCAGGCAACTTTCTGGCACGTGTCACTCCCCGCCAGAGCAACGCAGAGAGTGCTTGGAATGATGAAATTTCAGCCTTCTTTTGCTGGCTCAACGGCGTTATCTTCCCGTCAATCATTCTTAGAGGATCGTTCCTCTGTTTTCCCATCAATTCAACGACGTCAATTGCACCGTTAACTTCCCATTTCTGATTATTTGCTATAGCTTTCATCTTCAGGATAGATTCTCTGCTGAAGCTAAAAATCCTCTCCCTCAACGGCGCGTCAGCGTCGAAGGTGACCTTTGGGCCACCGGCAGGAAGTTTCAAAACCGCCGACGATATCAAAATCGATTCACGGCGAAAGTCCGGTGTCCTCGAAATTCTCTTAACTCCCCTGGACACTTCTGCAAACGTATTGAAGAAATTCCAGAAGGAAGTTCCATCGGTGACGGCGTGATTAACGGAGCACCCAATGAAAACACCGTCGGCCAATTCCGTCACCTGAACCGCCAAAATTGGCCTAAAATGGCCCTCAAAACTCACCATTCCGTCAAAAGAGAAAAATTCCTTCACTTGATCAGGAACATCAAGGGAGCCCAAAATGTCACGAATGCGAAGGTGGGAAGCATTTGCATGAATGAAATCCACACCGGCGTCGTTGCAAGTGATATAAATATAGCCGTTAGAATCAGTGATAAGTCGGCCGGCAAAGGGTGGAAAGTGCGTGAGAGTGGTGGAAAGGCTGCGTTTGAGGAGGGAGATGAGGTCAGAAATTGGACTTGGAGGGCGAGTGAAAAGACAGCCCTTTTGGATATAGTGGCAAGAAAGCATAGGCAGGTCAGAAACTGAGAGTTTAAGGTCTCCAAAAGTTGATTTCTGGGACGGAAAAATACTGCATCTGGAGACAAGAGTAGTAGAGATTGGAGAGCAAGGCATGTTTATTGGTTTTGAGGTGTGACTTTTTGTTGTCTCAAGTGTTTGTTTGAGTCACTCAGTGCTCTCTGGGTGCTCTCACTTCTTGGGGGATGATGGGAGCGAAGTGAGGAATGAGGGACTGAGGAGAAATGGAGGGGGAAGTGGGGCTTATATAGGGGAAGGGAATGGAGCTGGGTGCATGCACAATTGCACAGACATTGGGATTGCTGAGGTGGTTGGCGTTTCTGGTGGGTATTGACATTGATTAATGATGGATCTTTCCTCTTTACTCACAAATATGGGATGAGTTTGATACTCCTGTGGGGTTGACTCTGTATATGCTTATTGTAGTTTGTTTGTTGAAGCACTACTCAAAAGATTACGACTGGTTGGCACGTGTACTTGTGATCCAGTATTCTTTAACAAATACAATTTGGGGGCTGAAAAACCGTTTTAAGTATGCAGACTTGGACTATTGAGGAAATGGAGGAGATGAGGTAAAACCGGATAATTCATTAACCTGGGAGGATATTTTACAGCTTCATGCCTTTTGTTACATTTCAAGTTACGCCAATTGATTATGTGACACATGTTCTTTGTGATAAAAAATAACAAAGAAGTTGGACTTTAATTATATATGTGTCGTCCTATTGTCGAGTATAATATAATATGTAATAAAAAAAGTGTAATAGAAGATTTTTTGTAATATTTTACTCGGTCAATTAACTGTGGCCGAAGTGAATTGTTTCAGAGAGGTTGAGAACTATTTATATCATGAACTGTGATGGGCCGAAAATTAGTTACACTCTCATCCTTTCAACTTGTTAAAGGAGAAATGGTATGACTAGTTTTCTGAATATATATGATTTTGCGGATCAAATGGTATGAAAATTTAATGACAATATAGATGACGTCCATCCATCTATATGGCATAGGTCTTGCGAGAATCAATTACCACAAAAAGAAGGACCGGTGAAATATCAATTTTTACCAAATTCTGTTGATATTTTATTGATTCTTTTTTTTTTTTTTTTTTGAATTTTGACACAAAACTTATACAGGGGAAGGGGATGGATTATTGATTCTTATTTTGTCTTAAAAATTGAAGATCTTTCTTGAATTTAGAGTTTGGACTCTAGACTATAGGAATTTATTGGAAGCATCAGCATCCACAAGTGCCGTCACAACTGGAAGTGGCTGCCCACTGGGAAACACGCGTACCAAGAAGAATTCACGGGATTACAACTTCTTCTTCTTCAGTGTTTTTTTTTTTAATTTTCTTTTTCGTTTTTAATCAATTAGGAATTGACGATTCAGACAACCGGACAAACGAACAATGGAACAGATGGAGGTTAAAGGATGCTACACGTCACACTTCTATTTATGGTAAAAAGCCACAAAAAGCAAGGAGGAAGAATTATATTAGTGGCAATTTGATGAGATAACGAGATTAAGAAGAATCCTCGGAGAGATTACTGCGATGTCTTCCTTGAAGCACTCAAAAAGCTGTAATATATTGTCGACGGTGGTTAGAGAAGAGAGAAGATCCTGAAAGGAAACTTTAATGATCTATTTTTGTACTATTGTATCCATCGTGGTTTGAGTGTGTTGTTGAAACTGTGAAAATCTCCGACAGTAAAATCTCACGTGGCGTACATCAGGCATTTTTTTTATTCTGCTCGTACGGGGGAATATGAGTCCACTGACATTGCCTTGGATTTACAAGTTACCAGCAGCGAATTGGTTCTTACAAACTTCACCCATGTCTTCCTATTACGTCTTATTAGTCATTTAATGTTACGAAAATAAAATGGTAACTTTTTAAAAAAAATATTTTGATACAAAATTTCTCTTTTAATTCTCTTTTTCTTAGTGATATAATGTTACTATATGTGTTTTTTTTTAACGTCAAAGTTAGATTAGATAGACAGAAAAACACATTAGAAACATCAGACCAGACGTAGTAACTAAACAACTCAGTGACATAATGTTACTATATCATTGTCCTCTATTTGATCTATTTATGTCAGTATTATGGATTCATGTCAAAGTGTTTGTTACTATATGGTGAACTTTCATTGCTAATAATATTTCTGTAATTTTTTTACCATTATGTAATCTTGATGTTTGTTGAGTCTTGTTTCGCTTGCATACTCGATGCATATACGGGAAAGGTGAGGATCTCAACACGTATATCGCATTTGCAAGTATTTATGGTAAATTATTTTTGTCACCTCCATTCTTACATTTTACTTTTTCTTGTGCGAATTATGATAAATTACTTATTTTTAGCTCTGTATCAGAAAGATCATTAAAATTAGAGTTAAAAGGTTGGCATTTGTACTTTAAAAACTTATAAAAGTATGCATGCATGTGGGAAATTTCTTCAACAAAATCTACGAACTTAAAATCTTAGTCAGTTTAAAGATCATCATCAAATGAATGATACGCTTCGCCGACTTTTTGCGTTCTGGATGTTGGCTGTCATTCCTCACACTCCTAGAAAAGTCGGTCTCGAATCCCTCCGGTACTGAAAATTCAGACAAATCCGAACTGTCTCGGTGGGAATTATTACAGCAACTTGCGGTTTCTTTTAATCACCGGGCGTATGTTTTAGATTACCTGACTGGAAATGTCAGCTTATATAATTAAGAATGCTCGCCAAAACCGTCTTTTCTGATTTGTCGGCGTCTGCAAATATTAAAAAGAGCAAGAACAATGGATGTATGCTACCGCATTTTCTATTAGTGCCCCCGTTTCTTTCTTGTTTAGTTTATTGTTTGACTCTCCAAAGCCTATTTATTCTTTTTGTTTTATAATCAATTTATGTACTTTATGTTCCTTCTGTTGAGATAAGTTAGATAAACCAGAAAGTCTCCCTTTATGCTAGAGAAAGAAAGTGGTTTTGTGCCAGAGAAAGTGCTTTAATGATATGACATTATGTAATGATGTTATTGCAAAAAAATAAATTTTCACAAAATATTAGTTAAATTTTATTATAATTTTATTATTTTTTAAAATTTAGGATTTTTTTTTTTTGTCAATTGGACACCACAAAATTTTCTAATGCTAGAAATCTAATTCTTTTAGTGTTTAATTGCGTTTAATACAAAATCATGTCATGTTGATACGATATAATTTTATATTAGACATAATTAAATATTATAAAAAATTATACAGAGGAATATAGACACATCGTTCTAATTTTTGGAGCGTGCCATAGTGATTTCCACGCGTGTGACAATTCAGACTACGCGCCAAGAGATTTTCTTCTCATCAGCCCAGCACCATGTATGTTACGAAGGGTCCTCAACCAATTCACCTCCTAAATAGGGTTAAGTACATTCCGTTATTTTCCAAACTGTAGAATGCGAGAAAATTGTTTTAATACCAAAAGAGTATTTTGAGAACAAATAGAAGGTTAAACGTACAGTCAAAGGTTCGAATCCCATCAATCATTCTTTTTCTCCAATTGTAATAGTATAAATTTGATAATAAAAAAAAAAAGAAGAGTATTTGAGCTCTGGGCAAAATGCTCGAAAAGAATGGTCATGAAATCAGGTCAATTTTCAAGCTGTCTAATGTACTAATAGGTTCGTCACATAGCAGACGATGGTACAGTAGGAATTGTAACCATATTTTAATCTTTTCACAAAATATACTTGTATATTTTTTTTTCCCCTTCTTTCTTATATATATGGTATTTAAAACCAGTCTATAAAACTCATATAAATCTCCAACATTAATATTAAACAATATATACTAGATGGAAATCTATCAAAAGAGAGGAGACAAAATTCATGCAAATCTATCATCTTCTGCTAAATTTTGAGATCAAATCAGTTGATTTCAAATAAAAGAATTCGTGAATTATTAAACTGAACTTTTAAGTTAGCATTTTTCAAATCACAGTAAGTATCAATTTTAGACCAACCCTATTTCATCTATTCTCTTTCAGGTGAAAATTGGCCAAACCTTTAGTTTCTTTATACGTATGATATCTACAAATGAATATTCACAACCTTATCCCTGCATCCTAATCTGCTTGTCCTAATGCCGACCTGCTAAGTTTCTTGAACATCCCATAACGTGTGTATACTCATCAGTCATGGCTCATATTCCCCACACACACACTAAAAACCAAATGCAGAATGGGACCTTGACAATTTCTAATGTGGTATGCCAAGTACCAATGGCCAATTTGTCAACTACTAAAATAGTACATTCAAGGCATCTATACCGGCCTTAAGTTCATGGCTTACTTCATTTTCAATAATCTCTGGTGGTACGACTGTAGAAGTCAAATTTTGATGGCATTCTTATGTATTCTATAGCTAACATTCGGTACCTTCATTGAACTCCATGTATGTAACTAGATTCTCCATCAAAATTCTCTGAACTAAGCCTCAGTCGGCTATGAGCCTATCCTCCTGAAATGAAAGGTTCATCCCACCAATCCGTTACAGCGGAGTCAACTATTAATCACCAATAATTATTTCCTTTGTTGAAACACTTCAATCTATTGTTTTTTGAAAGATCTTTGTGTCGTTCTCTAAGAAAAACATATTTAAGTGTGTAGAATATGAATATTATATATATGTTCTATGGACGGAACTTCTTTAGTCATGTTTACAATGTTCTTAGAGAGAATAATTGTTTGTTCGTTGGTTTTGGAAGGTAAGAGCAGTTAGGACAACGTTAGGCAGAATACATTCTGTTTAACTTGAAAATTGGAAGGTCATTAGTTGTTCTCAAAGAATCAATCTAGCCTAGAGCTCAGCCAGTTTTTGGTTTGGTAAGATTAATAGCTGGATCCTTAGGCTCTCAAAGAATCCTAGATAAGAAAAGAATTTAATATACAGTGACCGGTATGAAACGGTTGTATTTGGGCTGTGTGCCGCTGTTGACAAGAAATATAAGAATATTATTTTTTTTTCTTTATTTATGTCGTGTACTGCCGCTGATTATTTCTTTTTATTTTTTATTTTATTTAAAGTTTGAATAAGGGACTGGTAAAGAAGGAGAAAACTGAAAGCAAGGGCTGAAGAAAAATCATTATTTCAATATGACAAACTATAACTTCTAACCACTCAGTTATATCCAATTTTTCTTCTTTTTAATTTATCCTCAGTTGTCATAGGGATAAAAATCTCCAGCCAAACATAATATTGTTAATTGAGATGTACTTTTTTAAAGTGAATGGGTTGATAAAAGCACAAAAGGTGAAGTGATTAGTAACAGTTTCTAATTTTACATAAAACTCCCATTGCAATCAACATATATAAGTACTTTATAAGTACATGTACCCTCCCATAATTCGCATGGGCCTCACAATTTTTATTTGCAACAAGTTTACAATCTAGATTAAATGGGCCAACAATTGACGGTTAAGATTCGCCCATGTTGGCTAAATTTGAAGTCAAAAAATGACATCGTTTTGAAATGAAAATTGATTACAAATTTTCACTGATTAGTTGAATATATTTACTGACCAGTTACATATTTTCACTTATCACTTACATTATCTCCAACTTATCTAAACCGACATAGACCAACCTGCGAGTCCCCGTGCCCCATAATTCTTCATGGGCTGTGTCAGTATTACATTTTAGATCACGAGTCAAAATATAAATGAGGCGCGCTTGTGCAAATGAAGTGTACACATACACCTAACTGTTTGTCTTCATGAAAACGTAGCGTATATTTCAAATTCAAGACAAAATTGAATTTTTGTTTCCTTTACGGGATGAGGCTGGGGGTGATTTAGGTTCATCGAGTTTAGCAAACTGCTGAATATATCTACGCATATTTTCCTCGTTATTCAGTTCTTGCATGAAGCAAAATTTGCAAGACAAAACACCTACACCTCCAAAACTTCAAAGGCAGGTCCAGCAGTATGCAAAAACATTTTTGCCTCCACACTTTGATCCTTTCCCTGGTCACAGTACCATATGTATACGTCTCTCCAGTTACACTGGATAAAAATTTTATTGGCATGATTTTATATAAGGGTTAATAACACTTTGGCCCCCTAAAGGTATAGGGGAGTCACACTTTGCCCCCCTAACCTTTAAATATATACATTTTGCCCCCTCAATCAATTAGGTGATAGAAAATTTGGTTAAAAAAAAATTCAAATGACACAAATACCCTTAACTTGGCAAAGAGGAAAATTTTCGAAAATAAAACTCAGGCGTTACAATATTTTATAAAAATATTTATGAAAAACTTTTAAATAAAGTAAACTACTGAATTTTAGATGAATTAAATATGAAAAATAGTTAACAAGAAATGTGACAATAATATTATAAAAGATTATACTTATTGTACTATTGGAGAGGACCTTTACTAATTCTTACCAAATAAAAATTACACTGTTATGAATGCAAAGTTAAAATTAAGATTTTTTTTGTAAATTAAGAATTTTCCTTAAATCAAGAAAAAAAATCAAAAGTTTCAATTTTAGCTTTGCATTCATAACAGTACAATTTTTATTTAGTAAAAAATTAGTAGAGATCCTCTCCAATAGTACAAAAAGTATAATTTTTTATGATAACATAGTCACATTTTTTGTTAGCTATTTTTTATATTTAATTCATCTAAAATTCAGTAGTTTATTTTATTTGGAAGTTTGTAAAAATATTTTTAAAAAATATTGTAACGGTTGAGTTTTTTTTTTTGAAATTTTTCTCTCTGCCAAGTCAAGGGTATTTGTGTCATTTGACTATTTATTTTAACCAAATTTTCTCTCACCTAATTGATTGGGGGGCAAAATGTATATATTTAAAGGTTAGGGGGCAAAGTGTGACTCCCCTATACCTTTATGGGGGCAAAGTCTTATTAACCCTTTATATAATCTTTCATCTTTTTGACAACCATACTCTTAACTATCCACCTTGAAGTTGGAAACCGATTAGACGCTTTTGCATGATGGTCAATCAAAACAAGTGACAAAGTACAATTGCTCAAGATTTTTGTTTTATTTGTTTAATTAGGGACCTTTAGAAAAGCAATTAGCCAATATCTATAGATATATCTTGAGGACGACATAGGTCTATAACCAGTACAAGTATTCACCATTGAATGCATTTTGCTATGTTCTCACAAACCATATAATTTATCTGAAAGGTGTTTGACAGATAGTGCACAGCACAAGAAGTCGTCGCAATCACATATAGAAGAGTAAGCAAAAGAAACAAAGCATCGCCAAGTCAACTTGAACAAAACCCAATTTGGCGGGGCAGAGACAGATGCGTTGTTCCTTGGTGAAGGAATTTACAAGGTGCATTGCATGCATCAACTTAGCATGGAAACAAATACAGAGACCGGGATACGCCGATACAGCCAGGCCTCTGCAGGCTTTTCGGGTTTCAGTGTATGTTACTTAATTATGTTGCATCGAACGAAAGGATAGACATCATCAATATGGTAGAATTCCCTCCATTCTTCTTTCGGAAAATTATTTTTCATTTTTAGTTCAAAGAAAAAATTATCTAGCAATTCAAATTACCGAAACAGATTATATAAACTTGTACAATTTATGTTCACTTCTAGTTTCTTTTGCACTTACTAATTTTAATTTACATTTTTAAAACATCGTTTATTGCTCACTTCAAAAAATTAACAAATTACTTGAGTAAATAAACGAAATATTTTTGCATACATGAGTTTATAGCATAAGAGTTAAGTCAAGTCAAATCAAGTTAATCTTACATATAATTTCTTGCTATTTTGCTTAATAAAAATTGAGTTGGCTTGAAAGTACAAGGCTCGAGTGAAACTCGAGATTGAACAATGTGGTTCAAAAGTATACTCTCATCTCCTCCGCCCGATTCATATCTTTTGAAGCTAAGCCTAAGGATGCTATAATGAATAAGGTTTTCCTTTGGTCCATAGGAGAGACATGGGTCATATCCTTTTTCCTACTCGGAATCCATTACTAGGAAGAAAGCAATGATAACCACTGGAAACCATCCAGGTTTAATGGAAGAAAACTCTGTATCAGCATTGGCACTCGAGGGCCACAGCAAATATTTAACAATATATCCAATCACAGCAAGAGGCACCAATAACCATTACACCGAGTACCGCGGACCGATGAATGGTTGATGCTACTTGCTAGTGGGATTAATAGAGGGCAAGCAATATATATATATATCCAATCTGGTAGTGACACATCCTACCATCCACTTCTTTTTTTTTTTTTTTTTGAAAAAACACCATCCACTTCTTTTGTGTGCCAATATTTCCTTTGCTAGTCAAAAGCATATAATCATAGCAGCAACAATATAAACGAGTATATAACGCGTAAAACATATGCTCTTCTGTTCATAAAAAAACTCCTCTTATAGTTTGGTTGGACAACTCCAACTTCAACAGTATAGCAGGTGGAAATGCATGGGAAATTTGTAAGTTGACAGCAAGCTTCCATGTGTAGCACGTTACACCAATATGTAGACCTTTGTAGTGCCTAGTATGGTACATTTGTGTCAAAACTAGAATTCAGGTAGCGAATTCCATACATGTACATGAATAATATTGTGATGACTTCTGTTACCAAAATTTATTATCATTTTTATAACAAAATTTATTACTAATTTTTACAACTATCGTTACTACAGGATTTTTTGTTCAAGGTTCACTCAAGTAATAATTTTGTGTTCATATAGTGATTCAGTACTATTCCTAAAGATATGCAACTAACATTAATTGTTCCTGTAGGTTCTTGAATTTATGCATATCCACAGGCGGCTATATAACATATATGAATGGTTGCAGTCCCATATTATTGTTTAGTAGGTCATTAACCATAATATTTGAATAGCATCATTGTTCTTGCACATTATCATTGTTTATGTTAGACTGAATGTAGACAACATCATTGCTTCTATATACTTTGAATTTATAAATGCACAGTTTCATAAATGGATGGCTAGGTCCCAAATCAGAAAGGGCTACAGCAATATGGAAGCATAATGAAGACCGTCTTCTATTTCTTTTCTACTCTGGGTTCCATTAAGAAATTATAATATAGGCAAAGTACAACGAAAGGGGCAAGCATATCTTGCCTGTCTATGTTTTCAATGAACGTGACAGATTCATATGTGACAATGAATCTATCATGGTTTAGGATATTCTTCAAAATGTGGGAAAAGCGACAATGCTTATAGGCCGGAGTGGACAAAGGAACAATTTATTTAATTCACTTTTTTTGGATAATAACAAGTTAGAATCACTTTTCTATTAGAAATGCATTGAACTGCATCATATAAGTTTCCACTCCGTGAGCTAATTAGGTATGGGGTCAAAGAATCAATCCTATATATACAGTAGATAAAAGCACCAGTGGAAGTTGTCTTAGTCCAAATGATCAGGTGATTTAATGGTCAGACTTCAAGCGCCAGATGTTGATATCAGTAACAATGTCCCTAGCGATTTCTTTTAAGCCGAATTTATTTATCAGAATAAAATAATTTAGTGCATGTTATGTCTTTATGCAAAATTCTACAATGCGATAAGCATCAAGCATAATAGTAGCAATCAGAACCATATGTATGTATTCGGATTTCTAAAGATTATAGGCAGCCAATGCATTTGCTTGCTTTTCAGTCTATCTTACAGACTACCAAAATTGTTTACACATTGCAACTGAATATGTAAGAGTAAATTTTACCAAAATCAATGACATGACTATATATATATTTTTCTGGGCTACGTATGTGAGTGACTCCTCCACATCCGAAGAAAAACTCCATGAATAATAAACATGGTTTATGACTATTAAGCATATGAATCTTAGCAAATTATTCAACAAGGTAACTAGGTATTAGCAAAAGTATTTCTCTAGAATAGATAATTGTAGAACCACCTTATCACAGCAAATCACTATTAACTTTATTGTTTACAACTTGTTTGATTGGAAGAAGCGTTTTAAGGGTCGAAGTCCTTAGTCGGCGCTGTACTTTGAGTAGAGGAGACATCCAACTTTTGAGTTATTATCCCAGTAACTAGTTGAACATGACTAATTAGCCATCGTAGATAGAGGTATTTTCTGAACTCTTTAACGATAGAAAGAGGTTTAATATTCAATAAATTTCTTAACATTTGAAGCTAGTAAAATATTGTGTATAGAATAGATTCGCCTTTTTTTCAACAAAAGCAAATAAAAAATTACTGCTACTTTTCAGAGCTCAAGGGATTTTATCTCTGACTGATCAACTACTCCAGCACATTGTTGACATGTTTTTGTTCTTAGGTGCACGAAATCAGTAATCTAATCAACAATATGGTACATTTTTGTCCAATAGTTGCAAGTTGATTCACTTAATAATGTCTGTTTGCTGTTCCTTCATCTTTGGTAAACATTGTCCTACTTCATCCAAAAAAAAGTCTTTTGCACTACAACTTATTCTCGGGTCCATAATGATGTTTGTCTTCTTGTCAGAAATGAGGGGTGGATTAGAATATAATTAGCAAGGGACCAACATTTATCAACTTGAAGGCTGCGCATTGAATTGAAAGAGAGCTTGAGGGAGTCATAGTTATTTTCTCTTTTGTCCAAAAAAAAAAAGAGGAGGAAAATCTTGGAGACATTCTAAAGGCTTAATTGTTAAACATTTTTATTAGCAATGATTAATAAGTTTCAGCTCTAAAACTTTTACATATAATTTGCAAACCCAGGGTCAGAACCGAGATTTAACTTCTACCCGAGATAGATATAGTAAAAATTCTTTCCAAACATATAGGCGAAACATGAATTTATCTACCTAAGTTTCTTATATTTTGACGCGAGAAACAGAAGACTACAAACATGACGATTTGATAGGGCCTGAAAAGATAAGAAACGTGCTTGGAATTGGAACTCAAACTTAACAGTACCATTATAAGATTTGACAACATTCATGCATTTGAACTGTGAAGAGCAAAGGTGGATGCTTCTGAATTTATGATGTATTTTGTTGTCGACATGAGCATGAAACTCGTCTTCTAATGAAGGTACACGGTAAGAGAATAGACTGGCTACATGTCACATACTTAATTTTCAATTTGCACCATATAACTTAAAAAAGAATGATTATATTTCACTACCTCGTTGTATTGTAACTAACGAAAGTATAAAGGAGTTCTGTCGTGCATGTACCTTAACATGCAATCAATTTTATGCCTTGTTGTAATATATAATTCGGCCCATTCAGCTCCCTCTGAAGTCAAGCCCAATTCTGACGTGCAACTGTCTTTCTGACGTTGAAGTGCAATTGTTAAATAATTCGGCCCATTCAGCTGCCTCTGAAGTCAAGCACAATTATGACGTGCAATTTTGTCTTTCTAAAGTTGAGGTGCGATTTTTGTAGCTTTTAATTTATTGTATTTTATTTTTTTTGGAAAGGTGAAGTGCGAAATTTATGTTGCACTAATAGAACTTGTCAAGATAATGAAATATGCAATTTAGCATGGTTACACAATAGGTTAAGAAGAATAAAAGCCCCCAACTCCCCCAACACACCAAAAAAAAAAAAAAAGAAAAAAAAATGCCCTCCCACTCTCTCTGTCCTTCGGATTTGTTTTGTTGTATCGGTTGTTCTTAGACCCATAGTGGACAAAAACTTAAAATCAAATTATGAATATAAATAAATAATTTATATTCATAAATTATTGCTGGCAAATTGTTATTTATTTATATTCATGAAGCTAACCGAATTGTTGCTGGCAACACTTCGGAATTTGACCATGGCTGTGAAATAACCTTTGCTCAGGGCATTTGAATTTCTATACCGCCAATCAGGATTTCGTTTTCACTTACAGGACGGCTCAAGCGCTACCGGCAGCAGATTCGCAGATTCAGCAACCTACCGAACACTTAAAAACTGAGTCCCTTTAATGATAACATATCCCCTGGATGCGGACAACGTCTTATGGGTAACACTGTAACAGAGTTCCCTTAAACGTCATGACCTCCATGATCTAAGACCCAAAATCAGCAACCCAAAATTAAAGTATAACTGCATTTTTTATTTTCTTTATTCTAAATAATATGCCAAATGAGTGGCATACATGCACATGCACAAGTTGTGGTACAGCAGAGTACCACAGAGAACTCCAGATACAGTCATACATGCTAAGCAGAACACACAATCTGGAGTTTCTATTTCAATTAGAAGAAGGCAGGCTTAACGAAAGAACAAGCAAACTTCCAACCAACAAATATATATACACGGAGGTAACAAAATATGCAAAACAAGCATACAACATTAGTGCTCGGAAAAGGGAAGAGAGGTTTGAATAGGGTGGCTTCAGTTACTAAAATGAATGCAGACCAAAACATCCGCAAAATGTCACCAGTTTGACAAGGGAAAAAATAGGGAAAAATGAGAAAAGAGGAAACAAACATTTATCAGGATAAGAACAGAAAACTGCAACAAAGAAAGAATATGTATTGACCAGATACAAGATATCTCTTGCAAATATAAAATGGTAAAAGCCAATGAACTATAGGACCATACAAAACATAACACATCACACACTAATTTGGAATCAAACTTGCTACTACTCGGTCATATCAAAAGATCATTGTGCTTTGAGTTGTATATTTTGATTGCAGAAACCAACTTGTAGATAAGTATGTCTGACATGAAGAGATTGTGATAGCATACTCAAATAAGCACCTCCTTACTTCTGTACTCATTCATTGAAGAGTCATCATGGGACCAGAACAACTTTGAAAATTGTATAAGAGTATAATGTGGAAATGCAGTTATTTATTTCCTTGACTTTGCAAACCATGACACATATTTTAGAATGGACTCTTTGAATAAGATCTCAATTCCAGCAGCGGTTTCATTAGATCTCTTACAACTAGAATCCCCCCTTTTTCCGATCCATTTCCTCCTACCAATACACATAATAACATATGAAAACTTCTTCTTTTATCTTTTTCCCCCAAAACTCAAATTGTCCAGGAAAAAAAAGCTTCAACGCTTACATATGCATATTAAGTCTACAAAGAAACTTGATCTTAAATACACCTACCACCATATAATCATGCTATTTTTCTTTGAATTGTTATAAAGAAAAAAGCTCCAATGCTGCATACGCATATTAAGTCCAGAAAGAAACTTGATTTTAAATAAACCTACTAGCAATTACCATTGCATGATCATTTATTTTTCTTTAAATTGTTGACCTTTTATTCAGAGATCCAATGGTGCATACATATGCATATGAAAGCCACAATGAAACTTGATTTAAATAAACCTATCACCAATTATCATGGGGGCAAAATACTGGATATTTAGAAGGCTAAGGAAACCAGGCATCAAAATATTATATGCTATTCTGACATTTTAACAAGGCTGAGGGGGAAAACATAGCACTGTCAGGGATATTAAATTTCACAACTTAAACCAACATATCTCCCATTTCTCAGGAACTCTAATTTGCAAACTACTAAAATCTATATTTAACTAACCAAGAACTTCAAACACCAAATATTAGTAATCAAATGTAAGAGAAGTATAAAAATGCATTCAAGACACGCATATAAACATGTTCAAGGCACATATACAATATGTGCTATGAATGTTTTTGCTTTTCCATTGATAGCCTGGTACCGCAATAACCGTGTTACTTGTCAATGTCAACAATGTCAAAAGCAAGATACAGATTAATTAGCAGAAACAGCCAGCAGAAGACTGTCTCTTGCACCGTTTTTGCCAACTATATAACAAATAATGCTTAACTTTCATAGTCACTACAATTCATCAAATAACAAAAGCAAGAATTTTTAGAGAGTGCATTTTTATTCCTTCAACAGAAAGATCTTATGCACAAAAATAGTTCCCTGTCAGCCGAACTCATGAGAGTACAATCCATTCATTCAATCATCATTCAACCCAGAAACCAAATAGGATAAACAAACTTTATACACATATCCAATTTGATAACTTAACCGTAATTACCCATTGAACGAACCTTACCCGAAAAGCAAGGCTTTATAAAATCATTCCAGTTACATTAATAATAAAAATCTCTGTAATCATCCCTTGCTGCCAAGTCACTCTCGACCCTGTCTGCAATCTTGTCTTCCTCATACTTAATCCCTTCGTCCACTGCAAATCCTCCAACTGCCCCCGCCGCTGCTCCCACCGCCAATCCAGTAGCCAGTCCCGTTCTTCCTCCTCTACGCTTCTGCTCATACGAGGCATTGTCAACAGGTGCACTGGGCCCCGGCCCGCCATAGCTCAACTGACCGCCGAAGAATGGTCGGGCAGGAGGATGAGGCGGTGGCAGCTGCTGAGAGTAGTAACCCGGATAGTAGCTTGAGTACGAATCGGAGTATCCACTGTACTGATATGAATGTGGTGCTAGAGGAGATGAAGCCACAGATGGCGGCGGCGGAAGGGGGGAGGTGTAAGGAGAAGTCGAGTATCCTCTGTAATCACGCGCGGCGGAAGGAGAAGGAGGGGGATGGGGAGGGGCAGTGGAGTAAAAAAAGCTCGGGGGAGGGATAGCATGGTAATCTTGCATGAGGCGCTCGTGGAGAGCAAGCTTGAGGCGGATCTTACCATGGGGACGACCCGAGGGGCGCCGGAGCTCGAAATTTCCGAGTTTGGTGGAATCATCCGAGTCGACCAGGTCCTTGAGTTGGAACTGGAGTGTACCTACCAGGGGCTTAGGTGTCTCCGAAAGCCTATAGTGGAAGATCTCGAGAGTAAATAGGGAGTCTTGCGGGGGAAGACTCAAAGGGAGGACAAAACGCTCGTTCCAGACGGGTCGAGTGGAGCCGGAACCGTCGGATTTGGTAGCGAGACGGCGGTCCGGGTCGACCCAGAAGACGACGTAGGGCTCGAGGTCACCGTTACGCCAATTGACGTTCTTTAGATGTTTGGCGGAGACAATAGAAACATCGAGATCGTAGAGTTTGGACGGCCGTCGAGAGGCAGTTGCTGCCATGGATACCGAATGAGGGATTAAACTGCACCGTCTTGGGATGAAGGGATTTTTAAATATTTTAGTAATAGTAAAAGGCGTAAAAGGTTGGGGAAGAATACCATGTGGGGCCAGCAATGATATTTTTCGTAAAAAATTAAAGGAAAAAAGCCATCCAAAATAGGGGTTTTTGTGTTTGTTTTTGTTTTTGTTTTGTTTTGTTTTGTTTTTTTTTTTTTTTGGCCGGGGGAGGGGATTTGGAAGATTGATGAGAGTTACAGATCACTAAACTACTTCTTCCGATTTTGAGAGATAGATAATTATAATATCACTATTAATTCATTAATAGCGATAAAGAGTTACAGATAATTGTAATATTATCTAGCTGATACAGGTAATTATAACATCATTAACTACTTCCTCAATCGCTCTAAACATTACGTTGAAACGTCTAGATTTTTTAGTGGTCTTCTAAAATCTATTTTAATAGTGTTCTGCATCAGGAGCCAACTTTTTTTTTTTTAATCAAATTTTAATAGAGTCCTTTTTATATACATATATATAATATGTCAAAGGTACATTTTTTTTTAGTATTAAACATATACTATTATAATAGAATAGTATAATTGGTGTAGATAAAATTCGAGTCTCAACCTTTGAATAAAGTCATAAAACTTTAATCTTTAACCGCTCAACTTTTTATTTTTATTTTATCGTTAGAGCCACTTTTCAAGTGTATTCATATGTTTGCAACCTTCAATCCAAGAAAACGGAAAACTCATAAGATCCCCTGTCAAAGTCCAGTCTGTACCAAAGGATTGCAATCTCGGTGTATGGTGGCACTCACTATATTTTCCATTTAAAAATTTACTATAAAGCTGTAATTTGTCTACCTTCTCTTTTCTAGCTACACTAGTCCATCTTGTCTTAATGTTTTTACCTCAGCAATATAAAATTGATTTCCATCTTGTCTTAATGTTTTTACTTCAAAAAAAAAAAAAAGAGTTTTTGCTTTAACAATATAAAAACGATTTCGATGAAAAATATATAACTAGTGTAAAATAGTTAAATAAATAATTTTTTTTTTGTAATATATACATAAACTAGTGTGCTTTAATCACTGTGTCAATTAACGTATCTAGAAAGCTTATCTCAGTAACTATTCTCTCAGTTCGTTCTCAATCATTAGTTTCTAAAAAGCTTATTTCAATAACTATTCTCTCAATTCGTTCGTTTATTCAATCAATTCGTTTCTCGATCGCTAGTTTCTAGAAGGCTTTGTTTCTTGATCACTAGTTCTACAAAGCTTATCTCAATAACTAGTAGGCTTAACGATCACTAGTTTCTAGAAGGCCTGATTTCTCGGTCACTAGTTTCTAGAAAACTAGTACGCTTGAATCATAGTAGGTTTGAATCACTAGTTTCTAGAATGCTTATCTCATTAACTAGTACAATTTTTTTTTTTGGTCAGAATCATTAACTAGTACAAATGCATGATCATGTTCATATAAACTAATCTTATAGTACAAATCAATCTAATTAAAATATGTCTATGTCAACATAAACTAATCCAATTAAGACAAAAGTTTTTCAGCTATCTTTAGTACTCTAATTTTTGAACCGCTCATAAATGCCTCACAAAAATTTAATTGCCATAATTGCCTTACAAAGTGCACTTTAATCACCAACCCCTCATAAATGTCTTACAAACATTCCATTGCCATAATTGCCTTACAAAGTGCACTTTAATCACCAACCCCTCATCAATGCCTAACCAAAACTCAATTGCATAATATTGCCTTGGGTTTATTACAGTTTGTCCCTTTAACGTTTAACTCATTTTTCATTTTAACCCCCAATATTTTTTTTTTCAGCCTACCCCAAAACTTGACGGTCAACTATAACGGTGTTAAACGGGCATGTGAAAATACAATAATACCCTTAGAGGTTCATTACAGTTTGTCCCCCTAATGTTCAGTTTATTTCTCACTTTGTCCCCCGACATTTTTTTTCTCAATCTATCTTAAAATTTGACAGTTAACTAAGACATTGTGTAACTAAAATGCGAAAATACAGTAATATATTTAGAATAATAACGATCAGACCAAATTACCCTGACCAAATAGAGAAATATTTCTCTTCATCTGTTACATGTGACAAAGAAAGCAGAAAAACCTAAACTACAGCCCAAAAATCATATCTTCCTGACCCAAAAAAATTTAATATGATCTTCCAAGATTTACAATAAATTTAAAGATAATAATAATAAGAGAATTTAACATCAAAATCTTACATTGTAGCTTGAACATTGATAAAAAAATTTTTTTGGGATTTTTTACTGTCTAAGAGGTGCATAAATGTGCCTTGTACTAGTGTTTTAAAAACGGGACCAGCCGGTGTACCGAAAGAGCGGCCAGATCACAATGTAATTCGGTTCAACCGGCCATTCAACTATTTAATATGATTTTTCTTTTATTTTTTTTATAAAGACTAGACCCATGATTGTTTTACGATTCGATTGGTCGAACTGACCGATCCGGTCCGATTTTTAAATCACTACCTTTTACAGCATCTACACATCAAAACTTATTCTTATGTGTTATCGGAAGAAACTCGGGACATTAGAGATCCTTGCAACATTTTTCTATTTTTTGGTTGCAATGTCTTTTCCAATATGAATGATTTTTTTTTTGTTGCTTTTAGGTTAATTATAAAAATTTTGGAAAAATAAGAATACTGAATTGAGGGACAGAAAGTGTTGCACTTTAAACATCAAGTGATTTTTTTTTTATAACCAACAGAGGGGTATTTTCGTCAATCAAAATTAATGGTTACAGTAGGGGCATTTTTGGCATTTCAACTTTTTCAATGGTCAAACTGCTTAGTTTGACTGACAGAGGGGTCTAACTGAGAAAAAAATAATGTTAGGGGGTAAAGTGAGAACTGAGCCAAACATTAGGGGGACAAAATGTAATAAACCCTATTGCCTTACAAAGTGCAGTGTCTCCGAGAATTGTTCATGGAATTGCTCCCACAGCAGGAGTCCAGATAAACTCATCCAGTTAAAAACTCACCAACACCTCATAATAATTGCCATAATTAGCTTACAAAATGCAGTATATCCGGGAATTGTTCATGGAATTGCTCCAACAACTGGAGTCTACATAAACTAATTCAATTAAGAGAAAAGATCGAATTAAAACAAAAGCTTTTTCATCTATATTGGTTACTCTAATTTTGCACTTTACTCACTGACCCTTCATAAATTGCCTTACAAAAACTCACCCAGTAACTCGAGGAATTGTTCATGGAATTGCTTCATTGTTATGTAATTGCAGGAGTTTTTCATGGAATTTTGGTCCTTACAACTGAATTGATCCATTGTTCATGGCATTGCAAGAATTGTTCATTTTGATCCTTTCAACAATGGCAATGCCTATAGTCATGGTTTTTGTCCGTATAATCTAATTAGAGGGAATGATTAGATTGTTCGAGGGATTTTACTAAATAAAAAATGATCGTAAATATACATAATAAATATATGAGATACTAATTTCATTCGAAATGTCATCTTAGTAGCATGTTACAGCAAAAGGAGAGCAAAAAAGAAACAGATGAACTGGATGCATTTATTTTATATCTCAAGGATGCATGGCATTCATATTGATTTTCTGAGTTATACGTCAAGAAAACATAAAATAATAATAATAATATGCACGCAGCGTATCTATTTATAACAGCTTGTAGGATTGCGCTTCAATAGCTTCTCTTGTAACTCCACATGCAAGTCAATGAAACCTTCGATCTTCTTTTCCGAGCCCATCAGCTTAACAAGTTCGTAACGACGCCAACCAAAATCTTTCTGTTTGGTTGGTACCGGAATTTGAACCCTGCCGACCACAACTCTACCGGAGGAAGTTCCAGGATCACGATTGCTTGCTAATTGCAAAACCTCCAAGAATAAGGACTCGCCCGTTGGAAATTCATGAAACGATATCCTCATGTCGTACTCCCATATGGGCTCTGGAATTCCTATTACTACATTGGTTTCGTGTTCTCTAAGATATTGGCTATCAGTAACTGTAACCTGGTAGAATCCTGACATATTTCTTGTTGGCACAAACGCACCTACGAGTTGATCAACGTTGGAGGCTTTCTTGATGCGAAGACAGAGAAGATAGTATGGTTTATGAACTGCATCAAAACCTTCTTCTTCCTCAGAGTAGTAGTTCCTGCGGCTCACCGTTCGCTTAGAACAACTCCTATTATTTGCCATGTATTCCAATAGGTGTAAGTTAGTACGATGTTGCGTTATAATCGCTTCGGATGGAATAGAAATCAAGAATTAGCAGGTTCTTTTTTTAATCGATGAAAAAAAATTAAGGAATCATCTATAAAAAAAGATTTTGTTTTGTGTACAAGATGGGACTCTATTTAAGGACGGTGATTATTACTAAGTATTAGACATCTGTACGAACTGTATTGCTTCGCAATTGGATGCTTCAGATTCCTAAATTTGTTATATAAATCGCTTCCCTTTTGTGTTATGCCAATTTAATAAAAGTTGTGCATTTTTTGTCATCGAATAAGTGATTTCTGGCACCTCCTCAGGAGGCCCTGTACCATTCTCTTATAAAAAAAAAAAAAAAAAAGAAGCGTTCCATCAATTTCAGTTTTTTTTTTTAATTTTTTAAACAAAGGTAAATATACACATCAAGCAAATAAGCTCTGAATCGTAAAGACAAATCAATGCAACTATTCCATATCAAAAAAGAACCCCTAACTGTAGAAGTTGGTAGGGATCACATCCTTCTCAATTCCAAAGTGACTATAATCTATCCCACCGGAAACAAAGAGCAAGAGCCTTCTTGCATTACAAGCTCATATCGCACTGTTTCTTTGTGGTCAAGTTTGGGTGGAGGAATTTTGGTCCTTTCAACAATGGCAATGCCTCTGGAACGCCCTGGGTCTGTAAAATAGGCCTGCTTATTATCACCACCCAGTTCAGTGAAAGAATTAACCTGGTTAATATTTACTTAATGCAATTTCCTATACACTTTTTGTCATATTGGATTCGCAATTCCTGGAGTTGTGTGAGTAAGGATCGTTTCTTCAGCTTTGCTATACATTCATGAACACAATACATCCTACTATTAGGCTATTGAATGCTTTGTTGCGTTATCAATTTCTTTAGCACGACAAATTTCTAATAATTAAGTAACATTGTTGGTCATCTTTTTTGTACAATTGTTAATTTATTTTTAGACATTTTTTGTGGGGGATAATTAGGAATCATGTGCATAAAGTCAACCATTAATTAGGAACCATTAACACTAGACTCAAATTCTCTAGTGGAACTTGTGATTTAAACAAAATTCATGCAGTCGAATAAAAGTTCGATTTCAAATTTTTATGAAAGGGAAGCTCGGAGACCGAGTTTAGTACATTAGGCCCAAAAGATATACAGAATGTGGTTTTTGGCCCAAGTGAAAATACCAGCGATGTTGACCCAAGTCCGAATACGACCCGGGTAGTAAGTCGTAACATCTTCTTCAGCCTTTATAACCCAGTTGCAGAAGAAACCACTCTTATCAGTTTCGGACAAAAAAAGCCCTAGTTGCAGCAATCAAATATCACAGGAGAAGAAATGTCTGAAAAGAAACCAGAAACGGCTACCTCAACCTCCTCCTCCTCCTCCTCCTCCACCACCACCACCACCAAAAATAACCCTAAAAAGGCCAATCTTCTCGATCACCACTCCATCAAACACCTACTCGATGAATCTGTTACAGAGGTAATGCATATACATTCGTGTAGGTATTCGTACAAGAACGCGAATTTATTTTTGGGAGATTACTTTTTCCTTTTTTATGTTTAGATCGTGACCAGCAAAGGATTCACCGAAGATGTGAGGATGAGTAACATCAGATTGCTGATCGGAACTATCATCATTGTAATTGCTCTTTTTGCTCAGTTCTACAACAAGAAATTTCCTGAAAATCGCAACTTTTTGATCGGCTGCATCGTGTTATATCCTTTCAAGCTGTTGAAATTTTTACTCTTGATTTTATAGTCTGTGATAGACATTTGTTTTTTTTTTTAAATGCTGTTTGGATTTATCTTTTAAAAGACATAAAATTGGGAAAGGAAGAGTGAGAGTTGGATCTATCGCTACATCTATTCTGGAGAATAGCTTATGCTACTTTATTGATATGGACTTGGGGTTAAACTGTTGTTTTTGGATGGGTTTCTATGAGTGAGATGTTTTATATCAGAAAACAATTTTAAAGTGGAAAAAGTCATTTTGTCATCATTTTCCAGTCTCTGGTTGATTCTTAATTACTTTCTCTGTCAAAAAATGTAACTGAGTGCTACTCTATGTCAACAATGTTACATAGGGCAAACATAGGCTTGTTGTAAGAGCAAATATTCAAAGTTGGAAAATGTTCTAGTTATGGGACATGCGATTTATGTAATTGAAAAGATATCGACAGCAGGATCTTTGAATTGTTTCTGTGAGATGTGGGCGGTCTGGGCAACCCCGTTGGAAATGTATCAGATCCCAATCTGGGAAAGTGCAAGAGGGTTTGGAAAGTACTTTATATCCACGGAAGAAAACTTTTGTTGCTCTATTTTACATTATATCTATCTAAAAATTGTAAGAGGAAAAATATTGGACACCCATAGACTTAGATTGCATTATATCAGTTGCCTAATCTTAGGGAGTTTGTGATTTATGAAGAAGTAAGTTGATGAGAGTACTGCCATGCCATTTTTGGCGGTTGATTGTGTATCTATCTTCAATTATCCTGTTTGTTTAATCTTTGACTCTGGCAAGTATATTTTGTTCAACGGAATTCTGCAGCTGATCATATACACGAAGGAAAAGAATGCAATTTTGTTCACCCATCCTCCTGCAGTAAGTTGACATGCTTTGGATAGTTTGTTTGCAGAAATGTTTATTTGATCTTCTGCATTTGTCTTGTTTTTCGTAAACTGTTTGGAGGAGGTTCTTACTAAAGTGGAGCAAGTAAGTGTGAGGTGTCCTGTGGTTTAAGACTTTCCAAAACTAACAAACAAGAATAAGGGGTTCTTTTACACTATTAAAAGGAAGACAAAGTAGAAGCAAAGGGTACCTCGTTTTTTATTAAATTAGTCAAATGGTCATCTTTTTATTTTCTTTCTTTTATTCTGACGTGATGCTGGGAGATTTTAATTGTTACAATGCCACTGTTAATTATGTTGGAAATGAATATTAATCTTCTACAAGGAATGCCTTAGTTTCCTTTCTTTTTTAGGGCTAAGAGGAGTTCAATCTGCTACTAGTTCTGGTGTACATAAATACTCATAACAGCAGCTACATAATCTGTAATGGAACCTAAGGCAATGAAAGGCCACAGACTTGTTGTCCTGTGTAGACAACTCTTTTGTAATCATCGGGGATATAGCTTATATATTCTTGGCTGAGCCTCTCTGTTTAACCATAGAGAAGGTTTCGGGAATGTGGTACAGGTGTTTGTAAGCACCAAAAACTTGATATCAATTTTTCGTATAATGCCAACTTTGCTTATTGAGAATGGATGGGAAACGCCTGGCAGTTGTTTATTGTGGACATTTTTAACTGCAACAAGCTTATTGTGTTAACTTCTGCACTCAGATATTTGAATCATGTGTGCATTTTTATAACTTGTAATGAATAACGGTCTCTTAGGATTTTCAGAAGCCTTAAGAATGCTGTGGCTTCTTCCTTTACAGGAATCGTTCAACAGCACTGGCTTAGTCATCTCTTCTAAGTTGCCAAGGTTTTCTGATATGTACACACTTACCATAGCCAGTGCAGATCCTCAATCAATATCAGCAAAGCCACCAGTAGAATTCACCAAAAGCGTTACGCAGTGGTCTCTCTCTCTCTCTCTCTCTCTCTCTCTCTCTCTCTCTCTCTCTCTCTCACACACACACACACACAGACACACACACACTCTCTCAAATCTCTCCATTCTAAGTAGTGCATGTTCTTGCAGGTTCACCAAGGATGGAATATTGGTAGAGGGCCTATTTTGGAAAGATGTTGAGGGACTAATTCACGACTATACTAAAGAAAGTAAAAAGAGCAAGTGATGATCCATATCACATGGATTTTGATACATTCTACTGGGACAGATGTAGCTTTGGTAACTCTTACTGGGAATATGAGGTTGGATGAAATTATGTTTGTGAAAGCTAAAGGTTTCTAAACAAACCTGTTGAAAATACATTTAAAATTGAGCTGCCGAAAACATACATACTCAATTGTGGTTTTCCTGATCAATGAATGAAGTTCTTTGGATCGTGGTTACTGATATTCCTCATAAAATTTTTGATCGAATGTCTGATAGAATTCTAGATTACCAGCAGTCGTTTCAAATGGTGTTTCCTGTTTGTACATTGGGTTCCTCTTGTCTGGGTTTGCGGACAATGTTCATAATGTCTTTGGAGGACTAAACTAACTTTACTAGATGATAATCAACTGAAAAGAAAGAAAAAGGTCTGCCCGACTTATATATGAACTGAACTTTTGCTTACCATGCATCTCTGATTGTGCTTTTTTTAATTTATCCTGTTGCCTCTGCGGGTTAGTTTGTTATGCCTGCTCCCCTATGATGAATACAGTAGAGTGAAGATGCCCTGTAAAGTAGCACAGCATGATAAAATGTCCATATGTTTAATACACAAAAAGTTGATGGTGCATGGCATAACTGAGATGATCCTTTTCTCTGAATTTTTGGTTGTTAAAAAAATAATAATAATAATCTGATCTAACTAGTTTTATCTTGTCTTCTCTTGCCCTTGGGGAAACAACAATCCATCCTTGAAATGACAATGGAATGCTTTACAAATAAAAAGGTTTGACATTATTTCTTTATGTTGGTTGGAAATATGCCTGGATAAATGAAGGACGACCCGTGTTCACTGTGAATTTGGTGGATGAATTCTATTCTTCATTCTTTCATCTAGAGAATTCATTTGTTCAGTTTCCGCTATGATGTAGTGGAAAATTTTCCGAGTTAAAAGTCGACGTCAGTCTGGGATCAGCCGGTACTTTCTGCGTTCTACAAATCTGGTCAGCTGAGACTTTCGAAGCCAAATATTTTTGAAAAAGTCCATTGAGTCCGAAGTCTTTTAAAGAAGAAGATCTCCACTGTTCCGAGTCCACTTGTCGCATGCGCGACAGAGCCCATGAAGTTACACACTACAGGAGTGAGAAAATGGGAATATACCATATCTAATTATCTTTTAATAGAAGGAATATGCCATATTGGGAGCTTGCAATTCTTTTCTTGGGCCCATCACGTGTTAATTATCAAGATTTAAGGTGTCGTCCGCGTCCATCTTAACTTATGGACCTTAATAGGATTTCGGTCGAGGATTGTAGTAGTATCTTGTTGGAGTTGGTCATATCAGATATTGATGTCCCTGGGTCACTCTCCTTTGGCGCTGGCCACAGGCCACGCCGCTCCTGGAGTCCTTCCTCAGACTGGACCCTTTAGGAAGTAAAGAAGAGCCTATTGAGCACACGTGCTATATCACGTGTTCGCTCCGTGCATCATAATTCATGCTTTTATTAATTGGCCGGTCACCTGTTTTAAATACGGGCTTACTTTGCCCTCTTTCATTTCATGAGCATAGAAACAGGGATACGCAATCAATAAATTATTTACTTGGCCAAAAGACTCGTGATATTTATTTGATAATTTCCTAAAATTTTATTTTAAGGTAAATTTCCCCGCAAGGTCGAACAGTTCCTTTTACCATTGATTAGTGGGGCAAATATAGATATAATTATAATGACGAGTAGATATCTTTAACTCTTTTATCCATAGCAAAATGTGCCCTTGATTGAGTGTGGATGCGTGTTCTTTATTCAAAAATTGATTGGATACATTTAAAAGGACTTGGATTTTGTTATTCTTACAAGTTCCTGTCCATATTATTCTATGCATTTTGAATTCTTAGTTAACTAATGAAATTATCCTTTGATAACAAATAGGAGACGGTATATACTTTCAAGATCTCAAGCACGTAAGGATCTTCCATTCAACTATGCGCCATAATGCAAATATCATTTAAATGATTGATGGCAAGTAACATAGTAGAACTTAAATATTCTAGAAGAATTGAATATGAATCAATGGTTACAGTTTTTATTTTTTATTTTTGTCTTCTATCTCTTGAATTGCGAAAAAAAATTTATTCTAATTTTCCTAAGTTTCAATGAGTTAGCAATTGATCTGAATTAGATTGACAAGTTGTCCAGAAAAAAAGCACCCAAAAAAAAAAATATATGAAGAAGACAGGGAATTATATCGACAAGACAGTAGGACATGTGACTAAAATGGTCAGTCATTTAGCTGGGGTGATCTTCATGTAACCGGATACTTACCCCATTTCGCAAAACTCCCAAGGCCGACACCGGAAGATATTTTTCGACATATGTCAGGTTTTAGTCATTTTCTTACTAATGAAAACCCCTGATTATCCATTTAAACTTACTTACGCCAATTATACCTCTTAATTAATTTTCTCATCCTAGAGTCGTTCTTAGGTCGATTCGGTCCACAGGACGGTGGATAGAGGAGCCTGACTTGGTTGGCTCACTTATCCACTGTTGGATCTACGAGTCGATCCACTTTAAAAAAATTTCTCATCCTAAGTCAAAATCATTATCACATTATGCTAATCTCACATCTTCTTCCATGTTGCTAATATCACATCTTATCTATTTCTATTTCTAATTCTATTCTAAGTATTTTTTTTTTTTTTTAATTTTCTGATGGTAGTAAAAGAACTAGATATATCCAACAATAATCACATTCAAACCCACCGGAATTCTTGAATTCGGTTTATAACCCCTCTAAACCAGTTTTACTAACCCAACCACCAACCAGCCAACCAAAAGACGGTTTCAATGACGTGGCACTCCAATCAATACCCGCAACTGGTACAGGAGGTGGCCCCCACAAGATATCCCCACTGGGGCCCGAAATCAGAGTACAGCTGACGTAGACATACCCTTCATGATTGCACACAGCAAAAGTGACCCCGGACTCCAAACTTACCCTGAATAGCATTTGACTACATCTGCTCAAGTCCGTAGGGCCTCCATCAACCCTATATAAGCAACTCGTCGCAGCATCTCGATCTTATTTGCTATTATCGGATACGATTCAATGATTGATAGTTTCTCTAATTTCGATTTGTAATACATCAAATTTCTCAGCAATTCAAGGCTATTAATTTCCCACGGGATTTTAGTATTTGAGCGAGGAAAATTCTAGGGTTTGGTACCAGATCGTGGACGTATTAATTTTCTCGTAATTTTTTTTTGAAATTTTAA
Organism: Mitragyna speciosa; assembly: GCA_024721245.1. Classification (NCBI taxonomy): domain Eukaryota; kingdom Viridiplantae; phylum Streptophyta; class Magnoliopsida; order Gentianales; family Rubiaceae; genus Mitragyna; species Mitragyna speciosa. Next base: position 3,617,814 of record CM045552.1, read on the forward strand.
AATGGTTAATTCGGAAAAACAACAATCCAAGAACGATCGGAAGATTGAAGACGTCGAGGATCGAATCGATCGATCCAATGGTAGCTGCTATTGTCCCGATGATTCAACATCGGCGGCCGAGATGTCGTCTGGCATATTTCGGACGGTCGTTGCGGAAGAGAATGGCGATTTGCTGCTTCAGCAAAGCGATCGAGTGGATAATCTTGTGCAATGGCTTCGCGCGCTGGATGTGCAAGCCATCGGTGCTTGTCGCGCCGATGAGAGGCTGAAACCGTTGCTCAAGCTGAATGCCTTTACTGGGGCAGCTGAAGATCGCTTGCTTGCTCATTTGAGCCAGGTATTTTCTCTATAGTGTTCATAATTTAATCACAAGCTCGATTGGTTATACTTTTGATTTATTCCCCCGTGAGTGAAATTTCACTTTCTACAATATCGTTTGGTTATACTTTGATTATTCCCCCGTGGGGAGAAAAATCCACTTTCTACGAGATCGTTGGGTTATACCTTGATTTACCCCCCGTGAGAGAAAATTTCACTTTCTATTTTGCCCAGTTAATTTTGATTGTTGGTGATTCTTGCAGCTGTTAGTTATTTGTTTTGTGAAATTAATACTGCTTGAGTTTGTTGTGGTGGTTGTGGTTGTGAAGCTCTAGTGAAAATATGTGGTGGTACTCGTTTAGTGTTTGGTAAATTGCTTTAACTTTGTGATTTCAATGACAAAACCTTTTTGTGTAACAGCACTTCGAGCCTTCAGAGGTTGGTATGCTAGCCAGGTGCTTGTGTGTCCCCCTTGTTTCTATTCGTGTTGGAAAGATCAAGAAGCTTGGGAGCCTTTTGTGTCCAACTTCGACAAGGTATTGGCAAATCTTTATACCGTAGATAGATTGTAGTGGTATGTGATTTATGATTGGTTAGCTTCATTTTCTGTTGTGCTTGTTGTGTTTGACTGTTCATAAACAGGTTTATCAGTTTAAGTTTTGAGTAATTCTTTCGATAGAAACTGCTGTTGTGCACCAGATAAAAGTTTAACTGAATTCTCATGTTGTGCGATATCATAAACAAGGTAAAATTGATGCTGAGATTAGGTCATCTTTCCTGTTAAAGATGATGGGAAGATTACGGTATATGCTGTTAGGAATGGGATCAAGGAGTATGTTCTGCATTGGGGAGAATCTGCCGAGTAGTATTATTTTTCCCCCCTTACAATTATTGGGAATAATTTACTGTTATGGCTGCTAAGATAATTAACGTTGAGTCTTTGTAAAAGGATTACAAACATGTATCACATGTGACGTGGGAACAAAGTAGCAGAAAATTTATATGTAATGCATAATAATAAAGTTTTGTGGTATACTGCTTAAAAGTACTCTATGTTTAACAATGTAGCACATGAAATTTAGCTTGGGAAGAGAGGAGAAGAAAGATTTCCTTTTTTTTGTTTGGGGGGGGGGGGGGTGCGTGTTTAACATTTTGCTTCTTTATTATTTTAGGAGAATTTTTTTTTTTAAATTTTGCTTTGAAGTTCTGATGCACACAGTGGTAATGGACTGACATAACATATTAATACTTCTGTTTCTGGAGTTTCATATTAAGTTCCTTAGAGTCCACCTAAGCAGCTGGGCTGATGCTTTTCTTGGATTGTCAGTTCCCTTCTCCCAGCACCCAACCAATTCCCCCCCCCCCCCTCTCCCATCAAAAAAAAAAAAAAAGGAAGAACTTTGTGGGTGATCTTGACTTTGACTAAATGAATGCATAATATAGTTTTTTTTGGCAGCTTTCCAGTATTTTATACTCGTCTCTTCAATCGTATTATACTCCAGTTGGAGGATGTAAATTGGATCGTTGATATTTCCTTCTTTCTGCTTTGTCTTGTCTATGCTTGCCTGTTGAATGTGCGTATTTAATTTATCAATGTCTCATGTTGCTAGTTTGAATTTACTATTTTGTTTGCCCTGGTAATTACATAGGATTGGTTTGCCCTCCTTATACTTCTTTTCTAGTTAGAAAAGGCTTAATTGTGTTTTGCATATGTTTAGATGTATATCTAGTTCCTTCTTGGATTTAGGTTAATAGTGATAGGAAACTTCGCATTATTGTCCGATCCCTAAACTGGTTTAGGGTTCATATTTTGAGTGTCTTGTACATGAATTGCAGACGCATCTTAATCATCACTTGATCGGTACTTCATGCTGGATTCTATCTTAGACAACTCATCTTGATATGAGACTGTTCATAGCTAGGAGGTGCATGTTGAAGTGTGAAGACACCATGGAGGTTGGTGTTATGAATATCTTTTTATCATATTGGTTTGGAATGGAGATGATGGAGTCTTGCCTTTGAATATGATCATTACTCTTTGTTGATTTAGTAAGGTGATTGTTACTGTGTTGTCAAGTTGCTCTGTGGTGCATTCAGTATATTGACATTTTTATGGATGAGTTCTTTATTGCTCTACTGTGTCAAGAGATTGGTATTTGTTTGGAATTTATCCATGTGTTATGGTGGAGTTTGTAAACGTGTTTTGTGGACTATATTATTCTGCTATTCCTACCTTCATAAATTGGTGACTTTGAAATGGTTACTGAACTGATGATATATAAAGGTACCTGTCATTAATAGTTGCATTTCAGTGGTTGACAATCGGTGGATGTAGTATTGAAAGCTGTTTTTTTGAAATTATTAATGGTGTCAATGTTCATCCTTCCAAATAAATATATCTTTTGACTTGTAGGGAAAGTGGGCGTATACTATTATGATCTCTGAATTAAGAAGAAAAAAAGGTAGCTTCATGCTCCTATATTATGTATTTATCTTGGACTGTTTGGTTTACTTATCTGTGTTTTCTCATGCCTTCTCTCCAACTAGGTGTGGTATTTTTCTTGTTTTATGCGTGCTTTAATATGTTTGATTTACTGTCTCTACATGTTTTATAATACTGCTTTAATATGTTTAAGTAGCTTGTTTAGCCCTTTTTTGTCCTTATATATACACGTTTGATAATTTTATGACTTGTGGATTAGTTTTTTGAACTTTCATATTGTGCTTATCTGTTAACATTGCAAACTGGGCAAGGTTCTTATGATGAAGACATTAGGTTCTTTTTCTCCTTTTTGCTTTTTTTTTTTTTTTCTAAATTTAGAATATTTTAGGATCTTCTTAGCAGGATTTTCCTGCTTGTGCATGCTGCCTACTGTGTACTAATTTTCAGCTGGTCTATGGTGGCTAAATGTCATATTCGTATTCATTCTTTTGTTAGCCTAGCCTAAATTTGGATATTCGTTGCTTATCTATAAATGGGGGAATTGATTTTTTTTTTTTTTTGGGGGGGGGGGGAATGTTGGGCGATAGGGAGGGAGAGGCATAGGGACTATAGATTATGCACGTTTTCATCTTTGAGAAAATTATACTTGTAAATGTAATGTCCTTTTGCCCTACAAACTATTTTAGTATTGGAATCCTCATTTAATTGACATAATTTATCCACTTGTTACCAGAAATTATTTTTTGATGAGTTTAGATCCAGTGGGTCCACCACATATAAGGTCAATGGTGCTAACATTGTTTTTAGGTGTTTATGAGGTTTTGAACCATGTGTCGAAAGAAGTTTTGAACCACTTTGAAACTGAAATTGACTGGATTCATATGTGAAACGAAAATTAATCCGTCTTAAAAGTAACTGTGTCCACAGTGGAATTGTGATTTGAATTAGGAAAATGGAACTTTGGCAATAGCATGGGCAAAAAGTTTTCCTTCAAAATATCTTGACATTGTTGGGACACGTTGCCAGTTATTAGATATCATAGTTAGTCGTCGTCCTCTCTCTCTCTCTCTCTCTCTCTCTCTAAAGTTAAGGGTGCCAGTTGTTTTAGTTGGAAGTGTATGAAGCAAACTAGTATATCACCCGGGGCAATCTGGAGTTTGGCAATGATTGCTCTGTGGAGATTTTATGTTTGCTGTTATTTCTGTTAATTTGTAGGAGGGACTGCTGAACTTATGATTTGTTGTGAAGTTAAATATTTTCTTTTTCAGCTTGTGTACTTTGGATGGTTGAGTGTTTGCTGTTTCCTGAACCACATAATTTTCTGTTTGCCATTGCAACAGGGGGAATTTGAATCTCACACTTCTGCCAACTTCTGATATGCGCATCTCGTTTATTGGAGATGATGGTTCAACAGAAAGGCTCGTATCGTTGGCCTCTGAGACACAGTGTTCTGCTGTGGAAATTGGAGAGATCTTAGCTGATAAGTCTGGACGTTCTTTTTATATAAAGATCTCCAATGCCGGGACCTTTTACTTTTGGTGTTCTGAAAAATCTAAGCTTCTGGGGATTGAATTGCTCAGAAAGGTACTTCTTCCTAGCGTTGTCTATACACGCATGCATTTGTATCGCAATTAATACCTTTGTTCTTTTCCTGGTATAGATGAAGGATCTACTGAAAAGAAAACCTTATCTGGCTGAGTTAACTGGAATTAGTGAATCACGCCTTGAGAGTTTTGCAGTTCATCTTCGAGCTTATCTCGTTGGATCGACAATGACAAATGCTCGTGCAGGTTCTATCGTATCATTAACATCATCTCTAGATACCCCAGTTGAATCTGCTGAACTTGGTTTTAATCTTCAATCATCGGTAGGATCTTTGAAGCCTTCTAGATCTAGGCAGAATGTTGGTCAAGGAGCAAAGACTAGTCCGCTCTATCAGGGTAGTCTCAGCCCTAGGCCTAGTTCATTTAAGGATGGTGTGGCGAGAAACTTCACTTCACTGAGAAGTGTTTCCAGAGAAAGGCTCCGGCGGCGTGGGGACAGCTATATATCATGCATTGACAATCTAGCTGTGCCATCAGTTGGTAGTTTAAATGGACCTAGTTCAAATCACTTGAACGAACTTAAAGAAGCTACTGGAACTCACTCATTCCCTCCATCCAGTTTTCACGAGTTGCTAGGGAACCATGATCTTGAGAATCCTGCTCTTGGCTCATCAAACCAAATTGCGTCCATGGATTCCTCTCTTTTTTCTCCTTGTTATTGCTGGTGCCCTCCTGTTGCATCTACTCTGCAATGTAAAACAGAAAGTGCAGGGAGTTCTACACCGTTATCTAATTCACTGTGTCTACCAACTTTTTTGTTACCAGTTGCCATGTCATCTAGCCTTTTGACATCAAAGCCGCCTATTAAGTTAGCAGAAGTTCCTTCTTTGGATATTCCTCCTCTTCTGCCTGAGGCGTTGGTTATGTTGCCATTGTCTATCCCTGCTTCACAGCAGATTCCTACCTTTACACCCTTAATGTGTGACCCTATTGTTCACATTCCTGTAATTGATGTTTGCTCCTCTGGCCAAGGTTATTTGGTAAGTGCAGGCCCTACTATTTCAACTGCTATTCCACCAATGCGTCCAAATCTTGCTAGTCCACTGATTCCTGAAGCAGATTCAATGGTGGAAAAGAGTGCTAGGGAGACGCTTCGCTTGCTTATCAATAGTTCTAATCAGCCCAACCCGCCGTTGATGGATGTCTTGCCTTCTGTACTATCAAATGGTAACGAGATGCAAAACATTCTCGCAGCTGGAAGCAGAGGCCTTTATAGCGGAACAAGGGACGTTGATGCCATTGCCAGTAGCATTGCAGCTATAGGCTTTGTTTCGCCATCTGAAAGATTTGTCTTTAAAAGATGCATTAGCAGAGAGAACCTGGTTGAGGAAATGGTAGAAATCCGATTGGCTCTTGTGAGTCTAGTTCTGAGGATGTGTTTCCTAAATCTTGGGACGAGAAAGTTGATTGATTGATTGATTTGAGGGCGGTAGTCTTTTTTTTTTTTTTTTGGTTTCGTTCTGTTTTGATGTTGTAGATTCAGTTTTGACATGTAAAATGCAGACGTGTTGGTGTAATTAGCTCCAGATCCATGATCTGCCTTTGAATTGTATAATGATTTGAGTTTTTGATACTTTTGTTACTTGGGGTCATTACGCTGATTTTTTCCGCCCTCAAAGAACTGCATCACGATTTAATTAGATTATAACCTGAAATTTTAGAGCCAGATATCCCAGCCTTCTTATTCAATGAAAGCTGATCCGCAGCAATTTTGGAAGTGCCCGTGGTCTATGGGACTCTCAGCCATTGAACCCGTTTTTTTTTTTGAGGTTTTCGTTTACATGTGCGTCAAATTAGTCATACGTATATATCACAAGTGACGCATTTTTACTTACTTCATCCAAATCATTCGTCATCTCAAGTAAGTGCCTCTTTTGTATGTTTTCGTCTGGTCATTGGTGCAGTGTCCTTGAAGTTAATTATTAATTCAGATACGAGGGCTTAAGGTAACATAATTAACAAAGCAAATAATTGATTTATTGTGGGGTTTAATGCAATAGAGTTAATGAAAAAAATTGGATGAATTAGTGCATAATATGGCAGGTATGATAGTTTCCCGGATGCTGCATTTGAAAATTCTGAAGTGTATAGTTTTGCCGTCTCGTGGGATGATAACTTTTGCATCTATTTATTTTAATAGGAGGAGGATCTGGACTTCTCTTTTGGTTTGCTGAGCACGCTCTTCGTCTTATCATACCGGCAGTTTTAAGTAGAGGTCATTGAAACTTGCGAATACCTAATTTGTTACTTTTGAGTTTGCTTGGTATTATGGGCTCTGGCAAGTTTTTGGCACCTAAATCATCTAGAAAGTAGAGACGACACGTAAATTTTATGGGTTTAGTTGCATAAAATGAATGTTCACCTCAAAAAGAGATGACACTTTCGACATCAAAGTTGGATAATATTCTGTTTCCTTTAAATTACCTTAGCTGAACGCTTCGGAAATCACCAATTTGTATATAAAATTAGAGCTGTCTACTCAAAATACTTTTTTTTTTCGGTAGATTTGTCCGTGTAACGTCAATATTTTTTCTTTTCATTTTTGCATCTTTTGTACTTGCCATCTGATTCCTGCCATGCAATTCTTATCTTTTTCTTCCCCCCCCCCCCCCCACCCGGTAAACCCCCTCTTCTCAGAATAATGGAGTTCCATATTTTTTTCTCAAAATATTTAGATTAAAATAGCCTTGCAGCACCCCTTTCCCTGGCGTCAGCTTCTAGCAAAAGTTTAAGGCTGAGCCGGGGGACGCCCACGTACGATCTAGCAAGACAGATCCAACGAAAAATTTTATGAGTGGCATAACGTAGCAATCAGAAGGCTTCATATTTTTAGAGCCAGAAATCCTCCTGAACGGATGGGTTATCCCAGTTAGTCCTCCACCACACAATATGACTTAGTTTATCCTCTTGTCCTCTTTCCTGCTTTCTTTCTTTCTTCTTCTCGTCATTCTTTTTCTCTTGGGGTTTGTACTATTTCCCACTGCAGGGCCATTGCTTCTCCAGTTGCTGATCATTAATCAGCACTAATTATTGACAAAGACAATAGTAACCAAAATGACAATAACCGCTCCACTTACCCCCGATTCAGGATTTTATCATTTTCTTGCTTTATAATTTTAATTGGTCAGTAAATATTTGTCTCTGGGAAAGAGGATAACGGGAAGGGGAAAAAGGTCAGACATGAAAATGACAGTGCGTTTTTAACCATTCTTGCTGTTTATGTTGTAACCCCCACTTGATGGATCCGCCATTATTTTGTCATTCATTTTCACCTATATTTATATTTAAAACTATCAGAAAACAATTTGCAAGTATCATTTAGGAGAAAAAAAAAAAAAAAGGCTAGAGTTTAAATTAAGAATTGGTATCTTGATTTTCAATGACAAAACTTCAATTAGCAATTAACAGCTTGCTATCCAATCTCTCTCGTTTCACGAAATAGCTTGGCGCAGTGGCGTACAAAAATTATACTAATAGATTGGCCAGAAATGTAAAAACAGTTTTCCATAACGTATGGAATATTATGCAAATTCCCAGGCGGATTCAACTGTCCTTGCCCTATGTTTATAAACACCACTTGTTCTAGCAATCGTTTTGGGTAATGAAATCAACCAAAATAAGCAAAACTTGTCAATTGTGCTGCTGGAACTTGCCTATCACAAGTCACTTTTAACTTCCAAATTTGTGGGGGTAGAGTTTTTGCTATTGAGTATAAGACGTTCTTAATCTGGTTTGATTGACTACCATTTTTCTAACACCTCTCATTTTAACTAATAAGCTATGAAATGTTTGATTGGTTGAAGTATATATTCAAGGAGGTTTTTAACTGATGACTTGAGTATTTTGATTCTATTGTTTAAGTCTTACCTTGAGTATAGATAAGATTCTAGTCCTAAATCTGTAATGTCCTGAAGTCCCAATCTCACCACACAATAAAGTTTTCCTCGAATTTAAATTGGTCTACGTTCCACCATATGGTAATTGTAAAAACCATTGTTTCTGACTTTTTGCGTTGCCACACTATTTACCTGCACACATAAGCAAATGAGGTCGAAGTGGGGCTCCTCCCCTGATGTACCTCTGACGCTCAAGTCAGTAAGGTATTTATAACATGAATAAGTAAGGAGAATTTCGGCTAGCTTGAAAACTTACTTGTGAGTTTTTATTCATGAGACCCCAAGAGGGGTATTTGTAGTTGAGGGAGGAGAGAAGAGAACTGAAGGCTAAGGCCTTCGTCTGAAAAGTCTAATTGATGTAAGTTTGCGATATCAAATAGAGACTTGTAGCAGAAGAAAATGTCACATCAATCACACCTAGTCAATTTTGACTTCTCAATCAATATTATCCGATATTACCCGATTTAATAAGTAAATTTTGTTTCTATGGTAATGAACATCATTATCATATAGTCACCACTACCGCTAATGCGGCTTTTGGGAAAAACTATATTACTTTTTCTTCTACAGAGCAATTATTCCTTTGTGACAAAAACGGAGTCAGTTTTGGAGAAACATTGAAACATTTAAGCGTTATGATAAACATTTGGACTATTCAATCCCTATTCTTAGTGCACACTACAAGCTAACCTGAATGGCCATCTTATTTGCATGAGATTAGTTGCTGCTTGCGAAAGGTTGAGAAGGGACCACCTTCCCTCTGGAGTCTGGACTGAATGGAAATTTGGACCACCTTGCCTAGTTCATTTTATTTTAGGTAAAAAATGTGGACGAAGAAATGGAAGCCCCCCAAGTCCCTGTTCCTCTCTCCACTCGCCTCCTCATCATCTTCGAGAGCCCAAGAAATTACAAGACAAAATCTATAAGGAAAAAGTCCTGGCGGTGAATTGTGACAGGTCCTTTAAGATTGCACATCATCTTCTACAATCATTTTCATACCTCACACGCACACAAATCTAAGAGGTTTTACAGTAGAACCCTACTGAGATTATGATTAGTTGCAGCCTACTCAAAATTTGGAATGAGCTACTATTTTTTTTGTTTTGCTTTTGTTGTATTTTTTGAACTATTACCAGACTAAAATCTTGAATAACAGTTTCAACCTAGTTTAAGCATGTTTTGTTATATTTGTGGAAGATAAAGAGTAATTTTTTTCAATGAGCGCGTGCGGCGATGTAAAATAAAAATTTGATTTCAAGAAAAAGTAATAATGATGGCCGTGTTGCTGGACATTTATCACCAATGTTCAAAAGGCGTTACTTTGCGGCTTTGAAAAATCTTCCGCATGATGTGCGATCAGAATTACAAGAATTGAAGTTAAAAAAAAAACACTCAAAGTTACCTACAATCAAGTATTACTGTATTCATCATGACGCACCCAAAAGATTAGGAAAAGAAATAAAAGGTCGTATTTATACAAAATTCTTTTGACAAATGAAGAAAAAATAATACCAAAATGTACTAGAAGGCAATAGGAATACTGGTACAAAGTCAAGCATAGGTGATACCGATGTCCCTTCACAGCTTTCTGTTGCGACTTTAATCTTAATTCCAGGAAGAAACCAAGGATGGATCAAAAGATTAGAAAAAAGGAAAAAAAAAAATGTCCCTGCTTTTCTGGACATGTCTAGGTGCCTACGTTTGAGGCGGTACACATAGGAAACTTGCAAATTTCCATTTTTCCTGCATTTATTCGCAAGCAGAAATCAAACAGTTTTGGGATGAAAACTAAAACTGACATATAATTAGTCCATTGTTGCCGCAATGCTAGACTAACTATCCATTATTAGCATGGAAGCATGGGCAATAATATAAAACAGTATCTATAATTCTCCAGCTCTTACCCCTGGAATCGACCAAGGTTTGTTGACATTTGATACTAAAGTTAGAATAACATAATAATGCCAAAGAAAAAAAAATGTTCGATCCGATGAATATTGCAATCCCAAAGTCGTCCGTCAATAATTGAATCTCTCTTACAAACTTGAAAAAAATCTTATTTCGAGAAAGTGGCCACAATCATTTAACATTATTGTTTCAACATCCATATTCTATACTGCCCTGTTGGATGATAAGAATGATTCTTATGCTCTTGCGTGAACATATAGACAATTAATTTAAGTATTTTGTATATAAATGTTTCTAAAAATACGATGAGGCCATTGCTGCTTGTAACAATGTCAACTAAAATATGACTTTGTTTGTTTGTTACTGTTTTTTAAAAACATGTTTTTTAGAAACTTCATATACGATTTTTAACTATCTTTTTTTCTTACATACACATTTACTAATGAGAATCTTTAAAATAACTATAGTAATATTTTCTAAAATTAACCTCACAAAATACTCATCCAGACGCAGTGGCTGCATGACACACATTAATTTATGGGCATTATTACGCCTAAAGTGAAGTTTCACTAATGTATTAAATTCTGCTGTGACTTGATATTTGGTCCCCCCATAACAAAAAATTCAGAATAATGATGCTTGAGAAGATAATTCATGTCGTCGTCTGAATTGTATTTTCTTTGATGAAATTTTGAAAAAATATATTGTTGTAGTGTATCATTAAAAAGAGCGTATGTGTGACAAAAAAAAAAAAAATAGTTCAATTACGTGTTAATATCATCTTTTAAATTTTTTCGAATGTGCAAACAGAACAGAGCTAAAGTTAACATTTTTGGATTGTAATGAGGGTAAGTGAGTTGTCGTGTGACTTTTATCGGTCACTTTGGAAAGTTAATTATCTTTACTCTTTGTGAATTATATAATATAATTATCAATAGTCTTATCAAGCCAGTAAAAAACAAAGAAGGATAAAAATTTAAAAATTCATTAGGCATTCCATGTTATGGACTCACCGGGTGTTTGGTTTAGAGGAATTAAGGGAGGAATTAGTGTCAATAATAACGATACCTAATATTGATATTAAAAAAATAAGTATTACTATTCTTCAATTCGAATGAAAGTGATTAATTGAGATCTCTCTGATTCCTTCAAAATACTATTTTATCAAACTCATTAACCTTAATATAACTCATTTTATCATTAAATCAAATATGTTAAAGAGAATCGTTAAAACCTATATTCATAATAGAACTAATGATATTTGTATTAATAACGACTGAGAAATTTCAATCAAATCAACCTGCTAAGTTCTTTCATTCAATTTGTAATTTGTCAATGCCGGATTCTGTTTAAAATAGAGCAGGACCAATACGGGATCAAATTCGTCGTTCTTTTCACTCTTTGATGTCCATCTTATTATCGCGTGCACTGAATTTTTTTGTGTTCATTTTTCCTCGTTCTTCCCCCCTTTTCCTTTCATCTTTTTTTTTTTTTCAAGGTGGGGCAAACTACTTGATTCGATTCATTCTTACGGGTCACTGTTTAAAAGTTGCGTGGGTTAGATATTTTTTGTCTTAGTGGAGGAAAAGGACAAAAAGGAACAGTTGGCTCGTGTTGTGACGGATCTTGGATGGAGACCCAATAACCCATGCACTTTTGATTTGAAATAAAATGTGGACATGGTAGATCCGTAATTTTATTGCTGGTTTGGATAATTCTTCCCTTTTGCTTTTATGATTTCATCTCATGTGAACTAGCACACACTAAATTTATTCCAAAAAAAAAAAAAAAGAATTGCACTCACTATAACCAAATCAAAGCAAACAACAATCACGTTCAATATAACCAAGAACCCAAACCCCTCCCCCCTCCCTTTGCCCCTCCCCCCCTCTCTCTACAAGAAAAGAGGGGGAGGGGGGGGGGGGTGTTGGACCTTTCATATATTCATTTGAAGTTGGTCCATAAGCCTAACAAACCACTTTTAGGCATAATAAATTCATGACACATTCTGGAAACAGACAAAGAGTTAAGCAGTCAGAATTCTACTATTCTATTCCAAAGATAAGGGTTTCAAATCCCATCACCATTAATTCTCTTTTCCTTATTGTAATAGTGTAGATTTGATTTTAAAAAAAAAATGAAAGGAAAAATAAGACGTTATTTGCTATGTTTTCTTTTTCTTTTTGGAATGTCATAAAAGTTTGTTTTGGGTCTCTTTGAAATCATTTGCTTAGGGCTTTCCATATTTAATTAAAATTTCAATTATACAACAAAAAACAAAACTTTTCATTCCTCAAAAAAAAAAAAAAAAAAACAAAACAAAACTTTTCAAAATATGCAAACAGAAATGGAGAATGCAAACGAACATGTGACACTATATTAGACAACTAGCTAATAAACAGCAAACCTATTTGTATAGCTATTGAAGGAGGATCATTTTTACTCAGAATGTGATCGGGCGGAAGAAATGCCTTTAAGCAGTATATTATATTAAAAAGCGTAGAAGATTTGCTTACTTCATAAAATCACTTCTCGTAGTAATACTACCTAAGTTTGTGGTTTTTGGGCACTAATTACTAGTATCTTTACGTACATCTTGTTTTTCATTGCACATTTCTGCCTGCACCCAATTTAAATTGAATATTTTTGTACATATTTTACGACCCAAAAAAAAAAAAAACACATTATGCAGAATATCTAAAATATTATTGTTATTAAACAATGTCACCTACTACTTATACCAAATCCTAAGAGAGTTCGATAAAAAAAAAATCCTACGAGAGTTCAATGCAATTTCATTCAGGTATCTCCCAAACTACACAGATGCATTAATCTCGGAAGCTGGTGCGTTTGCCAACTTACTTACTTCAATCAAAGTCTAGTATTTCATATTGTACTTGCTACTTTGCCTAACAGTTTCAATTCAACAGTGATTTCCCTAACTGTACCCTTCTACGAGTTCATATTCTACTACGTTTTTCCTTAACTGTACCCTTCTAACATTAACAACAATCTCCCCAAAAAAACCAAACCCCGCACACCCACCCCCTCCAAAAAAAAAAAAAAAAGAGGGGAGAGAGAGAGAGAGAATCTATCACGAAAAACCGCACAACCTCGGGTCAGCTTTTTTCCCCAATTTACCCCTGCCACCTCACCACTTCCCTTGAATAACACTGGCCAGATTACCGTATAAAATATAAAATATCCCATTTTATAATGCCCCTATTCCCCTATCTGCGATCCTCAGCTAATCTCTGTCTTACGTTCCCATTCCTTATTGGTTAAATTAGCATCTGCTTTTCTTTTTCTTCCCCCATTTTTCCTTAACCCCCCTAACTTTCCCCTTCTCCATCTTTTAGCTTTCTCTCTCTACCTTCCCCCCACCCCAAAACGCCCCTTTGGTTCTCGAATTTATTTACGTTGTAATCTTCTACTCTTCTCTTCTTCTGCTGCTGCTATTAGTTTTAGTTAGCAATTAATTTTTTCAATTTTATTTTTACATATGTGAACCGTTATGATGGAGGATCGGCATGCTGTGAAGATGAGCAGTGGAGCATACGACACCGTTTACGAGCTAGTGATACCTTATCTGACTGATTCGCGTGATAGGGACGCGGTGTCTCTGGTGTGTCGGAGATGGTACGAAATCGACGCGATTACACGTAAGCACGTCACGATGGCCCTTTGCTATACGGCCACGCCCCGGCTTTTGTCGCGGAGGTTTCCTCATCTGGAGTCGCTGAAGCTTAAGGGGAAGCCACGCGCCGCCATGTTCAACTTGATTCCGGAGGATTGGGGCGGGTACGTCACCCCTTGGGTGGAGGAAATAGCTAGGTCCTTGCCTCAGATGAAATCGCTTCATTTCAGGAGAATGATTGTGAGGGATTCGGATCTTCAGCTGCTTGCTACCACTAGTGGTAGGGTGCTTGAAGTTCTTAAACTCGATAAGTGCTCTGGGTTTTCTACGGATGGGCTTCTTCATATCACTCGTTCTTGTAGGTAAAGCCTTCCTTCTTTTCCCTTTAATTTATCTGTTTTAGAATTTTAAATTTTTTTTTATTTCTTTGTTTTGAAATGGTAATTGTGGATTTATTTTGACTTTTGAACGCGAGTTCATCGGAATTTACTAATTAATGAACTCTTTTGTTTATTTATTGTTAGTTTTATTCCTTGATTCTGCATGAAATTTGTTTATGGTTTTGGGTGGCTTAGGAGTTTGTTCACCTATTTCTTTCTTTTCATTCTTCTTGATTTTTTTTGTGAAATCCGTTTGGAGTGGTATTATATTCTGAGTGAAATGTCTAGTGGTCAAATAAATCTAGGATTTGTGGGGAGTGACGCCACGAACTAAATATAATTCATAGGCTTTTCAAATTGCACAGGCACTACGATACTTAGCTATTTAAGAACAAATATTATCAAAGGTATAAGGTTGCTTTGATGAATCTAGAAACATTATTCAATGGGATGAAGAAAATGCATGCGAGTACATGGTGGTCAATGCACTTAGTTAGCTTTAATCTCTGAACTCAACTTTCTCTGTCTTTTGCTTTTGTGCTTTTGGTGATGATAATCCGGCAATCTTTCTCATATTTAAGCTTAATTTGTATTTTTCTTTTGAAATAAAAGTGTAGATCTTATCATATTTGGCCACACGATGCTTAGATGTTAACAGGAATGGTGGTCTCGGAGATAACTAAGTCACCACCTTGCAATGCACATTCAAGTGGGAACATTGCAAATGAGGAAATCGAGGTTGAGAGCAACTTCAAAGTATGGATAAATATAGTTGTGAACTAACAGGCACACTTGGTACATTCTTCTGCCTGATTGTTTTGGGGCCATGAATGTTGGAGAGGCACATACTATGGTCAAGAATTAAGATCTTTACCTGCTTTTGTTTTTGAATTGAGAGGTCAGTAGACTTCTCTAGTAGTTACAATTTGGTGCTTCACATGAGAGAATAAGGTGAGCATATAGTGCTTGGGGCATTTAAAGTGAGTGTAGCATTGGACTGTGAAATTGACTGAGTTCAGTAGATTCGAGACCTCGTGTTAATGTAGCACTCCCTGGAGAAGAGGAGATAGTTAATTTGCAACAAACTTTGTTCTTGGACTGTGAATTTGATGTGATAAGCCAGGCATTTTATGCAATTTATTTCAATCGTCTTGTCTATTGTTATACACTGCTTCCATTCTTTCTTGGTTATTAGGCGTTCTTTCCTTTTATATGAGGAACTGTTGGGAAAAAAAATTGGATTTGGTGGCATTGTCATGAATGTGAAAAATACTCTCCCATCATATCTAGCTAATAATGGGAACCGATACTGCCAGAAAAGAGCTACAGTTTGACTCTTGTGCTCATAGATTACAAATTCAACAAGTGGATTAGAAAGTTCGTTATGAATGAATTTTTGTTTTATGTTTACCGTCTAAAAGCACTTGCTAGTTATTGTTGTGTACATTTAGTAATGGCATTTGTTTACATAATATTCAAAATTTTTTTGTCTATGCTTTTATGGGTTCTTCTGTTCTTACATGATATTTATATGGGTCCTCGTATTCTTTGTTTCGATTACCTTTCTATCTTTGCAGGAATTTAAAAACCTTGTTTTTAGAAGAGAACGCAATAATTGAGAACGATGGTGAATGGCTCCACGAGATTGCATTGAACCACGTAGCTCTTGAAAACTTGAATTTTTATATGACGGATCTTGACCGGGTCAGATTTCAAGACCTTGAATTAATTGCCAAAAGGTGTCCTTTAGTCTCATTGAAGATTAGTGATTGTGAGATTTTGGACCTTATTGGCTTTTTTCGAGCTGCAGTTGCCCTGGAAGAGTTTGCTGGTGGTTCTTTTAGTGTTCAATCAGATTTAAATGGTGATGGTGACTTGAATGAACAATTAGGAAAATACGCTTCTGTGTCATTTCCCCCACGATTATGCCAGTTGGGTCTGACATACCTGGGAAATAGTGAAATGCCAATTGTATTTCCCATTGCTGCTCGACTTAGGAAATTGGATCTTCTTTATGCTCTTCTTGACACAGAAGGCCACTGTCTCCTATTGGATAGGTGTCCCAACTTGGAATTTCTTGAGGTAAAATCAAAAGCTTTAATATTCCCCTCATTATAATTATCATTATTGTATTTTTTGGTGCGGATCATTCATCTGTATGTGAAAAGTCTTATGTCTTGATTTTCATATGGGAGGTCCATAATTTATCTGCAGATATTTCTTGCCCAGTAGCTTTCTAGTAACAGTACATAACATGTAGATTCAAAACCTACAACTCATATCCCTAAGCCTTAACAGTGACTGATTTTAGAAATATTGTTTTGTTACTACAGCTCAGCTGGAAGGTAAAAAAATTGGATTTGGGCACCATGAGATATTAGGTGTTTATTTTTTGTATTTTTATTTTTTTTAGAAATACAGTCAGTTTTAGTGGCATAAGTGGGATGCGCAATTTTCTAATGTTTGAGTCTAAATTGGAAACTTAATTGTGATGGATGGAAATGTACTAGATCAGTAACTTATGATATTTCTCTTTGCCTACTATCGGGGCAGACGAGGAATGTCATTGGAGATAGAGGATTGGTGGTTCTTGCTCGGTCGTGCAAGAAATTGAAGAGGCTTAGGATTGAACGAGGTGCTGATGAACAAGAAATGGAGGATGAAGAAGGTATTGTTTCACAGAGAGGATTAATTTTCTTGGCACAGGGATGCATTGAACTGGAGTACTTGGCTGTGTATGTTTCTGATATCACAAATGAAGCTCTGGAGTGTGTGGGCAGATACTTGCACAACCTCTGTGATTTTCGCTTGGTCTTGCTTGATCGAGAAGAAAAGATAACCGATCTTCCACTTGACAATGGAGTTCGATCTCTATTGATTGGTTGCTATAGGCTTAAAAGATTTGCTCTGTATCTTAGGAAGGGGGGCCTTACAGATGCGGGTCTTGGTTATATTGGGCAGTACAGCCCAAATGTAAGATGGATGCTTCTTGGTTATGTTGGGGATTCAGATGCTGGTCTTTTGGCATTTTCTAGAGGCTGTCCTAGCCTGCAAAAGCTAGAAATGAGGGGCTGTTGCTTCAGTGAACAGGCACTAGCTATGGCTGTATTGCAATTAAATTCCCTGAGGTACTTGTGGGTGCAAGGCTACAGGGCTTCATCTGCAGGTGGGCAACGCCTTTCAGCCATGGTGCGCCCATACTGGAATATTGAGTTGATTCCTGCAAGGAGGGTGGTTGTTAATGATCCAAATGGCGAAGCACCTGAGCATCCAGCTCATATACTTGCATATTATTCACTTGCTGGACAGAGAACAGATTTTCCCGAAACTGTCATCCCTTTGGCACCAGCTCCTTTTATTGCATCATAAAATTGTACATATTGCCTATCTGAAAGATTTTGCTCTTTTAGTTCAGTCTTCTGGGTTAAGCCTTCTGTTCATAAGTTCGTGCATCTTTTTCCCTTTTTGATGAGAGTCTTCCATGTTCATTTCAATATAAATGTCTGACGTCTTTTTTACCCATGTAATAAGTTTGTTTTCTGGTGATCACGAGGAACCAATTGGGTGCTTGGTGCTGTGGTTTCCTTATTCCTGACTCCCAAAACTCAACGGTTACTTGAGTTTTAGGCAGATGCCAGTTGCAGCGGTTCTGCTTTGACTCGGAGGTATTCAAATTGTGTAGTAAGAAGCCGGAATTATATTAAATGAAATTTGAACAAGAATTATCATTTGCCATGGAATAAGCTTTGATGGATTTGTCTGAAGATTATTCCAGAAATGTTTTAGTTTTGCCTATTCATCAGATCCGTTTGTGTTTTTAAGAATATTTCTCTTGCACGAACCATTTGGCATTTGTTGGAGTAAAGAATGTTGCAGTAGATGCCAGGCCAGAGACCAATTGACCAACTCCTATGGGAGCTGCTGCTGGACGCTCTCTCTTACTTGTTGACTTTGCTAGGAATGGTGGATCAGAGTTGTAGCAGTGGATGCTGTTGTATGATTTTATTCTTCCTTGATAATTGCTATTCTATGATCTGAGTCGTCACTGTCATACCTAGAGTCATTCTACGGCTAAGCGATGAATCTGAAACAATATCGATGTCAATTCTGAAACCAGATAGACGAGGGGGATTAAGCAGCAATATTAGAATAATACAGATATCGATATTTTTTGTGGTTTTTTGGGCCGTGTGATACCATTTCGATTCCTCCAAACTGAGCCGGACTTCTACCGAAGTTTTATGCTCACCAGCCTTGAGGTGAGGGTGATGGATACGCAAAAAGTGACTGAAGTCCAATATTATGCTGCTCAAGTGCTTTCGCACAAGTTTTGTACTACAAAATACCGACAATTTCAAATTTTCTGGAATCTAACCAACTGAACTGAACGTGATGCTACAGCAGAAAACAAAATGTCTAAAAAAAAAAAAAAATTCTGTATTTGAAAAAGGCAATATTCTCTTCAACAAATGAAAGTTTTTCATATTAAAGCAGTCCTTTACTACTACATGAGAAATTTTCGAGTCCCTTGTAAATGTGAAGTTTACGTTCTTCTTCTTTCATTTCTTTTTTAAAAAGAAAAAAAAAAGGTTTTGTAGACCTCCAAAAAACAAAAAAGATGAGCTTTTACCCAATTAAAGCAACTGAAAGGATGCAATTACTCAAAGAAAAACTCATAAAAATCCATGTAAATCAAAAGAATAGCGTAGCTAACTCTAATTTCTCACTTGCAAACCCCAATGGGAACGGCAAAAGTCAAACAAATAAACGTAATTTTCTTTAGAGAAAAATAAACAAAATTACGAACTATGAACACAGTATCACATAAGCAGTTCATCTTCTATGTTAAGTTTTACGATTCCATTTAATATTTTGTGAAAATGTACATTTCTCTTCCTCGTTCATCTGTATTCGAAAAAAGAAAAAGAGAAGGGAAATGGGAAATGCCACATATTATAGGTAAATGATGAGAGATTTTTACAACATGAGGATCGAGGGATGATAAAAAAAGTGAAAAAAATTGAAACTGGATTAAACAAATTGCAATTAAGCAATGAAGTAAAAACACAAAGATACCCATACTTTTTTGAGTTCTGGATTTTGATATGAGTTTTCTCACCTTTCCCATGCTACTACAAGATTAGTCGTGCGTCCCATTTTCATGTGTGGATTGGATTTCTTGTTGGGCTGCTGGGAGAAAATAAAAGCAGCAACCAGATTCACATCTTTACATGGCCCATCAGAATGAGTGTTAAAACCGTTTTTAGACCACTAAGAAGTAAGAACGACGTGTACAGTTTATATCAAGCAAGAAATTAAATATTTATAAGCAACTGAAAGTCTTACTAAATTCCACAATGAAAAAGATGGAATAACACTGTGAAAGCAAGCAGCATTCCTCGCGTTAAAGCGCAGCCTTTTTGAAAAGTTGTGCGCCCCGCGTCAGCGCCTTTTTAATCCTGTAGTAAAATTTGCAATTTTGCATGGTTACGTAAGTCGGCTTTGATGTTATCACTTTCACGGGCATCATTTCCTATTATATTCTACAGTAATTGTGGATAATGTACGCTGTAAAAAAATATAATAAGGATAGGAAACAAATTAAGTTGTAATATTTGAGTGGGTCTATAAGTTTCTTGCACTAATCATGATAGACGCAAAAAAGGTAATACGTTTGACAAGAAAAGTAGTAAGCTTGGTTACAAAATAGTAAAATTTTTCAAAAGAAAATAATAAATTTTATATAGCGTTATGTTAATGCTACGTTGCTACAATACTGTACCACAACAATATGAATAATAGATGCTTTCTTGAACTTTTCACTTGGCAAGTTTGGTGGTCATGGTGGTTGTAGGTTTGTAGCTGGCCGTACAAAGCGTTGCTATGCCGACTCACGATAAACACAATAGCAACATTTTCGGAGGGACTACTTATTTGGCTTATTTCTCTTTCGTGGAAGGCCAACCACTTGCATGGTGATCAATCCACTTCAATCAAGTCCCCTTGAGACCTGATGGAAAAATGGGTCTTGCACTAACCCCAAAATGTGATATCTTGTTTTCTTTTCCCTTTGATTACAACAATAATTAAAAAGCTTAAAGTTATTTTATGGTTTATTCAAATCGGGGCTTCGTTTTTTTCTTCTACAAATTTTTTTTCTAATTAATTTTGTCTCTTTTTTTCACGAAATTCTAATGCACTGTAATCTTGTTTACAACATTACTTAACAAATTCAACATGGTATAGAGCAGAATCCAAAAGAGAAATAATTTGAAAGTAACATTTGGCCAATGATCTCTTCTGTAAAATTGCAATAATGCTCGTTCACATTTATCAGGCAAAAAGTCGTCGTGGAATCTACTTTTACCATTTGATGACTAGAAACCTCGTTGGCTGGCGACACAGAGGAATAACTTTTATCAAGATTAGGCAATGTCAAAGTAACTTTTCGTTCGGCCATGTTCATGCATAAATGACCAGCTACTTCAGAACAAGATGGTACAACGATGCCTCCACAGAAAATAGTTAAAGAGGAACCATGCATATTAGCAAAGATAGCCAGTTCCCAATTCAAAGGAAGATCAGGATTTTGTTCTGGTTTTAATAAGATTCTGCTTGCTATTTAATCGACTGCAACTGAACTCTGGATCTCAAAGGGGTAAAACAGTTGCCAGTTTGGGTCGGCAAAATGATTCCAGATTCCTAAAAGCTATGATATCTCTAAAAGACTTGGAAGAGAAGCTCCACCTGCGTTAATAGGAAAGGCCACAGACAACCAATTGCTGAAAAAGGCAAAAAGATGAACACTTTTGAGAGATGGATGGACCCTATAAACCGAGAGAATTATATCAAATGCCACATTTACTTGCATCACGTTGATCTTTTCTTTTGTGTGTTCTGCATTGAATTAAAGTAGAAGATGCTTTAAGCAGTGGAATGCAGACTCAGCCTTGATAGGAGTGATGGTGATAGAGCTCAGTCAACTTGTCCAAAGTGAATATTAGTCTTGAGTATGGCGGAAAGCGCCCAAAGGAAAACAAGCAATTAGATAGTCTGGAATTTCACAGAATGCTGCATGAGTCAGCTAATTCGTCTACAGTCTCCAATTGATGGGAGGCTAAGTGAGTAAAGGCTCACAGGGTCATGATGCAACTATTCCACAAGTAAAAAGAAAAACGCAAACTGAGCACCAGCATTATGAAATAACCATGAAAATCCAGAAAGTAGATGTCTGCTTTTCCAATTTAATCAGCTAAAAGCCACCAGCTTCTTTTTCGTGAAACTGTGGGTCATATATGGTTACATCATCAATGATAAAATGCGCATTCATCAAATCAAACACAAGTATGCAACTGGAATTCTTTCCAAAAAAAAAAAAAAAAGTATGCAGCTGGAATAATTCCTGAGAATTAGACGAAGCACAGTGTGATAAATGAAAATGAATATGAATATGATTTAAAAGCCAAATTAAACTCTTAACCAAATGCTCAGTTGGGGCCGGGATGAAATCTTTAGTGGAATTTGTGTTGTACGATATAGCCAGCCTTCGCCAACTTCATGGTTAAATTGATTGGTCTATGCACTATAAGCTTGCTTGGAAAATGAAAGAGATATCATGCAAAATGATTGAGCCACTCAAATTATCAAGGAGGGAAACATACAGACTCTCTTTAAGCATTAAAGATTGCACTTGGGATGTGCCATTTTCTAGAGATTGTTAATGTACAAAAGAAGACCAAGGCATAGGCCCTAATAACAGAACCCATTTTGAATTTTACTTCCTTGATGGGAACCAGTGTTGTTGCTTCATCCAAGAACATATTTTGTTGGCTGGAAATGAAACTTTGAATTGGCAGTACATATATTAGCTGCATAACGACCATGTGCTGCAATATCAAACAGAGATCCGATTGACTCATTATCATCCATTGAGTCAAAAACCATCAAAAAGTCATTTGAGTTGTTCCAGTCAACGATTTTGGGGCCATTGGAGGATTTCTGCACTGGTGAAAGGCTAGGGGACTTCTCTAGAGAAGGAGAATTTTTATCCTCCAATGGGGTTGTATTTGGCAGATGAACGGTTGTGATGTCATGAATGCTTGGTCTCTTCTTGTCTTTCCCACCTGAGAGCTGCCTTAGAAAGTATTTCTGAGCATGGCTTGCAACTTGAGTTGGAGTCTTGGATATCACAAAGTTCCGGGCAATATTCCTCCAGTCCCCCTTACCATGTGTCTGAAGTCCCCTGAGAAACCTCCTGTTTATTTATTTATTTTTTTGGGTCACACAAAGAACAAAAGGTCAACAGCTCCAGCAACAATGAATTTTACTAAATTTACTATTGGAACTTTCTACTCAGAGCAGTAAACATATGAAAACTTTTACAAAAACCAGCAACTAGGATGACCTAAAATTCATGCAATTTCTTTCCAGATCTTAGTTCTAAGTTCTTATATAGGTCTGTACTCTGAGTTCCCACTCCAATTAGTTTTCTAATCTTTGAGGATAACAATGATAATGAAAATGAAAATGAAATGCCGCAGAGTGTTGAATGACCAAATTTCCATGTTTTATTAACTTAACTACATCAAAAGCCAAACCCAAGCCTTAAACAACAGCTTATAAAGTTCATAATTCTAAAACAGCAGAATAATTAGATAAGTATTATTCGTAATCAAAGTTTTTATCTAATCTTTTCTGGCTACCAAACTGGTGTTTTAATTATTCTTTCATTTCTCAAGCAGAAAAGTAGTGATGACCAGTCTGTACTGTAGCCAACATAATTAAGAAAAAAAGACAGGAAAAACTCATTTTTGAAGATTCACCTGTGCTCTTCTTCTGTCCAGGGTATGCCTTTTTTCCTTTCTTGATCATAAGACCTTCCTCTTTTCCTAAAAGTATCAAAGCCACGATGATCCATCAATTCCAAGGTAAACGAAGAGGCCAAGTAACCAGGAATTGGAACCAAGCCGGCTTCTATATTATTAACATCTGTCACCAATTCCTGGTACTGGTTAACCACATCATACACTGATTTTCCAATCATAGCAGCCACCCTAGGCCATCTATCTGGACTTCTCTCGTCAACCATTGCAAGAGCACTTTCAAATCTTTTGTTCTCCTCTTTAGTCCATTCTGTGCTCTTAATTTGTGACAGCAACAAGTCCGCGTTCCCTATATATAAGGTTTCCATAACTACAATTTACTGAAGCCCTCTTCCAATGCTTGAAGGCTCAATTAGCCATAACTAACAGCTCAATATTTAAGATAATAACTTTTCCACCGATCCAGAAGGGCACTATTTCAGAATCAATTAGTGAGAATCAGAATACCCTTTCCGACCACCTTTTCAGAATCAATCGAATCTTGAAAGAATACCAATTGGCCAACTGGGCTTGAATTCCAAGGAAACAAAAACTACAAAGCAATTTCTTGAAAAACAGACCTTTTTTTTTGTGGCGGTCAAAGCAGAAGAGGAGGTAATTAGCAGGAAAAGATCGAAGAAAGAATCTCGAGCGATAAGTCGTTTGATATAAAATCTTCAAGAAAAACCCAACCCCACAAGAGAAATGCGAATAATTCTAGCGAATTGAGTGCCAAAGAGCGGGAAAGTAGTTGTTTTTTTTTTTTTTAAATTTTATCTTCCCCTGAGTGCAAGGAAGGGTCAAAACCAGAGTGAAGTTATGGGAAACAAATATACTAGTAAAGAAGTTAGGCTATCAAAAATTGAGTTAGGCGGTGGGAATAGTGTTGGGGAAGCGTATATGGCAGTGGTGGTGATCGTGATTCGCGAATAAAGCCAAAAGAAAGGAGGATGAGAAAGAGCAAAGGTGACATCACATCTTTGAACTTGTGTTTTTCTGCAATTGGCTACTGTGAAAACACGCATATAATTGCGGGTTCATATGAACTGTTGCCGTCTCCTCCTGCTATTTATATATAGTAATACTACTACATGCTCAACTGAGGTTGGCTCGGCGGCTCACCGATGGATATGGATCGCCAACTTTAACCAGCAGTTTTTTGCCACCTTGGAAAAGTTTGAGAATTTACTTGCCTTTATTTTTTTTTTTTGGGTTGTTTAAATTTTGCCTTTTTCATATCAGATTTTTTAGCAGTTTTCTTTGTTCTTCTTATCTTATGGGGAGATGTACGATGAAACGATGGACTTGAGAGGTAAGGAAGGCGGCTGAATAAATCAAAAGTTCTGTACGGAAGAATGACACGAGTGTTGCCCGAGGTTATTAGAAACATGTCAAATTTTTTTTTTTTTGAGTAGCTTTCAAGGCAATGAGAAAGTGTCAGAAAGAAACAAAGAGAAGAAACAAGACATTGAATGATGAATATATAGGGTCGTTGAAGTTTTATAAGTTTTTTTGTTCTCTTTTATATATATATATATATAAAAATCTTTTTGGTGGTGCCCTGTCTGCTGATTTGAATGCAAGGCTTTTATTATGAAAGGAAATTACTTCCTTTTTTAATTAAATTTTGAAAATGAGCTATGAATAAGATGCTCATGTTGAATTACATGTCATATTGTTCACAAATAATCAAGTACCGTTTTAATTTCTTAATGGGAGCATGTTGTATTAATCGTCACTCAGTATACGTTAGTTGTGTTCGACAAAATCTTTATGAATGAATGAAATGGGGACTACATACAATGCCTAAAATTTTTCTCAGTTGATCGTGTCAGTAATGCGCCTGTAGCTCAGTGGATAGAGCGTCTGTTTCCTAAGCAGAAAGTCGTAGGTTCGACCCCTACCTGGCGCGCCACCTGATTTGTTTAATAAGTTTTTGGTCCCTGTTTTTGTTGTTGGGGTTATTGTACCTACAATCCAATGCCTATGGGCCCCTGGGCCAATTCTACTTTTGTCGGCAAAATTTCATTTCATTCTCTTATTTGCTCCACAAAGTGGACAATTTTAGGCCTTTTTTGTGGTTCGGGTTATTGGACCTACAGCTGAATTTCTATGGGCTATGGGCCCAATTCTACTATTGTTGGCAAAATTTCGTTTCACTCACTTGCTCCATAAATTGGACAATTTTGGGTACCTCTAAGTGAGGTTTTGGAATTAGTTTTCAGAGAAACATAGTATGATCAAAATCCATATCAAACGTGGATATTTCACGTATGGTATGTCCATTTTTATCTGATTAGCCAATTAAACAAAAGTTCATGTGGGAACTTTTTGTCGAAGCAAATTGTTTTTTCAGAATACACACTTAAGCCCTGCCAAATAAAGGAAAGAAAAGATAATTACAATCTAAATAGTTACTTTTTTCCGACTCGAAATTAAAGATCCCTTAGAAGAAAAGCGGCAATTCCCTGCTCTGGAGCCTTCGACAGATTGTAAATGGCTTTCACAAGATAAATTTTACTGATAATTATAGTCCTTTCAAAACTTCCACAAATGCAATAATTTTACATACTCAAGCACAAAATCATGAGCAAAACATACATTGTAAGACAGAAATTACGTTGCCGGAGAATACTAGGCGTTTCTTGATTGATTCACCAATGCTACCAATAAGACAATCAAATATCCAGGTCATTTATTTCCCTTGGTCAATAATTTAGTCATTATATGTGCATCTTGAGCCAAGAAAATCTCTTCTAGTCCCGTTTTCTGCATGTGATAACAACCCCTCAATGTTGTCATTAAGCTGGCCGGGGGTGCATTTACCTAGCATTTTGGAAGGTCACTTGGCGGTGGCAAGATTGATTGATTAGGACCTATACCATTTTCCACCAAAAACGCCATCTTAAGCCCCCATGTAGTATGTACTTCTAGATGACAGTGCAAAAACCAAACACCTGCAGAAACCAAACTTGAAGCACAAATCAGCTGAAAACAAATATAAATTTTTGAAAAATCTGAACCAGTAATACTTGCTAAGAGTCTTGCTTGAGTTAGAAACTATGTATGAAAAGCTCTGTGCCACTTCTTTTGGTTTTGGAAAGTCTAATGCAGTTTTTTTTTTCGCTTTCAGACGCTACTCATGAAATTTCCAAGGACCTTGTGGTATATAATTCTTTTTATGCAAATGACTAATTACCATTATATAGAAATCTTTAACAATAGAAGATTACCTGGATTATCTGCCCGGAATCTGATTGCAGTCCATCCAGCAGTTGGCACACTTATTGTGTTCCTCTCAACAGGATCGACCAGATTAAATTTCTGTGGGTCATTTTTGGGATCAAAATTGCCTACTCCCTTTCCAACCACATAGAAATTGAAGCCGTGAAGGTGAGTTGGATGGCTTTCTGGTGCAATAATACTAGTGCCTTGGAAAACAATCTGAACGGTGGAATTAAAGGCCAATTTGTAAACTTTAGTGCCGTTTGTGGTCAGTATATTTGTTGGTGGAGCACCAGTGTAATTGAATGGTGCTGGAGGGTTTCCAGGAAAATCTTCTGTATAAACTCCACTTATACCATAGTAATGTGCTTGAAGTAAAGGCGTAGATGGCATCACAAAGGTAACATTATTAATAGCTGCCACAACCTGGCTTCCATTTACGCATGTAGCACAAGGGTTGACTCCTATACCAATTGTAAATAGTAGGGAATGATCAATGGCTAAGGGGACATTCACAGGATACGCTTTTGAATTAAGGGATCGAAGGGATTCCATGAAACTGCTAGTTATTGGAGTTGCATTTCGGGGAGGAATGGTAGTGAGAGTGGTGGGGGCGAATGCAGCAGTGCTCTTGTATCGTATTACGCCAGTTGCTGTCTGGTTGTCAGTGGCTACAATGGTGTCCATGAAGGGTGAAACGGCTATGAGATATTTTTTTCCAGCATCCTGATCTGCTGTTAGAATGGCAGTTGTTGTTTGGCCTGGACCAATGAATATGGTGTCAGTTTTAAAGGGCTTGGTATAAGTAGCATCAACCTCAACGATGGTTAATTGGTGCCCTGCAATCTTGAAAAAGAGTTCTTCATTTAGCGCTGCATTAACAATCCGCAGCAGATATGTCTTTCCGCTCTCAACATGTAAGCTATAACCTGCACATTTTTTTCATCTGGTCAGAGAGCAAGGCTATGAAATTCATGAACTTTTAACCTCATATCCAGGAATGGTTTTTTGTTAAACCGCAGTCATATATGACAATATTCTTTTTTAAGGTCCATTGTGCTTGCAAAATTTGAAAAATACGAGGATGAGGGGCCTAAAGTGCTTGAAATTTGATAGAAATGTCTTCAGGTAAGTTCCTTTTTACTTCTGGGTTTTAGAACAAGCAGAAAATTAAAGACGCTCCATCAGTACCAGTAGAAGAGCAATTTGGAGCAGGTCCCGGAAGGCCATTGATAGTGTGTGCATCTGACACGTTTGGTGCCTGACCTAACTGCAAAGCCTGCTTAATCACAGCTTCTACATCTGACTTCCACCATTCCCCTGCATTTTTGGTTCTTAAAAATCGGATTTTGAACTCAGTCATGAACTGCAATTGTAAATCAACTAAAAAAATTTTCGATCTCACCTAACACTAAGATTTCCTCCTTGTCGGGTTTGGGAAATGGATAAGGAACTCCCTTCTTTGGAAGGATGACAATGGCACCATGTACAGTCCCCCTTAGCCAGTTAATGTGTGCATGCCAAAGAAGCGTACCTCGTTGCCCTGTGAGGGTGAAGTTGTAGATATAGCTCTGCCCTGTCTGTATAGGACATTGAGTAATGTATGCTGGTCCATCTGACCAACCTGTCCGCAGTTGCCTGACTCCATGCCTGAAAATTGTGTCAGGAAATTAAAATTGTAGTACTTGATTAATTATCTGATTACTTAGTTCGGTTCTCTTTTCTTGCATAAAAGAACTCATTATGCATGGCAATGACTTGAGAAATCAGTTGTTAAGTGCTAAATGGTACCAGTGAATTGTTACGTTTTCTTGAACATGATTGACGACCTTCACAATAACAGTGTCATCCTCCCTTGCGTGGAGAGTAGGCCCTGGAAAC
Organism: Mitragyna speciosa; assembly: GCA_024721245.1. Taxonomy (NCBI): domain Eukaryota; kingdom Viridiplantae; phylum Streptophyta; class Magnoliopsida; order Gentianales; family Rubiaceae; genus Mitragyna; species Mitragyna speciosa. The sequence continues at coordinate 3,645,967 of CM045552.1, forward strand.
TTCCCGTTGACAGTGACAATGGGCTTAGTTGCACAGAGTCTTGTTTTGTTCCTCATAACCACCTGCATTGAATATTAAATTGCTCAATGCATTGAATAAATTTCAGAAGGAAAGGGCATGTTTGTAGTAGCGTGCGCAAGGAGAAGAATTTAGTTGAAAATTGCTTCGCTCGGATCAAGTAACTTGTCCAAATTTGCTATATTAAGCATCTAACTAAGAACCATGACAAGGTCATCGTATTATTATAAAAATTTTATTATTACTATCATACGATCATTGTACCAATAATTGACAACAATTAAATAAGTTGTGGTTATAAAATGAAAAAAAGTTGATGCTATCAACGGTGAAGCCATTGCCTAGCGTTAGTGTTGGTTCTTTACCAGCGGTTCCCCTTCCCTTGGCCCCTCCGTTCGTATCTAAGAAATGCATGAACAAGAACTTGAAATTGACTATCCCTCATGAGTTCATGCATGTATTTACAGATCAATAGAACTTTTCTTGCGTTGAAAACAAAGAACAATGCAGCAATCACAGCTTCGTAAAGGTCAAAAGGACTCCCGCGATGCTTGGACATTTTCTGCTTACAAGTTAATACTCTCCGACCTTAAACAAATACAGTAACTTTGCAGCTGGCATTTAGCACGAGTGCTGAGAAACAAGTTATGTCACTACTCTCTACGCTATGATGGATGCGTAGATGAAGAAAATCTATAATCCCTTACTTCTTTAGGAAAGAAAAAAAAAATCTTTTTCCCCTCTCGTGCTTGTGGCATGTGGTGAAATGGCAGAAAGTTCTAGTATTGAACTTCTATTGTATCTAGAATCAATGAGAATCTCTAAACCAGGTTTGCCAATTGCTGTGGCTCAAATGTGTATGGTCCAACATGAAGACATTTGGTTTAGCTTCTATAAATCAGCTGGACATTGTATGTCCACATTTATCAAAACTAATGCCTCCGGAGAATAAACCATTCCCAATCCCAATTTCTCCCCCTGCCCATTGCCCACAAAATGTGACGTTTGTTTAAGTTTTTCATAATATCTGTGGAGACTGCTGGTATCAGCAGCTTCAAAAGACACAATAAAAGGACTTACATTGAACTTGTAATGACGAGTCACTGACTCAACCGTTACAGGAAAGATTACTAAAGCTGCCAGCAGCACCAGAGCCCGAAGCCGAGATGCCATTCTCTGCATGTGTGGGTGTGTAATGCTGTATGTGTTATTTCCCGCTGCTGCTCTCTTCGACTCTCTTAAGGATCATTGACATCAGTACTCTCTAGACTAGCAATATAAAAGCAACGGATTGTTCTCTTGAGATGCTATGTCATTTTTCCATGTTAGGTAAGCACAGTAATCCAGCCATGAATTTCATGGGTTTTCTTGCACATTACATAAGGTAGTTACCTGTCCACTGTCCACAACTTTGGAATTAAAGCTTTTGTTTCCATTCGGATCTTCTATATGGACTGCAATTGATGTTAAGTATCCAGGCTGCTTGAGATATACTTCTGCCCTGTATTTCTCTCTGATTACGAGTGTTTACTGGTCAGGCCAACACGCATACATAAACAGGGAAATGGCCATCATCAATTTCTCGTTGGCCATTCTATTAGTCACGGGACATTAAACCAACTTATTGACCATGAACTGTTAAAATAACAAAAAAGATGAGCGGATGTTATCACGCTAAGTTTCTGGAAAACAAACGTTTTCTCATTGCAGCTTTATTTACCAATTAAAGTTGCAGAGTCAGATAGTATGGGTCATTAATTGGGCTTAATTAACAAAGATTACAAACTTTGTCAATTGCTTCATATTAAAGAAGTAAAGTAGCACTACTCATGGCAATTAAGGAGGTTGATGTGATTAGCTTATCATTCCTCTAAAGCAAAAGGAAGAGTACAGCCTACGTAGGTGCTAATTAAATAGGTTGTTGATAATTGAGGTTTCGGATGAAGTCTGGCATTCCAGAAGCGTATGCATAGCGAAGGAGATGGTCATTTGTGCATTATGATTTCCGTATCTTTTCTGGAAGAACAAAAGTATTTAGTTGATAAATAGTTTTCAATGATAGGAAAATCAAGAAAGAAATGTCTCCTCAATGCCTTAAACAAGGAATTAGATGTAGGATTAGATGGGGTTTAGTAGTAACACCTCATTGTTCTCACCTGTTCCAGTTTGGCAATCAAAATCACATTCTTTATGTTCATATTCATAATCTTTTGTCAAATATGGTCGTTCACAACAAGAATTTCAACAAACTAGGAATGAAATTATTTCATGTTTATAAACTAGAGCCAGATCGTAAGAATTGAGTTTTAGAATCACAAATTATAAAAAATTTATAATTTTTGTTGTTTGGAAGGTAAAATTGAAACTCTTTCACTTTGGGGTGGTTCAGTTAAAATTTTGATTTTCTTGAAAGAGTAAAATGAGATCAAGTCCAAAGTTCAAATTGTACAAACAAAGCTGTTTCCAATAAATAAATGAGACAGGGACAAGTAAATTTTATGAGGTAATTTAGCAGATCATTATATACTACTGCTTTTAACATTGCTGCCCGATCAATTTGCGAACCTTTCATCAAACCTTGTCAAATTAATTAAAAGTCAGATCTTCCACAAGAGACAAAATCTTGGATTAAGTTAACACAGAAAGTGAAAAGATGAAATGTGCACTATTAAAGTGCTAAAACTCCTGGACAGGTATCCTCCAACTGAAGTACCTTTACACTTTCTGATTAAAGAACAACTTTTGGGATGACTACCTTAATTCCTAGGACAGGATCTTTTTGGCTTTTTTAGTTTGGAAGAGTTAGTTGAAGTCCCTTTCCTTTCTCCAGTAATTGTACATATTAACAGTGCCAATGGCGCAAGGATGATAACAAATCATTTAGGCTAAATTGCTAAGTTTGAGCATCCGATCACAGACCAGTTTCAATTTTGTATCTCTGAGCTAATAATTAGCACAGTGCCTTCACATTTCCTCACATAAATTACTAAATTAGCTGCACAATCAATTATTGATTAGACAAATTACGTTGATAAATATACAAGTAACAAAAATTGTATACATTTTGTGGTTTATGCAATTTTTTCAACATTTTTATGGTCTAAAATGTTTAATAATAATACACCTTTAATCACTAAATGTACAACATACTTTTCGATTGTTGTATACATTTCAAATTTTTAATGCATGGTTTGTGACAGAATGGATGCTGCCCAAATACTTTGGTATCTACCTTGTCTTTTCATCCGAAGGTTTAATGGCACCCGCAATCATATTAATGCAATATTTGTAAAGAAAACGCAGGTATGGTCCTCAGAGTCAGAGGCATCCTCTAGAGGATTAAGCTCAAATGACCAGTCAATAAGAGTGGAATCGTCGACACTTTATGTTGCACTCACAAGTTCTCCAACTGCTCGGGTCATTTCGTGTTGTTCCTGAGCTTATTTTAATGCCGGAAATTTGGAGAGGTCGAATGCTTTTAAGGTACAGATTAATAAGTATTGAACGTAATTAAACAGCGCGAATATGCATATGGTCCTTTTTATTTTCGTTGTTTCTTTAATTTTTCTGAAAATGGTCTAAAAGTACTTTTTTTTTTTTTTTTAATACAGCATCAGAAAGTCAGCAGGTTGGGTGGAAAAATGCACAGTGAGAGTAAAATGAACATCGGTATACTAAATAGAAAATAATAAATACATATCATTTCTACCACTTCCATATCTTCTATCTACAGAATATCAGCAGATCACTCCACCTCAAAAATTTTTATGGGACATTATGAGCTCTTTGTCGAAAGAATACCGTAGAATAATAACGATTTTGGCCGGAGTTTGTACACGAATGATATAGTTCTGTGTTATTTATGTGAATGCTACCATATTTTCTTGGAAAGTATTCTAGGAAACAATGGAAATCTTTGGATTATGTCTCAAAAAGACAAGGTTCGTTGATTAACATAAAACAACTAGAAGAACACCTAATCCATAGGTGTTTACAATGTTGCAAAAGGATCCTTTAGAAGATTCTACACAATTAAAAAGGAGAAAGAAAAGGCGGAATGTAGATATTGTCAGTTGCATGTCGTCCAATACTGAAATCAATAGAGTAAAAGGTGCCATTTTGCATACATATAAACAATCTGGGGAGTATTAAGAAAGCATCGTGGGTCTAATTATTTCTTATGGGATAATTGTGGTTCCATCTGAAATTTAAATTTGCTTAAGTAATTACGCAGTGGTTCATTTACTGATTGCGATCGATGATATAAAGAGCTTTAAATGGAAAAAAATTGGACCCGAAGGGGAAAAAAGTGCAGAAATCGCACATAACCTGCCATTGTGCAGCGTCTACATAATCGCTCACTTTAACAACCATATACATTCAGGATTGCTCAAGCAGCAGCTCCAACTGGTTCAGGAGCCTTGAGCCTGGAGGAGCCATACAGAAATTCCTCAAATCGAATGATCTCGTTCTTAGAACCATAGGCCACTTGAATTCTGTCATCAAGATTATTGATAACTTTGTCTAGCACTGACTTGGTTCCATCACTGCTGTATCCACCAGCTTTCTCGATCAAGAACCCCAATGGAGCTACTTCAAATAGCAATCTCAGCTTGGCTTTGGCAGATGGAGATGCCACATTTGTAAATATGCCCTTTTCCTTCACAATTATCTGTGAGTTTATGGAAAAAATAAAGTTGGTGAAGAGTGCAGGAGATTTCAAGGGAAATTGTAATTAATTGATCACATATTAACAATTTTTTTAGTGTTAATATGGCAATTACGGGTGAGATGTAAAGACCTGGTTGACATCAGGCACCATTCCTCCTGTGTATCGCAAAGTGTATTTCTCTCTGACATAGAAGTCAATCAGCTGGCATTGAGAATCAAAAGGCCACAATTCAGCTCAATGTCAATAATGGAATAGTACATTCCTCCAGACCAGAAGGACGAAATAATGAAAGTTCAAAAGATGTGAAACCTTGGCATAATCAGGGTTGTCGGATGTGGCCCTCAAGTTTCCAGGGGAGAACATTTTTCCTTCTCCAATTTCTGTTGTATCTTTGACGTGTTGCCATTTGCCTGCCCACCAACCAGAACATATGTGAATCAGAGCATCAGAACAATCTGCTTAATTGAAGGGAGTGCTGCAAATAAAAACTGGCAAATTTTAGGGACATTGCAGAAGTTTTAAGAGTGACGGTCGCACCTTCATCAAGAAGGAGAAATTCATGGGTTCCTGGAATGTCCTTAAGGGCAAGAATATATGTTGTTCGAGGTCCATAGATCCCCATGGCTGCAGCAACTTGGTCTCTTCCAGTTACCCCAGTTAGCTTATCTCCAGGCCATACTCCGAAAATGGTGCCCACAGTAAAGTTTGTGTCGACAATACTGGAACCATCGAGTGGATCAAAAGCAACACTGAATCCCCCTGATCACATTTTTTGAGCAATTAGATCCTTGATCAAGACTTAATGATTATAGAAATAGTAAAAACAATATTTTCTTGATATACAACCATATACTAACCTTCAGCAGGGCCTTCCATGTCCTGAAGCTCAGGGACTTCCTCAGAGCAAGCATACTTGCAGAAGTGAGAGTATTGCAAGGCCTAAACATTAAAAACATAGAACACAAAAGTTCAATTTAAGCTAACGATAAAAGAGATTCCAAAGAAAAATTTTTCTGATCAAATTAGAGCTTTATGAATTAAGTTTCGCATGATTTGGAGGTGCAGTGGAACCAATTGCTTCCCCTGCATCTAAGAAACAAGTTCCATCTGCATGCTTACAAGGATATCCTTGAAACAGTTGGCCATATGCTGAATATTGAAGAAAAAAGACTTATAAATTGATCCCTTACCTCAAATAGAAGTTTGTTAGCAAGCAAATCAACGGCAAGCTGCTCATCCCCAAAAGAGTTGACACAAGCCGTTCCTCCACAAGAAGCTGTTCTTACTTTGAAAGAAATTGTTCGCAAAGCTTCTCCCATGCACATGAGCAGCCTAATCAGGCCTTTATCAGGGGTTGCTTTTGTAAGAAACTCCTCCTACAAAATTCAAGATGTTCAATTTAGCTAATACCCTCATACTGCTTCCCCTCAATTGTATTGCCATCTTATGAAATGATATTAGATTAAACTTACCAGGCTATCACCAATCTCACATTTAGTCACGAGCGATGAGTTCTTTGACTTGGAAGCCTTAAGCAATGATCTTGGAGGCACCATGCGCAAGGATTCCCCAAAAAATGAGCTTGATTTTAGACTCTGCAAGCGTTTTGATAGGTTAAGAATGTTCAGCCACTACAAGTCATCAGCAGGTTATAATCTTCGTAACAAAATAAAAATATTTAAACGTACTCTGGAGCTGAATGAAGGAGAAATTGAACGTGCTGACATTAATGCAGTCGAATGCTGAGAAGAAACATTTGGCAGGAGTGCTCCACCAGCACAGCAAGCAATCCCAGTCTCCATAGTCAATAATGTTGGAGAATTCTGGTAAAGAGTTTCACAAGGAGGGAAGCTATTCAAGGGCTTCAGGCTGGTAGTAGAAGATAGTGTCAGCCTCTAACTTGATTTTTGGGCAGGGACACTGAACTGAAGATAAGCAGTTAATTGGGTTTCTGCCACGTGTCATCTGATCAACAGATAGGCTAATACAGTGGACTGCTCTGAATTTAATTACCATCGCTCATATATTTGTGGTTCATATATTTGTGACACAGAAAGATATGGTACGCAATGGTGCTCAATAATTTTGTTTGGGATAAGCCAATTTGGCTCGCAAGCTTCTGCATACGCAAAAGCAATTGAAATTAGTTTCTGAACTACTGGACAATTATGGAAAACGATGGAAGCAATGTCGGGTTTTGATCATTAACCAAATAAGTATAAAATCATGATGAACAACGTTGTAAATTTGGTAGATTGATGCACAGTTGGACTACAGTTACAATTAAGCTTTTGCAATAGGCAATCCAAGTGATTTCAGTACCTTTGCGAGCGGATAATTTGAGGCATAATCAACAAGCTGCTAAAAAAGAAAAGAGAATAAATACCTGCCATATTGAATTAATCCATGAGGGAATCTTAAATTCGATTTTAACGTGTAGCATGTAAAATTGCATCCATATCTCCCTTTGATATTTATTTTAATTGTACATATGTGATCTTTTATAATCTTGCTACTATTTGCCAAACAAATTATAAATATACCATAGTTGTCACAAGATGGTAGGCTGTGGAGCTGTTAATATGAGGCACACCAATTAATAGTTGCATTTAACCGTTGTCACTGTACAATTTTTAACATAATATATAGTAGTTAAAATTTTACTTAAACAAATTGCACTAATTGCACTTCACTTTATCGTATTAGTATTTTTTCTTTTTTATGAAGTGATAAATTTAACTATGGCAAAATTTTTTTGGGAAAAAATTGCATTGAAGTTTTTTAATCAAGTACTAGTAAGTTTTAGTTGTAAATATAGAGAAGTTAATTTTGTTAAGTGAGAATTTTTGGGGCAATAGTGGATAAGACGCTCCTGATTTGCTAAACTGCTGAATTTTTTCCCAAAAAATTCCCAATACCCTAAGCCTCTTAAGCGGGCCCCGTCAACTACAGTAATGCCTGTATAACATCATAATATCTGGACACTATTTTCCCTACCTTTTGGAAACAATGTCACTGGAGTCCCTCCATCTCTATCGTGGAGATTCGGTTCAATCTCAATGAGGAAGAATCCAACCCGTGTAAAAAGCAAAAAGCGCGGAACAATGGGTAAATTCTGCAACTGGGTCGTTCCTAGTTCTTGTGGTAATATCTTGATGCCGCTTGTAAACTTGGTGATTCTCCCTCTTCCCGCTCTTGAAAATAAAATTTATAGTTATCAATTTCGATCGATTTATGATTGATTGCGCTTACTTTTTGTGTTGTTTAAATCCATATCCTTTTAATAAGAATCCGTTTTGCATATTTTCATTCTGCTGTGAAGAATCCATTTACAGGAAGAGTTTAATATGTTAGTGGTTCGAAGTAAAAAAAAAATTGTGGTCGTTCAAATTTATGTTGCTTCCAAAATATGACAACTTTGAATTGATTGCGTCTATTTTAGTGTGGTAGAGAAGAAGTTGAAAACGTGAAACTGATTGTTCATGGCATAATAATTAAGTGCTTAGAGAGTTATGGGTTCATGAATTATGATGGGGATGTAATGGAATTCTGTTTCCTGATGCAGGCAAGCTATTGACTGTCTGGTGATAGTGTAGATGAGAACAACTGGTTCAGTCCGTTAGCTGATCTTACTGATCCTACTATTTCAGCATATATGACCATCAAATGGAGCGGGAATAGTCTGCTCACAGGCTTTTGAGCAGAGGCAGTTCAGGTGTGCTATTTCATATTCAACATTCTGCTGTGTTGTATTGGAGTTCAGTTATTGTTGTAATTTGTGATTGATACATAAAGATAATTTCTGGTGTCAAGTCCTGCAATAGCACGCAGGAATGTATTAGTTCCCAATTTTCCGTAGTTCTTGAGCTCGTGTACTAGTAAAGTTACACATGGCTGAGTAATAATTGCGATTAAACTGAGATTGCACTTCAGATATTTTTACTGCATGAAGTTCCTGCTAAGTTTTAAAAAAGTTGAAAAAGGAAAAGACAGATTAATTGGTTCAAGAAGACATTGTGTTTTTGAATTTAAGGTCTCATAGTATTTGGTTCAGCTTGAGGAACAATCTTTGCACTTGATAGTTTTCTGATGATTTATTCTTTTTGTTGAATTTAATAATTTTGCAATAGACATGGCCTTAGACTAAATTAAACTATTGATTTATCTATGTTTGTGCATAAAGTGAGAGCCATTATACAATGGAGACAGGAATTTACATGCCATCTTTTGCTGCTACAGTCTTCATTGCTGGGCTTTTAACAGCTGGTGTCTCATCAATGTCACTGCTAATTGCATTGACAGTGATGTTACAGTCCTGTCGGAGTCAAAATGCTGGTGTCGTGGAGATTGCAGGATTTTAGCTTTGCATGAAGAGCTCAACCATTTGGATTTAGATTCATTTCCTTCAATTTGCAAAGGAATAGCAGTTCAATTCATTATAGATGGTCATTCCATGAGTGAATTAAATATTACAATGAGGGTAGTCATTAATTACTTCCTTCAGTAGCACTAAACCTGGAGAAGATGGACAAGCTGTTGTTTCAATATTTGCTGAATGATTTTTTTCCCTTCATAACATTTTTGAATTAATCAGTTATTGCACCAGTAAGTTCCATTTTTCCTTGATCGGGTTCTACCAATCCAGTCTTCAGATGTCTTTTCTCAAGGTTATGTTAAGGATAAACATTGCAATTAAAAGGTCAGATCATTTTCCACCACAAGAGAGTTTAATTGGCAATAATAGCAGTTCCTTTGTCTTTTGTCTTATGTAAAAATTGACAAATATGATTATGTAGTGCTTTACATGTATCATGTAGCATGTCAAGTTTTGTTTTCTTTGGCTGCGGTATTCTTGAAGAAATAACTAATGAGGATATGATTGCTCACATTAACAGTAGTTATTTCAGAAGTCATAGTTTATTGGGATCCGCTCCATCCTGAAAGTAGAGAATGTTTCAGAAAATCTGCATCTTGTTTTGCTACCATGGTATCTCTTCTCTCAATCTCTCTCTCTCTGAACTCCTGTATCATATGTCAGCTTTTTGGCAAATTCATCTGTCATGTGAGAGTTATGCTTGTTTCTGAAATTCATTCCCTGGGGTAAAATGAGCAACAAGTCATTTGTTGTGCATCCTGTCTGTGAGTTAAATTTTTAAATTTAGTTACCCTGTTGCACAACATAATACTAGTTTAAATGGGGTGGTGGGAGTATTGGGGGTCCTATAGCTGGCTGAAGTAGCCAATCCACTGCATTCATGGGTTGATTAATGTAAAGGTGTTGGTATCTTTTGGCCACTGATATAATTAATATACTTGTAGTGATTGTCACAAAGATGCAATACATCTCAAATAGACTCTTGTTCATGAATTGTGCACGAAACTTCAAGGTGGTGGGTGGCCATTGATTTTGTTACAAAGGAAACCTGAGAGGTTACGTAATACCACACTAGAGTACCTTATCGCAGTTGGATGTGGCGGTTGATCATCAATGATGATGAGGTGTGGTCTGATTCTTAATTTCCTCCAATCCCTGAATATGACTAATAAATTGGAGTCCAGGTCCAGGAACAATGAAGATCACATCTGTGTGTTAATTGTTAAAAATTGTATCTCCTGTTCACAGGAGATGCAGGGCAACTCTATTAGCTGTATTCTAGCATTGATTTGGTCTTGTCTGTGCAGCTACATGAGCTAATTTGCTTTAATTCCCACTGCAATGACAGCAGTACATTCTCTTCAGACTCTTTGCTGTTTTATTCATAAGGGGCTGCTAGGATAGTTAATGTTCATAAGATGTCAGTCTTAGTCTGCTTTTATATCATGTTTATGCAAATTTTGTTTTAGACCTGAATATGACCTATTGTAGGCTTTAATTGCTTATATTTACTGCTGGATGAATAATGGATTGCAAATGGATAGCCAAGAGTATTTTTCCAGGAGGAGGACCATAATTCAAAAACAAAGTTTTCGTATTGTAGCTGCAATTATCAGCCAGTTGGATATTCTAACAGGCTTACAAATGGGAGGACTCAATTTCAAGCTTCCTAACATCAATTTTTAGTGTTATGATAGACCATCTTCCTGAAACTCAAGTGATAGATAGGATTCAAAATGCGTTTCTATGTCACCACTGCTTTCTTTCCAATGTACATATTCACACATCAGAAATGTCATCAGTGATCTCGTGTTGGAGTGGTTTTTGGAACTGTGCATCTGAACGGAGGCATTGTGTTCATTTTGGCAATAATGATTTTGTGGTGGAGAAGGTTAGGAAAAGTTGTAAATTAGGCCGTGTAATGATCTCGTTTAAAGACACTCGTGCTTATGCATTTTGATAGTTTAAAATCAGTTTATTAGATTTCTTGATGATACCGGTTAGTTTGATAGCAATAGGCGATATTAATTCAAGTTTTGAATACTATCTTTTAGTTTTCCAAAAAATAGGTTACTTGCTAGTTATACATGGGCATAACTTAGACTACATATTTCAATTCATAAAACTAGTTAATGTAAGAAACTACTATTTCGACGAGAATATTAGGATGTGGATTATGAAACCATTATGGTAGTTTTTCTGACACGGTGCAACCATTTCTTCTTCTTCTGCCTTTTTTTTTTTTTTTTTTTTTTGCGTGCGTACGTGGAATTGAATTTGGGCCGTTTGTTAGTACTCATAAGTTGTCTATCAAATTTGAGAACACTAGATTATATTTTGTGTTCAAGAGGCCAATTTAAAGGTTGATAGCCTTGGCCCACCAAAGAAACTAATTCAAATTGGCTAGGAATAAAAAGCAAAATTTTATAATGATTAATTGATCGTCGTCTCCTTTTTTTTTTCCCCCATTACCAAAGAAATTATTCAGATTGGCTAGGAGTCAAAACAAAAAAAGAAAAAAAAAAGATCATCATCTCACAAGGATGGCGGCCATGGAAGGTACCGGAGGTTGATCGTCGGGTTTGACCAGATGGGGCGTGAATTTTCATCTGAAAATACTCTCCCTGGCTGCATGTGTACAATCTCTGCATCATCCCCTCCTCCAGTCCTTGCAATTAGGAATAATAGTACCACCACTCAACAAGTAATAGTAGTATCACTACCCAAAATCAAAATCAAGATGATGTTCAAGATTCATGATGGATTAGCATTCAGCGACCAACAACTGAACCGGCCGCCGGCAGGCAGCACACCCTACCCATAATTTCCCAAAATGAAAACATCAAAAATGAAATCTCCCCAAAATTCCATTTTTCCACTTTCCTCCCAAAACAAAACCTCCTCGCACACTCACACACAGTCACATATTGAGTGAGTCATGCTGCAAAATTCAGCAGAGAGCTAAAATTCGATTCAAAACCAACTGCTTCCTGTAACTAACTCACCCATGACCCATACCCGTACCCATCTCAATTTTCAATTTCTGCTATACCAGATTACTCAGTAAAATAAAAGCCAATTTCATTCATTCATTCATTCACAGCTTGTCCTCGAAGAAACACACACACACACAGAGACACTCACCCACACGAACACACGCACAAGCAATGCCTTTCTCTTTCAACATTGTGGCTCTCACTTTCCTCTCCCTTCTCACCACCACCGCCATCACTTCTTCCACCACCACCATCGGCGTCACCTACAACCCTTCCTCCTCTTCCTCCTCCTCCCCCAATATCCCCACTCCCGAACACGTTGCCACCACCCTCCAGTCCCTTCACATCTCCACCGTCCACCTCCTCCACCCCACTCCCGCTGCCATCCGAGCCTTCGCCTTCTCCAATATCTCCCTCCTCATCACCATCCCCAACTCCCTCATTTCCTCCTTCGCCGCCAACCGCTCCGCCTCCACCCTCTGGCTCTACGACCACGTCCTCCCCTACTACCCCCGAGCCCGCATCTCCCTCATCTCCGTCGGCAACGACGTCGTCTCCTCTTCCTCCAGGTTAGACCCAGTTTCTGACCCCTCCACTTTCCTTCTCCCCGCCATGCGCAACGTCAACCTCTCCCTTCGCGAACTCGGCATCAAAAACATCCGCGTTTCCACTACGTTCTCCTTCATCAGCGTCATGGAGAAGTTATTTCCGCCTTCCGCCGCCGAGTTTCAACAGCCCATTAACGACCTCGTCATCAAGCCCGTCTTAAACTTCCTGGACGACAACAACTCCTCTTTCCTCATCGATATCTTTCCCTACAACGTCTACGAGCTTCACCCGGAGATCCCAATCGGCTTCGCTCTCTTCCAGGAAAGCCCTTTCAACTTTCGGGATGATGACATCACCGTCGTCCGTTACCGGAACCTGTTTGACATGATGGTTGACGGAGTTGTTGCTGCTTTGGCCAACTCCGGACACGAAAATATTCGGATGATTGTGACTCAGACTGGATGGCCCAGCTCCAGCTCCAGCTCCGGCTCCGGCAGCAATGTGGTGGAGGCGGACGCTAGTCAAGCTTTTGCCGAATTGTACTTGAAAGGGCTGATGTCGCATTTGAAGTCAGGACTGGGGACTCCATTGAGGAAAGATGGAGTGGCTGAGGTTTATATATATGAGCTGTTTGATGAGGATGATGATAACCCTGTGATGATCGGTAATGGAAGTGGAGATAAATCAGCCGAGCATCATTGGGGGATTCTGTACCCTAACATGACTATGAAATTCAAGCTTGACTTCTCGGGTTCAGGGAGAACTTCTGGGATCAATTGTTCACGCTGGGTGGAGCTTTTTCTTTGGATTATTGGGGAAATTGTGTTTTGGCTGCTCTAATAGATTTGTCTGGCATTCACAGTTTTACGTCACTTTTGTTAAGTAGTACTAATCTGCATTGATAGATGTTAATCCTCCTGACTCTCACATCAGTAATTTTTGAATTACCAGTAGTGAAATCTTCTTGTGCTAACCAGAATTCATGAATCAGTTTGTTGATTGAGATGTACCTATTTGTTGGAGGAGATACATTGGCTGTTCAACGAATCTGTGAATTGTTGCAATTCTGTTCTAGTTTGTGAGTTCATTCTTGCTTGTTAGCTCTGCTGTTTTGTGATGATTTTGGATGAATGAAAATGAAAATACATTTCTGTTCTACTTGTCATTTTCTCTGCTAGCTCAGTAATGAACATTTGAGTTGTAACAGTAATGTAATTATTTGCAATCTTACTGTGTTCCTTGATGGTGTTGTTTCGAGTAGTGATTGTCGTTGTATGCCATTTATCCGTCGCCTCGCCAGACATCCCAAATATACGCACACACACACAAGCACAAACGCACATACACACACACTTGTGTGCCATTAGAAATTTCGGTTGATCGTATAAGCATTTTAGAAAAGTAATTAACACCCTGGTCCTTTAAGACTTGACTATTTATCTCCAACGAAGAAACTATTTTACTCCAACAATCCTCACACTTTTCCTTAGGATTTCGACATTCAAGACAGACGGGCCTTCCGGGTGCCTACACCTTGGATTTGAGGCAAAACAAAGTGGATATGGAGAAGCTAAGTGGGCTAACCATTGTATTATTTAGATAAGCCCACACAATACATTTAGTATCAGGCCCCTAGGCCTATTTAAGTCCCACAGTTAAAACAACAAAAGTCCATAGTTTTTCAGGACAATGTCCATACAAAATCATCCGGTCCGTTTGGGGAGTCTTGATGCAAGAGTATATCATAAATTCAGCGAATACTTTGTAATTTTGTGGCCAACGACACTTTGACGTCTGTCAGGTGGTAGTTCCTTGCTCCTTATGCGACGGTTGGGTAACACCCGCATGCGGTGATGACGTTTTCATCGTCCTTCCTCATAAAATGAACGATAATCATAAGCCATCATCCACTCTGAGCATGAGTGGTCACTAGTGTCTTTCGATTCCACAATTTGCTTGATGAGGCGTTTCTACAAAGTCCTAAAAGTATTCAATTTTCTAACTCACTGTTACACTCGGTAAATATACATTTTTTGTGATCTTGCCTTCTTTTTTCTTCTTGGTAATCCACAATTAGTCTCGTTGTACGTCCCAGTAGATTTGCTTTTTGAGTCCACTGTGTAAGTGGGACCTACATTGCAAACAAAAAAAAAAAAAAAGCAAATAAAAAGATAAAAGAACAAAGACTAGGATATGCAATTATGTAGCAAATTATGCCAAACCTCAAAGGTGTATTTTTTTTTTTTTTTTTTGTCGTGATTGCTGAGTGAAGCCCCAAACCTCGGATAAAAGTTATCAACGACTTGTTGGAGTTAAACAAGTCGACCTCCACTGGCACTGGGCATATATTCACAGCAAAAAGAATAAAGAAGAGTGAGAGAGAAAAATCAGTTTTAGTTTTAGATGATCTATATATTATTATTGAGTGGCTTCCCACTCACTATAAAAAATAAAAACACGAATTCTCAGTAGTATTAATTTATTCACGGCCGGTATCACATCAGGAGATAGATAAAAAAAAACATGTTTCTCTTTCAACTTTCGACCTTTAACTTGGCTTTTGGAGGAAATAACAAACTAAAAAAAGCACATTAGTGATTGTACTGTCTAAAAACCAAGGAGATGGCAAAGTCAAGATTTATCTTCTTGTTTCTTTAATTCAATGGGGAGTTGTGGAGGACCCGCAATTGGTCTTCACTTTGTTGAGCTGGAACTTGAGGATGCCCAGGAAAGAATGTCTAAATACATTTTGCAACAGAAAATACTAGTATGAATTTGTGGAAGACTTTGCATGTGGCGGCGTAGTTTCTTTCTCAAAGAAAATTGAACTAATAAACACAAATACAAATTGAACGAGTATAAACAAAAACAAAAACAACGGTACCTTAAATTTATTTCATTTTTTATTTTTTTGGGAAAATTGCATTCTCTGTCCATAATTTCATTTGCCACAAGTGTTAGAGCTTGTTTTCAATAGATTTTTTAACTAGTATTTAGATTATAGATTAACAATAATCTGTATTAATAGCGTTATCAATTAAATTTTAAATTAGATTTTAAATTTTTTATACAACTAAATAATATCAAATTAGTTGTACAAAATATTTAAATCTAATTTGAGATTTAATTGATATCACAATTAATACATATTATTGTTAATCTATAATCTAAAAGTTGATTAAAAAATCTATTGAGAACGGAATTTTAATAGTTTTTGAGATTTCTCGTCGAACTAGACGGATCTCCTACCTTAAAATTTGTGCAAATTTTGGAACTTAACATGACGCGTGATGATTAAATGAGTGTAGTGTAGTGTTTAGTACTTAAGCCCCATGGTTCTTCCCTTAAGTCAGCAATTGCCTTTTGGGTTGAATCGTGGAATTGGTTTAGGTCACTTCCCCTTCCCCAATTCCCTTGTAGGCTTCGGCCGAAAATTCAAAAAAAGCCTTGTCCCACATCGGGACTGCGTGTGTGTAGTGTTTAGTACTTAAGCCCCATGGTTCTTCCCTTAAGTCAGCAATTGCCTTTTGGGTTGAATCGTGGAATTGGTTTAGGTCACTTCCCCTTCCCCAATTCCCTTGTAGGCTTCGGCCGAAAATTCAAAAAAAAAAAGCCTTGTCCCACATCGGGACTGCGTGTGTGTAGTGTTTAGTACTTAAGCCCCATGGTTCTTCCCTTAAGTCAGCAATTGCCTTTTGGGTTGAATCGTGGAATTGGTTTAGGTCACTTCCCCTTCCCCAATTCCCTTGTAGGCTTCGGCCGAAAATTCAAAAAAAGCCTTGTCCCACATCGGGACTGCGTGTGTGTAGTGTTTAGTACTTAAGCCCCATGGTTCTTCCCTTAAGTCAGCAATTGCCTTTTGGGTTGAATCGTGGAATTGGTTTAGGTCACTTCCCCTTCCCCAATTCCCTTGTAGGCTTCGGCCGAAAATTCAAAAAAAAAGCCTTGTCCCACATCGAGACTGCGTGTGTGTAGTGTTTAGTACTTAAGCCCCATGGTTCTTCCCTTAAGTCAGCAATTGCCTTTTGGGTTGAATCGTGGAATTGGTTTAGGTCACTTCCCCTTCCCCAATTCCCTTGTAGGCTTCGGCCGAAAATTCAAAAAAAGCCTTGTCCCACATCGGGACTGCGTGTGTGTAGTGTTTAGTACTTAAGCCCCATGGTTCTTCCCTTAAGTCAGCAATTGCCTTTTGGGTTGAATCGTGGAATTGGTTTAGGTCACTTCCCCTTCCCCAATTCCCTTGTAGGCTTCGGCCGAAAATTCAAAAAAAGCCTTGTCCCACATCGGGACTGCGTGTGTGTAGTGTTTAGTACTTAAGCCCCATGGTTCTTCCCTTAAGTCAGCAATTGCCTTTTGGGTTGAATCGTGGAATTGGTTTAGGTCACTTCCCCTTCCCCAATTCCCTTGTAGGCTTCGGCCGAAAATTCAAAAAAAAAAAAAAAATGAGTGTAACTATTTCGTATGTTTATCTATTTTTGGCGTGAAATGTATTAGACTTTGTTTGTTTGACTGCAAAAGTTTTCGAAAGAGAACGTGTCATTATTGATAGTTAAAAAATTCTAGTAAATAATTATTTTTTTTTACAAAATAGAAAATTTAGAAATGCAAATCTCTCCCCTTTTTTGGTAAATATGCAAAGAAATTATGTAAATTCATTTGAAGAGTTACATATTTTCTTCAAAAGAACCAAAAACTTAGAAAATGTGACTAACTTTTACTTTACTATAATCAAGCACTTTTTAAGATATTTAGCTCTAGTATCACCATCTCTTAGCCTAACTGGTAAAATGAAATATTTTTATATTAAAACCCGATTATGTAGGGTCTTCAAAGATTTTTTTTTTCCACCCAAAAGACCAAAAAGTAAGTTGAAATTAACTACTACAATTAGAAGTTGGGCTTTTTCGCTTTTTAACAAAGCATAAACCGAAAGCCTTACTTTAGCATTTTTTCTTAATCAATCTATACCCAAAAAGAGGTGGTGTTTCTAAAATTAAAATTTTCAACCTACAAACGGAGTCGTAAAACTTTAACCGTGAACCTCTCTTCGTTGCTTACCATTTTCATTAATGCTACAATTAATTAGTCCAAATAAAAATGGAGCCAAGTGCAATTCCAGCCAAGATATTTGTCGCACTCACTCCTCTTTCTCCCTTTCTCTTTCCATCAATTAATCCCCGTCATTCTAACATTGTAAATTCTGCGCCTGAAGCCAAGCCCACCAGACCACAGAGCCCACCACCACCATCATCATTGCCGTCCACTTCTCGCTGCACCTGCATCCGTCATTTCCCACCGGCCCCTCCCCCTCCCTGCCTTCTCGCCACGCCTTCCTCTTTCTACCTAGTATATACTCCGACAATAAAAGCTACTACTACGTATTTCTTGGATACTGAAATATAAAAAGTCCGCCTTTTTTCCCTCTGCATTTGTGCTTGCTGCTAGGAACTTCAAATTCTCGTCTTTGATCGAGTTGTACATCTTCAAGAAAAGCTCATAGATCAACACCCCAGATATTTTTTCCCCCAAAAGGTATGCATATTGGAAGATTAACATAGCTTTCTCTTTTCAATCCAAGTGCTCTATGTAAAAATTTTATCTTTTCTCTTTAACTTAAACTTACTTACCATGCATCAGATCGGTTGTCATGTGTAAATTGAGCAGTCTGACAGGAAAAAGGAATGATTTCCATGCAATGTTATAAAATCCCGTGGTTTTTTGTTGAATAGATTTGAATCGGAGCCAGATCAGATCTAACAAGAAGGATAGTAATCGCATTCTGTTTTTGAAGTTGAAGCTATGTCTTTCATTGGGACACAACAAAAATGCAAGGCCTGTGAGAAGACTGTGTATCCAGTGGAGCTTCTGTCTGCTGATGGAGTTAGCTATCATAAGTCTTGCTTCAAATGTTCCCATTGCAAAGGTACCCTCAAGGTATGATATCTAACTCATAACCACACTATTGCACGGAGAATTTGAGTGATTCTAGAATTATTTATTTCATTGTGAATTGTACTTCTAGCCTGACGCGGGCTAACAAAATTACCTGAAAACGCCTTTATTTTTTTAACTTGGGATGCATCCAAGAACAGTGCTTTAGGCCTCATTAGTCGATGTATGCTTTGCGTCATTGGGATTTGCTCTCACATCATTAATTTTTTAGTAGAAGTTGTGATTTTTTTTTTTTTTTTTTTAGTGTTTCTGCTTAGTTTTTTTCCCATTGTCTTTTCAGCTGAGCAATTATTCCTCAATGGAAGGTGTTTTGTATTGCAAGCCTCACTATGAGCAGCTTTTCAAGGAGACCGGCACTTTCAACAAGAACTTTCAATCTCGTATGTCTCTCATGCATTTTTCCCTTTCTCAACATTTCCGTGCTTGAGTTCATAATCAAATTTATACCCATATCTGTCTAAATAGCAATATTTCTTATCTTCTGACAGCTGCAAAGTCAGCTGAGAAGTTAACTCCTGAGCTGGTATATTTTCTCCATAACCATCTGTTCTTATAGATAACTGATTATGGAGACAGATATCTACTGAAGGATTCTGTTGTAATGCTTCTGATTATTACTGTTCTTGCTTCATGGTATCCAATTTCCAGACAAGATCACCTAGCAAAGCGGCTAGCATGTTTTCTGGGACACAAGACAAGTGTGCTGCTTGTGGCAAAACTGCGTACCCATTGGAAAAGGTATAAATTTTAAGTTTGAAGAGAGTTACACTATCATAATATTTAGCAAGAGTTATTATGTCACTGGTAGTTGCGTTATTTGGTCAATATATGCATCATGGAGATTTTAAAAATGGAGGCTAAACATGCTATATGCCTAATTTACATTTTGAAACTCTTTAAAAAATTATTTTTTTTTGTAAATAATGCATTTCCAAGATAAATGGAATTATGCGATCTTCCATTTGGAAGTTTTTGCATGCCAGAAGTTTTTTGTTCCAATTCTGGTTTCTGTAGTATAACGGGCTTGTAATATAATTTGACACAGAATAATACAGATTAAATTTTACCCTTTACAGGACGCATGAATGGTAAATAATTGTTGATTTTGATTGTGTTTTGACATCCATGTTATTTCTGACCAATGTATATCTTATCATGAGACATACTATGCAGAAACCTTGCAGATTAAAGATCATTTTGAACTCCTGTATTATTTGCTGTCTTTGGACATGTTTCTGCCTCAAAAATATAATCAACTTCTGGCAATGGACTTCAATCCCATCTGCATATGCATCTATTTATGTTTGTTTGGAGCTATACACACATGCTATTCTGTTTTGGGAGTTAATTGCTTAGTCTCAGGAGCAGAGCCTAGTAATTGAGCTAAATTTTGTAATGGTATCCATGTTCTAATCTAATAGGATAAATCAGGACTGTGGCTCTGTTCAATGGATATTTGCAAACCACATTTAGACACAACTTTGGATGTGCTTCGGGCTTCCCTATTATCTGCATCAGTACTTTAGAAAAGAGAAGAGTGTGGTGAATCTGTAACACTAATGTAAACATTAGGCCAGAACTTCGAAAATGGAGACAAGCTACATTGCTTAGTTTCTGGGAAGAGATCCCATACCATTGCTTCATTGCGTAACATAATGATGGTTGTCTATAACAACAGCAGAGGAAAGAAGCAACTCCATTACCATAACCTTTTTCTATGGGATTGTGCAGTTACACCCTTGTGACGTGCTTGCACATTGTCTGGCCTCCTGTCTTGTAGAGAAATATTATCAGGTGCCCAAATGTATGCTATCCACTATTGGTGTATACAAAGTCTCATGTGCCCTTAGAGCATTTCTGTGGACGTGGTAAACAATAACACCTATAACCAAGTTGTTTGTTAGAAAAATTTTAGGAACTTCCATACATCTAACCTGGGCATTTTGCCTCACCATGTTCCTTCTTTCGTACAAATCTGCAATATATGGAATCCAAAATTAGTGTAAGGTCATAAACAATGAGAAAAGTGCATAACTTTTCTCTAAATTAAAAAATTATTCAAACTTGTTAAAGACATAAGGTTGTTTGTAGGAATAATTTGAAAAACTGATGGTAGAAAAATAATAGGATCCTTGATTTTTATTGGCTGAGTGAAAATTTCTCTTCAATTAGGCAAGTCCTCCTGAGAGAGATTTGATTGAGTACTAGTACGACATAGGGAATGAATAATTCTCTCACATCTATTCTTGGTCTGTACTATCTAAAGGAAGCAGTACGAAAGTAACTAAACGTGGACGATAGCAAGTGGTTTTTGCATTTGAATTGTCAAAAGAAAAAAACTTGCATTTGAAATGTCCTTGTGGTTTTATGTTTAGCTTCCCTTTCATTAGCTTGTGTAAATGGCTGCAGCTAGCATTGTCCCTGCTATAAAAAACACTCTTTTGGGGTTATCGCTAGAGATTAGTTTATGCTGTTCTTGTTGCGAGATTGCTGATGGGATATTTGACCTTAGTTTATGCTGTTCTTGTTGCGAGATTGCTGATGGGATATTTGACCTTTATTTTTTTAACCCAAGTATCTCCTTTACTGTTCTCTCCGTCAATGTGATATATTTCCATGATAACTAATCGCAAAATTTTGGCATGAAACTTATCAGGTAACAGTGGAGAGCCAAAGCTATCACAAGTCATGTTTCAAGTGTTCTCATGGTGGCTGTTCTCTCTCTCCATCAAATTATGCTGCACTGGATGGCATCTTGTACTGCAAACCGCATTTTTCACAGCTTTTCAAGGAGAAAGGAAGCTACAACCATTTAATCAAGTCTGCCTCAATTAAGCGGCCAACGACAACTGTTCCAGATGCTTAGCATATTTAACGTGCTATCATCTACCTATCTATCTGTATGGGATTGCTTATTCTTGAGTGTGTTTTGCTTGTTCTTGTAATTGATCACCTTCAATGAATTTATTGTAAACCTAATTTCTGCCATTTTACTAGTATTCATCATTGTTGATGTGTGGGATGTCATATTCCCACATCCCTAGATTAACTTTAAGCAGGCTTATCAGTTCCCTTGGTTGGCATTAACTCTTTTTTGGAGTTCCTATGGTTTGTTGTCAAAGGAGTTCAATTCCTCAATTGATTTATTGCTTGTCTGGTCCTAATTTGCTGTTGCTTAAATCAAAGAAGTGTCTTGGGGCATTTCTTTTGCCGTATTTTTTATTGTTTGTGTAACAATTTATTGACCTAATATCTCTACAATTAACCAAAAATAGAAATTGCAAAATGAATCAGGATTTATCATCTTCCTCCTTGTAAATCCAATAATATGTTTTTGCAAAATCAATCACTCATATGTAGATGTATCTATTACGGATAAGCTAAGACACATCAGATCACCAATCTTTTGCTTTTTTTAATAGGTAAATTCACAAGTCTATTGGATAATAGATTTACCCTTTTTCTTTGTTACAGAAGCATTAAAAAGTGGCGCTGTAAAACCAACATCAATAATTGGAAATGGCAATAAGAAAAGCCAAAACAGAAAACTGAGAAAAGAAACGAAACGATGCCGTCTGATAATTTTTTATGGCGGGAATTACTTACTTTCCCGCCAAAAAATATTACCCGGGGATTTCACCGGTATAATAAATATTTTATTACATTCTCTGACAATAATCTTGTCTAAAACAACAGAAGAGGGATCAAGATCAAGATTCAAGAAGGAAGTAAAATGTTTGAACTGAGGCTAGTGCAAGGGAGTTTACTAAAGAAAGTTCTTGAATCCATCAAGGACTTGGTTAATGATGCAAATTTCGACTGTTCTTCAACTGGGTTCTCTCTACAGGCTATGGATTCCAGCCACGTTGCCCTGGTGGCCCTTCTTCTCCGATCCGAGGGCTTCGAGCACTATCGTTGTGACCGCAATCTAACTATGGGCATGAACCTGGCCAACATGGCTAAGATGATAAAATGTGCAGGAAATGATGACATCATCACGATGAAGGCTGATGATGGAACTGATACGGTTACCTTTATGTTTGAAAGCCCTTGTATGCTTCTTATTAATTTTTTTTCTTGCCCTTTGTATTTTTTGTGCTAAAGATTTATAGTTGCAGTTTTATGATACTCCTATCTTATGTTGCTTTGCTTTTGGGATTCATATTTTGGTCAATTTGTGTTGTAATTGGTGAGTTTTTGTTAAAAACCAAGGTTAATTCTTCTAATGTCCTTAATAGAATGTTGCATTCAGGATGTCTAAGGCAAGTTGAAATAGATGTGCTTCTTCGAATTTTGTTGTTTCTTTAATTTTCCTCGATTTTCTATCCCATTCCCATAAGAATTAATTGTCATCAGAAGAATTTTAGATGTTCCTGCAATCATGTTGGATGTTTTATGGTTTGTTACTTTAATCTCCATAAGAATAACTACATTCTTGAATTTCCATTTCTTGCTTTCTTGATAAATATTTTTCAGCTGGGGTTTTAGGGCTGGAAAGCCATATGTCTTCTTGGATGTCAATAATACTATTTTTTACATCGCGTTAATTATGGTTTCTTTCTAGTCTATAAGAGTATTCAATGTGCAATCATTTTAAAGGCTTTGTTACTCTACATTTTGTATGTTAGCCTTACTGGAAAAACAATTCTCACCTGACATGGTGTTTCCTTTTTCTTTCATGGTCTAAAAATATGAAACTGAAGCTCAAGACAAGGTATCAGATTTTGAGATGAAGCTGATGGATATTGATAGCGAGCATCTGGGGATTCCAGAAGCTGAATATGAGGCTATTATTAGGATGCCATCAGCAGAGTTTGCAAGGATTTGCAAAGATCTCAGCAGCATTGGTGACACTGGTATGCTCTGATAGTTTTATTCCTGGTCCTCTCTGTTTCTCTGTTCTTTCTTTCCACTTTTACCGTGAACTATATGATGCTAGTCTAAATGATGCACCGGATTGCTGTAGTTGTAATATCTGTGACAAAAGAAGGTGTAAGATTTTCCACTAGAGGTGACATTGGGACAGCAAACATTGTTTGCAGGCAGAATGCAACAGTGGATAAGGTTTGTTCTTGTCCTAGTTCATTCAAATGCTAATATTCAGTTGTCTGATTGGCTCTTCATAGGAGTACTGCCATATGATACTAAGTGCTTATCGTCAGTAATGACTGTAATATCTTGATAGAAGATCATAAATTTTGTTTAGTTCTGAATTCTTAATAACGTGATTCAAGCAATAAGTGACTGTGTTATTGCCATGTAAGCTGCAGCCAGAAGAAGCTACGATTATAGAAATGCAGGAGCCAGTTACATTGACCTTTGCATTGAGGTACATGAACTCCTTCACAAAGGCAAGTCCACTTGCTGAGCAAGTGACAATTAGCATGTCTTCTGATCTACCTGTTGTTGTTGAATACAAAGTCGCAGAGATGGGTTACATCAGGTTTTATTTAGCTCCAAAAATTGAAGAAGAAGGGGAGGATGCGGCTCATGTACAAGCCAAACCTAATGCAGAAACCAAATCAAAAGTGGAGACCAAGCCTAAAGTACAGAAGCCTAAGGTGGAACCTGAGCTTTTAGAAGTGATAGACATTGAGACGGAAAGCAAGCCTAAAGAAGAACCTCGGCTTTTGGAAGGTCCAAAGCGTGAAGAAGAAAACAATCTTGTTGAAAGCAAGGCCTGAATTGGAAACCAATATTGAAGCAAGCACCAATGGTAAAATTGAGGTTATGGATATTGAGTAGTAAATTTTTGCTGTAGTCAAGGCAGCTAATGCACATATCAGTTAGGAGACTCTTTTAATGCTTATTATCTCGTGTCCTCTTTTCGTAACAGCTAGTCTGTTGTTGGAGGAAGTCATAATCTTTAGGTGAGATGCCAACTTTTGAGTCTGGAAAGTAGCTAGATTAAGTCTTGAACCATGCCACAAACTTGATGTCCGATTTTCAGCAGTAATTCTGGACATTAATTCTGAAGAATTCTAATTTGAGTAATCGCATTTGGTACTGTGACAGTATTTTTTTTTGTTTTGAAACTGTGACAGTATTAGAAGTTAGAAAGTGTGGATGCGTGCTTTACATTTCTAGACTGGTCACATCCTTTCGGTTATTTTTTTAATCCTGTTCTGCTTTCTGAGTGCCAAACAATATCGGTGCCAAAGGTTACAAATAACAACTAAAGTCTGATTGAATTTTGGGGCTTACACGCTTTTGGACAGACATGTAGCTGCACAATCATTATTCACATCCTGCAGTCTTCCAGAACAAGGGGCCTTGCGCTGATGATACTTGCTGGCAAGTTTAGAAGGCAAACATCTGACTCTGATCTAGCATTGACAAGCTACACAAAATTAACCCGTAATATCAAATATATTAACAGTTTTTTTTTATCCTTCTTCAAACATGCCAAACGGAATTGACAAAAAAGACCTGTCTACCAGATTACAAACGGGAGTAATCTGAAGAATAATTCAAGAAACATTCAAAATACTATTCAAGCATTAGTCAACACTGATTCAAGTATAGTACCTCGCTTCTTGTATTGTGAAAAATTGCAGACAATATAACTATCAAAAGTCGCGTTATGCCACAAAAGTTATCCACAGTACAGTATAATCACGGGTGTCATTCACAAATTAATCAATGCAAAAAATTTTAACAACATATAGTGTAGACTGTAGACTGAATTCTACAACACTTTCCTGAAAGAATAAAATGCTATAAAAAGACACTATCTTTCATGACTCCGAGCTGGGAGAGTGGAGAGACATATGAATCACTTATTAAGAATTTCTACTCTGACTAATTTGCTGGTATTTCTGAAACAGATGGATGTTTTCAATCAAAAAATATATATCAGGGCAACAACCCAAGACATCAGCTGTGAAACACACAATCCTAATGTGTCACGGAGGTTGCACCTCTCCTCACATGACTTGAGGGAAACTGCAGTTGATGTTTTTCTAGGTTAATTCTCATTTACTACGTTTCTTGGCTTCACTGTAGAGCACAACCCCAAGGACTGTAAGTGTATAGCCAAGCATGCCGGTAACTGACACAGGATTTCTAAATATTAATATTGAGACAACAACTGCAACAGCGCCTTTTGCATTTCCAAGGACCTGAATAGACAAGAAAAAAGTAGAAAGCATAAGAAACATTTCAATCCATTAAACCTCTCTAACTCCAGAACCAGCACAAGAATACACAGATTGTATATTAGCAAATATTAAACTAGTACTAATAAGTATTGATACACATGCAAAGTGATCGTTATCAACTGGAGTCACAAATTTCCTCATGCTTAACATTGACAAGATAATGGAAGTTCATACAGCAAGTGGTGTTATAAAGTTTGTGATTACTGAAAAATAAAGCAGTACAAAAATTAAGAACAACATTCTTCATCGTTAAATCTCTCTCAATAATTAGGTCCGCAATTTCATTACACAATCAATTCATACATACTTCAATCAGGATGAAGAAAGGGGCAGCTGCTGCTAATGATTGGCTGCTGTTTATTCTAGAAAGGTATTATTCTGTTCAAAATGCAGACACGATTTAAACACATAAGGGGTGGAAAACGGATAAGGCTCGTACAAGTCAGTACGTATGTTTCCCAGATTTCATTTCTTGATGTATCTCCTACAGAGCATCGGGAAATGCATAATCTCAAGCAATTTTCAAAGCTAGAAAACCACTTTTTCCTAAACCCAATCCACCGGAAGTCCAGAATCAAATGAGTAGGCCAGCCAACATGCAGCAAAAGTACCATATACCAGAATATCTTAGTTCCCTTGCAAAGTCAAAGAAGCACCTATTGGATTACCTGACAACTAGTGTAAATTACACAGCTCTCACTCAAGTCAGTTATAGAGGGACCGACCCACCCCCACCGCCACCGCATGTACAAACACATGCTCCAAAAGAAAAATAAAAAAAAGGATTTCATGAAATATATTGCATAACAGCAACAAAGTAATACCTGGAGAGTAAGAGCACTGGTGTGTTTTGTGACCAAGAAATTGGTCAAATTCACGAAATATGCAAGTGCTGAATTGAATAGTAGATACCAGATAATCTTGATATCATTTCTTGCCAGCGCCAATGTAATACCAACTACATTTTGCTCCATGTAGAGTGTGGCAGGAAGTAAAAGTACAACAGCTATAGGAGCCATGTATAGCAGAAGATTCATCGAATTCAGTTTTTCCCTTTAACAGAAAAGAGAGGTTTCAGCATCATTTTAAGATCATTAATATGCAGAGTAAAAGTACTTTTAAAAAGGATTAAATCAACATATTTTTTGCATTAGTATGAAAAAGCTATTACCCTTCAGAAGAAAGCAAAATCCCCTGAAGCACAGACTTTAGGGCTCTTGCAGCTGTAGCTCCAATACACATAATAAATCCAAATAAATGGAAACTTGGCTCACCCTGAGGGGCATGGAAAGAATAAAATTAGAATACATTTGTTCAAAGGCAAAAACACTTTATCCAAATAAATCAACAGCAGTCAAATGTAAGATACATTTGTTCACGAGTAATTAAATCCTAAATAACCAGTAACTTGAGTATAATTCTGTGAATACTTTCCGACCAAAGCCACGGCATCTTGACACCCAGAACAAACATTTTTCTACCCTAAAAATGCTCCCATTATCATCACCAAAAAGCAACTATATTTTCCCTTCCACTACAATTTGAAACAATACTAGAACCTCTAATTCGCGCAAATCTCAGCATGATACTATCCATGCTACCAAATTAAAACATCTAAAGCACAAAAGAAATTAACAATGCATCATAATTAAACAATCTATCTAGTACAGCAATTATAAATGAAACTACGTAGGAACAAAAAGAAGAGCAAAAACGCACCCCACTAGCAATCACGACCCCAGTAACGACAGGAATGAGAGTGATATAAGTTAACCAAGCCTCCCTCTTCAACGTCATCAAATACGCAAACACCGCCGTGAAAAACGGCGTCGTAGCACCAATGGCCTGATTAAAGGAAACCGGCAAATAACGCAGAGAAATATTACCGCTAACGACAGAGAAACAAAAAACGAGACTGAGAGCAGAGATCTTGAGGAATTGACGCCTAGATCTTATAGTCTGCATCGGAACCATCTTCAACCAAGCTATAGCAATGTAGCTCAACAAAGAACACGCCGTCATATGACACATGGTTAAAAAGATCGGATACCTGAATCCATAATTGCTCAGCAAATATTTATTAAGCAGTAATACTCCAATATTCGACGAGTACCACGACGTCACCAGCCCAAACGTAAAAAGCCGGCTCGAAGTTGCCGCCGCCGCCGCCGCCTTCCCCGACATTTCCGATTAATACCGGAAATATTCCACTTGCAAATAATTGTATTCTCGAACCCTAAGTCTAGACAAAAATACTCCCCTAATGACGAGAAATTGACTGGCTAGGGTTGTTAGAAACTGAAGAAGACTGCAATGAGAAGGTGGAGAGAGATCTGAGATGTATTAGATAGAGAAAGCTATGACTAATTCCCATGGATCTGAGCATTCACGTTCATCCAATTTGCTCTGAGAATTGTGTGTGTGTGTGTGTATATTACAGATGTACGTATATATGTATTATATATATACCAAAAGTAAGTGTGTGTGTGTGTGTGTGTGTGTGTGTGTGTGTGTGTGTGTGTGTGTGTGTGTGTGTGTGTGTTTAGGGAGAGAACGGAAGGGGGTTCGAGTTTTGAGGACAACCGACGAAGAAATTGCTTGCAGGGCCAGAGATAGAAAGAGAGAATTAGAGAAAGATATTTAGAAGAAGTGGAGGCAAACGCGTTTAGGAAGGTGGGGCATTTTGGAATTGGACTGCTGCTACTAATTACTGCTTTGGAAGTACTTAATTGATTTTTCTTTTTATAGTTTTTGGTTAAAATTGTTGATTAGGATTCCTAGTAAAGGAGGATTCCATGAAACGTCAATGGAAGACTTTTTGTGGGATGAAAGCAAAGGGTGTAGTTTGACTTGTATCTTGGAGTTTTATTAGTTGTAATTTCCTAGAACATGAGAATATGCCAACTACCGAGAAATTATTAATTAATTATTACTATGTGTGAGAATTAATATTGGTGAAACAAACTTTAAACAAAAAAAGAAGGGTATGGTCAGAATTTAGATTTTCCTTTTAGATCAATTGGTGTTTACTATAATGTATTCTAATTTAAGAAGAGTCCCTTTATGTTTATGTTTTTCTTTTTTTCGAATTTTGGTTAGTGTGTCAGATTTTACATGCCTTATTAGCCCGCTTGACATAAATCTATAACTTTGGATTTGTGCTCATGCTGCCTAGAATTAGGGGATGTTACATTATGGTTTTGGACGAATTTAAGTGGTATTGTAACCAAACCTACTTTAGCAATTGTCGATCGTAAGAAGACTCATTGAAATTATAGATTGGTCCAATGCGGCCTCTCTTGACCAATTGCATGAATCTGGCCAATCTGGTGCTCTATTAATCACCGATTTACCTTTATTCATTTTTATTAATACAATTATTCAGAGTCAACCATGATTGAAGGAATGAAAAAAGATTATATAAAATTTAAAGCAATGGTGCATTTACGTTATAAATAAATACATATATTATCTATAGTATTGGGGTCGCAATGATTGAGATCACTTAAGGATGTATAATACGCGTAGAGGTAAGCAAGATGAGTTAATGCTTGATAAGAACCAACGTATTTGAATTTGGGTATTGGACCTACCATACATTCCCAATCCACAAATAAAACCTACCGCTCATGATCCCACGATAGAGTGCGCAAACTACTTATTTTTGGAGTTCCAAAAACATGGCTTATATTTCCTTGAAATTTCATGCGTGCACTATATTTCTTTAGGTTACAAAAACCCTTGGCTAGTCAACTTCTGCAATATAGAAATCATATAATTCGATGAATAAAAACTTGTCTAGTGCCTATTGCAGATAATGTTGTGTTCTAAATATGAACTGAAAGGGTTGATTAATTTGATTTTAAACTACTAACTGTAGCATTTCACGTCTCTCCTAAGAAAAATATCAACCATCAACAACTATAGTTCTGATAAAATGAGCAAATATGACTAGAAAATTTACTCATTTGTTTTATTTTTGGAGGACTACAAATTTAACATGATTTTGATCAAAGCATCTGGATAAATTAAATGAAAATAACATTCACATACATTTTTTGAATTCTCGCACACCATTTTTAACTATTTACATGTATAATAAAATTTTCTCTTTTAAAATGTACGAATATTTATTTCCCAAAGTATCCGCGGCCGTCTCAATTTTTTATTTGGTTTTTTTTTTCTTCCACTAACATAACAACGCATCAAATTCGACAACGGGAGAACAGAACATCCACGCAAAGGTGCCATTAGATTATGAAAAGTAACAACCTAAAGCAATTGAACACTTTCCTTTTCATATTAAGCGTGTTGACTCCATCATCTTACTAAGGGAAAAACGCTGCTTTCATACAAATGGATGACCGCTTCTATGTTCTTTTTCTTCCTACTAGTATTTTTTAGGTGGCATATACTTACATGAGTTTGGCCAACTTAACAATCGCCCACCTCTAATCAACAATTACCTGAATGATATGAATTTGTGAATCCTCCTACCTAATATCCCCTCCTCTTTATCCCCTACCCTTTTGGATTTTGATTTCAAAAGAAAACAAGTTCCCACATCGGTGAATTTATTGTGCGTGAGTGTATTTATAAAGTTGACAACCCCTACTCTAATCAACAATTGCCTGAATGATATAAATTTACAAGTCTTACCTTACACCCCCCCTCCCCTCCCCTTTATCCCCAAATCCTTTGGAGTTTGATTTCAAGAAAAAAAAAAAAAAATCTCCCACCTTGTGTTGACCTTTCTAACAGTGCCCGTCTTTAAAGGTCGGGCCATGTTTCATAGGCCATTGCAGTACGGCGGCTAACAGCGCCCGAATACTTTATAGGACAAGTTCTGGATTAGTTATTATCTCTAGTTAAAATAAAAATGAACTGTTAATAACGAGTAACAAAATCCGAAGATAACACATTGGCGAAAAGGTTGTTACAAGTTACCATAATGGTTAAGAATGGCCAGATAAACGTAGGACCCCCACGCTTTTCAAACCAACAAATATGAGATCAAAATCAGATCAATAAAGATAAATTATAAATATGCTTTTCTTTAATTTTCCAAGAAAATCTCTTAATTCCTCGCCTCACAGTCAAACTTCAGTCATATTTACAACTATGAAGAAGAAATCCCCAGGATCAGAAACTAGATACAGTGGGCAAACATGATATTCGGTGAAAACATAATTCATTTGCGCTCTATCTTCCATTCAGACACTAGAAATAGTGTCACCAGCACAAAGATATTCCAAAGGTCTATAGGCTTGCTATCATTTGTTTAAGATACCATTTAATTAATTTCATTTCATTTTAACAGATACAGTTAAGGAGAACAGATACTGCAATAATAACGGACTGAGAGATAACCAGTCCCAAACAGGAATTCAAAATATTGCATGCCCGCAGCACGCGAGTGTCAATTCCAAATCTACTTCTCAACACAACATGCACACGGAGAGAACCAGATGCAATTTAGCAACATAAGCAACAAATATGATGTATACAGATTCTAAACAAATTCAGTTGAAAAAAATAAACCCTCTGTTATGAGAGCACTGGGTGGGATCTAAAACCAAACTGTAAAATCATTAACCATTAATCACAGTTGTGATACAAGACCAAACACTGATTATGCTATTAATAAAAAGCATAGATGCACTAAATCCCCGAAAGACATGAATTACTGCAACTGGTAGAGTAAAATAATGCAAGGGCAATAAGATAGAATCCAAATAATCAAAACTGGTCACATAAGATTGGATGTTCAATTCTTGGTTTTCAACCAGAAAAAAAAAAAAAAAAGAAAGAAAGAAAGAAAAGCAAAGGCTAAGGTCAGTTCACAAACACAGTAAAATTTAATGCTATCCTTAAATCACTAATGACCTTGATCTGGCGCATGAAGCCTTCTAAAGTCACCAGTGACTCTAAGCTGTCTTCTATCACGTACTGCGACACTGCAGCAACAAGGGAAATATAAAGATCCTTGAAGCAGAGTTTCAGATAATAGGAAGTCAGTAAGGGCAACACTGACAAACGAAAACAGAAAAAGACTGCTCAGATCAGAACAAAATCCAGGAAAGCTTCATATCATAATACTAATCAAATGAGAGCATTTCCATTAATGCCCGCATGTGCACGTTCGTTTCAGGAATATCAGTTAGTCTAACATTACTCATCAATGCCTCATGGATGGAACATCCCATCCATCAAACACGCAGGCTACCATACAATATTGAAATATAAAACTCATTAGGTTCAAACTAAGATAACATCCACTATACAATATTGAAATATAAAACTCATTAGGTTCAAACTAAGATAACATCCACTTCTATTTCACTCAGCTTACATACAAGTGAATCTGAAAGTCAATTTTACACCATATTTTACTGTTCTTTTACATAATCATGAATATAAATTGTAAAACAGATGGAAATTAACTCAATCCAAAACGTAACAATTACGAAGCAGCATAAAGTAAACGAAGATATAAATACCTCATATATTGCTTGGGTACATAAAAACACGAACCCTAGATCCCTGCAATATATAAAAAAAAATGCAGAAACAAATAATTAGAGAGAAAATGATAATCAATTTCGAGTGTAAAATGTAAATAAAGAAAAAACACGGTACCATAGACTTAGGTGGGAGGTTGGACTTGAACTTAGCACGAACGACGCCGCTGTTGCCATGGGGTCTGCAGACTTTTCCCCAAATGCAGCGATAGTGAGATCCATTCTTCTTAACCTTAGCCTTGTAGATATAAGCCATCTTCTTGCCGAGGTACCAAGCCACCTCCTCCTTCGTGTTCACTCCTTCTATCTGAATTAGCGACGTGTTTGGGTACTGGTTCGACTTCGATCTCTTGTACCCCAAAATTGTTCCTCTCACATACAGCCTGCATAGAAAAAGATTTATAATAATTGGAAGAAAAAAAAAGGAAGAAAACGAAATTAGAATGCGAAATTATTCGTAAATAAAGAGGAAATGGAGAATGGGAGAAGATAATTGGAGGACCTGACGCGTTCTCCTTGGCGTCCCTTAACCATTTTCGATGGACGGCGGAGGCTGGGGGGAAGTGGGCGGTGGTAGCTAGTGCCGGAGGAGTCTGTTAAAGAGGCAAGCCAAAACCCTAATTGAATAAAAGTGGAACGCAGTGATATTTATATGGGTTGTTATTGGGTTAGGGATATGAAGTTTGGGCTTTGGTCCTGTTTAATGGGTTGAAATGCTGCTCTTGGAGTGGGCTTGGAAAACTTTGTATTGCCCCACCACCATTCTTCTTCGAAAGTTTTTAGCAAGTACTTAAGTAGGGGCGGACGTGGTATATTGGTATACCATTTATCTCTTTCAATATTTTGTTAATCTAACAAGTTCTAATTCTTTTGCTGTTAAACTTAACAATGATACATTTTTTTTCCTCAAAAAAAAAAATCATACATTTTTTTGTTAGCTTCAATTATGCTTGTAGTTTTGTCCTTTCTGTTAAATTTAGAGTATTTTAAGTATGACCTTTTTACAAATTTGTCTTGAATATTTTTATTTCTTCCAGTTGACGATGTATTTTTTAAAATCAATACATTTTTATTGTTTATCAAGTTTTTGATAAAACTTTAGAAGTTCCACCACCAGCAATTTGATGCCTATGAATGCGTGGTACATAATTTTTGCACTTTTTATTCCATAAGCAAATCATGCCAATGGGATTTTAACTGCTAAAATTTTCGTGTTTTGGTCTTTGGGTTAATTTCGTTGCAAAAAGTAGTCATCAATTCTTTTTTTAAATTTATCTTTTTTCATCAGTCTATCTATTTCGATCTTTAAGGTGCACTAAATACAACATTTTATGTGCCAAATTTGTCTAAGAAATTATAGTATTAAAATGCCACTAAATAATATGTGTTTAAAAAGTTCTCCCACAATTTTATTCTTCAAAATACAATCTTTAGTTTACTTTAATTTTTAAAATGAATAAAGTAACAAAAAGTCTACGTTTGAAATAACCAATTTCACAACAAAATTAATAACCGAAATATTTAATAGTTTAATGACCTCGGGAACCAAAGTCACGAGCTTCCTTTATAAACCAATGTGTCCTTTGCAAGCATAACTTAGGGGGTGTTTGGTTTAGGAGAATCAAAGAGAGGAATGGGTATCACAAGTAATGATACCTATTGTTGATATTTGTTAAATAACTATTACTATCATTCAATAGGAATGATAGTGATTAATTGGGCTGTTAATGATTCCCCTCAAAATACTAGTCTATCAAACTCATTAACCCTTATGATTAAGAGTAAAAACACACCTACTAAAAAAAAACATATATTTTGAGTTACCCGCTCTCAATATATTCTCTCTCTCTCTGTCTCTCTCTCTCTCTCATGTTTTGATTTTGAATATTTTTTATTAGTACTCTATAAAAATTTTTATAAAAATTCTTTTTAATAATTTTTTTACATTCAATAATTTTTATAAAAAATTGAATTGAAAATCAAAGATACATAGTACTCTTTGTTAATATAATAAAAATGACTTTTTTTTAAGATTATCATTTGCATAAAACTCAAATTAGAGCATGACTATATTTAAAATTGAAGAAATCTTTTTAAAAATTTTCTTTAAAAGTATACAAAATAAGAAATCTAAAAAATATGTAGATCATAAATAAGATTTAAAAATTTTAAAATTTTAAAATTTACTTGAAAGTCATTCTAATATACCAAACAAGTATTCTTATAATAATATCCATTCTATTATTAACCAAACATGTTGAGGAAAATCATCAAAACCCATACTCATAGTAGGATTAATGATACCCATAGTAATAGTGATTGAGGAATTTGAACCAAACAGCTCCTTAGTGACGTAAAAGCGTAACGACTCCGTGGGTGTTTCTAAAAATTTTCCGATCTAATTATACTGGAGACAAAAGGTAAACCACCGCTTCAGCCATTGCTGGAGCAATTGAAGTTCTTTTAACTGAGAATCGAATCAGTCTTTCTCTGCATTGCCAGTTTGCCGCTGCCCGTCATTAAGATTATATCTCTGATTTTGTATATCAAGCGCATCAAAATCAGGTACCCTTTGAATTCCACTAGATCTCCATCTCTTTCTTTAGTTTTTATATTTTTTGGATTCTTGGCTTGGATCTAAGAGCATGTCTCTTCTGCCAGCTTAAAGACAAGTTTTTTTTTTTTCTATACTTTTTCTGTTCCATGATGCTTCTAATGGATAGCCCACGATGCTGGAATTACCTATTTGTGCAACCTTACTATAGTGTGGAGGGTTAATTGTTATTTGCATGTATATCCCAGTTTTGGGATGGATTTCTGAGAGAGTCCTAAATTTTTTATGTGTGTGCGCTAAATTCATGGTTTTAGGATTTTGACTACCGTGAATTGTCACGTGTGATGCTCAGTGATTCAATGTTTTATGAAGTTTGGATTTTGGATACCGGGCTGAAAGTTGATGTGAAACCTTCATTTTTTGGATTGGTATTTTTTCAAATTCTTAGAAATTTTATAATTACTCATATTAGTATATATTTTGCATTTGGTCCTGGCTATTCTTTCCAAAAGGAGGGAAATATCAAGTACAGCGATTGAAAAAAAAAAAAAAAAAAAAGGAAGTAATTCCTTAGCTGCTTCTTTGGCCACTTTTGATCCCGAATTGAACTGAATGCTTGGTAATTTTCTGTGACGTGTGTGCGTCTTGATTGATGCTGAAGTAGAATTTGTATACAAGAACGATACTCCTTTCCTTTTTTATTTTTAATTATGCTGTCTTGTCACATCAGTTGAATCTGTGAAATAATGTTTTTGGCTTGTTGTTCTAGCTGTTCTACTGATTATGTCCTGCATAAGAAGAGTAACACCAAAAGTGTTTTAATATTGATAACATTTAGTGCTTAGTAGTTTAAAACCTTTGATTTTGCAGTAAATGGGCTTGTGGACATTGCTGGAGGGTTGCCTGCTCCTTGCAAATGCCTTGGCCATACTTAATGAAGATCGATTTCTTGCCCCCAGAGGTTGGAGCTTCCAAGAATATTCAGGGGTCCGAAGGAACTCATTAAAGGGGCAGATTATTGGTCTTATATACGCAACCCAGTACTTAAGAGTTCTTCTTATACTACTGAACTCCCTCTGCATTGTTGTAAAATTGATATCCGGCTAATATTTTACTAGGTGAGTCCTGTGTTATGCTACTTGATGTGTATTTACAGAATATCTGCTTCCCCATTTTGTTATAGTTTTTGTTAATATGTTTCATGGTCGATGTAAGCTGCGAAAATCTTCCTATGAGCTGTTCCTGTATAAATTGGCAGTTAGTTAAATGTAATCTTAGCTAACAAAACGCATGGCCCTAAATTGTAAAGAAAGAAGAGATTTATGCTTTGGCTATA
The DNA here is from genome assembly GCA_024721245.1 of Mitragyna speciosa. Classification (NCBI taxonomy): domain Eukaryota; kingdom Viridiplantae; phylum Streptophyta; class Magnoliopsida; order Gentianales; family Rubiaceae; genus Mitragyna; species Mitragyna speciosa. Next base: position 3,682,100 of record CM045552.1, read on the forward strand.
ATTACTTGTATGTGGGAGGGCCCCCTGGGGGAGGGCCTGTTTCATTTCTCAAATTTTGCACCTGTATTTTGACGGTTTACAGATTTCCATGCTCCTTAAACCTTTATTTTTGCATTTTGAACAAAAATCTTTCAGCCTGCAAAAAGTTGTATCAGTGACATGCTGTTAATTCTGCTTCTGTAGCCAGTCTGGGAGTCGGAAATTTTGTGAGATCTCTCTAAGCACGTACTTAGTATTCTTGTTTGCTCAGGATGATGGGCACATGAGAAAAAGGAGTTCTTGTTTTTGCAGCAAATAATACATCTAAATGGGGCCAACAATTTTTAGCATTGCCCTTATTTTGAACTAAAGTTGCATCTCTGCCACCTCCTATTCCTTCTGTAACCTTGAATTTCTTCTGCCTTTCTTGAAGAGGACGCACTGGGCTTGGGACCAATATAGTTCATATTTTTCTGCTTCTTTACACCTTGACAGCGAGATTTTTGACGGTACAACTAGTATTACACGTTCTGATCTTATTCTTTTTTGTCTTTTTTTTTAATTTTTTTTATCCCCCCACACAGATCAGTTGAATGCTACAAAATCCCAAGTCTTTTCCAGGAATTGCATAGAAAAGGTTTTTGTAGAAGTTAAAGCATTTGCTAGGATGTTGTTGGATTGTTATCTTCGAAGTTCTACCATGTAATGAAGAGTTAGTACTAGATTGATTTGTTTTGCATTGCTCTTGTATTTTGAAAGTTTTCTCATTAAGGTTCTAGCTGAAAGATTGTGTGCTGTATTTTTTTCATCTTTGCGAAGAAATTATTGTTACATCATTTTTCGCATCTTCATTGTAATAATTTGGTTGGAATATGACTCTACAATGGCGTTAGTTTTGGTTTGTTGGAATGATGTTTGATTTTTGTTTATTTAGTTCTATGATTGTGACGTTCTAGGTCTGGCATGTGCATTGTTGTTTCTAGTTATAGCAGTAATTGTGGGGGACACCGCTAATAGCCCCTAGTACAACAAAATTCTGCGTCATGATTCCAAATTTAATCATACATGTGACAAGCGCAAAGAATTATGATATCGCTTATTTTAAAGAAACAATCTTCTTGGGCTTTAAATTTAATGGCATACTGAAGTCCTTTTATGTTTTGTTTTGTAAATTCAAATTAGAATTTCCATTCCATTTGAAAATATTCTATGTTTGTTTTTTATTCACAATAAATATGTTATGTTTCCCAAATCTCGTAGTCTAGGTAATATAACGAGCAGTATGAATTTATGATTCGTGAGTAAAATATTAACGGATTGTTAAGACTGAATAAGGGGGAAAAGAAAGACACAAAAAGACGTCATATGATCAACTTGGCAAGAAAACTGAGCGGAAAAATATTTAAAAAAATAGCAAGGAGAAAGAAATTACATTACATGGCTTCTTGTTTTTACAAAGAATAACATTTATCCAAAATGTAAACCTTAAATGTCAACAAAGATACCAAGTGGAAGTAATCTTCCATTGGAATGAACTAACATTTATAAAGATCTCCATCTATTCGTGACTCGAATCAAGACCTATAGATTACAAGTAAAGCGTCTCACTAAGAGAGCTGTACTTTGTTGAAGATTATAAATCTGCAAAAATATCATATGTTTTTGAGTCTACTGCTATAAGGCGTAAAGCAGCAATTGCTGCTAAAACAGCTAAGCAACCGAAGAAACAGACATTGAACCAATGCCAGCTCTTCTGTAAGGAAGTTAGCTTGTTCTTCTTAGCAACAAGGTACATGTGGTTTGCAAGTATAAACGTCAGGGGGAATGTGGCTAAAGCCCCAGTAAGGCTCATGAAATCTCCAAGGAATGGCAGCAGAGCTGCGAGGAAAGTGGTTATTGCTAGGTAACCGCCACGTACTACAATTCTGAACGACAAGTTGCGAATAGCCAATGCACTTCCTTTTATATCATACTTTGTATCCAAGTATTCATACATTGGACTTGCAAATATCTACAAGAAACAAATGAAGATACTAAAGTCAGCCATTAATTTCATAAGAAAGATATTGAAAACACCAAAAAGGAATCAAGTATCTCAAGATAGCATATTTCTGAAGACGATAGTTTAAATGGGATGTAAAATATTGCATCTTGAGCAAGTTCCATGTTCCCAGACAAAGTAAATGGTAGAGAGAGAGAGAGAGATTACATGCAAAGCAATGACAGTTTGAAGAAAAGCTGAGATATTGGCAATTGTCTTCACCCAAGCAGGGCCACCAACACTGTTGAGCAAATAGGTTGATGTGTTGGATCCATAAGCCCAATAGCCTATGAATGTGACAGCATACATTGGCAAAACTCCAACTGTAAACTGAAAGTACAGTGCTTTCATCATGTTTTCAACAACAGGTTGTCTCACTGTAGCCTGTTACATTGAGAATTTGCATGGTTAGCACAGAAACAGAGAAACAGAGAATATAACTTAACCAGATGGAGAATACAGAATCAAAAGTCACTACTAAAGGGGACCAAAAGAGAATTGACAAACGTATGGAGCTGCTTTGAAAATCGCAACAAAAGAAGATAGAGGAGACAGACAACCAACCCAAGAAGATTAAAATTGCACGTCTTAGTTCCCATGATAAACTACTCGTATAGAAAGTCCCCGAATTCAAATGGATGAAAATAAGTATGTTTCTAATTTTGGTCTCCTATGAAAATTACCAAATAAATCTGCTGAATACAGAGAGAGAAAAGAAATCTCATGTACAAGTTTATTCTTCTGCAAGCTAGTATTCCCAAATTTAGACAATAAAAGTTGTATATTCTCATTAACTTGAAATCTCGAGTCAAATCATGGGTAAATGACACTCTACGCTAACAAAACATACTCTGAGTAGACACAAACAAGGGTCACAATTTAATAGAAAACAAATGAATCATTTCTCAAGATCATGTAATATTCCGTCTCTCAGAATTTCAGAATTCCTCAAGAAGGAAGGTTCGGCAATAAGAATGGCCTTTGATGAAAAAGTACATTATCCTATATAATGGTCCTAATACATTTGTACTGAATAGAGTTCAAGTAGTACGAGAAAGAAAAACAAATCAAATTAGTGTCATTTTTCTTACCTCCACATAGCATACAACAGAACCATCACCGTAACCAGATATCATGTATTAATTAAGCACACGTAGACAGAATCCAACAATAGAATTGCCTATAACTTGACTGTTCACTTGAAGACTCACAGATCATGCCATCTATAACTGGAGTAATTATCATGGAATTCCACCCACCTGTATCTCTGGAAGCATTCCAGTGTTGAATGCAAAAACGAGGTTTGCAATTGCACCAACAATTGTAAAAAATTTACTTGTGTTGCTTCCAGGAATGCTGTAGTCCCTGGAAGGAGCTTCAATCCCTATTAGCACATACAAGTTTCAAGTAAGTATGAAACCATAAATATCCAATTCCTTCAGCTGAAAATATTAATCATTAATCAGAATTGGAAAGAAACTACTAAGAAAGACGTTATATCTAAACCTAAATGAGAATATGTGTCTTAATCGAACTTAATAGCAACATATGATCCATATAGCCAACCCCACACAGTGGGATAAAGGCTTAGATGTTATTGTTGTTGTATCGCCAAACGAATATGCCATCAACAAATACAGAGTAGACAGACGTAGACTAACTTCTGCTTTGCAAATGTTAACAAGTTTTCCAGACATTAGACTTTACTGAAATTACTGCTTTATAGCAAGTAGCAACAGTTACAGTCAAAATTCAAAGAAAACCACAAATGTCCAACTGCTACCACGATTAGAATGAATCAGATAACCATGTAACTGGCAGTAAGTAGAGACCTTTTCTTCTTTTCAATAATTTGGGCCAACAGAAGGCAAAATTTTTTCTGTTTATTTAATGAAAAGAAAAACAGAAATACAGACCTGCATTTTTTACATGCAATGTTTAACAAACTAAGATTATTAAGTGTGGTATGAAATATAAGATTAGTTACAGAAAGTGAATCCAGCAAATTAGATGGTAAAATATTTGAGTATGTGATATTAATAGCTCAAGTACGGATAAAGTAAAATGCAAATGAATACTAGGAGGTATCTGGAGAGCTCATCATCATTGATTCATGTTGTCTTTGCAAAAGCCAAACCAAAAAGAAATCAACTCATTATAGGTGAGAAAAAGGAAAAAATTAAAAGGCTAGTAAACTGACAAGAAAAGGAAAGAAACAAAAAGGATAATACACTGACAATCAGATTAGCAGTTAATATTGACATCGATTTGAAATAAAGGAAGGTAATAGCATAGATTTAAACATTAGGAAGGAGATCGTACCATCTTTAAGAGCTAGTGCAAATGCAATGACAATATAAACTAGACTGAAGAATGTTGAAAACCCAAGCCATATTCTTAATGCTGACAGATGGGGTATGCTGATGGCAAAAAGACCACATCCAACACCTGCTAGTGCAATGAAGTACGGAAGCTTCATTACATGATCATCTGTATAAAGAACATAAACAGCCTGCAGATGTATGCATAGAATATACGATTAGCTAGAACCTTCAGGCATTCGTCTTTTTATATTACCGCATGGTACGTTTCACCAAATCAAAGTTCTAAATAACCAGCAGAACTAATTTTTGATCATCAGAACAAGGGTAGTTTTAAGGATTTACGTGTATAAAATCAAAGCCTGAGAATCTCAGCAGTGATACGGAGAAGACAAAGAAGGACAATGCTATTACCTTTAAAGCCTGGCCGGCCAAAATGATGAATCCTACATTGATCATGAAAAGATTCACATATTGCAAACCCCAGGTCAGTGAATATGCCTTCCGACCTGCAATAGGAAAAACAGTGAATACAATAGGCTTGTCTATACATTTGAATTATGCTTTATCCATCTACTCGTACCATATATAGCTTCAGCAAGGTCTCTGTATCTGATATGTCTCTTCCCTCCATATTCATGGAGCTTAGCAACGAGAGAATTTGCATACAATGAAATGGCTGTTGCCAATATTAGCCCCACCACACCTCCTACCCAACCTAATGGAAGCATGACTGTACCAGAATATCCCAGAACATAAGCGCTGTTTATACCAGTGGTGAGAACAAACCCCACCTGAAACCATGAATCTGCATTTACAGAAGAGATGAAATTAAGCTATATCAAAGTCAACCTCGTTAAGCTACCAAAATTGATATCAAATAACATTGCCCAAACAATAAGTGCCCCTCCTCCTGTTATGTATGACATGGACCGGGATGTACTCCAATGAAATATTTATCTTTGTAAAATAATGAATGAAAAAAAAAAAATCTTGTGAACAAACTAGAGTCTTGAGCAAAATGGAATATAGATGGATGCTTAAATAATTCAATTTAGGGACCAAACAATTCAATTTAAACACTAGCATGACAACAAACAAGTCACTTGTTGCTGATCATAGATCTTCCGTTTCTTACCGAAAGTAGTATGCTAAAGGCACCATCAATCAAAAAACATATCCCTGCAAATTACACTTTTCACCATTTTACTCAAAGAAAGTCAAGGAAAAATTGAACCTTGAATTTCCAAAAAAAAATCCATAACATGCTATGAAGTTTCATTCTTTCCCCATATCATGACGCCATTCTACATTTCCCACGTAATTAACTACACAAATGACGAATCACCTTGTTCCCTTAAGAAAAACATGCCATATGAAAAGATCTCATCCAAGAAAAACACAAAACTTAATTCAAATCAATATATGACAACGAAAATCCACATAAGAAAAGGCAGAAACCCATCATACCATGGCTGATTTGATGGGCAGTTTGAGGGATGTCAACGGCCAAATGATCGGCAGAGTGCACCTTATTAGGAGGGCGAGCCCCAACGACACCGTTTTCGTGCTGGCCAGCTTCCATCTCTGCAAATTCCCCCTCCTCTGGAGTATGCTCTCTTGCTTCTCTCCAAAATAGCAATAAGCTCTCCTCCTCCTCAGCCAGCCCGCCCTCCCTCTCCTTCCCCCTTTTGTAGCTAAAGTAAGTTCACACACGCCCCACAAATTCAAGACCAATTATTTTTTTAAAATAAAATTCAAACTTTGTTCCTATCTTTTGATTATTCTACTCCCTATTTTTAGTTACCATAAAAATCCCAGGTCACCACTTACACGCAGTGACACGCCTACACTGTGTGTAGGAGTGTTCCCATCCAATTTGAAAATAGCCCCCCGAAAAAAAAAAAAAAAATCAACCATCAGAAATGAGAACTTAAAAAAGTAAACGGAGAGAAAAGTATGGCGGGCACCTCCATAAAAGTCGCTGTGCTGTGCAATTCAGGGAGCAATTATTGTGTGTCAGCGCCCTTGGTCCCACAGATGATACAGTGCTAGCCGTTATTTGGCAATTCGGTCTGGAGTAAGACGGATCTGATTCTGCCAAGTGGGAATCTGAGAATGATTGGATTGTACAGAATGGCTGCTCTGAAAGAGTTTAAGAGCCCTACGTTTCTCCAATTTTTTTGGTTGGTTATGTGTGAATTCCTATTTCTGTCCAAATATCTAAATTCAGTTATTAACTCAATTATTAGGGGCAAACAAATTTTACTATTACTAGTATTTCCTTTTATTTAATTAAATTTTTAAATACATCAATGATGGAATAGATCTCAATTTGGAAAATTAATTTTTTGCAGGTAATACAATACAAACTTGTCAATAGTCTACTTGTTTCTCGAGAAGAGATGGAAGGATGCTCGATTTTATTTGATCGAATAGTTGACTCAACTCCATATTGTTTGAAGAAACCCTCAACTTCAATCAGGGGCGGAGGCAGGGTGGGGGCCCTGGGGGCACGGCCCCCACTGCCTCCCATCAAATTACTTTGATAAATCATAGTTTTAAAAATAATTTTAAGTGTGTCCCCACTTTTTTAAATTTCTTTTATGTTTACGGTTGCCTCTTTCATTTTCTTTTTGGTCCGTATGAGTTTTCTCAATTAGATATTCTTGTGCTTAACACTAAATTTGATACTTATATTGTCGACTTGAGATCAGCTAAGGAATTTTTAAATTTAAGGAAAATCAATGATTTAGGTCAAAAGTTCGTGACGACTAAAAGAGATATTGTGTATCCATTGGTATATATGCTTATAAAGTTATATATGAATATAGTGAAGAATCGATTGTGAAATAGAATGGGAGACACTTGAATGAATGATTGTTTAGTTACTTACATTGAAAAAAATATACTTCGTGAAGTTGAAAATGAGAAGGTGGAAAACCGTTATCAAAAGATGAAAACTCGTCGTAAGCAATTGTAAATGGTTTGGTTTACTTTTTGAAATAAAATTATTGTTATATTAGTATTTTTGAGTATGAATTCAATTATGTTTTATGTGGAATATATGTATTATTTCTACTTGTTATGTGAATATTGATTTTTTTTATTTAAAAAAAATAAAATAGTAAGTAAAAAAAATTTAAATGTTATTTTTGCCCCCACTAACATTTTTTTCTGGCTCCGCCACTGACTTCAATGGGTATTTTTTTCATATGAATTCAACATTATTAACATATAGATAATAAGAGATTTTATGTCACGAAAAATTATTTATGGAATTAAATAATAAAAATTTAAATGTGTTTCACTTATACACAGCATTTTTTTTTTTTTTGGCAAAACTTATACACAGCATTATGCTAGTGTTGCAAATTTTCTTTTTCTTTTTCTTTTATTTATTTCTAGACAAACAATAATAAACTCTCAGTTTGATTTTACTGGAAGGCTGGAATTAATTTAGATCTTTTCACGGGGATGGGGCCACTCTAGATTTTGTGAAGCCAATGACACGCTTCGCTGATGTCGATAAAAATAAAATATGATACGTTTGGTGGACAATTATTAATACGTCACTATATTAAATTGTCTTCTATATTGGTCAGGAATATTTTTAGTTGAAAATACACTGTCCGTAACATTTTAGATAAGGGTTTTTTAATGCCTTTTCTTGGTCAAATGGTTGTGGATGATTCAAAAGAGATTTGCTTATTTGTACGGTGCATTATTTATCTTATTATACAGCTTTTTTTTTTTTTTTTTTTTTTGGTTGTTGGGGGAAGTGGCAATTTAATTAACACAAAGGGCCAAGTCTATATTATTTATTTATGAAGTTTTGTTTTACTTTTCCTTTTGTAAATTTTATAATATTGTGGTTATGCTTGAAGAAGAATCTGAGTTATACTAATTACTTCTCCACCATCTTTTGAAGCCAGTGGCCATGATCACTTTCTCCCCTTTGTTCTTTAAGCTTTAAATTATAGGGGACTTAAATAACTGTATTAAGTTCACTGTAGTATTAAAAAAATTATCAAGACGAAAAAGAAGATGCATTAGGAAAAGCAAAGCAAGATCCCAATCCCACAATCATACAAATACAAGACACCAGTCTTCTGCGTCCGTTTCTTCTTTATAAAAAAATAGGTAAAGCTGAAATCACTTCAAACTTTTGGAGTGGAGAATACAAATGATTAAGTGCACGATCCAAACTTTCCAGTAGACTTTCTTTTGAAAGGTTCACCATGCAAAATATCTTCACTTAGAAGATATCTGCTATGCTTTCCGATAAATAATTTGTCAGATATAGAATTTATTTAACTAGTGTCTTGATTGCACAACAGAACAATGAATTAGTGTGAGAAATCAAGAATGGGGTAAGATTTTAAATAAAAAAAAAATTCTTGTATAACATTGTATGGCACAAAATAAATGCTCAGGCATAAAATCATTTTTTGAATATAAAGGAAAAAAAAAAGTCATAGTCAAAAGCATTTGAACAAATAATATTTGCTAAATTTTCTCCATTTTGGCTGTTAGCTTTAATGGGATAATCAGTTTTACACTTCATGGGTAGAATGCAAATGAGGAAATTTACAACATTAATGGGCAATAGATGAGGAAATTGACACGGATAAAGCATCTTTAAAAGAATGTTGTCAATTTCCTTGTGTGCATGTGTTAATTAAAGCAACAACCAACAAACGAACTAGGATTTCTTTGCCCACCAAAAAATAGAAAGATTCCTCCATGGGTCTCTGTTGGCAAATTCGCTACAATCTTAACAAAGGAGGTGCCGTGCGAGTTCAGGAGCCACATTTCTTCAATGCTTCCTTCAGACTTTCGAGTTACCCATTCCACAAAGAACTTTTCAATTCCAGACAGGGTTAGTAGTAGGAAAGCCCCCCAACTTCTCATGTAAAAGCACATTATCAACTCAAATTCCATCTGCACGAGATTGACCAGACGAACGCTTAAAAGTAGAACCACCACATGCTTTTTGTTAACCCGTCAAAATCACATAACTGCAGAGAAGGTTTGGCTTCATCGATTAGATCTAATCTTGTTTAGTAATGTTTCGTGCCCACAGACATACAATTTACGTGCATAGACCACCTGCCGTGTACGCTTTAAACATTGCGGCAAGTGGAGAACCGACAAATGGAATAGTAATAACTCATCTTACATGCATCATTAAGGAGAATTTCATATGTTCAGACTACAAATTCCGTTAAATATTAGCATAACCAAGTTGGTTTTCACTCCTCATAGTCAATTTAATCGCTTCATTCTCCAAGAATTATTACGGGCCGCGGTCTTGTCTCACTTTGTACGTTAGAATATTTGAGGTTTTGAGGCTCTTTTTTTTTTTTTTGGGCTATACATTGGGACATTCCATATATTGAAGAGGCAGGCTAATCTGGCATATTAACTGTTGAGCCGGTTTCCAGTTTCTGCCTCCAAGTTGTCCAGGTTCCTATTGAGTAGCCCAATTGAATATCAGTAAGCCAATAACTTTCCAGCATGGATCAATCAGATTCCATGTATATTCTGAGGGTATTAACCCAGTTTGTACAGTTACTTTTATACTATGATTAATACAAAATGCCGTTTACTGCCAAAAAAAAAAAAAAATAACATTTCTCGTAAACAACAGCACCCTATTTGGACCTTTGTGGATTTCGGGTTTGGGATACAAGAGAATCGACACCAGGAACAAACCTCTGCCCAGATATCCAAATCAGAAAGAATACTGGACCATGAAAATCTGTTCATTTTATCTTTGGGAAGTCAATCCTTTTGGCGTTACAAAAATCTAAAAAACATGGTATCGCTTTGACCCTTTAAGAGGGCAAATACTCCAGAGCAAATTGTTGGACCTAGTCCAGATCCGTTTCCCTCTCAAACAAACCTTTAGTGATTTGAGGCCCATTTGTTTTTGAAGAAGTCTGCTTTCCTTAGCCAATTGTCATTATGAATAACTGGAGATGGGCCGGTAGGGTCAACATGAGTCCCCATTGTTAATTTGAGTGACTTCTATACCAACTTTTTTATGGGAACACTGGAGGTGTTGCACTACTTAGAGGAGTTACTTAGGTTATGACGTGCATGCTGATCCAAACGTCTAAGTAATTGTTTTCGTCCAGTTCAACTCGTGACAAATTTAGGGGTGTTAATCGGGTCCTATGAGTCAGATTTTAACAAATTTAAGATCATCTTATATATTTAATCAGGTTATAAGCTTCGCGCTAATAAATGTGAAATTTATACTCGGCTTACAAAATATTCGGATTGTGAGTCTAAACTCAGGAGCCTATGAGTTTAAAACTATTGAAATATTCTTAAAATTTAATAATCTCACAAAAATAATGAACGGAGACAAACTAATTAGCAAATTAATATTGTTGTATATAAGCGCAATCCTTTAGTTTGAAATTATTTTTGAAAAGTATAGCAAAAATTTTTGAAGTGATTAAGTGAAAAATGACTATCTCAAAATGTGTACTAACAAGTATTCAAGTAAAAAATTCACAAAATACATCTGCAAGATATTACTACTAAGCATAAATAGTTCATTTACATATTGATGAATGTATTTAACTAAAAAACAAACGAAAATTTTATGGCACAAAAAAGTATTATCTTTTACATTAATCCATAAAATAGGTTAAGTGCATTACATCTATGGTACAAAAGCTTCATTCACACTAATTCATTAGGCTTATAAACACCAAGAGAATACTATGATATACAATATCCATAATATAGTGTGTGTGTATCTATTACTATATAATATATTCATGTTTCTTCCTTTTTTTGTAAATCCTAATTTACCCTTACATAAATGTTAGCATAAATTATATCACGTAATACTACCTTATATCCACATAAGACTACATAAACTCATGATAATGTTTATGCAAATCCTATAAAATTTCAATTATGCTACAACTCTAACAACAAAACACCAAATAAAGTCCTTACATAATTAAAAAACTATTATGGAAGACTACTCTACATAAGACTACCTAAAATCATGATAATATTTATATAAATCACATAAACTTCAAGAGCAAAACACTAAATAAAGTCATAACATAAAAAAACTATTATGCCCGCATATTTGAAGCTCTACAAAAAAAAAAAAAAGCATAGTTCCTTGACGACGGAGGCTTCTGGGTGGGCTCACGTACGTGGCCTAACCGTCACAAACCCTCCTGATGTCTAGTTTCCCATACGTTACGTTTAGTGCACTTGCACTTAGATTTGTCTTGAAAATAATATATTGATGTCTATTATTTTATTTTATTTTTTTTGGAAATTCACGTAGTAGTTGGGAAGAACATAATTGGCAACAACGCTTATAATTCATAAAAAATGCAATAACGTATAGAATTTATAATCAAAATTGAAACTAATTTATTCAAGCTATAAGGCCAAAAAGATGACAATCCGACTAACAATAGTCAAACCATAATCGCATTTTACCAAAATTGGATGAACAGAAGGGGGTCCTTGTACATCTTTGTTTCACAAATGAATTTTAAAAGGTACCAAAAGGAAAAGGAACAAAAGAACACTTTTAAGTGAGGAATATTATTTAAATTCAAAATGATAAACAAATGTTCATTTCACTATATATTGATCAAGAATTCTATATCCAAGAAGACAAAGAAAGCATCTTCTATAAGTTTCTTAGCGATATAAATATAAGGTTAAAATAATTACAATACACTAAAAAATATATATGCTAGGAATGATTGAGATTAAAAATGAATAAGTGGAATAAGAACAAAACACAAAAAGGAATGGATAGAGTACTCATAGATATTTTTTGTAGTTATGTAGGAAAAAATTGAATGAAATACATTACCTCTTTATACTATCTTTTATCATGTTCTTTAAGCTGTAAGAATTTATCAATTGAAATATTAATAGATCAAAAATATATGTAAATAGAAAGAACAAAAGAATATTATATATGAAAAGTAATAATCCCAAACATAACCAACCTATTAAATTCATTTTCTAAACTAATTAGTATGAGCCATGCGCATACTACAAAAAATGTTCAATTAGTCAAACATTTAACTTATGTAAGAGTATCAATATTTAACTATACGATGATGATCATATTAACAATCTAGAAGCAACAAACTAATTCAAGAACCAAAAAACTTCTAATGTGAAGCTCTTACTGGAAATTCTAACGTGAAGCTTTTAGTGATACTACTATGAGTACATCGAGTATTACGTATAAGATTATTGAATAATTTTTTGTTTTTTGTATTTTCTATCCTTTCAATGTCTTCTCTACTTCTTTCCAACTTTCACATACATATGTCAAGTCAAAAGTTCTTTTTTCTTTACTATCTCTATTTTTGGTGTATTTCATATTTTGATTTGACTTTTACAATTTTGATATACATTTTGGAGCTCTGGATTTTTATATTTGCTTAATTAATTTGACATGGTGGTGAATCGACGATAGAGATAATAGAAAAGGATTACGAGGATAGAATTGTTCCTTTTTTTTTTTGTTTTCTTTCTATGCTAGCCTCTTTTATGATTTTTATTGTTTAGAAAGACTAACACAAAAAGCTTACTCTTGGTCTTTTATTTTTTCTTGGTTGGTGGGGGGCACTACAAGAAAAATGATTATTAGTGACAATAATTTTTAGTGACAACAAAGTGTTGTCACAGAATAGCCATTTCAGTGATAACAAATCATCTTGTCACAACTGACATACATGGAGTGTACTCATCAGTGACAAGGACAAAATGTTGTCACTAATTATTTCTCGGTTAAAGGCGCCAAATTACATTACCAACAAGTGCCAAAAGTCATCACTAAATCATCATTCTTTAGTGACAACATTTTGAAGGTTGTCACTAAAATTGGTCCACTAAAGTAGTGGCAATGTAAGTTGTCACTGAATCACTACCATTTTCTGACAACATTAATAAGTTGTCATTGATATATGTCCATCAATATAGTGACAATTAGAGTCGTCACTAAATGAATGTTATTTTCTGACAACTAGACCAACTTGTCACTGATATATATTCCCTGAGTTAGTGACAACTTTTGTCATCACTGAATACATAATCTATTCTGACAACTTTCACATATTGTCACTAAAATACGATTAGTTAATTAGTAACAACAATTATCGTCATTGAATTTTAATCCTTTTTTTGATAACTATACAATATTGTTATTGTATTATTTGCAGTTAGATAGTGACTACTAATGTCATCACTAAATATTCACCATAAATTTAAATTATGCCTATAGCGATAGTGACAACAGTTGTTGTCACTGTATTGAAATCCTATTTTGACAACTTATTTGTTGAAGCTGAAAATCGTCTTCTTTGACAGCATCCCAAGTCGTCACTGATTGTAGCACTTTATTACAGACTTAAGTGTAGTGGAGGGGGAGGTAAATTGGTCTTCAATTCCTCCCCCCTCAATATCTCCGCCCTCCCTCCAAAAATTTTCACCAAAAATCAAATTCCTTCCTCAATGTCTCCCCCCTTCCTCTCTTCCTTAGCTCTCTGTCCCCTTCCTCTTTCTTCCTCATTCCCTTCTAAATTCCATAGCCTTTGCCTCTTTATTTCCATTTTGAACCAGTGGAAAGGCTCCCAGAAACAACTTGCCACCAAGGTTTCTCTCTTCTTTTTATCTCTCGTCAATGTATTTTGCTCTTAGAAGATTTAGGTTTTAAATTATTCTTATGTTCCTAATTTTATTTAATATTGTTTTTTCTAAATTTATTGTCTTTTAAATAAGTTTTAAAGGCTGCCATGTCAATGGAGTAAAAAAGCCTCACTTTTATCGCCCTAAAACCATCTTCATCGTGCATTTTTGCCTTCATCTCCATCTCTGATCGACCACTAGATGCCCCGGCCGCTGCTGCCGTGCCACCAGTCGTGACCCGCTAGAACTGGACCTATCCCCTTTGAGGTAATTGCTTTGCTATTTCCACCACTCTATTGGACGATTCGATGTGTTTTTTGGCAAATGGAATTTAGGTCCAGAAAGTTATTGAAGTCTTACGTGGGTGGTTGATTATGGATCATCTCATCTGTCTCTCTCTAAAGCCTGAAGTACCTCATTCATTATTGCTAATAAGAGGTTACAATTTCTTTTTATTATTATTATTTATCATAAGGTTGTTTGATTTTGAGCAGAGAAATAGAGAAATTAGAAAACCCGTTACAGAAATAAATAGTCCCGACTGGACAATAAGAAGAGTGTGATGAAATACTAGTACTCTCTCTCAAGATCAGGATGTGATTTTCATTCTTTTTTTGGGGTCTTTTGAGCTGATCTATTTCATGAATGTTCTTCTGATTTCTTTTGAGATTGAACAAGTACATCTTTTGATGTATTTGTCTGTTGAGCTCATGCTATTGTAGAATATGTAAAATTTCCGTGGATTATGTCTAAAATGTGTTCTGCATCCTACCATAGTTTCTCCGATTTAAAGGTGGTAGATGATTGGAATATTTGAATTTCTTCATTTGTTTTTTAACTTGTTCGTGAATGAACTATGCAATAGTATAAATTTTAGGTGGAAAATGGACAACTGAGCTTGGTTCTAGGGCTCTATTTTTCTTTTTTTTTTTCCAATTGTCGGGCATTTTTTGTCTGCTTTGGAAGCTAATCAACTTTGCTTTTACTTCTTGTTTTTCCCCCAAAAATTTTAACAAAACTAGTATTTCCCCCCATATTCATAAGAATGTAATTTTAACGATTCATTCTGATTTGAATGGTTAGCTTCATCGTGCTTCAAGTTTATGATTAGCAGTTAAACCTATAAATTTTATTGGAACAAATTTATTTATAGAATTAAGCACTAGATTTTAGTACTAGATTAATTTTTTTCCCATCCCACATACCAAATCCTCCCTACCCTTCTTCCAAAATCTTACACATAAGGTACTTGTTTGATCACAACCTGTAATGTACTTTGTCTAACAAATATTATAGTAGCATGTGTATCTTCTTGTTTTGTTTCTCAAATTATCATGAATTTTCAAGAAAAAATTATGTTCACAAGATTTTCTTTCTTGTTTTTTGTTGATTTGACTATGAGAATGCCAGATGTTTGTTTACATAATTGACTGGCAAACTTCTCCGCTTTGTCTACCAAAATGGTCCAAGATTTAGGAAATGAGAAAAATGAAAAAGATTAGCATTTTTACATTTTTCTTCCCACTAAAAATGTTAAAGCAGCTAAGCTACAGTTAGAGGTGTTATTCGAGCCGAGCCGAGCCGAGTATTTGGTGTTCAAACTCGAGCTCGTTTAATAAACGAACAGGCTCGGCTCGGCTCGTTTATGAAACGAGCCAAATTTTCTGTTCGAACTCGGCTCGTTAAAAAAATAAGAAGCTCGAGATCGAGCTCGAGCTCGGCTCGATTAACATTAAAGAGCCGAGCTCGAACGAACTTGAATGAGCTCGGTTCGTTTAACACCAACAAATCGAGCTCGAACAAGCTCGTATAAGCTCGGCTCGTTTAACACAAGAAGTGAAAAGAGCGTTCGCGAACACAAACGAGCTCGTTTAATAAATTAAAGTATGAAGAATAGGAGTGAAAAGACATTATTACCCTTGTTCGCGAACATAAACGAGCAGTTCGCGAACAAGGCTCGTGTTCTCTCGTTTAATAAACGAGCTCAATTTCTTGTTCGAGCTCGGCTCGTTTAGCTACACGAACAAGCCGAACTCGAGCTTTCACGAGCCGAACCGAGCTGTGTTCGCGAAACAGCTCGGTTCGAATAACAACTCTAGCTACAGTAGGTCAGATTATGAATCACAGTTACTCTTTTTTTTTTTTTTTTTTTTTTTTTGTAAGTTGATACTAAGTGCCCAAAACTTTGTGTATTAATGGTGACCTAGTTTGACAAAGAATGATTTTTCGCCTGCACTTTGATCGTTAGTGAGAAGGTAGCCAAAAATGGACATGTTGAACTCTCCTAGACTAATGTATGGCACTTTTTGCAATACCCAAGTTGGAAAAAGCAAGCAAAAATTTTCAGATTTGCTAGTCGCATAAGTTGATAATTTGCAACGTTAGTAAAGGGACTTTATCAATGAACTGAAGGGTTTCCATAATCTGCTGCATAGCTATCGATGAAAGTAAGAATTAGAAATGCATTAGCTCCAAAGGAAATAATCTATGTGGCTCATAATGGACTTACTGGCCTGCAGTCGAACATAAATGATATCTATGGAAGAGATTGGGTGTTTGGAGGTGGTGACCATGGTGATCCAGGTTGGGCCGAAGCAATATCTCAATTAAAGGAGACCACCAAGTTATCTATAAAAAAATGATTGTTGTTGGGGATGATGACATTGTATACTTCAATGAGGCCATTAGTCCTAGGGTTAAAAGATTGGGAAATGAACTGGAGATGTGAACTAGAAGCTCCACAAGTAATTGGACGTCAGTTACAGCACTAGAATTAGGAGGCACATTGTGGGCCTTCGCTATAGCAGAAATATTGGACAGAAGAGTGGAAAAAGTAGCAGAAACTTGGGTGTCGATAATAGGATAAAAAAACCACTTTAAAAAAGGAACACATAATTTTTAGTAGGGTACCTACCGGTTATGGTCACACTCTGTGATAAAATCAGTTATGACTATGGTTACCCTGATAAAATCAATTATGACTATGTATATCGAATTCACTTGTGAAGACTAACTTGTGGTCCAATGCCATAAGCTTGTGATATTAAACTGCCTGTCTATCATAATTATGTATTCCCTTTCTTTGCCTAAAAAAGTAATACTCTATGTGGTATCCTAATTATGCTTATAACTTTTGCTGATAGCGTATACTTTTTATGCTGCAATTTGATAGAATAAGAGTCTTAACATCTAAAGGATTCTTCTTTTCTTAAAAATGTCCAGGTTAGCGTGTGAGTAATTAAGAGACAAAGCCAGTCATTCTATCAAAGAGTGTTGAGGAGCTCTTTTTGGACTTCAAAAAAGAAGTTGCAGATTTTCATTAAGAATTTGGATCTGCTGGTTGTTACTAATAGGAAAGAAAAGGCTACTTCACAAGGTTTCATTAATTAGCTCACAAATCAAGGTAAAAAAGATTTTTAAATTAACATTTTGTTGTAAGCCAGATTAGTTATATGCAATTTTTTTTACAAGTATAGATATTTTGTCCTATCTATCTATGTTGATATATATATAACAACTAATCTAGTGGATAACACTTGTGCTTGATTATGTACTCATTCTCATGAATATTATAGTAGCATGCATATCTTCTTGTTTTGTTACTCAAACAATCATGAATTTTCAAGAATAAATGATGTTCAAGAGATTTTCTTCCTTATTTTGCTGATTTGATTATTAGTACTGTGATTTCACTATTAGAAGGCCATATGTTTGTTTACATAATTGAACCAAATTGATCCAAGATTTAGAAAATGAGAAAAATGAAAAAGATTAGCATTTTTACATTTTTCATCCCACTAAAAAATGTTAAAGCAACTAAGCTGCATTAGGTCACATTATGAATAACAATTACTCTTTTTTTTTTTTTTTGTGAGTTGATACTAAGTGTCTAAAACTTTGTCTATTTAATAGCGACCTAGTTTGACAGAGAATGATTTTTCTACTGCACAAGATAATAGGGTGCAATGGATGCAGTGCGATTTGTTATGTTTCTTTCCTTGGTTAGATGAACCCTTTGCAAAGGCAAATTTATAGGTTTAACTGCTTTTCCTATCTTTCCTTTCTAGTACTCAATTCTGTAAATCAACTCAAATCCCTATTGGGTTCGAAGTAGTTCGTGATTTGAATGGAACAAATTTTCTTTTACTTATTCATTTGTCAAATCTTGGATGTCTATTGAATTGTCTCTTCCTTCATACTTTGATTATGCTTGTAGTTCAACATGCAGACACCCACGCCCACTCACGTACACAATTATAGTACAGGCAAAAATCCAATTATCAAATTGTTGGTGAACCACTCACGTACACAATTAATTGCAATGCCATCAAAGCATGGAAACTAAAGAGCTAAATCTCGCATCTACTTCCAATAGGATGTAGTTCACATGCAACTGCTAGAATGTAATCTCTTTCCAAAAAACAAAAAAAATATGCTTTCTATTTTGAATAATGTTTAAATTAAGAGTAGATCAAAATACATTGGTTGTTTTCCTGTCTAACAATGGAAATATAATGCAGGTGAAGGAAAATTGACCAACTTTTAATGATTAATTTTAGTGGGGGATACGAAGGAAGCAGCTGATCTATTTTAAGACTTAGATGGTCAGGCTGCAACTATAATAATCATATATGCCAGCTAAAAGTAACTAAAAAATTTTAGAGAATTGATGATAGTTGTTTGTCTAAGTCTTGGAATTTTTTGTTTATACTAAAAATTAGTTGGTAATTAATTAACTCATCAAATAAATGTAAGCAGAACACTCTGATAAAATAGTAGCTTGTTTTGACACAATTATATCACTGAATGCATTAATTTTGGGATGGAAGTGACTGCTTCATTAATCTTCTCTAACAGTTATAGCCTAAAAAATAGATCTTGATTAGTTTGGTTAGAAATCTTAATTTTTGAGAAGTGTTCTTGATTTGAAACATTTACCTAATTGAATAATTTCTTTTTTTATTCTCTTTTTGTTATGTGCTTCATCTAAGTTTCTTAATTGATGTTTTTGAAATATTAGTTGAAGAACTTATTAACCATCTTTTTGTTCTTTTATTTTATACTTCTATTATCTTAACATAAAAGTGCTCTACCTTGGCTAATTTTTCAAGGCCTTTGTATTTGTGTGCTTATTTTATGAAAAAAAAAAAAAGGATGCTGCTGGCTAAATGCATACTACAATATGTTATTGCTTTCATGGATGTAAAGGAAGAAAATGAGGCACCGTTCTTTACCATCAAAGGTTCTATCTAACAGTGCTTGGAAATACCTTGGTATCTTTAGATGTCCATCCAATGTAGTTATCATTAGCAGTAATGTGCATTTTTAGCTTTTAGTTGTTAATACTTCTATATCTTTTGTTGTATAAGTGTATTAATCTCAGGTATTCAAGCGAATCTAAGATTGGAAGCCGTTGAATTGTGTAAGGCATTAATGAAACATGGTCGAATTGATGTTTTACAATGAAATGGAATTGAAGCATTAAGTTGCTGGCATTCTATTTTTCTGATTAAGTTGATGTAGATCTGATTTTTAGTTTTGATATAGATCTGATTTTTGGTTTTCCTACTCGTAATGATTAAAACTTCATTAACTTCTCTAAGTCTGTGGTTTATTATACTTTCTAGCTCTTGGAGGGTATGCTCGAGGTTTATATGTAGAGAAATGGGACACCATTTGTAAAGGTAAGCATCTTTGTGTATAATACAAAAATGCTAAATGACAATTCTTCTAAATTGGACGGTAAAATGAGTAAATCACCTTTGTTATTATTAGCCATCTAGTATTATTATTGAATTGAAGTTCATATATTGCAGGAACTTATCTGTCATTGTGGTAAGAGGAAGAGATAATTCTATCCTGTGATGTCCTATTGTTGAAACTATTCACAGGTAAGCCTTCCTGGATTAATTACTTTCCTTAGTCTCTATTTGGACTATCAATGGATACTTGTTCTCCTATTAATCTCTCATGCCCTACTAAGATTATGTTTCCTTAACAGGGAAAACATTTATCATATTGTCAAGTCACCAGCTGATGTGTCATAGAAGATCATGAAGCTTGCAACTGATGTTGCATTCAAGGCTGTTAGCTCATTAGAAGGTGCTAGTATATTTCTGGTGTGAGTTGTTTTTTACAACAAATGGTTAGGTTGTATGACGATTCCTTGTGTGTTTGAAACCTCTTTTATGTATTACTTCTCCATATGCACAAGCATAACCGTTTGTAGAGTGAAGTTAAGGTATTCTGGACTCATGAACTTAATTTGTTAAATCTTATTGAATGAAATGGCTCCTAGACCTCATAACAGTGGACATCACGCAATTGAGTCTTGCTTTACTTCTCAGTTCGAGCAGCATTTGCTCACTGTAGTTGGTCTTCCCCTTGGTGATGTCGCGCCCCATTTTTCGAAAATAAATAGAAAGTGTAAAGAAGATGTCGAGAAAAGGGAAAAGAAAGTATTAAATGTAATGTTGTGGTTATTAAAAAAACGCGTAAATTTTTTTGTAAAAAACTAATTTTTTGAAAATGCTTTGTAAAAGATGATTCGATAAAAATGTGACAAAACAAATGCTTTACTTTAAAAAATAAAAGAAAAAGGGCCTAAAATGGGACTTTTGAAATGCGACGATTTTTGGGCCCGAAAATAGAGTCTAAAAAGGGTTTTTTAGTGAAAAAGGAGTCGCCACTTGGTATTGAGTTTTGGTGTACCAAGTCACCCGAAAATATTTTATAAAAGGTAAGAAAATTAAGAATGATTCATTTAAAGAAATGATTTTGGCAAAATATAGGAAAAACAAGAAAAACCCTTTTAGACGACTCCAGGTCTTTGAAAACAAGAGAAAAAGGTTCGGGAGTCACAGTTGAAGAAAGGGAAGGCAAAGGCTCGTGCCTAAGGCACCCTTTCAACCTAGCCGAAACTAGTTGCGAGGTTTAGTCTAAATTTTCCTAATATAACCCTAAGATTTTATCACATTTGGATGCAACTATATGAATGCAAATCTAATCCTAAAAAATGGATATCGATAAGGGACGAAATATTCCATTGAGGTTTGGTCGGGATTATCGCATTAATTGCGAAACCCGAGTCTAGACCCCGATGGAGTCACGAGTGTAGATGCAAAATGAAATGCAAAAGGAAAGGAAAATAGTAGTATAGATAATAAATGATCAAAGAGAGTAGGAATGCAACATAACGGGTACGGGGGACTAATAAACTCGTGACTAACTGTTTCTACTCACGGAGGGGGGAACGACATGTACGCCATCGCTTCCCACGTGAGTAGATTGACTATTTCTAGTCAAATCACACAAATGACCTAAAATTCTATGTGTAGTGGAATCTAAATGTCATGCACTAGGTAGATGTTAAAAATAGATAATAAATGATAAAGTATATAAAAATTATACAAAAATGAAAAAAGCCTAAAAGATAAAAATGTGTGTGAAATATCATGAACACGCGAGAAATGATCCTAATACTAAAATGATCTAAAGGCCTAGCATTGGACTAGCCTATTTTCTAAAAATTCTCCGCTAGCGTTGGACTAGCGAAGAAAACGAAATTAACCACAACTAGCTTTGGACTAGTGTGGCGACGATACACATATATAATTAAAGCAAGTAAATAAATAAAGCATGTATTAAAGCAATAAATCACATAAAAGCAAGTAATAGCAAGTAGGAGCACATAGCACATAAGCATGGTATTCTAGATGCAAGTTCCTAGGAAAAGCGAATAAAACACACAAGCACATAACACACATAGCACACAAAAAGCCCTAACTATTACACCGAAGAAGCCTAATTACAATCTAAAAATAAAAAGGTAACCTATCTAGCCTATCTATTACATTTTCTATCTAAATACAAAATTTTGCTAAATAGAATATTACCTATCTATTACATTTCTTTGAATAATCAAAAATTAAATTCGAATAAATAATATGACATAAATAAATAAAAACTCTCACATGGATAAAAATTATAAGCACAAAAACACGTAGAAAAACACATAGGAGCACGTAGGAGCACATAAAAAGAAATATTGGAAGGGTAATCGAGGTACCTCTCATTCGTAAACCCGGTATAAATGGCTACTAAAATGAACAAACATGTCAAAATTATCACTATTTAATAAATCAATCACTAATTGAATAATTTTCTACCGATCACTATGAACATGCTATGATAATTCAAACAATTATAGCAATAATAAACAAAATAAGAGAAAGAAAAATAATGATAACAATAATTAATCATTTAGGAGAAAAATGAAAATTGTTTAAGTAAAAATAAATTAGTAAATAAATAAATAAATAAAGCAAAACAACAAAGATAAAATAAAATAAAACTAATAATAATACTAATAATAATAATAGAGGATAAAATACAATAATACATACATTGAAATTTTAACACCTCAAATAAGAATTATTAAAATAACTAAAAGGGAAATAGAGAGACTAATTTGAACATTAATTAGACTAACAAGACCCCATTCTAGAACATTAATTATAAGTTTGATAAAAATAAATAAAGAAAATGTAAAAAGAAATAATTTAAAGCTTTGAGGACTTAACTAATTTTAATTAATACTTTTTTTTTTTTTACAAAAATAAAATATTATAAGATTTGGATTAAAAGTGAAAATTTAAGCAATATTCTAAAGTGAAAAATGTAATTTATGAGGAACAAAAAGGTAAAATTATAATTTCAAACCCTAATTAAGATAATGACATAGTTTACAACAAATTTAAAAGCTAAAATGTAATTTTCAACAAGTATAATGCCCAAAAATAAAAAATTCCAGCAATATTTAAAGCCAAGAACACAATTTCAGCAAGCTTATTAAATAACACACAATTTTCAGCAAACATTTAAAGGCAAAATTTCAAGTTTTAGCTATTTGGAGAGCAAAAATATAAATTCCAGCAACATTGGAGGACAATAAAGTAATTCCAGCAAAAATATAATGGCAAAATGAAATTCCAGCAAGGTTTAGGGGCAAAAATGCAAAATTCCAGCAACATGATGGACCAAATTGCAAATTCCAGCCATATTCAAAGACTATAATAGAATTCCAGCAACATTTTATGACAAAAATGGAATTTCCAGCAATGTATAAGGGCCAAAATGCAATTTTCAGTAACATTTAAAGCCTAAAATATAATAAAAGAAAGTTTGGGAGGCAAAATTACAATTTTCATAAATATCAGAGGGTAAAAAATGCAATTCCAGCAAAATCTAGAGGTCAGAATGTAATTACCGAAAAATATAGGGGTCAAAAATGAAAAATTAAAAACGTAGGGGGGCAAAATTATAATTATCTAAAAGTTGAGGGACCTAAATGCAATTAATCGGGACCTAATTGCAAAGAAAATTAAATTATGGGGGTCAATCTACAATAAACAGAAATTTAAATGCACAAATCAAACATTTTCAGGGCCACAGTAGCATTACTGAAAATATAAGGACTATAAAATAAATACCTATTATTAATTAAAAATAAAAAAAACTAACTAACCAAAACGACGTAGTTTTGAGTGAAACTACGTCAAAACGACGTAGTTTCACCAAAACATTTTTTTTTTTTTTATTTCCGGCTGATTTCGGTTTTTTTTTTTTTTTCAGATTTCCTTTTTTATTTTTTTCTTTCCTTTTTCTCTCTCTTTTTTCTTTTCTCTCTTTTTCTTTTCTCTCTTTTCTTCTTTCCTTTTCTTTCTTTTCCCTCTTTTCTTTTTCTCTCTTCTTCTTCCCCGATTCCCTTCTGCTTCCCTCCCGATTCCCTTCTGATCTTCTCTTCTTCTTCCTCCTTTCTTCTCTCCTTCCTTTCTTCTCTTCTTCCTTTCTTCTCTTCTTCCCTTTTCTTCTTCTTCTTTTCTTCCCTTTTCTTTTCCCCTCCCCCCGATCTGCTTTCCCCCTTTTTCTTTTCTTTTTTTTTTTCTTTTTTTTTTCTTTCCTCGCCGTCGTTTCTCTCTCTCACAGGTCTCTCTCTCTCTCTCTCTCTCTCTCTCTCTCTCTCTCTCTCGGCCGGACGTTTTTCAGTTTCCCTTCTTTTTTTTCTTTTTTTTTTTTAATTTCTGTTTCAATGATAAATAAAAAAAAAAATTTGAAAGCAATAGGAAGAAATTTACCTGGAATAGGAGCTGTGTTGCAATTGTTGTTGCTTTTGTTGTTGTTGTTTGTTGTCGTTTTTTTTTTTTTTTTTCGAATTTTGCAGGTGTGTGCGTATATGTTTTGCAGGTGTATGTGTTGTGTACAGGTTGAATGGGTGCCTGTGTGCTTGCAAGTGAAATGTGCGTGTGTGTGAATTGAATTGGTGTATGTATGCGTGTGTGATTGTGTTTGTGTGAATCTGAGTTTGTATGTGCAGTGTGTGTATTTGTGCGTTTGTGTTTATGCAGGTTGTGTGTTTTGCGTGTTTGTGTGTGATTGCAGGTGTGTGTTCTGTGTGTGTTCTGTGTGAGTTGTGGGAAGGCCGAAAGAGAGGGAGAAGTGAAGGTAGAGAGGGGTGAGGGAAATGCAGAGGGTGGATTGTGATGTGTGTGTTCTGTGTCTGTGTGTGCTACTGTGTGTGTATGCCTGTTTGTGTGCCTGTGTGTGTATGCCTGTTTGTGTGCCTGTGTGGTGAGGCTTGTATGCAAGTGTGTGTCTGGTTGTGTGTGTTTCTGCAGGAGAGATGAGGTGCAGGTGTGTGTTTTGTGTGTTCTGAGTGTGTTTTTGTGTGAGAGGTGAGCCGAGAGAGTGAGAGGTGTGTGCCCAGTGAGTTTGGCCGAGAGAGAAGAGAGTGAAGGAGAGGGAGAGTGCAGGCGTGTGTGAAAAAAAAATGCAGGGGAAGGGTCTGGTGCGTGAGTGTTGTGCGTCTGTGTGTGATTGCTGCAAGAGAAAGCAGAGAGAGTGAGGAAGCCGAGAGGAAGAAGAGTGTGAGGGAGAGTGATCTGTTGTGTGTCTGTGAAGAGGAAGAGAAAGAGGGGATGGTGAATCAAAACAAAATCTCCCAAAATCTGGTAGGTTGAGTGCAAATTGGGGGTGATGATGAGAAGAGGGATGGCCATGGGATGGAGTTTGCAGAAACTCTGCAGAAGCAACAGCAGCAGCAACGCTGCTGCTGTTCCATTCAGTTCCCTTTTTTTTTTTTTTTTTTTAAGCAGCAAAGAGAAAATAATAAAAAAATGAAAATAAAAATAGAAATAAAATAAAATAAGACTACTTGAAAAAAAAAATTTTTTTTCTTTTTTTTTTTTTATAAATAAAAATAAAAGAAGAGTTGAATACAATATTATAAGAAGGAAAAGATAAAATTTAGTGTAACAAATTAAAGGTTAGTTCAACATTAGAAAAATACAACTTAAAATAAATACTAAATGGTCTTAACAAAATATGTATATATATATTTTTATTTTTATTTTTTTTATTTATTATTATTTTTTCTTTACACAAAATTTATAAAATGCTCATAGACAAAATTCTCATAAAGAAAATCTTAAATAAAAAGTGCATTGGAAAACGTGACCTAAATATGACAAAAATTATAAAATTTATGAAAATTAATAAATGACAGCACACAAATTTTACACAACATATATTATCACATAAAGCACATATATCATAATTTTCAATCAAAATTTTTGAAATTAACGCATTCTTGGGAAACGTGCCCTTAATAAACAAAAAGATAAAAATTAAGTAAATACTAAACGACCTCTAGAAAATTATGAGATTTTTACAGAAAATTTATGAGTATTCAAAATTGCAAATATAAAATTTTTCACTTGAAAATTATCGTAAAAAATAGTGCATTGGAAAACGTGCCGCTGAATTAAAAATAGCATATTTTTAAATAAATAACAAATGACTCCTAAAAATCATTAAAATCATAAATAATGATAAAAATAGTAAAATCAATGTATTTAAGAAATAAAATAAAATAAACTAATATTTATATGGTGAAATTACCATTTTGCCCCTGACACGACAAATTAGACGTAATATACACAAAAATTATAATTAGCCCCTAAAAATCATAATAACCCCCTAAATAAAGTAATACGCATATTTTATAAAATGTGTGTCAAAATTTGGTGTCTACAGGTGATCCATCAATGAAGACACTTGCTGCTATCATGTATAATATACTAGGTGAAGATGAGGTGACTAATATTTTCTTTTTTAGTTTATCATTGTGGCCTTTTCTGCATAGAGTTCTTATTCAGGTTGAGATAAAAGGGTGAATCAGTAACTTCAGGGAAGATTCAAAATAAATTAAGAAAGTTATTTAGTCAGTCAAAAATTACTATTATTTTCTTTTATCATGTTCCCAGACTATACATGGTTACCTTCACTAACTCAAATCTTGATATGAATATGATTTGATTACCTGACTCTAAAGTTTCTCCTCTCTCTAATGGGTGCTTGTGTGACTGGCTATGATGTATCATTTTATTGACAGGCTTCTATTAGTAATTATCTGTTATTAAAAACATACATACGACATGTTTGCATTAAACTTAGCAGTTCTCCATGTAGGGGGAAGCAGGTTTTCTTTTGGCTCATCAACTTATTCGACGGGCTTTGGGAATACTTGGGGCCTCAGTTCATAGGTATGATAAACCAAATTGGTTGAACCCCCCTTTGTTGTTGTCTTAAAGTACATTGTGTTTTCATCAGTCTCTAGAAAATCTCTTGGGTTTACTATTTAAGTTGACTTGGTCAGGTATCAGAAGTTTAGCTACCCCAACATTTCACAAGCTGTAGTTTCAACCACTATTTTTTCTTATTTTTCCTTCTTGTCCTCTTTAATGGTTTTGAATTCATAACGTTTTATTTTAAATTTTATTGTTAAGCAGTGACATAAATGCTTCATAGCTCCAATAAGGGACAGATTAATTAGAAGATAAAAAGCAAGTTGTGACAAGGTTAATGGAGTTGACGATTTCACTTGACAGAAAAATGGTTCAATAAGTTGGTTGATAACAAGGGACATCTAAAGTTACCTTTAATCTCTTACTTTGGTTGCTTTTGTAAAGATTGGGTTTTTGAAATGTGTAAATTGACTTAATGTTACTTCGTAATGCTATAGAGTATTTGGGCAGATTTTTGTATGCTCAACTATTTTGTACAGTTTCGAATGTTATTTTGGAAAATAAAAAGAATGGTTATTTTATAAACATTGTTATTGATTATAGTGTGATTGACTTTTGATTCAATGCAATAATTGCAATAGGATTATGAGATTCGATTATATATATATTGATTTTTGTTATTTTTGTTAGTTGCAAAAATAATAACTACAATGATAATCAATGTTGTAACTAAATTCAATATTCACAGTAACAATGTCGTAGTCATTGAATACAATTCAAAGCAAATGCATCAGTGACGATTTATTGTTATCACTAAGCAATACATTAGCAGTGAATATGAATAAATAAGGTTTCAATGATGACTAAGGTCATCACTGAAGAGTTCATCAGTGACAACAAGCTCTTGTCATTGAATATTGAATTAATTAAAGCATTAGTGACAACATAGGTTGTCACTGAATACTTAATGTAACAATGACAACCAGTGTCGTCACTAATAAGAACCCGTATAGTGACAACATAAGTTGTCATTGAATACTTAATGTAACAGTGACGACTAATGTCGTCACTGATAAGTATTTACATAGTGACAACAAAGGTTGCAATTTCTCCAACAAGTAAAAAAGTCGTGACAATTGCACAAGTCATAAGTGACAACAGATGTCGTCACTAAAATTTTTATATTTAGTGACGACTTTAATTTTGACACTATTCATATTTAGTGACAAGCTTTTAGTGACGACCCAGCGACAACTTTTTTCTTGTCGATAAAAAGTATTAGTGATAACTTTGTGATTTTTGGTGACAACTTTTGTTGTCACTATTGATGGTTTTTCTTGTAGTGGGGGGGGGGGGGAAGCTTTATATTCTATATTGTTATACAGTACTTAGCTAAAGATTTAAGCATCCAAAACATAAATATGTTTTGAACAAAATTATGAAGAAACACATGCATATTTAATTGAATAACATAAATTGTAAAAAAAAAATTAGCATATAAGGGCAATGGCTTTATGTGGTAGAATATACTCAATCTAATGTCATTCATAAATATGTGGAAAGAAATTGAAAATAAAAAACTACAAGACAATAATTTTCTTTGTTCACACAATTAAGCTCCACGATAGCAACTGTTAACTATTATGTCAGATAACAGAGATCTGACAATGCATCTAGCCTAATATATTTTCATAATTTACATGTATAAAGAAATTAACTAGAATGGGGATGAAAAAAATTAATGAAAAAAATCATAATCAATCAATATTGATTTTATATTTTCTATACGAAATACTTATGAAAGAGTATCAAATTTAAATTTCCCACCAAATTTAGTTATATGAGTTGATAATTTGGTGTAGCCAATTAAAAAGATTTGATTGTGGAAAAAGAGAGAAGACGAACCAAGGTAGTCTTTGAGGATATTTCATAAATGATAAGAACTTTTGACTTTTTGGGCATTTACAAACTTTGGAGCATATGAATATCAATTGAATGGTACTCTTAATGTGTTAAAAGTCTATATCTTATATGTTGTATTTTTTGGGTCCTGAAAATTCTTATAAGTTAGGTAGATGCACTCACATACGTTAAAAAAATGTGGAGACTAAAACAAATATAAAAAAGACCAAGTGAACATGTAAAGTAGCATCCTAGGTAGTCATTCATAGCATATGCAATTAAATCACAATTTCCTTGACACTAATATAGATAGAGGAACCTAAAAATAGTAATGTAATTTGTTTTTCCTGAATAATATAAGATTGGAGTAATAGTTTAGAATTAGCCTACACAAAACCAAAAATTAATGATAGTTAGTTATTTACCATGCATGTAGAAGTGAAATACTAATTAAAAAAGAGAAAATTATTCTTTATTGTAAAACAGGGAAACAAATTATATGTTAGCACAAAAAAATAATGAATAATTAGTATTGATTATTAATTAATTAGAAAGTGATAAGAATACCAACAAAATAGTAATTATTTAACAGGAGAAGAGCATAAAGATTGAATAAATATTCAAAGAACAGTTGCTATAGGATAAGAGAAACTCCATGCGATAAGTTATTATGCTTAATCATTATTGTTAAGATTAATCATTGGTTATATAAGTAAATCAATAATAGTTTACATATTTTACTTTATTCCAACCAATATCTTTATTAGTCTAATCATCCCCAAGCTTTGTAGGTCATTTATCGATTGGTCAATTAACCAAGAATTTTTTTAAATGTTAATTAATTAAACCATGATTTATTGATGATAACTTTTTCTACAAATATATAATCCTGAATTAAATATTCTTCTTTTTTGAAAATATTGAGTATAATTACTTTTAAAATAAATGGTTATACTTAATAGACAATTAGAAAAAGAAATGTAAATTAAAAAATGAATTCTTAGAGATCAAAAGAGAAATAGAAAGGAAAATGAATTGTTGATAAACATTTACCTTGCTTAAGCTAAATAATTTGTGTACAATTATTCTTAATCAATTTTTTATTACAATTCATTGTTTACATGTAATCTTACCTAAGGCAACACATAGAACAAATAAAGGAATCAAAACTAATTTGGCTATCTTATCGTTGTAAAAGTATATAAGCCAAGCATTCTAATAAAAAGTTCTTTTTTTTTTTTGCTGCTGTCCAAGTTTATATACATTGAGAAGTACGCTAAAAGTTTCTTAACATTAGTTTGGATTTAGTTGAAACAAAGACAAAGTTACCATCCTAAAACATACTTGCAACAATACAATATAAAAATCTTTACCAATTTGTATTGCAATTTATTTTGGGTTAGATTTACGAGTTAGACAAAGACAGTTTGCTTTTATAAAATAAAAAGAAAATGATAATTGAGGAAAAATAAAAGAAGCCACATAGCTTTTAATTACCTTTAACATATAAAATAATAACATAATTTTTTTTTATAAATTATTATGAAGTATTCAAAAGACATAGAATAATGTATTAAAAAAGAAAAAAATAAAAAATTAACATCAATTAATAAAATTAAGAGTTAAAAGAAAATTTGGAGTTTACACTGATATAACTTTTGAAAATCAAAATAAAATATTCTACGTGCTTTATGGACATTATCATAAGAACATTTCTTTACTATTTTCAAATAATTGACTTTTTTTTCAATGAACTAAGTTGATCAATTGAAGGTAGAAATAAAACCTAATATCCCTAACGCTTCACTTAGTGCTTTTTTTTTTTTAATTTTGGCTTTCTCTTATATATATAACTATGGATGTGTGTATAAAAAAAAACTATGGATATGTGTTTATTTATTACTAGAAGAATGAGCACAAGTGTATTTGTATATGAAAAAAATAAATTATTGTATATAGATAAATGCTAAATAAAATGCATCTAATAATTTATCCCAAATTTAGCAATTTAATGAATATTGTCATGGGAGGACAAATTCTATATGTGCATGAAAAATTTGAAGCTAAAATAATAGCTATAATTAGTACAATGAAACAAATTTTATTATTTTGTAAAGAAAGTGAAACATTGTCCTAAAATGAAACCATTGGCATTAAATCTATTAGCTTTAGTTTCAAATGATTAAGAGAAAATCAAAACAAAAATTATAAATCTAGATTACCATGATCGTTGAAAGGCTTGAATAAAGATTTTGACTTGTGAGATTCAATATAATAAGGTAAATCTTCATTATTGTAGTAAATGAAATCAAATGTTTTATTCATTTCATGTTGTAAATCAATGTGAAATTAATTGATTATAAGAATTTAAAATTTTCTAACTAATGCTATTAAATGATGCCAAGAACAAATCAAAGTCACAGTATGGATTCTATTAAAGCCTATTGAATTTAATGTCAAATAAAAAGGAAAAATATTTTTAATTTATGGATTTCTTGCTATTGATTCTTCTAATGAAAATTAATTCGCTCACAAAAACTATATCACTATAAACTTAAGGATAATTAACTCCAAACTCCATTAGAATGTCTTAAATGAATACATTTACAAACACTAGTTATGTAGCTCAATTCAAAATATCAATTTATAACAATCATTTTCATATATAATTCATAATTTCTAAAGAACATTCTTTATGCAATTTAAATAAAAGACGACAAAAATATCTTGATTAGCCTGTAGAATGTAAATTAAAAATGGTAATGGATGTTATCTATTGGAATTCCCTTAAATGAAATCTAAAAAAAGAGTTTTTTTTTACGAGAATCAATATATGTGTTAAAACACACAAAAAAATGATGAAAACAAAAATTATATAATTAAATGGAAAGATCTAGAATTAACTGAAAAAAGTAGTAATATAAAGAGAAAAAACAAAGACATGAATTAACAATCAAAAAACATGTTTTATAACAAGTAGTAATATATAAATTTTGTATATTTGACTAATTTTTTGGTTTCTTCTATTCTTTTCTATATACTTCTAATCTCTTTTTCATGGGAAGACATGCAAAAATAAAACATGTATTTTATTTACATTTTTTATGATTCTTACACAATAAGAACAATATAATTTCACAGGATGATATGAAATCAAGATACCGCATGAAATTGATCAAATTAATAATTAGGAATGTAGTTTCTTAAACAAGATGAATGAAAAAATTGAAATACTAATGTAGCACTCAAACTTACAAAAGAGATAATAGAAAAATTTTAAAGCAATTGAAACCCAAAAAAGTATCCATTCACAATGAAAAAACACAAATTTCAAACAGAAGCAAATATCTCCACCTAAAAAGAAGAGGTTCCAAGAGAAAGATTCAAACTTTTATTAGTTCATTTAGATTGACTTGATGTGTAAAGGAATATGATGTCTTCCTGTAAAAGGATTGGAGACTAGCTACCCCAAAGAAACTAGGGTAAAAGCAAAAATAACATTAAAAAAACTAAAGCTATAGATTTCAATGAGAATAAAGGAATCATTAAGAAAAGATGAAACAAAGAACAAATAAAAGGATTTGTAAACCACAAATGATGACAAGGAGGAGAAGA
Source organism: Mitragyna speciosa (assembly GCA_024721245.1). Classification (NCBI taxonomy): domain Eukaryota; kingdom Viridiplantae; phylum Streptophyta; class Magnoliopsida; order Gentianales; family Rubiaceae; genus Mitragyna; species Mitragyna speciosa. Next base: position 3,714,241 of record CM045552.1, read on the forward strand.
TTATTAACTTGAAAAGAAGGTGAAAACTGAAAAGAAGAATACTTAGTAAAATTTTTGTATTTTTAAATTTCTCATTTTATATCCTATTCAATGCACATTTACATTCGTAAAATAGCTAATTACAAAATTGATTTTAAAAATTTTATACTGCAATTTATTTCCTTTTGATTCATATTTGAATTTTCAAAAATAATTTCTAGCTAGATTTATTTGCTTTATTAACCAATATATACTTAAAGCATGTGCAATGCACATGCACATTCCTAGTGTATGTATATAATCTTATATGTGTACATATATGTGTGTGTACATATATGTGTATATATGCATGTGTGTGTGTTTATATATATATATATATATATATATATATATATATATATATTATGAGCTGGGCTTATAACGGGTCTGAGCATTGTGAGGCCCAAGCTCGACTCAAAAATATTTCGGTCCAAACTCGGTTCAGCTCATGATTAAGTTCATGAGCTACTCTCAGGCTGAATGTGAGTTTGGCCCTATTAACAGTCCTAAGCAAATTTTGTACAAATGGGATTTTTTTTTTTTTTTTTGGTCAAAGATCAACTGGTATTTCATTTATATCATAAACTAATTACCTACAAAAGGGGCAACTGCTCCCAATTGCATTGTAAAATCCTTTGGATCCACAGAACAGAGGAATACTATTTTTCCATAACACGGTTTCTTTCAGCTTCACAGCAAACTGAGCTACTTATCAGCTATTTCATTTGTTTTTGCATTTACAAAATCAAAAGAGTAGGAAGGAAACAATTCACTGAGATCCAGAATGTTTTTGATAGTTGTAGCACATTTCGCATCATTTGGATTCTCGTGTTTTAGCTTCTGAAACAGGCTTCTATTGCTTCCTTGAATTAGTAGATTCGTCCATCCCCTTCCTCTTGCCAAGAACAAAGCCATTTTCACAGCATTTGATTCCTCCATAATCTGCTCCCCCTCCCTATTCTCCACCGCAGCCCACACTAACTGAATTCTATCTTCATGATTCCTAACAATAATGCTGAATCCCACCTTTTTTTCCACATTGTTGAGCTTTACAGCAATGTGAATTCTGCATCTTCCTCTTTCTCTGGCTGCTTCAGTGTCTTCTTCATCCTGTTTACTTTTCACTGTTTCCTTTTTGCTCTCAGAACATCTATGACTGGCAGTGTTATCAAGCTCCATCCACTCCTGTACAGCCCTTCTACTTACCTCCTGACAACCTAGAGTATCTTCCTGATGTCTGATTCTATTCCTATCTTTCCAAATTTGCCACAAAATATTTACAGTCAATTCAATATGCTTACCTCCCTCCTGCCTCTTTCTTGCACCTTGCAAATGCTCCCACCACCTCCAAAAATAATTTTGCTGCTCCTCTAATCCATCCCATTGAATTGGAGAGACTTTCCAAATGGGAGTTATTATGGCGGATTTTGCTGTTACTACTGAAAGTGGTTTAGGTTCCCATTGAAGTACAGCGCGATATTTTTTGGTACATAAGATCAGATGGCTTTTCATTCTCAAATGAGTAAAACATCTTTTACTGAAGATATGCGATATAATCATACGGATTCTACTTACATTCTGTTTTTTACAGTTAAAAAAATTAAAAGAAATAGCATCACATTTTCGCTTTAGTGCACCAAAACAAAATGGCTGCAAAATGTTGTTCAAGGGTCCTCCATTCTTTTAATAAATCTAACTACAATACAACTACATTTATCAGCAAATACGTCAAGGAGATTATCCCAGTCGCCCGTGGACAAGCTGGGTGGGTAGAGAACAAGAGATGGCCACACAAAAACACACGCGCACACACCAGCAGACCCACATTCTGTCTATGATCTCTGCACGTATTCGTGGCGAGGCCCATGAGCAGCTTATATTTTGTCGTTTCCTATTATGGAATCCATGAACAATTTTTCCCATGGGATGATTATGGTTAGTTAAGGAGAGAACGTGTAGTGTGCACTTTTACCCACTGATGCATACATATTTAATTAGAACTTCTCTGATCCCAATTTCATGTGCAAAATTTAGAGTTTTGACCAAATTGGAATCATATGGACGATGTGGGCTTCCATTCTGGAGGATGACAGAACTGGGATTGAAAGAGTATGATCTGGAGACAGTTCAAGGGTGGTTTGGACCCCTTAGTTGGGGCCACCAACTGATATGAATTCTGAACACGATGAGAATTATTTGAAGCTTTTTCTTTGGAAATTTGCTTGTCCTGTTAAGAAATTGTACTCAAGCTGGGAGACACTAGGCCTACATATTTCCCATTCCACGACAATTTGTATTTTATGAGAGGCAATTTCCTCTATTTCAAACCAAATATCATTTCAAGTTTGTAAAGTTCAAAATGAAGCATTATTGATGCCCCATGTTCCAAAAAATTCTATTTAACGGTGTTCCTATTAGCAGGTTTTCTTATATAGTGTCTATCACTAATAATTCAATATTTGCCTTTGCAATTAGGAGATGCCCACTGACTGTACTCCTGGACCTGCGTCACTCCTACAAAACTTTTTCGTGTTATTCGAGCACTTATACAAAGTAAAAGAAACCTTAGACTTCACCACAGTTAGGGATTCTATTCTATGCTAGCAATAAGCAGCTCAACAATTTCGGTAAAAGAGATCGATGATGATTTTGGTTCCATTTCTAGGAGAGAAAACCTGTTTTTACAAGGTCGTATTTTATAGGACTCCTAATTATGTGAAAACCTATAATTATCCATTACTATATACAGCAGCACAATGGTTGGTTCGCTGAAATGTAAAATTTCAGACTTTTTTGCAGCAGCATAGAAATTTACTCATAATAGTTGGTTCACTGAAATGTAGAGGGAATTTAATGAAGGGAAAAGTGAAAGTGAAGTACATGACTTTGTTCCTTTACTCCATTTTATCAATATTTTCATATCGTGCATTTCCGTTCGCGAGTGCATATTTGGTTAGAATGACACTATGCTCTCGGATCAATTCTCCTGTCAACAATTGAAGAGGTAAACTTGAAGGAAAGAGGCCTCTCATGCTATTTCTGATGAAGCAATATTATGCATGATAGACCATAACCACACTAGAGATTTGAGCCCCAAATCTAGGAGGCACCAACAAATCTTGCTAAATTTAATGTTAAATGGACAAATATTTTATCTTTACCTTTACCAAACAACGTAAAATTAGCAACAAAATAGTATGCAATATATCAGTGTAGTAATACAACTCTTATGTCTGGATAGCTCAAAGGTTGCTTGATCATGTGATAAGTGTGTCCATAAACTCCAAAGTAGGGAAGGATGTGGAAAGTTGGAGTCATGTAATAAGGGTTATCTTATCATACATCAAAAAGAGGTAGTCTTTATATTTATGTAAATATTTGGGACATTTAGAGAGCTCTTTTTTAAGGTCTTACCACATGCGGGCAGTGGGTGATTCCATTGCCATTGGAATACTCAAGGGCAAGCTCCAAAGCTGAAAAAAGGAGCCCCTTAAATTTATCATCTTAATTGCCTTAGCTTTGGATTCTAAATAAAGTCTCCAGACCATGTGATTTCGCACCCTTGAAATGCAGGGCCACAGGTATGGCCATGCTTGCTAGTCTGTTCTTCAAGAATCAAGACCTTTCATGTTGGACTAATTCTAGTTTCCGAAACCTTAAAGTTAATACCAAAAAAGTTGAACTTTAATGGCAAATGTTTAGACGAATTGCTTCATGACATTATGCACTGGATGAAGCAAATATCTAGTCGGATTCATGCTAAAGGTTGAAGTCAAATGTTAAAAAGTTTTTGTCAATGCTAACTTTTCCAAAAGCGAGATTAAGTTGTCGTACCATGAACAAAATTTCAATTTTTTGGGTATAATTTCTTCACCTAATGCAGGTAGAAATTGACATCAATTGCATTTCTTTGTTACCAAATACAGTTACGTGTTCAAAAATATGATTCTTTGATTTGTAGTTTGACTAATATTAATGCTTCATCCCCTAGTGGATGGTCACTGGTGCTTGGGAATGGTTAGAAAACTTAATTGTCTGGTGCATACTGTACAGTGCCCACAAACTGGGGCATCACAGTATGATCATTGTCATGTGTACTTAGCCAATATATAGATGTATTTGTGCGTTATATAGATGCATTTGTTTTAGATAATTTATCCTGGCACTTGATTGCGGATGACGATCGCTAAAATTAGAAAGCTTCTAAAGCGGAATTTCAGTCGTGAAATGGACAAATTTTCAGTTCAAGTTAAAATTTTTGTCTTCCCAAATTTAACTGAATAAGCACCATAGCAAGAAACTGAGCAAAATCATTGTGAACCAATATAATCAAATTATTCATTTTCCTCTCACGTGACATAACATATGCAAATCAAACAAGGCTGACACACTTCGAACATAAATTAAGAAAATAAACCTCATGTTTATTGGTGGCTTTATGCTCATATAAAAATGAATCAATTATGTGCAAAACCTGTTGTGAAGACCTGAAGGTTAAGTACCTTTCCTTCCCACCCCTCATCCCCACAAGAAAAAGGTTCTAAAGTTTCGACTTTTGTAGAATTAGAGCCAAAGAGAAATAAGAGAACTTTTGAAAACACAGGACACAATGTGACTCTTGCATAAGGGGGAAAAAAAACAAGCCAGCATGATTAATAGAATATTTTGGACATGTATAACCACAAATTACTCTATGACACATGCAAACTAATTAATTAGATCTATATCACATATATGTCTTTATTGCTCTTTATTGCTTGTTACAGGAAATCATGAACGAGATGGTGATCCTACAACTTACTGTCGATGCAGAAGTTTTTCAATAGAATGATTATGACAGAAGGGAAAAGAGTCACTTACCTGTATGTTCCAGTATGGTGATGCCTCAAACCCTTATGAATCTGCACCAATCTCGGGCAAGTAACAATTGCATATGTAGTTGTTATGTGCAGAAGCCCTACGGGGATGGATCTCCACTTTGGATGAAGCTAGCTACCAAAGGAGGTATCCAAAGGGATAGCATGATCCCACTTCAGATCACATGCAGTTAAGAAGCAAGGAGATAGCTGTAAATAGTACTATCACATATTGATCAACTCTTGAAGGTAAGTAAGAGTTAAGACTTGGGATCAATGCGATCCCTTTGGATGCGTCCTTCAGTTGCAGTGAGAAAAAAAATCAAGCAACTTCCAATTCCCTGGTTGTCTTCAAAAAGGAAAGAAAGAGAAATAGATAACAAGAGACATATGAAAGTGGTCTAATGGACTCTCAATATAAGAAAGACTGCAAGTGCCCTAGCAACGACTAAATAAATATAAACTACTTTGACAATTCTTGCACTAAAACTTTTCTTATTATTTCAAAAAAATTCAAAAATTCACGAGGGTTTTTCCTTATAAAATAGAATTAGTAGACCCCCATTTCGTTCTCAAACAAAGCCAGGCACATGGAGAAGGTTTTATTAAGTGTGGGTCAGTTATCCTTTATTTAGAAAATTCCCCCAAGAGGTTGGGTGGTAAAAATGAATCATTGATTCTTTTTTTTTTTTTTTTTTTAAATTTACATTCGTTGGTGCTCAAAGCCATGGTCCCATTCAAATCCTCTTTCCCGTCAAACTTTTGCAATATACAATTATGCTTGTTTCATAAGGAATACTCTCTCTCCCTCTGGCTGATTAAATAAGTAATACGTTGGCAATTAAAATATGCATATTCCTTAATCATATAATCCAGAATTAGATATAGCACTGGATCCAAAGGATTTGCGCCGCTGGCTTGCTTTTTTGGTCCTTGATTTCCAGTTTCAATGGTCAAAGACACGTGAAATGATGTATAACTCATTATTAGCAGGGAAAACTTGACAAATAACAGCTGCTCATACCAACATAAATCTTGTTCTCGAAGATGATCACAAAATTAGTGTGTGATGTTACAATACTAACAGTACATATTTTTTGTTAGTCATTTCAATGTAGTTACACCATAAGCTACTTGACTATATTATTGAAAAGTAAAATACCTGGAAATTGAGATGAACTCATATATAACAAGAAAACAAATTGCGTACACTCGAGGAAATTATTAATTCAAATCAAGCCATTTACCGAATTCTAAAGCAAATCTTGAATGCATGAGTGCTTAATTCTTGGTAAGGAATAATCTTAAGCATATGTACGGTATATTAATTGTTTATGCAATCTTGTTTTTCAGTAAAAGTAAGATTTGATGTTTTAGATCTATATACCTTGGTTAATTGTGATGTATAAGTTTCAAGTCAAATGAGAGTAAAAGTTGAATGAGTTGTAATGATTAGTTTGTTTCCAATTAACCCCCCCAGTGTATAAAGAAAAATGAGAAAAAAAAAAGATAAAAATTTTTGTGAGAAAGCAAGCATTTATACTTGGTACATTTTGCCCATCTGTTTTCTTTCAGTAATAAATTCAGTAATAACGAAATCAAATATTTTTTCCTTATGTGCCCAGATTGGGATTGTGAAGAGGTGAATTTTGTTTCATTTTTTAATTTTTGCTGTTGTTACAGTATATAGCCCTAAATTATAGGGGCAGCCCGACATTCCAATTGACAAGGTCAAGAGATTAATTACCTGAGAGAACATCTTTTATGGTAATAATGATGGGGGACCTCGAGACATTAGCTGTCATTATATGTAATTAAGACTATTGATTTCAACGTGTAGAAAAATTATGCTTTCTTCTTCTGTTCAATAAAGATGTTATGGCCGGACAAACAGTTGTGCATTTTCTGGGAGAAATTTAAATTCTGATAGCAATTTGTATGACCATCAAAACCTCTGAAGAAATTATAATCCACCTAGACTTGAGAAAAATAAATAAACGACCTTTTCATTGCCAACTGTGGATAGCATATAAACTAATTCTAAAAATTTCGGGAAAGAAAATTGATAAAAAAAAAGATCATAGATATTGTTATTTAAAAAAAAAAAAAAACTGCTTGGATTTGCATGGCAAAATCTTTCGCACTAATGGTTTTGATTTGATGTCGACGATCGTTATATTCCTATGGACCGAAAGCGTACAACAAAACATTCAAAGTTTCAAACGCCCGATGAGAATTCAAAGTCGAAAATTCATTTCAAACTCTTTTAAACCTATTAAGAGTACGTGTAGAACTCAAACCATTTCTAGGATCGATTGTCGGTCAACCACCGGGAAAAAAGTGCTAGTTGGCCCTATAGTACCAATCTAGCCCGAACAAGAGCAAAAAACTGACAATTTGCGCAGTACATCACTGCACTATGGCCTATAGCTGTTCTACAATTTCTTCAGTTCTGGTTTCTGATCAGAGCCGAAGCAAGAAAATGAATTATTCCCAAAACAATGACCTTTCACCCCAGAGAGATAAAATGCACATCTTAAAAGAGTTAGTATTTTTACAGGTCATGAATATATATATTTTTTTAAAAAAGATGATTTAATCTGTAGAAGAATTAAGAAATGAACATGCATTAGCTGGCTCCTGATAGTGAAGAAGAGGTAGCGATAATCACAACGTATGATGTTAGATTTTGTTCACACTAGTGAAACATAGTGGACCACATATACAATTTTCACACAGTGCAGGCTTTCTGTGGTGCTCTCTCGGCCCCCACCATATATTAACTCTTAAGGCTGAAGTGGGGTAAATGTGGTTGGGTGATACTGTCGGATGTGAAATGAAAATTCGATAGTTTTTTGTATTTGCTTTGCTAGCTAGCTAGTTTTGCTCTCTTGCTCATATTTTTTCCCTCTATGTATATCCATAACAGGATCCGGGACTTGCAATTTGCCCTCTCTTTAGTTCTTGAACGTTGAATGTAGTGTAATTGTCTAACATGGTGGAATAACTTTCCAGTATTATGATGTAACTTTGCAGAACTATAGTGTAACTATTTTTCACGTGAAACGATATTGTTTTGAAGTCTTATTTTTAACCAACATGATTCAATCTCATTCGTCAATTTTTAGCCTTTAAATGTGAATTATGAACTGGTGAAAAATGAAATTTGTGAGTCCCATTTCCATCCATAATATTGTTGGTAATTATACATGTTGATTGTTTTCATCACGAGGATTCATCCACGAGGTACAATTGTCTCTTCTTTATTGTACATGAATATAACTTGCACCCAACTCTTGTTACCCATCTAGTAAAGCATTGAAAAAACCTGCCATTTTGTTTGCGTATATATTTTTGCTATACAGTATGCACATTCCATCCATGAAGGTATATGTATATATGGCCGTCACGCAACAACAACTTATTCAGTGCCAACTTCCACGCATTACTGCACAAGTTCTTTCTTGTCATGTCCATACGCTAGTTAAGAAAAGGACTGGTTTAGAATAATGCATGGTCTCTTCTATAATTATTCACGGTCATTAAGGGTTGTCCTAGTGGTGGACGCAAGGATTAAGAATTGAGGACAACACATATATATGACATACGACTTCGTGGTACCAATTTTGAGATAAAACCTTGTTGAAGAGTTGATGCAAATTTTTTATTTTTCTTGGAGTCCACTGAAAAAATCTAATTCTTTAGTAGAAAGGAATTGCAGAGTTAAAATCTTGCTCGGAAGTGGCAATCCTGGTCCTGTCTGTCCTTTCTAGTTCTACCATCAAATTGTTCTTGATGTATATAAACTTCTTTTTCATTTTACAGCACAGGAAATCAAAGATACGATAAATTAATCTTAATATTATAACTTTTGCAAATGTCACATTTAACTGAACTGTTAAATGTACCAAGTTTATTATTATATTATTTTATAAATAAAAATTATATACGCCTTTGACACTCAACGCGTAGTTTAAGCCTGCAGGAACAGATTCAGTCGCATTGTGTCAGCCATGGCATCATACAATTTTGATGATACGATCTGTGGCAAGTAAGTTGACTGGCATCATCGATGATGCCAACTAGCCTAGGACTTGACTGATCTATTTTCATGATGATACATGTAAGTGTGAGAACTAGCTAGTTTGGGAAGCCAACGGACTGAACCAACTAGCAAATCATTTGAGCTTGGTTCCGGTAATTATGACTTGGTTTGGATTCTAAATTTGTCAAGGTCAAGCAATTGGATTTAATCATCAATCTAAAGTAATAATCTTGAATTATATACTCGTGAACCTTGATTAGCATCTATGTAGCAAAAATTACTGAAAAGAACCAAGGGAAACTCATGAAAACTAGGGCAATATGGATTAATTTATATGCATATGTGCTTTGATTACTAAAGGGAAACCGTGATCGGAAATTCTCCCATTTTTTTTTTAAACATAAATTTTATTATTTGAAATCCTCATAAGCAAGTTTAAATGCATCATCAAGAAATACATCCCACCACACTATTCTATAGTTGATGTTCAGAGCTGTGAAGGTGCAACTAATCATACCGTAACAATAGTATTTTATTTTTGGCCAAATAGGTAGATAAGATTTGATTTTTTTTTTTCCCAGTAAAACTGAAAGATCGGCTTAAAAAGAAATAGAATTACTGTAAGATATTGCTTTTGCGGTACTTCGTGGTCCAGCAGTTGTAATCATATCACATGGTAGAAGAAAACAATTTATGACATGGGAATTTAAGTAAACATTCAACTCCAGTGAAGGGACAGATTACTTATTATTATTGTTTGAATTTTCACCTACGCAAGTAGACGGGGATACTATTTAGGAATTGTGGTCCAATTCTCAAGAACTTCCAGTTCAAAGACAGAAGGCAGCCAACATTTCGATAACCAATTAATAATTGGTTGGGCTGAGTATAAATTAATCCAAATCTTCACTGGCATAAATAATGATGGAGGCTTTTCCTTTCTTTTTTTTTTCCTTGAAACGAAAATGGTGATAGAAGTTGTAATGAAATTTGATATATCCTGTAGGCAATGTGAAGCAGTGTTAAGAATATTAGTCAGGTAACTATAAAGTTATGTTGCTGGTTCGACCCTCAGATTCGTGTGTGTGTGTGTGTTGTAAAATTTAAAGTCTATCTTAAACTGAAAAAAAAAAAGAAAAAAGAAAAAGCATAGCCATTGCTACACATTTGAATTTGCTCTTGCCATCAAGATATTTTTAAGTCGTTTACAGATGTAAAAGCCAAAATATCGTAGGAAAGGTAATGTCAAAGGACAGATGCCTGTTGGCTGCTGTTATGTCACTTGCAAATGGTCTCACAATGTCGAATGGGTACAATTAATTAATAACTTCCTTGACGATGTTCAACAAATAAAAAGGAATAAAACTTGAAAAAGGAACAAGAAATTTAAATGGAAGTTGGTTCTTGATAAAGGACAATTCAATTAGTGCGAGAGGACACTGACCTCAGTGGATCGGCCTCGCCTTCCCTTCTCCTATGGCCAACTTGTTGGCATATAAGTCCATAGTTGGCAGTCGCAGACGAGTGTTGGGCCACTGGTTGTCTAACTCTGATGAGGAATTAGGATTCAATGAATAGTTACTACAACACTTGGCAAGCTCAACTGCTAAAGTTTCACCTGATTAAATTCCCTTTTTGATTTTCTTGCTTAACTTTCTCTATGATGCCTCTCTCTCACACCCCATTCCGCCCCCCGCCCCCCCCCCCCCCCCTTCCTCTGTCCTCTTTTCTCCTCTTCTTTAGGCACTTTGATGTTACTAATCCCTTCACTTCAAAGAAAGCTAAACTAGAGTACGTAATTATGTATTGCCCGTTATTTATCCTCCAAGAATAGTAAATGGATAATTAATAACACAAAATTAAAGCGAATTAAAATGGTACATGAACTCAACGTAGTTAGATAAGTTAAACTTTCCCTATAGTAAGGAAAGGATACTGAAGTGTATAGTGATTAGGGGCATAGGACTCCCATAGTCATCAAAATGAAAATTCTAAGAGGGAAAAAAAGAAAGCAGATTAGGTCCGAACCAATCCCCTAAACGGCCCTTGAGTCTTCATTTTATGCATGGACCCTTCCCAGTCTCTAATGCCTTCCGCCAGCAGAAAAGCGAAAAAAAAACAAGAAAAAAAAGAAGGAGGTAAGCCCAAAAAGAAAACCGGAAAAAAAAATGAAGACAATTTTATGTAAGAAGTTGTGTAGTTACAGTAAGCATTTTCCAGTCACGTCAGAGAGATCGGATTCCACAACAGAGCCCTCTCTGATGGCCATCACGATTTAGGATTGCGATTCAGATTTTGTGTTTGCCCAGATGAGGCCATTATTTTCTTCGCGCACTTCTTGTGATCTTTGTGGTTCCTTTTTTCACCAACATTTTCGCTATAAACTTTCATCTACCACTATGGGTGGCTGGAAAAGTATGCAATGAGCACATTTTCTTCGAATGTTTGTCATCCTTCTTTCCGTATCACCAACTCCTACCAGTCTTCTTTAACTCTTATCCACTACATTCTCCCACCCCACCGGAAAAAAAAAAAAAAAAAAAAAAAGGAGAGAGAGAGAGAGAGAGAGAGAGAGAGAGAGAGAGAGAGAGAGAGAGAGAGAGAGAGAGAGATTTTTCTCGTTTTTGTCTAGTACAGGTGAGAAATTGTAAGAAAGAACGATAAATGGTTGTAATAATTTTAAGAATAATGTCCCTTGAGATCAAGATAGTAAATTGGTCAAATGCTATGGAGCAAATATTCCATAAATCTTGTCCTCACAACATGGAATGATGCAAGGAACAATTTCGGGTAAAGCATGTCTTAAAAACGTTTTACCACTGCAAATTTAAGTTGTACATAAAGAATAGAATTACGAATAAACATAATTTTTACGAAATATACATATATGTATAAAACGAAGCGAATAAAAAAATGTGAAGGAAAATTTTGCATTGTTCAAGTAATTGAACGCAAAAGGCTATGAAGGTAGTTATGAAAAAAGTCCCCTAAAATACTATCCTTACAGGTATCAAACCTGCGGTAGATTGCTCCGAGCGAGACGCTTAAATAGGCAAAATCCTAGTTCAACGAAGAATGGATTCTAGTGTATATCCTGCATAATTAATCTGCTGTTGTTTTCCAAATAATGCAAATGGTAGTGTTGTAGTAGTTAACGTTTTAAACGCTGTACTGAGCAAATGTCGTTGTCTAATTGTCGTACTTTGTGCTGTCAAAGAAGATATTGAGAACTCTTTTGTCTGCTGGACTTGTATTCTTTCATTTTCATTTGAAAAAGCTTCTCAACCACTTTAGTCTCTCAATATGTGCTTGAATGAAAATCGATCTCCACTTGAATCACAAGATGCATGAATTAATCTCAATGGCCAAAAATCCTCTTATTTGATCTGGCGTACTAAAACAAAAGTAATTGGCTTTGGTCCTTTAAAAATGCTAATTTAATATGTTATCCAAATAAAATAAAAAAATCTAACTGTAGCACCTTGAAGCCTGGCTTCAAATTAAGTAGTATTGTTAATGAATTGTTAAGTCTTTTTGGTTTAATTTTTTTTATCAAACCTATATTATTGCAATTGGGTCAAGGAAAATGGTATTTGATGGGATTCGAAGCCCCGACCTCCAGGTGAAGTCTTTGGTTTAATTTGTATTGGTCACATAGTTAGCATAATCATTATCTGACCCGTGAAGACGCTTAGACGAGAATTATCACTAATCATGCACGTTTTGTCCCGTGAATCCAAGAAATATATAATTTACTAAAGTAAGATTAACGTAATACGCGCATCAAATTTAGTATTAGTACTGTGTTGTGAAACCCACTTTTGTTTTTTTATTACTTCACTAATATAGCATACTTTTCATAAACAAATTGAAATCCAACAGCGCTGAGGAAAGGCCAATCACGTGCCAACAGACTAATAATGCTATTTAATGTGGTGATTCTGCACTATATAGTGCGAGTACCCTCTAATCATGATAGGCATCATATGCTTTAGAGACCTTTATCTTTTTCAGTTGGTTAAGCATGACCGAAAGTCAACAGAATCTGTATCATTGGATGGATAATCATATTCTGTTGATAGTTTTTTACGAATAAATTATCTATAGAGAATTTATAATGGGTTATAATTCATCCAACGACCTTGCATGAGAGGCCTAATCATAGTGTAGGTTGCAGATAATGATAATTATTTGAATCGAAGAATGTTCTTCACTTAACGCAGTAAGAAGCTTAAACAAAACCCCTTTATCACGCACAAACGTGAAAAGCCTACAACCCTCCATTTTTTTTTATACAATAAGCAAATATTTCATATTCTTTTTTTTTTATTATCAAACTTATACTATTACAACTGGGGGAAGAGAATGGTACTTGATGAGATTCAAATCCTAAGACCTCTGGGATTGAGTCGTAGAGTTCTAACCGCTCGACTTTCTATTTCTCAATATTACATATTTGAATTGGGCAACGGATTCATTTGTATGTAGTTATTTAGAAAATGGTAGATCACTTTAGCTCCTTTTGACCATTTTACTTTGAATAGAAAAATAAATATCATTATTAGTTAAAACGATTTCAAAATATATATGATATAAGATATGAAAGTTATACTTTTCAATCAAGAAAATAAATCAATGATAGGGTAACATTGACAAATAGTAATCGTGCCATACCGCAGTTTAAAGTCTAGTAATTTCGTGATTTATTTAATTGCAAAAATCATGATTATGGTTCCCGCGAGCTCAAACAACCACGGGAACCTTCCATGCGAGGATAGAAGCCTCATACTTACCGAAATATAATACTTGACAGATCTTTTTGCGTCTGTCTTATGATTTATACTTTTCTGTTTTACTTTTTTGTGGATTATTAAATTAGGCCTTTTTCTTGGCCTGGTGGTCGTGGTGGTGGATGAAAGGCCCCTGTCTCGTAGAATGTCCCAGCATTAAAGTAAATGGCGATAAGAGAGCGAACATTTAACAGTATTGTTCCCTGAAAACGAAAGAAAGTGAAACCAACGATAAAGAAATTACTAATATTTCATACGCACTTTATTTTCTAGTATCACCTAGTAAACTTTTAATTCAGCATTTCCTCCAAATTTGCCGTGATTAAGGGGCTTTGCATCTACATTTGTGATTTGATTAAGCATTACTATTGGGTTCTTTCTAATCACGTTTTACGTCTTAGAATGACTTAATAAACGTAGTAATGGAAGAAGAGAGTGTTGAACTTTTACTCACTTTAAATCTTCATTAATAAAGAATTGTCACTTTACATTCACACTCTAATAATTATTTGATTTATCTCAATTGTGACAAGTGTGAATATAAGATGATAATTTTTTTTATCAATGGCGTTGGCTTTGGCACTGAGAATTCAAACTGGTAGTCCTATCGTTAGTTGTAATATGAGAATAATGTCCGTCTATTTCGTTTCCAAAGTCGAAAATGCAAATTAGGTTAAAAATTTTCCGGCATTAACTTTTTGAGGTGATCTTTAAAAGTTAATTTATTCTTAAATCACGTCTTAGGCAATTTCGCCAAATAGACTCGGAATGTCAGATCATGATCTTAATCTGGTCATTAGCTAGACTTCCTAGCAAAGCTATCACATTATTTTATTTATACATCTGCATAGAAAACATAGTACCATTTTTTTTTTTTTTTTGACAACTTGCAGAATATTTTTAAATAAAAAAATCATGCATAATTTTTTAACTTTGAAGATAACGAGCATGTGCCACCAACAATTAACCCAAAAAAAGAAAGAATATAAATTACATATATATATATATATATACATATATATATATATATATATATACATATATATATATATATATATATATATATATATATATATAAAGTCATGTTGAAGTGGGCCTATGGCCCAGGATTGCGAATCCATTAAATTATTTGGACCACATTTGTCTTATCAGTATGTCCTAAACAGCACCCTGTTGCTCGGACTTGTAATCAAGAATTGACATTGCTGGAGCCCACTTGCAATTTATTCACGCTTCAATTGTTTGGGCTTGAGTAGGCAAATTTCTTTGATTATTGCTCAATTAAAGAAAAGTCCTCAATTTGAAGTCTTTTTTTTTTTTTTTGGCTTTCTACATATGGTGTGCAGTGACTATGAAATTTTTTAGTTTTTTATTTTATGTGTTAGAGTTGTGTCAGGTTTTTTTTTTTTTTGTTCAAACGTCACCGCACAAAAGGTATGCGGTGACACAAATGCATAATTTTTTTTTTTTTTTTTACTTTTGGAGGGGACTGATTTGTAATTTGGTAATTTTTGTGAGAGTCACCACACAGAGGGTGTGCGATGACTCTCACAAATAATTAGCCATTCAAATTTTTAAAAAAATTATATTTGAGGGACCAAATTGCGATTCAAATTTTAAAAAAAATTATATTTGAGGGACTAAATTGCGATTAAGTATTATTTGTGAGAGTCATCGCACACACTCTGTGCGGTGACTCTCACAAAAATAACCAAATTGTAATTTAGCCCCCAAATAAATAAATAAAAAATTAACATTTTGAGGCAAAAAAAGAATTTGTTCTACTAACTAATTGCATTGAATGATCATTACTTGCAACATTATTCTCCTAATTAATTACTTGAATCATATATTTTTTACCTCCAAAAGTTATAAAAAAATATTTTACATTTGAGTGCTATATCTAATTGGGAACTTTTTACCTCCAAATGTAAAAAAATATATTTTTTTAACTCTTGGAGGTTAAAAAAAATTTGTTCTCCCAATTGTTGCATTAAATGATAATTACTTGCAACATTATTATCCTAATTAACTAATTGAATCGCATTTTTTTCTTAACCTCCAAAAGTGAAATTTTTTTTAACATTTGGGAGCCTAAATGGCAATTATATTATTTTTGTGAGAGTCACCACACACCCTCTAATTGCTTGCATTAAATATGATATCAAATCTAACAATTCTTCAATCCTAAAGAAGGAAATCTCCAGAATGTTCTGGTTTGATTATGCCGATTTGAAGTTAAGTGCACAGTTAACTATTCCAGGACGATCTTTAGGAGGAACGCAAGACCAATAATAGATAACTAAAAAAGAAAATTTAGATTTAATTATTCTTATACGGAGTAAACAAACAGCAAAGCTAATCATGGTTTCGTGAAATATTTTATGAACCTGCAAGGAAGAGTTGTGCATGCCAATTCATCCTTTTGTTCAAGGATGGCCCAATGCAGACTGTAACTGTTTCTCTACACATCAAGGATGGCCCCGTGCAGACTGTAACTATAACATTTATTGAAAGCAATTAGATTATTTTTGTGAGAGTCACCGAGGGTGTGTGGTGACTCTCACAAAAACTTACTAATTGCCGTTTAGGTCTCCAAATGGAAAAAAAAAAAAAAAATTACTTTTCGAGGTTAAGGAAAAATTGTGATTCAATTAATTAATTAGGATAATAATGTTGTAAGTAATTATCATTCAATGCAATAATTAGGAGAATAATTTTTTTTTAACTTCCAAGATTTAAATTTTTTTTTTTTAACATTTGGAGGTAAAAAATTCCCTATTAGATATAGCACCCAAATGTAAAAAAAAAAATATAACTTTTGGAGGTAAAAAAAATGATTCAAGCAATTAATTAGGAGAATGATGTTGTAAGTAATGATCATTCAATGTAATTAATTAGGAGAACAAATTCTTTTTTTACCTCAAAATGTTAAAAAAAAATTTATACATTTGGGACTAAATTGCAATAAGGTAGTTTTTGTGAGAGTCACCGCACAGAGTATGTGGGCGACTCTCACAAATAATACTTAATTGCAATTTAGTCACCCAAATATAATTTTTTTTAAATTTGGGGGGCTAATTATTTTTGAGAGTCACCACGCACCCTCTATGCAGTGACTCTCACGAAAATAACCAAATTGCAAATTAACCATCTCCAAAAGTAAAAAAAAAAAAAAAAAAGTATTTGTGTCGTTGCACACCTTTTTGTGCGGCGACGTTTGAGAAAAAAAAAAAAAAGGACTGACACAACTCTAACACAGAAAATAAAAAATAAAAAATTTTATATGTATGCGACGACTATAGATGCAGAAAGCAAAAAAAAAAAAGACCCCAAATTGGAGACTTTTCTTTAAAAGGGCAATAATCAGAGAAATTTACTGGCTTCAATATCATCTAAATTGCATTACCGCGCTTTGGGGTATGTTTCAACATAACATGGTCAATACTTCAACATAATTTTTGAAACTTTAAAAAAATTGTTGGCAAATTTTGATTTAAGGGAAACGAGGACGGGTCCTAACCAATATTTTGGAAAAAGAGGGGCAACTCATAAAAACATACTAAATAACCACTTTCTTTGTTCAAAATTATGATAGGCTCAAGGGTGTTTGGTTTAGTAATAATGACACTTATTGTTGACTATCACTATACTTCAATCGGATGAAAGTGATTAACTCATTCTCTGTGATTCTTTCTAAAATAATATTCTATCAAATTTATTAACCATTTTAGTGAAAATAAAATTCATTCCATTGCTAAACTAAACATGTTATAGAAATTTGTTAAAACCCATACTCATAGTAGGGTAATGATATTTGTGGTGATAGTGATTGAAAATTTTGAACCAAACGACTCCTTAAGTAATGCTAGCTAATACCGTATGCAGTTTATAGACTCGATGTCCCTTGATTTTTTTTTTAGTATTGTTCTTTAAGCCATCCCAAATTGTTCCTTTAAGTGCATTCAAATATCATTTTATCAATCCACTTGTAGAACAAACGAACAATGACTGCATGAAAAAAATTTTACACTTGTTATTAACTAAAATGGAAGTTATTATTATTATTTTTTGAATGTAACGTGGATTTTTTTTTTTTGAAGACTAACGTGGAAATACTTCTAATAAACGCAATTTCTAGATTTTTAGTTTTCAACTTGTTTTTTTATCTTGAAAAATTATCTCATACTTATTATGTTATTTTTTTGGGATAATTACACAAACCACTGCTGAGGTTTCTCACAATTATAGGCAACACTCTCCAAGTTTAGAAAATTACACTTATCTCCCTTTCTTTAACATGTTTGGTAACAAAAAGGCCCAACTTGCTTACATAAGCTAAAAAAGATAGATGAATATCTCATATGGCCTTTTTGAATAGTTTCTCAATACAAACTAAAAAGTTTTCAACATAAAAAGGAAAAATCATTTAATTTTCTTCACTCCATTGTTCTATCTAATTTTCAATCCCCAATCCCATTTTAACACTTCTAGTCTTTCTTACCCATATCTCAAATTCAATCGTTTTTAAGACACATAAGTCTCCAAATTATAATAATCTCTTATTCCTAAAAAATTTTATCACCAACACCCATAATACTCTGAAAGATACACTAAATCTAGCATCCACTCCATTTCAATATCCAAAAAAATAAAAAATAAAAAATAAATTCAGCATCCACTCCATTTCAATATAAAAAAAAAAATCAGCATCCACTCCATTTAAAAAACAATGGTACCATCGCCCACCAAAAAAAAAAAAAAAAAAAGGCAAGAGAACCATAACCAAAATATTAATCATATTTGTGTTCAAAGAACAACCAAAAAGAATGAATTATTTACGCACTCTTTGATTGATTTATCACTTACTAAATATGCCTTAACAAATTTCCCCTCAAAATTGTTTTTTTTTTTTTTGGCTAACTTACAATTGTCTTTGAATATCCACAATAACAATAAAAATAACAAGAAGAAGTATATGGTAATATTTGGAATTGATAATAAAAAAATTAAACCATAAGCAACAAAAATACATGGCTCATACAAAAATGAATTTTGAAGCTATTGATTTAAGTATTTTGCTAAGGATACATCAGTCTTTTCAAATGACCAAGGGAACTATGTGTAATTTTACAAACCTGAGGGGAGCTGCCTGCAATTGTCATAAACCTTAAGGGAGGTCTGTGTAATTATTCCTATTTTTTTTTTTTTTTTATCACTCTTCGAGGTCGGGGTGGCCTTAAATTTGGTCCAAAACCCAAAACCTTTCAGCATCCTGGGCCCTAGGGCAACAGAAATAGAAAACCCGAGTCAACAACTTTCCTCCGCTTTCATTTCAAACCACACCGCTCACTTTAAAATAAAGAGAGGTTGTTCCGCGCGTAGCACACGAGCCTCCAGTTAAATTACTTCGGCACCCTCAAACTGTCGACGTCGTATACTTTAATTCCTGAACAAAAACGCCATCGTATGAAGCTAACAGAGTGTGAGGCTACGGAAGTCATTTGAAAATATATGCTGAACAAAATAGCCAATTCAAGGCCCAAAAAAAAAAAAAAAAAAAAATCCTTAATAGATAAAATCTTCTGTTCTGTCAGCAAAATTGCAGTTACGAGGGTTGGTGGGCAGGCACCAGAGATGACTCAGCGCCGGAGGAAAACGGTTTGGAAATAACTAACGACGCTTGATGTCTGTCGGCCGGCTGCTGTCGCTGTTTTTGACGGCTGTGGAGATGCGATGGAGGTATTGATGGAAGGAGATGCAGGCGGCGGAAGCGGAAGTGGGAGAGTGAAGGGGCCGTGGTCGCCGGAGGAAGATGCGGTGCTGGGGCGATTAGTGAGCAAGTTCGGGGCGAGGAATTGGGGATTGATCGCGCGAGGAATACGGGGACGTTCTGGAAAGTCGTGCCGGCTTCGATGGTGTAATCAGCTCGACCCTTCCGTTGAGCGCAAGCCTTTCACTGGTAATCTCCTCCCTCCCTCCGCCGCCTTTCCAAAATTTCATTCTTTTAATTTTATTGCTGTTAAGATGCATTTTCCTAACTCCTTTGTTTCTCCCTATATTACACGCACAAGTAGACTTATGTTACTCTCTTTACTTATAAGTTGTTATTGCTTTCCATTTTCTTTTTTGAAATTCGAAATCGAGGGTTCGTAATTCGTTAAAACTTGTTTGGGATGAGAGAGCTTGGATTTTCTGTGGAATTTGTTTGGTGGAGGACTGATTGGAAAGGTAAAATTTTAGAGCTTGTTCCATCTTCTTAAAAGATCCTTTGGAAATACTGATTGGATCTTCAAGTTTGATTCCTAATGACCATTAATGTAACTTATGTGTCTCTCCAAACTCCCATTATATTAACCCAAATATATATATAAAAAAAAAAGGTAAGCGCTTAATGTATGATTGCGAGGTTGATGGCTGCATGAATTCTCAAGAGTTGGAACTTTTGCAGATGAAGAGGATCAAATAATAATATCTGCCCATGCCATCCATGGAAACAAATGGGCCTCAATTGCAAAGCTTCTGCCTGGTAGAACAGACAATGCAATTAAGAATCACTGGAATTCTACACTAAAGCGCAGGTTTTCAGTGCGTGACAGCAAGCTTATTCAGGATGGCAGTACTGATACAACAAAAGCATCATCAGGGGAAACCTTGTCTCCTGGAGATATTAACTTGTTAAGATCCACAAAGGATGAGGATAGGAGCCAAGCGGAAGAGATACCCAGACAGACTGAAAACAAAGATCAAAGGAATGGAGATTATGTCTACTCTGAGAAAAGGGAATCTATTATTTCTGAAAAGAATCAACATTCTATTGCTAAAAAGAGTTCTCCTAGTGTTTCTCGTTGTGTAGCCAAAATAGGTGCATTTAATATTTATAATCCTTCTGGTTCTGACTCCGTTCTTCCAAGGACAGCCCCAATGCAGGGTCCTCTGATCCAACAAGCTCCTACACCCAATTTTGGAATCTGTAAATTTCTGGAAGGCATATGCAATGAGCCTATGATCCCTTTGCAATGCAGTCATGGATGCTGTGCATCCTCTGGCATGGGCTCTTCCCAGAGCTCATTACTGGGGCCTGAATTTGTTGAATATGAGGAACTTCCCCATTTTTCCAGTCATGAATTAGCTGCCATAGCCACAGACTTGAACAACATTTCTTGGATTAAAACCGGTCTTGAGAATTCCTTCAGATTACCAGAAAATGCCAATAGACAAATGATGCCTCATGCTACATCTGTGCCTCTGAGTGCTCACGACCATATCTTGCAGCCCTTCCCCTTTGACAAGGGACAGTATCGGTCAAGAGGCATGATGACATATGTGTTTCCAGCCCAGATGCCTTTGCCAACTTGTATTTTTTCGAGTTGAAGTCGAATGGTAGAGGTTAAAGGCAATTTCTTTTTCTCTTTGTCTGTCTACTTTTTTTTATTGATTTATTTGGACAAAAAGAGATAATAGCATCACTAAACTGAGTACAAGTTCATCTGCTTGATTATGACAGACTGGGATTATACTAATCTTGTGTAGAACCTATGTTATTTAAGGAGAAGAGATCATGACATTTTGTTCAAGATTGAATGGTGGTGATTTATGGTTTTGGTGAAAATTGACCTTCTGAGATTTCTTTTACATCAGTGTCTCAGCAGAATTTTGATTTTTTTCCATAGTAATGAACGAGGACGTGTTGGCATATTTCATGGTTCAGTGATGATGAATCTTATGTTTTGATATGAATCTTTCTTTAATGGTCATCACTGCTCTGCAGTTTTATACTGATATGTTTTGATATGAAGTTTTCTATACTTATTTGGATAGGATACCCTAAAGAGAAAGTAGCATGACAGCATTGTTTCCAAGTATAACAATTACGGATTTTGAAAATCTGTTGATCGTTGTATTAATTAAAAGAAAAAATCTGGTGCAACTTATTGTGGTCATAAAAAATGTTGCATTTGTCCGTAGACTGCATGCAGATTTTGATCTTGGTTTTTCCTGTTTAACTTGAAATTTCTATACGAGCTGAGAAATTTTTGGGACTTATCTTACATGAACATGTGATACAAAATTGCTGGTGCTCTATTTTTGGATCTTTTGGTTTGGGGGAAGTGTGGGACTCGGGATTTGAACTCATGATCTCTCGTGTCTCCGAGCAGTTTAAGATGCCTGGTATTTGTTCACTGCATATCATTCAGTGCAATAAGATCCATGTTTCTTCAACCACTTCCCTACCCCACCCTGTTTTCTGGTTTTTGTAGGAAATTAGTCAGATTGACATCAATCATTTGTTTTCACCATAAGAGACGCTTAGATGCCAGCATTAGCACCCTTTATGTTTTTGGTCTACCTATCTTTCTTAGCATAAGCCTAATGTTTGGTCTGAATGGCAATATTTTTTAAGAAATTTTAAAATAGTGACTCTATAAACGTGATAAAAAAAAAGTCAGAAAATGGCCCTTCAAACAACTGGGGATCTATGACTACAGTGCTTTACAAACAGAAAAGCCAGAAAACTCCTCTCTTCCAAAAATTATTGTTGATGGTTAATGAAGATGACATGTGAATGTTGGTGTTTGGGCGTGGAATTATCTTCGTGATATGTAAGAATTAAATACGAGAATCCTTTGCTTGGCCGCATAATAATTATGCTTTAGCTTATGAGAGCTATCAACGTCCGTCATTGCCTGGTTGGTTACCACAATGGAAAAGTTTTACTTAAAAGAATAAAGGGTCGAGCGGTTAGAGTTTTATAATTCCACCTCAGAGGTCGGGAGTTAGAATTTCATCATGTTAAAATCTACTCCTCCATGTAATATAATAGTATAGGATTATAAAAAAAAAATCGGCTAAAGAACGAAATTAGATGAAGATATCAAAAGATATCTTATTGGTTGGTCTATAGAATCTTCTGCAAAACCATCATTGTAGGAGCTTGTCAAATTTTCTTATCCAATCCATCTATCAAAATTAGCAAAATTATGAATATGCCTCTCACCAAACACGTTGAATTCTGAAAGAGAAACTGCAACGGTGCCACAATTGCCCAGTCCCTCCCGGACGGCTGGATTATGGACTGCTGTATATGAGCTTACAAAACGAAGAGCAGGTGATTATGCCTCTATCTACATACATCTTTCCATCGCGCCATCGTATTCAATAAAACCAGGAAAAAGATGCGGAGTCCCGACTCTCCCTCAGTATTCTCTGATACTCTTGCAATGGAATCTCTACTGCTTTTGCTTTTGATCTATCCAAAAAATTTACTTTTGCTTTTGTATTTTGTCAGCTAGTCTGACTCCTGAGAAGTTGCTTGGTACAAGGCCTAGTCTCACGTTGTCTCATTGAATTATTGGTGGGACTAATTTGTGTTTTTGAAGTTTTTTATTGTATCACGTAATAACCTAGTTAAATTAGCTTTGGGGATTTAAATGCAATTAGTTGACGATTCTAGTCAAGTTTAATACTAATGTATTTATATTCTTTCTACCAATTCTCAATCTTTACCTTGTTTTGGTTAATACGCAATAGAGCAAGTTTGCACATACATTCATCAGGAATATGTCTTTCATTGTGATTTTCTGTAAACATCATCAATAACTTTGACACTTTTAGTTTAAAGGGAGTATTTTACCACTACAGTTTATAGTTCATGGTGATCGCATAAGACGAATATATATTTTAGAGACTCAAATTATACCTTTTCTCAATTTAACTTTCAACATTCTTTCAACATTCACAAGACTATAAAACTCAAGAAAAAATATTTGATGGACCATGTGTGTAGACAAGTACTACATTTAAATCCGCATTTGAATTAATCATTTTCTTTATAAATAATATATTGATACTAGTAAACCACATAGCGTGATTATAGAAATACATTCTCAAAAAACTCAGTATTATGATACAAGTTCATTTATTCAAAAAGCCTTTTTAGGATTTGTACAAATTCTCTTGCTGCCCCTTTTAGGATTTTGATGAAATGATAATTAACCATAGAAATTCAGAAGAAATCAAACCAAGACACCGAACACCTTTAAAGTAGGGGAGTACTTTAATTTGCTTCTAAACTTTAGTTGAAATTTTTTGTACGTGAGCATTGACACCCCTCGTGACAGCATTAGCTCATCTACCAGGACAGACATGCCATAGTAACTTATAAAAGATATCCAAAATTTGATTTTTTTTTTCATCAAATACAAAACAGATTCCACGGTCATAGTCGGTTATGTAGTTGAAGTTTTTAATAAATAGCTGTACCTTTTTTGTTTTTTATTGGTAAAATCCATGGAAAAAAAGACAAAATAACAGTAAATTTTTTATTAATATGCACGATTCTTTTTTTCCATTGCTTTAAGATTCACTTAAATTATACAGATTAATGTATGTGCACCATATAATTGACCACTTTATTATGTCATGCAGTCAATAAACAACTTTAAAATAAAGCTGTTTTAGCTGTCATTTCATTGCGTATATCTTCTTTGTATAATCTTCGTCACTTCTTGTAAGCCAAAAAGTGCTGTAGGCCGCAGCCCATGTCGGCACAAGAGGAAGTAGAAGCCAAATCCCGTTTTAATAGTAGGCACTTCTTCTCCAATCCTGCAAATTTTTTGCACACTCTCCATAAAAATCTGTTCTTTCCTTATCAATTATCACCATTTGTTTCGTGGGTGCCAATTAATGAAATCAATCTGCATTTGAAGCCTTAAATTTAAGGTCATTCATGGCGGTGGTGATATTTTCCTCTTTTGCAAGCAAATAAAGTGACATGTTTAAAGTGCATTAAAAAAAGGGTTAATAATACTTTACCCCCCTAAAGGTATGGGGTAGTCACACTTTGCCCCGTTAACCTTTAAATATATACATTTTGCCCCCTCTATGTGTCTTGTTTGACTTTGACCCACTTAAATGAATTTTCTCTTCCCAAATTAACCTTATTTATTCTTAAACTAAATTTAGTTTTATGAGTTTAGATTAATTACTTCAATGATCCTTGAACTTTTTCATAAGTGCCACTTTAGTACCTAATCTTTTGATTGTGTCTATTGAGTCCCCAACTTTTTATAATAGAATTTAATTGACCCCTATACCAATTGATGACAAAATATCCTTCTAATTATGTCATTTTATGTTTTTTTTCTCTCTTTTACTTTTTTTCATTTTTTATATTTATTTTTCTTTATTCCTTCGATTTCTCCTTCCAACGCCATTTACATCCTTAAGAACTTTGGATTTGGGACTTCACCAGTGCTATTTCTCACAAGTTAATGGCCATGATTTAATGTAGCATAATAGACGGCTAAAATGTGTACCAGTTGGACCAAATATGAATTGAAACAAATATAAAAAATGAGTTGATTTTAGAGGAAAAATTGGTTACACTAAATGTTGTTGGAGGAAAAAATCGGAGGAATAAAGTAAAATAAATATAAAAAATGAAAAAAGTAAAAGAGAGAAAAAACATAAAATGCATAATTAGAAGGATAATTTTGTCATCAATTGGCATAGGGGCTAATTAAACTCTATTATAAAAGTTGAGAGACTTAATAGACACAATTAGAAAATTAGGTATTAAAGTGATACTCATGAAAAAATTTAAGTATCATTAAAGTAATTAACCTAAACTCATAAAGCTAAGTTAGTTTAGGAATAGGTAAGGTTAATTTGGGAAGAGAAAATTCATACAAGTAGGTCAAAGTCAAAGAAGATACATAGAGGGGGAAAAATGTATATATTCAAAGGTTAGGGGGGCAAAGTGTGATTACCCCATATCTTTATGGGGTCAAAGTGTTATTAACCCTTAAAAAAAAAAAGAAAAGAAAAGCTTCTGTTAGTTGTCAAGATTGTCTTGTAAGAGATATACTGTAAGAAGCAAACAAACAATACATTAGAGGCTTATCAGTTGTTGTCTTTTCCCTGTGTTTGGGGACAGCTGTCTTTAGTTAAATGTAATTATCCGCTGGATCGTTTTTGGAGCTCTCTCTGTCGGTCATCCTAGTACTGTCCATTCGCTGATATACAAAAGTGGAAGAGCCCATCTTTAACCAGAGTACATCTGCTAAAAAACAGAGAAGATTACTGGTTGAGGGAGGACATTGCTTGGCCGCTTTTCAGAAAGCTTCAAGCGTTGCCTTACATTGATGATCTTGGTCTTATATTGCGTTTACATGAGGATTCTCCATCTGGGCTTTAGTAAAAATGGAAACTTTAAACCAGTCCCGCGTTGATCTGGAATCTGGTCACGGTGGTGGTGATGATGGCTGCTGCGGAAGTCGCCGCCATCCGACTGATTTGAGTGAAGGTAGTAGTAGTTTTACAAGCAGGTCTAATGCGAATGACAGGTCATCATACGAGGAGGGAAGGGTTTCTTCCAGCATACCAGGGACTGAGATTGTCGGGGTCTTAGATAAACATAAAAGGAGAGAATCCTCTGTTTCGGATTGTTCAGTGGAGTTGGATCTGGAAGCTGGGAGTCAAGAAACCAAGGTACATTTGTCCAAAAGTGAGAGAGATTGCAGAATTTGCCACCTCAGCTTGGATGCAGCCAATCAAGAATCTGGAGTCCCTATTGAGCTGGGTTGTTCCTGTAAGGATGATTTGGCTGCTGCCCACAAACAATGTGCTGAGGCTTGGTTCAAGATCAAGGGGAATAAGTAAGTGATAATGCCAAGTTTTTAATTTTTTTAACCTTTGCTTGGATTTTTGCCAATTTCTTTGTTCTACTGTCAGGTTGCGATTATCACAGAAAGTTGGTATTTTTGTAGTAGTATGTGGAATTTGGTACTAGTCTATAGGCCTATAGACATTGGATTGAAGTGGTGTACTGGAGATCAGAGCAATTGGTTAGTTTGGAATAATTTGGTACACAGATTTACGGTTCTTTCCTGACCACGTAGGTGTTCGTTTTGTTGGACTCTTGGGTGATTACCGAGAACGTTTGGTGCGATATAATTTGATGACTTTGCTTTTTGATAATGTTGGGAACTGACGGAACATGAGATATCGGAAAAGGAAAGTAAAGTCGGGAAAAAGTATACTGGAAAAGCAGATTATATTAGTGCAAAAAATTTAACCAAAAGGGAGGGGGGGGGGGGGGGGCGGGGAGTGTAAGCACTCTCTTTCCAACTATACGATCAATTTTTCTTCAATGGGAAATTTAGCACTAAGTTTATATTGTGGTTCCCCTGTTCATAGCTGTCTTTGGGTTTTAACTATTTTGACCTGGATTCATGCCTGGTGTCTTAGGTAAGAGGGATGGAATACTTAGAACTAAGTGCTAAAATTACAGGTTTTCAGTTTGTCAGACTTAGTTTTAAAGATGAATATGTAAAGCTGAAAGAGATACTCTTCATTTTTTCTAGTGTCTCCAACTTTGTTTGGTAAATTGTGGATTGTGTATTTTCTAGTGTATGATTTGGACAAGTTGGGAAACTTTTTAATGATTTGTTGCATCATCTCATTTTGCTACAAAATTTATATTTATCTCATATTTCTAAGTTGGGGAAATGATTCAAATATTGACTTTTGCCAGCAGCAGATGGAGCTATGACTTGGCGATTAGGGTTTCCATTCAGCTGAACCTAGTCTAGTTTAGGACACTTTTGAGAGAATGTGGAGCATCAAACCGTGCTTCACCAACGTTTAAATATTTGGCTACCCCCATGTGGGAGTTGGGGTCATGATGTTATGCTCCTGCTTTGTAGCAAGATCCAGAATTTGCTTATATAAAGTCAGAACATGTTAAGCTGGCATAAAAGACCTTTGTGATCATATATTACCTGGAGATTACATTTAACTCTTGGACTTGGCTACCTTATGAGACTACTATACTGTTCAGTTGATGAACTTTTCCTTCTTTCCTTTATATTGTAAATGTGAAACATTGTACTATATTGTTGTAAGTTTTTACCAGACAAAGCATAGATATCTTTGCAACAATAGCTTGTACAGGTACTACCTTGTCTCTTTAACTCTTCTTCTTGGTCCCTAAATATATTATCCTCTCGCCTGTATATTTTAACTTTCTTAAGGGAGCATGGTTTACAGATACGTCTGTTATACACTTAAACATTTATATTGCATAACCCTTTGGACTTTGTTTTATTCTTTGGCATGTTTCATGCTAAGGAATATCATCTGATAATATATGGTAATTGTTGAGTGTCTCTGGTCAAGGTTCTTTCATATTTCATGAAGAGTTCTGCTGAACACTACAGTGCATTGCCACATCTTTTGCCAGTTCTGTTGGTTCCTCATTGTCACCATGCTGGTTACTGGAAACCATTTATCAATATTTTGGTTTTTATTATTTTCGCAATTTTCCTCATCTTCTTCTTCATCTAATTTTGTCCTTTTAGCTGCCCTATTGTTTTCTTAATTGGGGATTAGCTTGTCTTCAATAGACATGTTTGCCCCCTCTCAATCAGTTTTTTGATAATATACTTGTAACAGGTTTGCAATCACATGAATGTGATTACTACTACTTACCCACTATGGTTTTATCCTAGACATGACATCAACTCTAGCAATAGGACACAGGAGAAGAAAAAGACATTTAGAGGTACTAATGAAAATGTTTCCCATCACTGAATTCTGTCATCATTAGCTTTTGCTTACTCCAGAAGTACCTTCCTAGGGTGTAAATGTGAAACTCATTGAGATTAAGTATTATGCTGCATCTACCTACTGGATATCAAAACATTGTGAATCCTCGTCACCAAGGCTATGTATCATCACAGCAGTCATTGGTGTTGAATGGTAAAATTGCATTTGAGAGAGATTTTATACGTACCTCATTTATGCATGCCCAACTTACACTCAATACTTTTATAGAATGGAGGCATGTAGTAGTTTTTAAGTTCCTGTAAACTACACTTCCCAGCAGTTATAGAATTAGCATGAAGTTTGCTTTGTTTGAGGTCGATTATCTGCTGGAAAGCTTAAGTTGTATTCTCTCAATCACTTGTTAGTTAAACAAATAAGGCAATGAAGATATCATGTGTTCAGTAGTTGCTCATGTAAATAATCTAAAATTTAGCAAAATTTCTTCTTTCCATTCAGTGGTATTCAAATTATGTAGCAGATTCATTACTTATTTTGTTTTACTGGACTCAAAAATTGATTCTGAATATAATTAACATGATGTCTTGCTTAGTCTTACCATCTTGCTCCATATACTTAATGTTGGACACTTAAAAACTTCCAAGTTACACTCTTTTTGAGGACAGAGTCTTGTTCTCGTGTCCATACCTTTGCATTGATGTTCTTTAAAATCCTTTGTTGTCCAGAACCTGTGAAATATGTGGATCAATTGCACGCAATGTTGCTGCTGCAAATGACACAGATTTGATGGAGCAGTGGAGTGAACCAAATGAGGCTTCCACTGCAGCTGCTGCACCAGCTTCTCCATCGGAGTCTCGAAATTTCTGGCGGGGTCATCGGTTTCTAAATTTCTTGCTAGCTTGTATGGTTTTTGCATTTGTCATCTCCTGGCTCTTTCACTTCAATGTGCCCTCATGAATCATGCTAGTCAGGCCATGATGGTCAAGCAGCTACCTTGAGCTTTTATGAAACTTTGTATGTCCTAATAGCGTCTAGAAACAGGTGTTTTACTACCACAGATGCAAAAGCTGAATTTGAATGTATTTTGCTGTTGTTTATACTAACTAGTGATAGAACTGGGGCAGGTTTTGTGTTCTATATATTTTGTGTTCTCTTCCTTGTAAGCTATTCTGCTGCAGCATTCTAATGTATTATATTGTTGCCCTTCTACCATTTCTCTTGGTTTTCAAGGGTCTTTTGTTGATGAACGGAGAAGTTGTAAATTAGCAAACTCACATGTTGGAACTAAATTCGTGCGTTTGGTCCCATTGTTTTTTTCTACAAGTACAGCTGGTGGACAATACGATCTTTTGCTTTATGGCTATTCTGATTATGGTTGTTTACATGTTAGTTCAATCAATGCAATATTGCAGTCAATATCTAGGATGTGTTTGTGAACGATCTAGTTGTTGGTGACTTCAACTCACAAAGAAGAAAAAAAGAAGTCAGGAGGGATCAGATCCAATGAAGCATTAATTAATAATCAGTAAATCATATGCATTATGCTTCATAGTTTAATAATACTTCAATATTTGACCAGCCGGAAGCACGCTTGCCTTTTCTCATATGCACACAGATCACAGCAATTTCTTGATATTGTATTAGATCATAGTGGATGGATGGGGTCAGGAGAGGTCAATTCTCGGGTTGGGGTCTTTTGTTATACAATTTGGTGTTACACCACTTAAGTGTACACTTATCAATCACTTAAGTAGTGTAACACCAAATTGTATAACCAAAGACCCCAAGCCTCAATGCTCTGTGTCCGCCTTGTATTGCGGAGAGTTACAGGTTTGGACTATATACGTACAGATGATGTTGGAATGCACTTTACTAGATTTGATCTTCTTTGTTTCTAGCGTATAAAAATCGTATTTATTAGATTACTTTATTATTTTTTTCTTGTTTCTAATGGACGGCAAATAGGACTGCACCACCTTTACCATGGACGTGGTTTTCAAAAGTAAAGCGAATTATCAGGGAAATGTGGCTTTGTTTTGGAAATTCAAAATTGATTATATATCGGCGAAGTCAACACTTGCTCTAATTAAGAACATCATTTGTGGAAATCAGATTATAAGTTTTCTTTTTAATATAGAAAACATGAAATTAATAAAAAGAGCTGCAAGTCTGTAATCCACCAGGTATACATTTTCTGAAACATTTTACAATTGTATAATACATTAGTTGTCGCATGCTGCGGCTGGATGGATGTTTTTTAGAATATTTTTTTAAAAATTATTACTAAAGTTATTTTAAATATTTTTCTTGATAAATGTATATGTGAAACAAAAAGATAATTGAAAAACGTGTCTAAAATTTTTGAAAAATATGTTTTTAAAAAACACTACTAAACAAACAGAGCCTTGCCTGAAATCTTGGTAGTTTGGCAACAATATCAATCCAACAACTCACAGATATAGCCGAACTTGCACCCATAATGATAATGTTCATGATCCTGATGATCTGCAGTCGAAAGATACATATTGTGCCGTATATAAAACAAATATTGCAGTAAATAATTGAACAATTAGAGTTCTTTAATGTTCAATTCCTCTTCCTGCAACTTCAAATTATATGGTTCTTTAATGTTCTATTACTTCTTGTTCACCTCGTCAATACTCCAATGATATGTTAACAACAACTTGCGAAAGGTAACAACTCGGTCAAGGATGTTCTGGATATTGTATGGTCGAACGTGAGTGGCATTAGTAAGACTTTTTAATTTTAAGAAACCTGCTAAGACTTCCAACTACATACGTGTCAAAAAGAAACAAACTGCATCAGCTTAATTTATGTGTTAATTACGTAACCCCCAAATACGACACAAGAATCATGAATCAAGTGTCAAGTCCCAGCTCAATGCCGCCTGCGGAAACGCAATTGATTCCAACAGATATAATTGGATCGAGGGTCGTCGTTATTAACCAAACCTGCATGTTATATACCAAGCTAGCTGCAACTCGATTTTCAAGTGGTCGGTCGCATGCGATGGTTCCGGATGACTAATTTATTGTTAATATGCAGATGTTTTTGTTGTATTGTTTATTCTTTTTCTACATCTTCTTTAATACTCTTCAATCATATGACCCAAACTTCAGTTGGCAACCATGCATCCGCTAATCAATCCATTGTATTTGGCATGGACGTACACCTCGGGTTGACTTCTTTCTCTTTAGCCTTATCCTTCACAAGAAACCCTTCTTCCATGTCATTTCTTCACCTACAATGCAGTCCTTTCGAGAAAGATATCGTAAAACATCCAAAACCAATAGAAAAATGTAAAAAGTTGGGATTAAGATGTAAACCTAATGCATGTAGTTGTACATTAATAGCTCTAGTTAGCAACGAATGGGCTTTTTCTAATCCTCAAGGAATTTTAAGGATTTCGGGAATTTGATAAATCTCTGCCTAAGCAGACAAGAAAATATATTATTAGCAAACTCTCAAGTCTTAATGACCACTTCGCGAAAACATATAGACCATGTAGACGAGAGCGTTGCTCCTTAATTTATCGTTAAGTAGCCAACTAAACTCTCTCTCATAAAAGGTATTGGTGGACTAACCATCTTCCAGAAAAGATACGGACTATCTCAAAAAATTCCTTGCTCTGGAGCGATATGCAAAACCCAATTACAAGTTCCAAAACAAATCAGGATTATTGTCATTATCCGTTTGTTGAAAATTTGGAAACTTCAATCAAGTGAAGTCTAGATTTGTGCATGTATCCAGGTTGTCAAACACACAGGTTAGTTGAAACACGACAGCTTTTGAAGACTATTTAGCCAATCTCGTAACAAGATTACCGTGTCTCCTTTGACTTAAAAAGAATCAAAAAGTAGAACACATAAAATCAAATACTACTACTCAAAGTTTCCCTACTGGATTAATACCAATCTCCAAATAATTATCTCAATGAACATCCAATTGATACTTCCCCAAGACAAATTTTTCCGAGGAGAGTGTGTGTGTACTATGTGGGTGTGCGAGCGTGCGGCCACGACATTGAGAAAGAGGTAGCACGTTGGAGGCGGCCCGCTGTCGGTTGGTCATGTTATCCAACAGCTTCCCCATACAAACTCTCCCTTCGAATCAAAGGCAACACTTCTTCCCTCTTTTACACCTCTCTTTTCATTTCTCCTCTCCAAAAAGCATTAGCCCATAACTACCCAACCTGTCTTTCCCACACTTATCTTCTCATTCTGACTCTTCTCCTTGCAGATCACTTCCCCTCTTTTTATTATCATAACATATGCACATGAGGACGCTGTGCCCCAACTTGGATAGAGAAGATGCACTCGAAACGGTGCTCGAAGTTCCCATCCCCGATGAGATATTCGCTTCCACCAAGAATAAGTCCTGGCAGAACATGAAGTCTTGGATGATGAAATCCCACGCTGGAAAATCACCTGTTTCCCTGTTTGGAGGCCGAAATACAGAGATTCAACTCTTACTTGGTGTTATTGGTGCTCCACTAACCCCTCTCCCAATCCGTTCTAATCATCTCTTTACCAAAAGCTTCAAAAACCATCCCATTGTAAGTCATGTTCTCCTTTTCTTTTGTTGTTATTTTTCAATTCACTTCAATTTTTTTTATTATTCAGTGTTTGGTCCTCTATCAGAAATGCAGTTGGATCCTTTTTCAATTGAGCTATATTTGTGTATGATACAGAACAAAATCCCAATTCCAAACACAACCTAAGATTCGTTCTCATATCTAATGGGTATATTAAGGACTAACAATTGTAAAAATATACATGCAGGAGAGTTCAATGGCTAAATACATAGTGCAACAGTACATAGCAGCTGCGGGAGGAGAAAATGCACTGAACTCCATTCATAGCATGTATGCAATGGGAAAAGTCAAGCTGGCCACAACAGAAGTAGTAGAAGGGGAAGGTCTGAGTTTGAACAGTAAGAATTTGAACAACGGTAAGGCGATGAAACTGATGAGCACGAAAAGTGGACAGGGAGAGATGGGAGGGTTCGTGTTGTGGCAAAAGAGACCTGATTTATGGAGCCTGGAATTAATGGTTTCAGGGTATAAGATTAGTGCTGGCAGTGACGGCAAGGTGGCTTGGAGGCAGACTCCATGGCATCATGCCCATGCATCTCGAGGTCCACCCAGGCCTCTCCGTCGTTCCTTACAGGTAAATTTCCTTTCTTGGTTCTCCCAAAAGAAAAAAATAATAATAAAATTGGACATGATCCAGTTATAACCAGATAGGAAACTTAGTGTTTCATTTGGATGGTTATTTTTGTTAATGTTTTTTAAGAAATATTACTATATAATTTTGAAAATTTTTCTCAATAAATATAGTTTTTAAATAAAGAGTTGATGGAAAAATATCTTTAAAATTTTTAAATAACACGACCAAACAAATACCGTCTCCTAATTTTAGGCATAAATAAGAAATAAGAATTATGAAGGTTGAATTTTTATTTTTTCCTCAAAGCTCTAAAGTTTGGTACTATCACTCGTCATGTACAGAGAAGGGCAGGCCTCCATCCCTATCGTCTATCTGGAAAATCTGAGCCAACAACCAAATCTGATTGAATTCTTTAGTAGTTCTTTCTGACTTTAATGAGGAGTTTGAAAATGTCAGGTGCCTACTTCTAGAGTTCTATGTTCTTAACAACCCATTGAGCCTGTGTAATGTCCAATTTCTTCGAAGTCTATCCCCTTGTGGCCCCAGATCATTATGGGGTTTCCTTAAAATAAATTTTTATTTTGCATTGAAGTTTAATGATTTGAATCAGTTGGCCATTACCATTTGAATAAAACAATAAATGATGTACAGTGCATTTAAATTTGGTGGTCCGCCCCTGCTGAAATGCTGGTATTATCTTACCTAACCGAACGGAAGACTCTTCAATATTTCAGGCCCATTTCTGATTAATATTTTCTTGCCAAAAGCTGGCAAACTGTTCGACTAATTCCTTCATTCATTATCCTTGATATTTTCAGAACATAGGATAAAAATCTAGTTTGTCTCGTTATCATCATTTTGCTGCGTGAAAAAATGAAGTACAAAAAATGCACAAAGCGAAAACCAACTTAGCTCTTCATGCTTGTTTTATTATATCCAACAGGGTCTTGATCCAATGTCTACGGCAAACTTATTCTCCAATTCCATCTGCACTGGCGAAAAGACTGTCCATGGTGAGGATTGTTTTGTTTTGAAACTAGAAGCAGAGTCTTCAACACTTAGAGCCAGAAGCAGCAGCAATGTAGAGATAATTAGCCACACAGTTTGGGGCTACTTTAGCCAAAGAACAGGCCTGCTTGTTGGGCTAGAAGACTCTCATCTCCTTCGAATAAAAGCCCCTGGGAATGATGTTTTCTGGGAGACAACCATGGAATCATTAATACAAGATTATCGGACAATTGATGGAGTCAACGTTGCACATAGCGGCAGGACATGTGTTTCATTATTTAGGTTTGGAGAAAACTCAGAAAGCCACACCAGGACACAAATGGAAGAAATTTGGACCATTGAAGAAGTGGATTTCAACATAAAGGGACTCACTATGGACTGCTTTTTGCCTCCGGCTGACTTGAGGAAAGAAGATGAAGGATGTGGCATTGTTACAAGCGACAGTGGAAGACGAAATGCAAGATCGCCATTCAAGGTTCGACCAAGTGCTGCTTCTATAGTTAGTGCGGCAAAGGGGATCGCAAAAGTTGTGGCCATTGATGAGGATGATCCAGCAGTAATTGAAGAAGATGAGGAATTATAAATTTAGCAGTCTTGAGTTTCTGGTCATTTTTGTACATATAGCAACCATGTACATACGATTATGAATATGTCAATACCTAATTTAGCCATTCAAGAATTGAGTCTCATAATTATTTACTGAAGTCAATGCAAAAATATGCAAGAGTCCAATCATGGGAAAGAGTTCCTCAGGGTTCATTTTAGTTTTTTGCTCAGTAAGATGAGGAAAGGTTGAGAGTCTAGACTGACAGCCTCGTGGCGCAAGCAAATGGATATATCATGAATCCACAGGAAGGCACAGTGAACCATGAACCATGCGCCAATAACTTGTATTCTCTTGAAGAATTAAAATGATTAATCATGTTACTCGACCATCAATGGGTTAATGGTTAGAAATCGCTGGGGCTGGATTGCCAGTAATTAAGCAGTCAAGTGCAATCTTCCTTGTAAAGAAAGATGTGGACAGAATATTGGATGGCAGGGGTTATGTAATAATCGGTTCCTTAACCATTATCAGGCCCTCACCGTCCACGGCCCGACATGTCAGTTGAAAAATTATTCAGGCCCAAATACCTGAGGTTGTGTTTTAGTCCGAGAAAATGTTGTGAACTTTATTCAAATGTTTGGGCAATCCGAGCGACAAAGACAATCACTATGGAATGATGCGATTAGGATAAGAACGTATTACGAAGTTCTCAAGATTGTGAGTTTTTTTTTTTGGTGGCCTTTTTCTTTTGTGGCTAACTAGTATATAAAAAAGGAGTGGAGGTAACTATTGCTTTTATAAGTACAGTTATAATGCTGAAAGGAATTTGTCAAATTGTTATTTCACATTGTCACAAAAAGCTTTTTTAGTCCCTAACATTTAAAATCAATCAAATCAGTTTTTAACATATCAAAAGTGTACCGATTGGTCCCATTGATCATTTTTTCTCATTTTTTCAGCAATGAAAAATAGGTAAGTTTCCAATTTTGCTCCTGATGTTACCAAAAAATTGAGCAAAAATGATCATTGTGACCAATCAGAATACACTTTCGATATGTTAAGGACGGATTTGACTGATTTTAAATGTCAGGTACTAAAAATTTATTTTATGATATGTTTAAAAAAGGAAAACTGTATCTAAATTCATGTTGAAGGAGGCCACGTTCCAATCTATTGGAAGTTGAAAATCAGGCTAATCAGAAAGGCCAATGGTAATTTCCGCCCGTTGGACTTGGACCAAAATACCATCTAAAATTATTTTATGGATCACACCGTTTCGTACATTTGACACAATCAACCAACCAATAGTTGCACAAATTTATAATAGGTGTTAACAAATTGTTCTACTAATACAAATTAAGAGGCTGAAGGAATTCTATCATGTCTTCGTCATAATTCCAATAATATTAGTCATTATATAAATCACTAAAATCAACTGCTGGTTGTATTATATTCAGATCAACTCAAAACCAAACTTCCTAGTTTTACAAGTTCAGCTAATAATGTAGTGGATGATAGTATAATTTTGAGAATTTCCTATTGTCCTCCTTGAACTATAGAACCTAAAAAAGGAAATTGCAAAAAGGAAAGGGCAGCAAATAAACTGAAAATGGACACAAGGATGGCTCCAGAACTCTCTAGAACTATATCCTTTCTTATCCATAACTCAGATATAAATGCCAGAACCCACTTTCTACCAATCCATAAGTTACAAATTATCCATTTTCTGCAGCTAATATCCGTCAAACAAGTCATCGTCTTTTGTTTTCTTTCCAGACAGTCGAGAAAGAAGATGTCTCTCATCCCTCACTTTTTCGGTCGCCGATCCAACTTTTTTGATCCGTTTTCACTGGAAGTATGGGACCCATTTGAAGGTTTTCCTTTCAACCCCAGCTCCCGTCCCTTCTCCAATCAGCTCTCCTCATCCCCCTCCGACACTACGTCCTTTGCACACGCGAGCATCGACTGGAAGGAGACACCAAATGCCCACATCTTCAAGGCCGACGTGCCGGGGCTGAGGAAGGAGGAAGTAAAGGTGGAGGTGGAGGACGATCGGATCTTACAGATCAGCGGGGAAAGGAAGAGGGAAATTGAGGACAAAGGCGACACGTGGCACCGCGTTGGGAGGAGCAGCGGCAAGTTCATGAGGAGGTTCAGGCTCCCGGAAAATGCCAAAGTGGAACAAGTCAAGGCTTCGATGGATAATGGGGTTTTGACTGTCACTGTCCCTAAAGAAGAAATCAAGAAGCGTGATGTCAAGTCCATTGAAATCTCTGGCTGATTCGGTGTCGTTTTGGTCTCTGTATCTGTTACCTTTTGGTTGTTAATCTTGGGTTAGTACAAGGGAATGGGATTTTATTATGATGCTCTTCTTAGGTTTATGGTTGGGAAGGGAAGGGGGTTTAGTTGTAATTTGCAAATGCTGATTCAGGGATATCTATGATTTGTAATTTTGCACTATGTATAACTTTTTCTGTGATTATGCACCTTAAGTTCTGTGGATTTCTGACATGATTGCTTATGATGTAACTGTTGCATTATCGCACAAGTGAATTCGAGTAAAAGAAAATTGGATGTTCTAACCGTTACTGATAGTCTTTTGGTGTCTATTCTTGCTGAAAGATGCAGCAGCATTGTATTGAAACTAATGCGAAGGGTATAAGAGAATCCCGCGATTGACAAAATCATTACCGTTTGCGTCGCAGAATAAATATAGAACACATATTCACGTAGTAGAATAGAAAACAGAGCATACTCACCATTCTTTGTTCTGCTTCAACCCTGATGCAGCGTTTTAAGATTCTGAAATCAGAAGCCGTCCACAACTCCAGAATTATTTAGTATTATCTCTTAATAGGACATTCTATAAAAAAATTCCTACTGAACTCGTTATTTCTATTTTACCAGTACACTTGATTTTTCCTTCCCAACTAGGTTTTCCAAAGAACTTTCCGACTCGCGTCTAGTCAATCAAATGTCTGAAGCTCACCATTAGAAGTCATCACAAACATCTAAAACTAAAATTATGAATAGATCCTAAAAACGGTTGGAGATGGAACTTGGAAGATGAGACCACAAAGCACTTTTCAAGTCAAGGGAAACAAACTTTTTTATTAGCCTTTAAAACATAACCGATCATAGCTACATCAGAACACAAACATACACCACCATAACCGATTTACACACTTTATTCTTTACTCACGACTCATTTTTAAACATCACTGCACACTATAATACAATATTACTCAGCACAACCAAACATCCACACATGGTTGTGAGCTCAGCATTAATAACGCTTAGCCGCCGATCTCAATGGCCTTAACCTCAGGCCTCTTGACTTCCTCTTTAGGCACAATCACAGTAAGCACACCATTCTCCATCTTAGCCGTCACCTGCTCCATCTTAGCATCATCCGGCAGCCTGAACCTACGCAGGAACTTGCCACTGCTCCTCTCAACCCGGTGCCACTTGTCAGTCTTCTCCTCCTGCTCACGGTTCCTCTCTCCACTGATCTGCAACACCCTGCCTTCTTCTACCTCTACTTTCACCTCCTCTTTTTTCAAGCCCGGAAGATCCGCCTTGAACACATGGGCTTCTGGGGTTTCTTTCCAATCAATGCGGGCAGTAGCAAATGCAGAGGCATCCCTGGCCGAGCTTGGGACATTGGCCACTGTGCCTGAGTATGGAAAGCCCTCAAAGGGATCCCAAATATCTAATGAAAATGGGTCGAACACATTGCTTCGTCTCCCACCAAAGACGCTCGGAATAAGCGACATTTTCTATCAGAAAGAAGACAGATGATTATTATTTACAGCCAGAAATTTAAAGAGCGTTTTCAGATTAGCTTAGACGATCCAAAACTTCAAGAATTGTTTCAGGGATGATGTTGGTAATGAAGCTGGCGTTATTTATAGGAGGAGAGAGACGACTCTAGCATCTTCGCAGATTTTCTTAGCATGAATAAATTATAATTATGTTTAGTCGCTGTCCTTTCAGTTTTCACTGAACTGAACAGCATTTCGCTTTTTCTATGAACTTCTACGACCTTCGACCCGGATCTGGTGGCATCTAGACATATCTCAAGTTTTAATTGAAAGTGGGGGCCCGGTCTGACCCTTAACTCCGTTAATTATGTTTAAGAGGAACCATTCATGTAGCACTGCTACAACTTTAAAAACGTGATAGCATTATATAAATTGGATTTGGTAAGAATTTAATCAGTGAAATTGAAGATCAAACCTATTTGGCTGAAAAAAATGAAATGTGTTTCTTAGATTTGCCATATTTCAATTTCCTCTCCCATTCATTTTGTGACTTAGCTTGCGTTTTTTTGAAAGGGAAAAAAAAAAAAAAAAAGGACAGGTGTGTACTAAGATGGCCGGGGGATCAATTAGGGCGTATTAAATAATCGTTACTTTATTGTACGGTTAGGAGCTAATTTTCTCTCAAAAAAAAAAAAAAAGTGCAAAGGTCCAATACGATGTGTATAATTAGCTCCTTTTTTATTTTATTTTTTGGAAAAGAAATATGAGCAAACTATCATAAGATAAAAAGAAAATTAACCTCTAGATCGTCCATCGCATCTAGAGTAACTAATTCGAGCTACGCAAATGAAAACTTACCTCTAGATTGAAATTATTATAAAAGTTCGCTCTGAATTTCTTAAATAAATAAATAAAAAAGTTCGCTCTGAATTGTAGAACCACAGGATCGATGATGGAAAAGATACAATTGTCATTCGGAGCAAGTTCCCCTTTTATCCTACTAATTCGTCACATTTTGTTGAATGAAGCGATTCAACGTGTTCCATTATGTACAATTTTTTTGCAAGGATATCACACATTAATTGACATGTTTTATTGTTTGTTAAATCTGCAATTTTGGACTGGATATGATTCTTTTTTAACTTATTTTGACTTTGAATGAATGGCATTTTGAAGGCGTTCTCTGTGACCGTTAAGGACGGCTAGCGCTTTCAGATTGTTTTTTGGGCTAATGCCCAAATGGAGTCCGAGTTCATCATTTTATAAATGCTACATACTTGTGCTACAGCTTTCAGATTCTCACCCATGGCATGGGACGGTGCGGGCTTGTTGTTCAACCCAAAATTCAACAGTTGGCCCCATTACTTATGGGTCCTTATATAGGGCCGCCAGGACAGCCCAGCACAACCACACGGTCGAGCACATGGCACGTCTGGTATCAGGATATGCCGGAATTCAAATTGTTAGGTGGTGGATATTTCTGTTATTTCCGAAATTCAATTTTTTATGCCATTTTTTTATATGTCATCCGAGTGTCTAAAAATGGGGGAAAAAAAGAGGTAGATAACAGCTTAAGATGCATTTAACTAAGACAACCAAAGTGATGAGACCAATGAAACGGCAGAAAAACATCAACTGTAACGGCAAAGTGAGAGTAGGTAGATATAATTACCCTTTATTACCGATATATATAACAACTATGCAATAAAGCTGCAACCCGGCCATGGCTACCAAAAACTAAGTACTTGGTATTACTAGGATTTTGTAAACTGAGAATACTAGTAATTTAAGAGAAAGCCCGTGACACCATGCAAGTTTAACCAGATGAACCTATATCGATGGACTTGACCTCAGGCTTCTTCTCTTCTTGCTTAGGCACAACAATAGTAAGCACACCATTCTCCATGTTAGCCTTAATCTCATCCATCTTGGTATTATCCGACAACCTGAAGCTACGAATGAACTTTCCGCTGCTCCTTTCCATGCGATGCCAATTATCAGTCTTCTCCTCCTGCTCTCTCAACCTCTCTCCGCTGATCTTCAGGATTCTGCCATCTTCAACCTCAACTTTAACCTCCTCCTTCTTGAGCCCAGGAAGGTCAGCCTTGAAGATGTGGGAATCTGGGGTCTCTTTCCAGTCAATTCTTGCATTAGTGAAGGCAGCAGTTTCCCCAGACGTGCCAATAGGAATATTTGCTACGGTGCTCGAGAATGGAAATCCCTCAAATGGGTCCCAAATGTCTAGAGAGAATGGGTCGAAGGTGTTGCTTCGTCGCCCACTGAACATGCTAGGAATCAAAGCCATGATGATAAACCCGTGTTGATTACTAGATACAGAGGCTCTTTTGGTGATGACAAACTTGGTCCGATGGAGACAGGGGATGACGAGGTACCTTATATACGAGGCAAAGAGGGAAGATTATAGTTATCTAAAGCGTCTAGGATATGCTTGAATCTTTCGCACTGAACATGCTGTTTTTTATTTATTTATTTATTTTTTGCCCCCCGGGGGGGGGGGCGGGGGGGGGGGGGGAGAGCTATGTTGTACAAATTTCCACAAGCCGCTTCGTTTTTGTTTTCCATTCCAGATGTTGAGAGCTACAACTATCTACGTGTCTAAGGAAGAAAATCCTTGGATTGGATTTTAGATCCGATTTCATTAATATAAGCCCAATATTATAAAAGAGACAGTCCATGAAGTGTGGATCGGACAGCTTGCCCAGATTTCTTGAATTCGGGCTTCTGGAGGCTTGAATATGAGGATAGTACTTGAAAGCAAGTCCAAATTAATGACCAAAAAACAAAAAAGGGGCATATACGAGACTGTAAAATTTTTTCAAATTTGAATTGCTAAAAATTTTTAGAAACTTATTTGAGTAATTAGCAATTTCATTTCGAGTATTAGATTATTATACTAAAAGTCTAAAACTGAACTTTATCTACAAGTGGAACCACTTAGACAGAAGCAGTGGCAAAGGATAATGACTTTGAAATCTGTAGCATGTGATCTTTGATGATTTATGGAAAGATGTGATTCATGCATTCTAATTTTTTGATTCATATATTTCACATAAATTAATATACTCATGATTCATAATAGTTAAATTTTTTATAAAAAATAATAAACCCAAATAATAAAGGCTATAACACTTTAAATTATTTTAAAATTTTCTAATAAGGACTTTTAATCCGGAGAATTAAAAAATAAAGTAGAATAGAGTTTATAAATCATTTCATACTATAAAATTTGGACCAAAGTAGAGCTTCGACCCTCACCCTGTATACCCAGTACTAATCAAATTCCTAGATTACAAGGATAGCATTCAGGTTCCAGAAGGCAAAGGCTTCAACACACACCCAATTAAACAGAGCAAATAGTCTTTCCGCTGTATAAGATAAGGGTCAGATTCAAATCCGCAATTTGATAATTTAAAATCGATAATTTTGGATTTTTTTTTAAAGGAATCTTCCTACCAAATTCAATTTCAAATAATAACAATCCAAATTTGATTCCTAATTTAAATCAGTAATTCGATATTTGAATTTAGTATCTGAAAAAAATAAAAAAAAATTTATTAGAAAAAAGCCTCCATGTACATTTGGAAAAAAAAAAAAGCTCCTCAGGTACTTCAGCCAAGCATAAAAATACTCTTCTGAATATCTAACCCAAGGAATTGTTATGGTCATTATCAAATTAATTTTCACCTCTATAGCTAATCAATTGTAGAATAGCTAGCCTTTCCATATTTAGCATCCTATGACATTTAATTCATTTGTTCATAAGGTACA
Source organism: Mitragyna speciosa (assembly GCA_024721245.1). Classification (NCBI taxonomy): domain Eukaryota; kingdom Viridiplantae; phylum Streptophyta; class Magnoliopsida; order Gentianales; family Rubiaceae; genus Mitragyna; species Mitragyna speciosa. The sequence goes on from CM045552.1 coordinate 3,756,815, forward strand.
GTAACTTGTTTGTAAGCAATATACAAATGAAATAAAATATGCTGTTTGCTATCCCATTTTATTTCTTCGGTGGACTTTTAAAACTACTATTAGATCAGTTTTAGAGATGATTTTTAATAAACGTGCATGTTAGTTTAAAATTTTCTAAAACCATTTTCCAGTTCCAGACTACAAAGCCAAATAGAAAGAGTCGAGAAACAATATAAAATAAAATACTAATCGCGTGGACCACGAGGGCACATCAGCGTGCAACGAGGTCAATGTCAGGAGGATCAATTGCTATTTGCGAGCGCCATATTTTATAGTTCTCTCAGGAGGTTTGATTTCCATCGACAACTTATGCTTCCAGTGGCTCAATCATTAAGTCTTGTCCGGTCCCTATAAGTAACAGGCCTGAGTAACTGTCTCACTGTGAGTTTTTACCCCATTAACAACAATTGAAACATTCATCTGAATCCGAATTCAGAGAGATTGCAGTTGCTAATGGGTTCTCAAGGTGCAAATTTACCACCCCATGTTCTCATATTTCCATTGCCAATTCAAGGCCATGTCAACTCTATGCTCAGGCTAGCCGAGCTTCTCTGCCTTGCTGACCTGGATATAACATTCATTGTTTCTGAATTTAGCCACAATCGCCTTCTTAAGCACACCTCTGTTGCATCTCGTTTTGGTCGCTACCCTGGTTTTCGATTCCAATCCATATCCGATGGCCTTCCTGATGACCATCCCCGTGCAGGCGAGCGAGTTATGGATATCATGCCAGCAATAAAAAACGTAACAGGGCCGCTGTTCAAGCAGATGATGATTGAGAAAAATTGCTTCGTTTCCCCCACCCGAAGGCCTATTACTTGCATCATCGCTGACGGGGTTTTGAGTTTTGCTGGCGATTTTGCCGAAGAGAAAGGAATTCCCCTCATTTACTTTCGTACTGTTAGTGCCTGCTCATTTTGGGCATGTTTCTGTATGCCTGAACTCATCGAAGCTGGAGACATCCCCCTAAAAGGTACACTAATTAGTTTCTCATCGTCCGTGACTCCATATAATGAAACTCGTAATGTTGAACAAGATAATGCCTAAAATTATTTCTAATTCGCACATTATACAGTGCCATTTGTATATTGATTGATCGACTGATTAAGTGCTAGTAACTTTTGGTTAATCTATTTAGTTTTGCTTTCAATTGAAATGCACGAAATGCAATATATTTTTTTTGATAGTAAAATAAAATATATATGAAGGTGAGGGTATGGACCTATTCGTCAAAAGCGTTCCAGGAATGGAAGGTTTCCTCAGGCGTCGGGACCTTCCTGGATTTTGCCGTGTCCACGACATCAACGAGCCAAAACTCCAAATACTAAAAAGCGAGACTAGACAGACTCCCCGAGCCCAGGCGGCCATTTTGAACACTTTTGAAGACTTGGAAGGACCAATATTATCTCAGATTCGTAAATACATGCCAAGACTCTACACAATTGGACCAAGCCATTCCCACCTGACAGCCAGACTCGAAGCCGAAAACATTAAAACCTCAATTTCTTCAGGCAGTTTCTGGGAAGAAGACCGAAGCTGCGTAGCCTGGCTTGATTCCCAGCCCCCAAAATCAGTAATCTATGTAAGCTTCGGAAGCATTACAGTCGTGACAAAAGACCAACTCCTGGAATTCTGGTACGGATTAGTTAATAGTGGACAGAGGTTCCTTTGGGTCATGAGACCTGATTCCATCATGGGAAAAGACGGGGAGAGTCAGATTCCCGTCGAACTACAAGAAGGCACCAAAGCAAGGGGTTACATGGTTGGCTGGGCTCCTCAGGAGGAGGTATTGAATCACTCTGCCATTGGAGGATTTTTGACTCACAGCGGATGGAACTCGACTTTGGAGAGTATTGTGACTGGTGTGCCTATGATTTGTTGGCCATACTTTGCTGACCAAATGATTAACAGCAGGTTCGTGAGTGAAGTTTGGAAGATTGGATTAGACATGAAAGATACATGCGATAGAGTCATCATTGAGAAGATGGTGAGGGATCTAATGGATGTGAGGAAGGATGAATTCTTGCCGAGAGCGGATGATATGGCGAAATTGGCTAGAAAGGCTGTAAATGAAGGTGGATCCTCGTACTGTAACTTGGATGGCCTGGTTGAGTATATAAAATCGATGGTAGTATGAAAAAGGGAATTTGTTGAAGTCTGTCCTCAAATTGGACACGTATGAAATAATTAAGGTACTTGAATACATTATTGGGGAAGGGAATCAAGAGATCAAACATGTTAGCTTTCAAATTTTCAATTAAAATTGGTATATTTTCTTTTTTCTTATTGGATTTGGGGAGCGTTTGGTCAATTGGATGGAAGAGTTATTTGTAACGTTTGATTTCATTAAAAAAAAAAACTTTTATGTGTCTGCAATCTAAAACGAGAAATGTTTACTATGTGTTTAGTTTATCAAAACATGTTAAATAACATGTTTTGGTGACTCTTTAAAATATCCGTACAAACTGAATGAATATTTTTACATCATTATACCTAATAAACAAAACAGAATTAAAACTCGAATTTGCTGACCATGTGACAACAAATAAGACAGATTAATTTTAGGTTATACGATAGGCTTTCTAAACAGTTTTCTTGTATTTTGAGGGAGACATTACACAAAGTATATTAGGAATCCAAACGGAACCAAAGTTGGACGGCCAACGTCCAGATACGCCAACTACAGCACAACGTTTTCTTGAATATTTCACATTCATTCGTGAGACGAAAGTTCATGTGAACTGTTAATTGTCGATATGTACGCTGGATCCTAATTTTTGAATTACTTGTTACGAAATAACCAAAAAAAAAAAAAATCTACCTAAAAGTGCCCAATTATTTGAAACAATTAACAGAAAATTGCCTCGGTCCCAGATTCAGGAAGATGCATTTATTTAAAGAGACAAATGCTTACCTACCCAGATATTGAGATTTCTCATTTTGATCTCTTTCTTGGCACACTCCTCTTGTTAATGGCAGACCGAATGACGATGTAAAGTATCTGTTAACCACTTGCACTAAACTCGCGAAACACGAGAAAGTCTTTGCTCTGTACTCTGCAATGGATGTGCAATGACTAGAGAGATCACATTCTTTAATGGTGGAAATGATGGATAAAGTTTATTAAATTTGGACAACGTTGCACTCATCTACCTAAACAACGTAAGCTCACTTTTCCAAATATGCGATCAAAATAAACAATTGAAGAACTTTTGGACATTCACCAATTGTTACGATTGTCAGGAAATCAACACAGTTGAAGCCACTGATCAACCAATAAATTATTAGATCACGAATTTTCAATTGCGATTTGTAATACTAATTTTTTTTTATTACGGTCAACTAGGAGATTTGATTTACAATTGTAACAATGAATTTTTTATGGCTCAAGCATTAAGATCTTGTCCGCTCAGTTCCTTCAAGTAATGAAAGTAGAAGAGTAGCCATCTCCAAGTTTCTATTCATAAGCAACTAAACATTGACCATCTGGATCTGAAAGACTGAAGTTGATAATGGGTTCTCAAGGAACAGATTTGCCGCCTCATGTACTCATATTTCCATTGCCAATTCAGGGCCATGTCAATTCCATGCTCAGGCTGGCGGAACTTCTCTGTCTTGCCGAAGTAGATGTAACTTTCATTGTTTCTGAGTTTTGCCATGATCGCCTCCTCAAGCATACCAATGTTACTGCGCGTTTTGCTCGCTATCCAGGTTTTTCTTTCCAAAGTATAACGGATGGACTTCCTGATGACCATTCCCGAGCAGGCGAGGGATTTGTGGATATCATGCCTGCTGTAAAAAGGGTGACTGCACCTTCATTCAAGCAGATGATGATTGAGAAAAATTGCTTTGCCTCTGCCACCCGAAGGGCTACTAATTGCATCATAGCTGACGGAGTTTTGAGTTTCACTGGAGATTTTGCTGAAGAGAATGGAATTGCCCTTGTTTATTTTCGCACAGTCAGCGCCGCCTCATTTTGGGCCTGTTTTTGTATACCTGAACTCATTGAAGCTGGAGAAATTCCCCTCAAAGGTACATCAATTTCCATTATGAATTTGATTAATTTGCTGAATTTCTTTCAATTAAGATGTATCAGATAACATATCAAATGTGCAGGAAATGGTATGGACCTAAAGGTCCAAAGCGTGCCAGGAATGGAAGATATTATCAGGCGTAGGGACCTTCCAAGTTTTTGTCGTGTCAATGATCTCAATGAGATAACTTTCCAAATAGTAAAAAGCGAGAGTCGACAATCTCCACGAGCACAAGCTTTCATATTGAACACTTTTGAAGATTTAGAAGGACCAGTATTATCTCAGATCCGTAAACAATTGCCAAGACTCTACACAATCGGACCAAACCATTTCCACCTGACATCCAGACTAGTGTTGGCTGCAAAAACTGATCAAACTTCAATTTCTTCAGGCAGTTTATGGGAAGAAGACCGGAGCTGCTTAGCCTGGCTTGATTCACAGCCGCAGAAATCTGTAATCTATGTGAGCTTCGGAAGCATTACCGTAGTGACAAGAGAGCAACTCTTGGAATTTTGGTACGGTTTAGTGAATAGTGGAGTGACGTTCTTGTGGGTCATAAGACCTGATTCCATCATGGGAGAAGACAGCAGGAATCGGATTCCGCCTGAACTAGAAGAAAGTACAAAAGCAAGGGGCTATATGGTCGGCTGGGCTCCGCAGCAGGAGGTTTTGAATCACCCTGCTATTGGAGGATTTTTGACTCATAGTGGTTGGAATTCGACAATGGAAAGCATGACGGCTGGTGTGCCAATGATATGTTGGCCATATTTTGCTGACCAAACCATCAATAGCCAGTTTGTTAGTGAAGTTTGGAGGGTTGGATTGGACATGAAAGACACATGCGATAGAGTCATCATTGAGAAGATGGTGAGAGAGCTAATGGTTGTGAGAAAGGATGAATTCTTGCAAAGGGCAGATGGTATGGCCAAACTGGCAAGCAAAGCAGTTACTGAAGGTGGTACCTCTTATAATAACTTGGACGGCCTTGTTGAGTTTATCAAATCAACTGTTTTCTAAATGGGACATGGCTCGATGCTTTTGGCTTTTTCATCATTCAACAGTTGACGAAGTTAGCTCTTGGTTTTGAGATCACGCTTGACAAAAAATTCAGCAGTAAGTAACTTATTGTTAAACTTGAAATTCATGTTTTGAATTCCCAAATGTTGTTCTTTGTTGATTGGACATGTTCCAACCAATTGAAAAATGTAATTTTTATCCGTTAGTGGTCTCAAACTTTATGGGAAAAAAAAAAGACTATAATTAGCCTATTTTCTTTTTTAAATAATTTAATCTTATTGAAGTAATAAATGATTAGAAGTTCCTTCAATCTTTTGGTCTTAATAAAGACAAAATATTTTTGTAGTTAATAATCTCTTTTAGTGGATTCCATTCAATTAGATATTACTGTCAATCACTTTAGTTATCGGTAAGTGGGCCTTCTGTGTTTTTAGTGTCTTTTTGTTTTCAAGGTGAAACGGGGCGCAGATCAGAACTCTAATGAAGACAAGGTCCAAGAATGTAGGGTTTTTATTTGGGCCCAGTTCAGCCACATGCTGGGCTGTGAAATCCTGTTGATTTCAATCTTGAATTCTGACTCGTACCAAAACAAATTTGAATCTTCCACGGAACGATAATTCACCAGAATATTTATGTAGATAATTCATATTCAAGCTGTGGTGTGGGCTTGTAGAAGTTATTAAGCTATTTTTCATGCTTGCATCTTAATCATTAAATGTTAAAAGACCATTAAGCACACACTCGATCCACAGAAGTAGAGTTCGTCTTCAAGTCTGCAATAGCTAATCAGCATTGCATAAAAAGGCCATGGGAGTTAATCTATAGAGCTTAGTGTTAAGTACAAGGAACACGAATGTGAATATGAAGTTATTTTATCCTTTACTAACATTTGTGGACAAGCAATATGCTACATTACCAAAGATAACGAGTTATCCTACTCACTTCGCAAACAAAATGTGGCTAGTGCCAATAATTTTTGATTGATGAATGGTCCAAACATCCATTATATAACAAAAGAACATGCATATGTATAACCTTGGTTTTATTGTTGAGGTGAAAGAAGAGTAAAGTTTTGTTCTATGGAATTTAACTTTCAATAACAAATATTATGTTGTTCAATCGTTAAAGGGCAAAATAAAGTAGAAAAACTACGAGTTATCTTATCATAAATTGGGTCCTCAGTGGTAAATATTGAAAACACTGAACTTTGTTAACATTTTTATATATCGTTGGGTCTGTTGGTGGGACTCGTAAACTCAGTTTATTTTAAGAAAATTTAAAAAACTACAGCTTGATGTCACTCTCACATGCTATTATAGGGTGGTGTCTCTCTCACATGTTTTTCCTCGTTATAATCTTTTCCCTTGTGTTGAAAGTTAATATTACCTAATATTTCTACCAAAAAACATCACTACTACTTGATGCTCGTTCTGCAAAATTTCCAACTAAATTCGTAACCTTTGACTTCATTATTGGGATGAAACAACCGCAACATTTACACAAAACCACATAGAGGGATTATTGGGATGAAACAACCGCTACATTTACACAAAGCCACATGGAGGGTTTGAAGATTGACTTTGATCTTCCTTGGGTGGTTGGGTTTAAATTCTAAACCGTATGGTATGGCAGAGGCGGTTCTTGACTGCGATGTATATGCCACATGCATGCAACAGGAAGATTACTTCAGACTTGCGGATTTTCATGGACAAGATAACTTATTGTTACCCACCTATGATCCTCTTTTGTTAGTATTACTTCAAAATCGAACAGAACAAGATATTGCCGCTTTCCCAGGCTATTGACTTTCCTGTATGCCCGTGCATTCAAAGATGGAAAAGGATCAGATTCGCGATCCTTTGTCACCAATCCTATGCAACAATGGGACTATTGTTGAAAATTCAATGCAATTATGTGCCAGCAATTAAAACCATTGTCTACCCAGCACTTCTAGCAGTCAGAATCAATATTCACTGGGTAACAATACAGTACCTGAAGGCGTATGAGTTGGCTTGGTATCCTACTACACTGGTTAACTATGAGTGTAATACGATGTAACGCCGTAAATTGTAACACCGAACCTAGTGCCCTATAAGATATAGTGTGAAACTAGAAAAATGAACAAATGGCTTCGACCCTTCTTCGCAAGCGCCTTGCGCATTTTTATTGGCTGAAAACTAATAAATAAGCAAACTGTAACAAAATAACTAGAGAAGAGAATGAGCCAAAGAAGATTTCTAAAAATTATAAGTAAATCCAAAGAAAATTAAAATTTTGTACAAATCAATTCAAAATATTAAAATTTTTTTTCTAAACAAATTCAAAGAAAGTTTAATAATCATTCACAAATTCTATTGTACAATAAAATATATATTCTTTTATTATAACACATATTTAATCCAGAAATTAGATTTTTTTTTTCACATGTGTAAAACTTAGAGCTTGTGATTAACTAATTACTAATAGTAGTCAACTGTTTCGTAGTGGAAATAGAGTGTGAAAAAAAAAAAAGGAAAAACATAGAAAATAAATAAAAGGTAAATAGAAGGGAAAAAAAATTAAAATAGCATGAGTAATTTTGTCCCACATAGAGGTGTTTTCGCATTCAATTTGTTAAGTTATATAAACGAGCTGAACTCAAACTTTCACGAGTCGAAGTCGAGCTATATTCTTAAACAGTTCAGTTCGAATAATAGCTCTACACTTTAGTGGTATTATTCGAATAAAATCAAACCGAGTACCTTGTGTTCGAATTCGTGTTCGTTTAATAAACGAATTGACTCTAGCTCGCTCGTGTGATCAAAATTTGTGTTTGAACTCGGTTTGTTAAGGTATACGAATGAATCAAATTCGAATTTTTATAAGGCAAGTCAAACTATGTTCGTGAACAACTCAATTCGAATAACAGCTATAGTTCCACACATGAAGAAGTGAATAACTCTGGCTACAACTTTCTCGAAGGGAGCAAAATGCAACTAGGGTCATATACTGCCTTTTCTTTGGTTAAAGCTGGAATTTTTTGCTATAGAAATTTCTGTTACTGTTGACTTTTTGAGAAAAAAAAAATTTTTCTGTTACTTTTTCTCCTTTCAATTTTTGGGTGATCATTTAATATAGTTTTGCTGTACGCCTGCTTTTGCTTTTCTGCTGTTCTGTCTCGTGACTTCAGGACTGGTAGTAGGATTTTCTTCATTTTTTTTCTCTCATGAATCAGAAGGGTACATAAAAATACTGCCAATTTGTTTTTTGCAATGTGGAAAATGAGTTCATGGATGATATCTTATGATTGATGTCATGTGATTTAGCCTTACGGTTAATAACACTTTGCCCCCTTAGCGGTATAGGGGAATCACACTTTACCTCCTAACCTTTAAATTTATATATTTTGCCTCCTAATCAATTAGGTGAGAGAAAATTTGGTTAAAAGAAATAGTTAAATGACACAAATACCCTTGACTTAACAAAGAGAAAAATTTTTAAAAATAAAACTCATTCGTTACAATATTTTATAAAAATATTTATGAAAAACTTTCAAATAAAATAAACTACTGAATTTTAGATAAATTAAATATGAAAAATAATTAACAAAAAATGTGACAATGATATCATAAAAGAGTATACTTCTTGTACTATTGGAGAGAACTTGTACTAATTTCTTACCAAATAAAAGTTGTACTTTTATGAATGTAAAGCTAAAATTGAACCTTCTGATTTTTTTTATTGATTTAAGGAAAATTCTTAATTTACAAAAAAATCTCAATTTTAACTTTGCATTCACAACAGTGCAATTTTTATTTGGTAAGAAATTAGTACAAATCCTTTCCAATAGTACAAGAAGTATACTCTTTTATGAGATCATTGTCACATTTTTTGTTAATTATTTTTCATATTTAATTCATCTAAAATTCAGTAGTTTATTTTATTTGAAAGTTTTTCATAAATATTTTTATAAAATATTGTAACGCCTAAGTTTTATTTTTGAATTTTTTTTTTTGTCAAGTCAAGGATATTTGTGTCATTTAACTATTTTTTTAACTAAATTTTCTCTCACCTAATTGATTGAAAATAAAATGTATATATTTAAAGGTTAGTGGGCACAGTATTATTAACCCTTGGCCTTATTAGCTTTGTATAGTTTTGCAGAACTTTAAAGCACAAAAACGAATCTATCAAATCTATATCGCTGTTGCTGACCAAATTGGCTGTCTCAACTTCGTGACTGAAGTGAACTATTGACAGGACCAATTCCAACATCATATTAGCAAAAGATTTTTGGAAAGGAAAAGGTAGACAAATCTAATGATTGATGTCAAACACGTTCTTTTTAGATCTACTTTCTAAAAAATTGGTTGAAATTGAATTATGTAACAAACATGTTTTGTTTTCCATTTTTTAAGAACAGAAACGAGAAATAAATTTTGATTTGCGCCGGGGAAAGGAAAAAAGAAAAAAAGAAAAAAGGAGATGATAAAGCCAGCACAACTTTTCTTAGGGTACAACTTGGAGGCCCCAACTAAAAAGTTGCCAATTAGAAACCAGAACAACTTAAAGCCAGTCTGCCAAACCAAACCATAAAGGACTTTGACATCTAAAGGTGAAACAAAATATACACGAATGTCAAAACACCATTATGATATGCATAAATAATATAACATGCCGGCGTCAAAGACTAGAAAACCTGGAGTCCGGACTTGGTATTGTAGTATTTTGGGCTCCAATGTGAAAAATATTACCCTAAACGAAAGTACATTGAATTTCTGATCTGGGCTCCTACGTGTATAATATTACCATAAATGAAAGGACATTGAATTGTGATCTAGATTTCGCCTAACCTGTACCTGTCGCCGATGAATTTTCTTGTTTTCTTGGATTTAATATTGAATGGAGTAGATGAAAATCAGACGATATCTACATAAGATGTTGGTAGATACGTTGAAGATTTGGCACGACTATAAGGAAAGGGACGAATTAAAAGTACTTGAGACCATGTCCACGAGTCAATCACCATCAGTTTATTATAATCAAATCTTATCTTCAATTATGCAATCAGCTTGACTATTGTAAACACGATAAAGAAATTACATCGCTGTATAGCTCACGTGTTCTTTTGTAAACATTTAAAGAAGGACCACATAAAAAGTCGCAAATTAAAAGGAAAGAAATTTGCATTCTGGGCAAGGAGATTTGATTTTCTTGATTTCGTGAAGTCATAACAGATGTGAAGGATCATATTGCCTTCACTTCTCAACAACATAATTCTCAGTTTCTCACAAAAGCGAATCATATCTGTAGATCTTCTCCAATAATTAATCCTGACAAAGGGAATCATATCTATTGATGCAGAATCCAAAAAAATATTTGCTCACGTAACCACGAAACAAAACAAAGAAACATTGCACACATTTCCTTATCAACCATGTGATGTCCATGTTCGATGGATATTACCAACACAAGGAGGGATTGAGGACCATGCTTTCTGAAGCTTTCAGCTATTAAACATTTGTTGTGTTACGACTAAAACATGTCAATTACTCATTTCAACTCGTGCCATTTCTTACTCGTTTTAAATATATATGAAATAATCAATGGTATTGATGAGTTTCTAATCTTCTTTGATTAGTCGTATAACCAGTTAGATACATAAACGATTGTTTAAGTTGTGCATGAATTGGTCCCCAAAGTACAGCTATAAATACATGGTTGCGTAATGTCCATATAATTGTCCAAAAGGATAATGTACTCTAAATCTATCGTGTTGTTGTGATTCACAAGGGTTGTTCATAATGGCTTCAATTGGACTGGTAGTTTGATCAAATGAAGTTGCGGGATGGCAACTGCCCTTCAATATACACTAAAAAAAAATTGTGGAATAGCCTTGAATTTACATCATTCTTACAATTGCCGTCATAATAAACATGTACTGAGTTGTTGGTATTTGTTTCTTTAAATTTTTTTTTAACCGTTTTGAGAAGAAGTAATTATCATTCCAATGATGCATCAAAGTCAATTGCTGACTTTTGGTTTTACTATAAATATTAACAACTTATAGGTTCCATTAAAAATGATTTATAAACATAATACAAATTCCTGTAAATTTGCGGTGTGGAAGCAAGTCATCCTTCTCACTGTTCCAAGGCAACCAACCCCCCAGGAGTTTGGCTGCTGAGAAGAAGCTCTCATAATATTTGGATTGAATTGTTGCTAGAAAAATTTGCGAATAATTAAAAACCAGCAGCCAAAGCAAGTAATATAAATAAGTATTGTAACAAACTAATTTGATTCTTGTACGTATTTATCAACTCTAAACTTTCTGACATGCCACTCTACTTTTTTCTAACTTCCTATATCTTTTTTACTATACATACACACACACACACACATATACATATATACATACATATACATATATATAAATACACACACACACATACACATATATATAGATGTACAAACACACACACACACACACACATATATATATAGATCTATGTATGTATGTATATATACTTGACTACAAATGCGAAGTGCAAACTATTTAATGCAATACTAACAGTAATTGCCGTGTCCAAGTGAAAATGTTTTTATCAATATGATGATAAACAAATTAATTAACTTGTGACTCTACTGAACTTTCTTTGCTAATACTAAAGTGACTCCGAATAATACAAGTAAGAAAGATATAAAAAAAAAAAAAAAGAATTTTGATAATCGAACCAAGCAACTCAAGGTATAACTTTACTCATGGTATTCATGTAAATTTGTCAAAAAAGCCACTTTGAATGAAATAACCCACGTTACAGTTGAGATCCTCAACGTCATTTTTTTCAATGTCAATTTAGTATCATTCACAAGCAACACTTTGTATTCATACTCTAATAATTATCTGACTTATCTAAGTGTGAATGCAAAATGACACTTGCTTGTGAATGACACTCAATTAGCATTGGAAAAAGTGGCATTGAAGATTCCAACTGCCCACATTAACGTCTGGTAATATATCAACATTAACTACTCAAGATTTTTCATTAAATGCTAATTTGTGTTAATGAAAGCTATCTTTTTCTATCAAAAAAATAAAAATTATCCTCTACATCACTAGACCACCAATTATTACATAATTCTTTTCTAGTACTAAAGTGACTTCTAATAGTATAAATAAGAAAGATAGAAAGGAAGAATTTGATAATCGAACCAAGCAACTCAAGGTATAACTTTACTCATGGTGTTCATGTAAATTTGTCAAAAAAGCCACTTTGAGGCTAGACTTAAAAAAAAAAAGCCACTTTGAATGAAATAACCCACATTAACATTCTGTCCAATATCAACATTAACTACTCAAGATTTTTCATTAAATGCTGATTTATGTTAATGAATGTCACCTTTTTTATAAAAAAAAAAAGTAAATGATATTAGTACTCTTTGAAAAAACTTACACACTCATTCTCTTTTGCATTAGATAAAGGGAAGGAATGATTGACGCTTTTTGATGAGTGCTAATATCATTTAATATAAAAAAAAAAGCGTAAAACTTATACTCTATAATTGCATCACTAGACACCCCCAAATCTTAAATAATTCTTTTCTAGTACTAAAGTGACTCCTAATAGTATAAGTAACAAATATAAAAAGCAAGAATTTTTATAACCGAGCCAAGCAACTCAAGCTGTAACTTTACTCACGGTGTTCATGTAAATTTGTCAAAAAAGCCACTTTGAATGAAATGATCCACATTAACATCCGGTCATATATCAACATTAACTACTCAAGATTTTTAATTAAATGCTGATTTGTGTTAATGAAAGTTATCTTTTCCAAAAAAAAAAAAAAAAAAACCTCTATAATTACATCACTAGACCCCCAAATCTTAAATAATTTGGAGCCATCCTCAAATTGCGTGAACCGCAATCCTACCTTGAAACTAGTATAAAATGACTGCATGCATGAGTCTGTACATTCCATCAGTTTAATGTACAGCTACCTTCCAAACACAGCAGCCAATTGAGGTCCCAAAAGGGCAGAGTCCAATATCTAGCCTAACAATTGAGGCCAGCTGTAGAAAGCATATTCTTAAATGGGCAATCAACAAAAATTGTCCACTCCTCATGTCCTTTTTTTCCCATTGCCCCTTCAGGGGCCTGTGAATTGCACGCTGAAACTGGCCGAGGTTTTCTGCTTCTATGACCTTGAAGTTACTTTCCTTAACACCGACCACATCCAACGTCGCCTGCTGAATTACACTGACATTTCTTCCCGTTTTAAGCCATATTCTAAAAGCTTTCGCTTTGAGACAACACCTGATGGATTGCCAGAAGAGAACCCACGGACAGGAGAACAGCTTGGGGAGTTACTGGATTCCATGGAAGCCGTGAGCTTGCCAATTTTCAGGGAGATAGTAAGGTCTGGTGTGCTTGGTTCTGATACTCAAAATCCACTTACTTGCATTATTGCAGATGGAGCTTTCAGCTTTGCAGTTGATGTTGCTGGAGAGTTTGGAGTTCCAGTGATGTATTTCGATACCATCAGTCCTTGTGGGCTCTGGTCGTTCCTGTGTGCTAGCAAGCTCATTGAATCAGGGGAATTCCCTTTTACAGGTGACTTGATTACTCTTGATTTTATTTCCCCCCTATTATAAGATTATATGTATTGCTTCTAATTGTTGGCAAAACATTGGTTTATATTTACAGATTTATTTTTAAAATGAGTACACATGATTAAGTTTGACGTGACATCATTTTCATGGAATATATAATGATGTATTTGTTTACATTCATAATCATCTATATTATATGTTACTATGAAATTTTGTTATCAAAATAAAGCATTATTCATCTTAAGAGGGTAAAGATTTTATCTATTATCCATTCAGTGTTGGTAGTGATGAAAACATAACTAAAGGCAACTGCCTTTTTTTTGCACCGCTTATAACCATTTTGTTTTCTCGAGGCTATATAACCATTTTGTGATACAAATAAGAATTTGGTATTCTTTGCATATTAGCTGAAAAATAGTGCTCAATTAATGTGTTAAAAGGGCACACAAATAGTAACATGTAACGTAAGATACCACTATTTAACTGCTAACATCATGGTACTCTGCAAGGGAAGGAACTCCTGCGTACAACATGCATTCATCTACTTGTCATTTGCCTATTTTTTTCTGGTGTTTCATCCATCCATACTATATCAAGTTTTCAGATTTAAAATCGTAATTAATTTGAGATCTAAAAATTAATCGATGCCTAAAGATACTACTATTAAAAGCCTATAGTGCCTAATACCATCATTTGTTGGTTTGCTAAGTGTGACTTATTAAACACATCAGATCAATTTTGGATTATCAATTAAAAGGAAAATTTCATCTTAAACGGGCTAGTAAGTATAACATCCTTGAACATCAATCAGATTAAAGTCAAGAATTTTACTCATTTATTTATGCAAGAAAGATATTAGTAAATCCAAAAACCTTCCGGGAACTTTCGTATTTAGGATTTGATAAGATACGACTAGATAACCAATGTTAGAATCTCATTTAGATGTTGCGTTGTGTTGACATTTCAAATTCGGAGGTCTTTGCTTCAGATTAAAAGAATCAAGTATTTTAACAGATTCTTTCATCGTTTACGTAGCTGAAGTAGGAAGAATCCTTTTCTATCAGTAACGTACTAATCATTCATTCTTTCATTAGTTTTTTTTTTTCTTAGAAATACATTAATAATTTATTGTCAGTTTGTTGAAAATTTCAGTCTAAAATGCATTACTTGGACCAAAAAACTAATCCATGAGACTTGTCACTTTAGCATTGCAATTGATCGTGCATGTCGTTTCTGCCTAAAGTTAATGTCCAAAAATTTAACACCTCCCAATTTTTGAGTTTTAACTGTCACAATCACTCCAGATAATGACCTGGATGCACCGATTACCAGCGTACCGGGAATGGAAGGTTTTTTCAGGCGTCGAGATCTCCCAAGCTTTTTCCGCATGAGTGACAAAGATGATCCATTAATCCAACGTGTTCTAAAAGAAGAACAACAAATGCGCCGATCCCAGGGGTTGATTTTCAATTCATTTGAGGACCTTGAAGGTCCCATACTGTCTCAATTGAAAACTATCACTCCAAACGTTTATGCAATTGGGCCACTTCACACACACATAAAGACTAGACTTGCTTTAGGAAAATCATCAAAACATAATCCCAACTCCAACTCCACAAATAGCATCTGGGAAGAGAACAAGTACTGCATTTCTTGGCTTGACAAACAACCAGCAAAATCAGTGATCTATGTTAGTATTGGGAGTCTTGCACTCATGGCTAAAGAGCAGCTCCTTGAAATCTGGCACGGTTTGGTGAATAGTGGGGTGCGATTTCTGTGGGTACAAAGACCTGGTTCCATTACAGGATTAGACGAGGGGAGTGGGATTCCATGGGAATTATGTCAAGCTACTATAGAAAGAGGGTGCATTGTGAGCTGGGCTCCTCAAGAGGAGGTTTTAGGACATCCTGCAGTTGGTGGATTTTTGACTCACAGCGGTTGGAATTCAACGCTGGAGAGTATAGTTGCGAAGGTACCAATGATTTGTTGGCCGTACTTTGCTGATCAACAGGTGAATAGTAGGTATGTGGGGGAGGTCTGGAAGCTGGGGTTGGACATGAAAGATACATGTGATAGAGATATTGTTGAGACACTGATTAGGGATCTTATGGAGGAGAAGAAGGACGAGTTCTTGCAAAATGTGGATCATATGGCCAAATTGGCTAAATTGAGTGTAAGCAAGGGTGGGTCTTCGTACAATGATTTGAACAATTTGATTGAGGATATCAAATTAATGAGTATTATGCATGAATCACAGAGGCGATCATGACGCATGCATGTGTTTTGCTAAAATCACTACTTTGTTGTAAGTAAATTTCTTTTCTTGTAGCCCATTTCGGTTGAGAAAGGGATAAGCTGGTGTAATGTTGTTTGTATCAATAAAATTTCTGCTTTTTATGTCTCTTTTCTTTAGCATACCTTATCCTGTGAAGACATGAACTTGTATCAACAAAATTACCCCAAAAAATTAAAGTTTTTGGCATTTATGTTCTTAATGATAGTTAAATCGAGTATAAAGAAATAAAATTCATTTGACAAACTATGGAGTTTCAAAATCTTTTTCCTTGCTGGAACCATCTAAAATTTATATCCAGAAGCATACATATTAGAACTAAAAACATGTTAAAATTGGTTTCCCTTCTAAGTCTGATCATGTGTATTTATTTAAATTTCTCGCTTGAAATTTCTAAAATGCAGATGTTTCCGATGGTAAAGAGAAATCTTGAATTTACTACTCTAGAAAAGTGGCATTTACCTTTAACAACTTAGAATCAGAAGGTGATTTGTTATATTTACAATTTAAGGTAGGGTCGTGACCGTATCATGTAATAATTTTCCCTGATACAACCCACAATACAACCTCCCCTTTGTATCGGATTTTGATCCCATGCTCCATTAATGAGCCTCCGCCAGGCCTAATTCATGTGGTGTTGTTACATATACCAAAACCATTTTTATTTGTGACGAATATTAATAAACTTTTAGTTAATAGTTTTTGCTACAATAATGTCTAGACTGCTTCCACCATTCCTTAAATTTGGTAAAGCTTTGCAGTTCTTACACGTATTGATTATAGTACTACATTGCAATCCAAACTGAATTGCAGTGCATTGCATTGGATTCCTTAAAGGAGAGCCTAACCAGCCGCCCATTGGATTGAGGCCTTCATTCCATCCCATTGGTGAATAAAATAGAAAAAATGAAGAGGTTGCCGTCAAGTTCTAGACTTCCAATTACAAAACTTCAAATCAAAGTTATTTATTCAAAGATGATCATAGAAATCACGTTCGGTTGGCAAAGACTTAAAAATTGATAAACTGAATTGCTTCATTGGACCGGTTATGACTTCAGCATATTTGGCGCTACATTTGCCATTATACAATTTATAAAGGTGACGTGTTATTGCAGTAAATAATATGATTTCTCTAACCCCACGTTTGGCACATAGGAATGGCTTGGAATGGAAAGTCTTTTCACCCAGAATAACATTTCACCTGGAATAGGTTGGAAAAAAAATTTCCATTCCATTGTTTGGTAATCAAAGTTAGAATGGAATATCTATTTCCTTTCCAATTTTTGGTATAATCATATTAAGATGTCAGAATGAAATAAAATATATATTGATTTGACTATTATGCGTTGAATTTTTTTAAAGTATAATTTTCTTTTGTGTGTGCACTATTATGTACCTAAAAGAAATTTTAACACTTTTAATTTAGTAATAATAATGTTCATATCATAAATAATTTAATTATATTAATTATTATTTTTACAATATAAATAAATAATTTATTTTATTTTTTTACTTTTTGGTAGTATAACTAGCAATGTAGAAAAATGTGCAATAATAAAATAAACTTATATTTTGTTACTTTTAATAATGCTAAACCTATTGGTATATATATTCGATAACCTAATTATAATTTGTAATATAAACAAAAATAGGTTGATAGATAAGAATACCAAAAATTAAGTCAACAAATTAATATTTACATATGAAATTAATCAATTGAAACATATCAGGAAGGGATTGTTAATTGCTATAAAATTTCTTTGTGCAAGACTAAAAAATTCTATAGGTGAAGAAGGGCAAGGAGGTTGAGAAATGTTTAAGTGGGTAGGATAATCATGATATCCCTTAAGTTTAGATTTCCAGGATAAAGTGGGAAAAGTCATTCTTTAGGTTTTGTTGAGAAATGACATTTTCAAGAAAAAGTTGGAATAAGCATTCATGGTAGAAAGGGCTTTCCAACTTAAAGAGCCCATATCAAACATGAGAATGGAATAGGTATGTTAGAAAGGCATTTCCATTCCAGGCCATTCCCATGTACCAAACGTGGGGTAAAAGAAATTCTCTTTGACATTAAATATATGGAGAATTATCATGGAACACTAATTGTGCTTTTAGATGTAGCAGAAAGAGGTGCCTTTATAGTTTTACAAATATGTAAATATATAAAAGCTAATGATACGTCTTAGCCAAAACTACTAATAAAATTAAGGTAAGTACTAAGTAGGAATCAATCAAATAGTTAACGCTAATAAAATATTACAAGATTTATAATTTAATATTCACGTGTGGAGAATTTCAGATCACCAAATTTTCTTCCTCCCTTTAGCCGTCGGGCATTAGCTAGAATGCTCTGCCTCTGCTTGCTGAAACCGAAAATGAATATTGAACTAATCCCACAGCAACAGTGGTATTTCTAATCTTAACTTAACTTTTCAGATAATCACAAAAAACAAACTTCCCAATGGATCAGAAACAATTGCCACCACATGTACTCATCTTCCCCCTGCCGCTACAAGGCCCCGTCAACTCCATGTTCAAGCTAGCATAGCTCCTCTGCCTTGCGGGTCTCCACATCACCTTCGTCGTCACCGAATACATCCACGGCCGGCTTCTGCGCTACACCAACATCCAGTCCCTATTCAATTGTTATCCGGGATTCCATTAAAGACTATCCCAGACGGTCTTCCTGATGATCATCCACGTTCAGGAGATAAATTCATGGTGCTGTTTGATTCTTTAAAGTCCAAAACCAAGCTACTGTTCAAGGATATGTTGACTTCTGGCTGCCTTAGCAACGAAACGCGGGGCCTATTAAATTCATTATAGCTGATGGACTCTTAGGATTTACTTGCGATGTCGCAAATGAGATCGGTATTCCAGTTGTTTATGTCCGAACACTTAGACCTTGTTGTCTATGGATCTTTTTTTGCCTGCCCAAACTCATCGAAGCTGGAGACTTACCCTTCAGCGGTAAGTTCACAGATCTTTATTTGTTTATTTTTCCCTGTTTTCTATGCGAGAAGCTAAAAGCCTGCATGGAGAAGCGCTAGTAATTCTTGATTGCCCATTATTTTAGCGTTTTAGAGGGTGAATTTGAGAGAGGATTCAAACAGTTATATTTTGTACAGGGGAGGACTTGGATGCTCTAATAAATAGTGTACCGGGCACGGAAAGTTTTCTCCGGCGGCGAGATTTGCCGGGGTTTTGCCGTTCAGGCAATTTAGATGACGAAAATATGCGGCTGTTTAGGACAGAGGGTCAAGAAAATTCAAGAGCCTATGGGCTAATGCTCAACACATTTGACGATCTGGACGGGGCCCATACTTTCTCAAATGCGTACGGTCTGTCCAAATCTGTACACTATTGGACCACTTTGCGCACCTTAAAACAAAACTCTCGAAACAAACGATGTTGCCGCCTGCCTCTTCTAGCAGCTTGTGGCAAGAAAACAGGAGCTGCATGACGTGGCTACATTCCCAACCATCTAAATCTGTGATTTACGTGAGTTTTGGAAGCATTGCAACTTTGACAAAGGTCCAGCTCATGGAGTTTTGGCACGGTTTGGTGAATAGCTGTTTTAGGTTCTTGTGGGTCATAAGGCCTGATTCTGTTGCCGGAGAAGATTGGAGGAGTCTGGCTTCTGAAGAGTTGCAGGAGGGTACAAAGAAGAGGGGATATATAGTTGGGCTGGGCCCCACAGGAAGAGGTCTTGGCCCACTCTGCTGTTGGTGGTTTCGTGACCCATAGTGGATGGAACTCTTCTTTGGGGAGCGTATATGCCACACTTCTTGGATCAGCAAGTGAATAGTAGGTTTGTGAGTGAGGTGTGGAAGCTTGGGCTGGACATCAAGGACGCGTGCGAGAGAACTATTGTTGAAGTAATGATAAGGAATTAATGGATGTTAGAAAAGAGGAATTTTCTCAAAGGGCTCATGAGATGGCCCAATCGGCTAGGAAATGCTTGAGTGAAAGAGGGTCGTCTTATTTAAACTTTGAACGATCGGTGAGGGACATTGAATCCCTGACTCAAGAAGACTAAGCAAGAACCCTTTTTTTTTTTTGTTGTCTTTATTTTGTTCCTTTCTGTTTTGGCCTTTTTCTCTTGGATGAGAAGGCGGGAGTTTTAAGATCTAAAAAGTTATTGATGCCTAAATATACTATTATAAAAACCCTATAGAGCCTACTATCATCTTTTGTTGGTTTGCTAAGTGTGACTTATTAAACATATCAGATCAAATTTGGATTACCAATTGAAAGGAAAATTGCACTTTAAACGGGTAGTAAAGTATGAGAACCGTGAAAAATTAATCAGATTAAAGTCAAGAATTTTACACACATCTAGTTATGCAAGGAAGATATATATATATATATATATATATTTTTTTTATATATTTTTGAAAGAACGCAAGAAAGATATAAGTAAGTTCAAATTTCAAAAACCTTCTGGGAATTTTCACAGCTAGGATTTGAAAAGATACAATTAAATAGCCTATGTTAGAATCTCATTTAGGGGTTGTTTGAAAACTCAACTTAATGTTGAAAATTAATAAATTAAGTACCTTTTGATTTAACACGTTTGATAACAAAATTTATTTTATCACTTAATATATAAAACATTTATTTAATTTGTGTACATAATTTTAAGTGAAAAGTTTGCACTTAATTTATTAAATTTTGATACTCTCTCCCCTTACACATACACACTCTCACTCTCACATACTCATCTATGCACACACATATACACACATACTCTTCCTCACATGAGTAATTTCTCTCTTATACACACACACACACATAGGATTGTCAATACGGCCTAGCCTGAAAAAAGCTCATGAACTTAACCTTATATCGGGTTGAGCTGAGCTGGGGCCTCACAAGGCTCAGGCCCGTTATAGGCCCGACTCATATATATAGACACACACAATGTACATATATATGTGTATATATGTGTATGTATATGTGTATATATGTGTATGTATACACGTATATATGTATGTGTGTGTGTATACACACACAGATACATATATATGTACATATGTATATGTACATATATAATATTATATATATACACAAACACACTATATTATATAGTATACTATATTATATATATTATATATCATAGTATTATTTTGGGGTTTATAAGTTAAATGATTTTGTGCCATAGGTGTAATTCACTTAACTTGTTTGCTGGAATAATCTAGAAGATAATACTCTTTTGTGCCATAAAATTTTCATTTGCTTTTTAATTAAATACGTACATCAATATGTGAATGAGGTATTTATGTTTAGTAGCAGTATCTTGCAGATGTATTTTGTGAACTTTTTACTTGAACACTTGTTAGTACACATTTTGATACAGTCATTTTTTACTTAATTACTTCAAAAAAATTTCTTTACTTTTCAAAAATAATTTTACACTAGAGGATTGTATTTATACACAGTAATATTAATTTGCTAATTAGTTTGTTTACATTCATCATTTTTGTGAGATTATTGAATTTTAGGAGTATTTCAAAAGTTTTAGACTTATACGCTCACAAGCTTAGGCTCACAATTTGAATATTTTGTGAGCCGAGTATGAGTTTCACATTTATAAGCCCGAAACTCATAGCCCGAAGCTCATAACTTGATTAAATATATGAGCTGAGTTTGAACTTGTTAAAACCCGGTTCATAGGACTCATTTGACACTCCTACACAAATATGCACATTTCTTTCTCACTTGTGCAATCTCTCTCTCTCTCTATCTCATATACACACACTTTCTATCATACACTTACAAACTCACACATGGATATACATACACATTTTCACACAAATACACATATTCTCTTCCCTTCCCCTCGCCCCCAACCCATTCTCTCTTCCCCCATTCATAGTTTCTCTGGCATAAACCAACATACTTTTTTGCACGTACACTTTTACACACACATACGCATATAAAGACTAGACTTGCTTTAGGAAAATCGTCAAAACATAATCCCAGCTCCAACTCCACAAATACCATCTGGAAAGAGAACAAGTACTGCATTTTTTTGGCTTGACAAATAACCAGCAAAATCAGTGACCTATGTTAGTATTGGAAGTCTTGCACTCATGGCTAAAGAGCAGCTCCTGGAAATTTGGCACGGATTGGTGAATAGTGGGGTACGATTTTTGTGGTACAAAAACCAGGTTCCATTAAAGGATTAGACGAGGGGAGTGGGATTCCCTGGGTATTATGTCAACCAACAGCAGAAAGATGGTGCATTGTGAGCTGGGCTCCTCAAGAGGAGGTCTTAGGACATCCTGCAGTTGGTGGATTTTTGACTCACAGCGGGTGGAATTCAACGTTGGAGAGTATAGTTGCAAAGGTACCGATGATTTGTTGGCCATACTTTGCTGATCAACAGGTGAATAGTAGGTCTGTGGGAGAGGTGTGAAAGCTGGGGTTGGACATGACATATACATGTGATAGAGAAATTGTTGAGGGAATGATTAGAGATCTTATGGAAGAGAGGAAGGATTAGTTCTTGCAAAATGTGGATCAGATGGCCAAATTGGCTAAATCGAGTATAAGCAAGGGTGGATCTTCGTACAATGATCTGAACAATTTAATTGAGGATATCAAGTTAACGAGTATTATGCATGCATCACAGTAGTCATCATGAGACATACATGTTTTCTGTTAAAATCACTTCTTTGTTGTAAGTAAATTTCTTTTCTTGAAGCCCATTTCGGTTGAGAAAGGGATAAGCTGGTGTAATGTTGTTTGTATCGACAAAATTTATTGCTTTTTATGTCTCTTTTCTTGAGCATACCTTATCCTATAAACACATAAACTTATATCAATAAAATTACCCAAAAAAATTAAAGTATTTAGCATTTACGTTCTTAATGATATTTAAATCAACTATACAGAATAAAATTCTTTTGACACACTAAGCAGTTTCAAAATCATTTTCCTTGTTGGAACCATCTAAATTTTATATCTTGAAGCATACATATTAGAACTAAAAGAATGTTAAAATTGGTTTCGCTCCTAAGTCTGATCATATGTACTTAATTAATTTTCTGGCTTGAAATTTTTACAATGCAGATGTTTCCGATAGTAAATAGACATTTTGAATTTACTACTGGTGAAAAATGAATTTTACCTCTAACAACTTAGAATCAAAACGTGATTTGATACATTTACAATTTAAGCTCTAGAGTATAAATAATTAAAAATTATCCCAAATTAATCAAAGTACATGCAAGAAATAAACATAAAAATAGGTGAAATTAATTGTTTAATAAATGTCTGATTGACTTATGCACTTATTTGTTAGTTCCGTTTAGATCCCCTTTTTTCAATTTAAGGGAAATTCTAAGGAAAAAAAAGGAGAACTTTTTGAGAGTCGGAATAGAGAGCTCAATTTAGGGGCAGCTTGGTTCATGGGTATCGGAATCGAGAATTAGAATGAATCCTTTATAGGTTGCTTGTTTGGAGGGAATGGGAATTGTGGAATCGGAATCATTTCTGAAAATTTGAGAATCCTCCATTCCCGAGTAAATTGGAGGGAATCGGAATCATTTCTAAAAATTTTGCAACTTTGACTTTTTTTTAATTTCTCAATTATTTTGTCATGATAAACTATTAGTAGACATCATTATTTATTTGTTAATTAACAAAATTAGATAATTTAAGACCATAAAGTCTTCACAAGTGAATGATTCCGATTCTGATTCCGACATCTAACCAAGCAAGAATATTGAAATAAAAAACTTCATTCCAATTCCAAAGTGAATGATTCCAATTCCGATTTCAATTTCTCACTACGAACCAAGCGCCCCCTTATTCGTCTGTATAAACAATTGAATCCCCTAAAAAAACAGAACTACTTGTGAACAGAAAAAATTAAATGCTAACGTGTCTTCCGTGGATACAAAATTTTTCATTTTCAAAATGGCGTGGGTTGGGGGCTCATTGTGAGCGCAACAAGACTTACCAGAGCCCAACATTGGTCCAATTCCAATCAGCGTGACTCATCAATTAGATGTCCTCAATTAGACGGTTTAAATTACATTGGATGACCGTCCTCCATCACAGGCCTCCTCCCTATTCGCATGAGCCCAGGACTCGTGCCTTGCCACTCCCACGCAATCCTACCCCATATTCTTAAGAGTGACTCTAGCACAAGTGTCCTTCATGTCGGAAAATTGCTAGGTTAATCGGGTCTACGGTTTTACTTATGTACCTTATGGTCTAAAAAATTACTACATATATATATTGATGCATGCTAATGTAATAAAGTGACATAAAAATATTTATGGGGCTCTATTTTAGACTTTAAGATCCATAGATCGGACTGTAGACCGAAACTATGTAAGAATTTTCCATTCATGTCCAACTCAATCATTGAAACCTCCTTCCCAAGCCCACTTTATACCTGTTGACCCAATGAAAAATTCTAAAGTGTACTGAATTTACGGTCTCATTTGTAGATCTTATGATTTAAAAGAGTGACATACAAGTATAGTGATACATGATGATGTAAGAAAGTAATGTGAAGATATTTGTGTGGCTTTATTTTAGACCGCAAAATCTACATGTTAGATCGTAACCGAGACTATATAAAAATTTTTCCTAACCCAAACTACGAGAGAACCTCTCCTTTGTAGCCATCCCATCTCTGGATACCATTTAATAAACCGTGCCAAAATTCCTACATTGTAATTATGACTAGGCTTCCAAAACTAAAGATTTTTCAAGAGTGGATTTCGTGGACCCGATGGTGGATAAATGAACCACTAAGCCTCGTAAACTTTACTAAATCTTGGTGTCTAATATCTTCACCATCGTCTTCACGGTGGGACCCGTGAACCTAGTCCACCAAGAATTACTCCAAAACTAATATAAATGACCGACTCATTTGTTCTGCGTTCAGTCTAGTTAATGTTTTTGGCGATTATAATTTCCGGGCTGCTTCTACCATTTCTTAAAATTTCGCAAGCTCTGTAGTTCTTACACGCATTGATTATGGTACTACAGTTTGGAGGTACATCACACGAAAGTTTATGAGTTCCAACTTCGAAAAGGCACTTTCACATGGCTGCTAAAATTGTTTTTCTTTTTCAATATCCTAGTCCTACGTGTTTTCTTAAATGCATTAGCGAGAAGCAGCAACCGGGAGATTACAAAATTGAACATTTTCTTCTCCTTTTTCCAGTATTCTCTAGAAGGAGTAGCACGAAATGTTGGAAGATGGCAAAAGTCCTACTGATATTCAACCAAATTACCACCTATCACTTGAAATAAAAACGTGGACTTGTTATAGGTCATTATCTCTCTTTACCACTCCAAGCTAAGGTGGAATAGAAACTCTGAGGCTCAGGGTTTCTACTGATTTTAGTAATATATCTACGCAATTATCAGAGTGACTTTGTTATATGAAGAATCATGTGCTACAAACCGCCACTGCATTGCAAGGCTTCATCCCGTTCTACATTAGTAATCACCTCAAATGGAAGTCCAAGACTGCATAAAACTATAGAAGGACTTGTGCAGTCGAATTTGCTTCTGTTTACGCTTTTTAATAAAGCCATCCATATTGCCCAAATCTGATCGTCTATATCCACCTTGGGTAATCAGAGCCGTTAAAGGAGAGCCTAGCCACCCGTTGCATTGCAGGGCTTTATCCTCCTCCTATTGGTGAATAAAAATAGACAAAGTGACGAGGCTGTCATCAAGTACTAGACAGACTTCTAATTATAAAATATCAAATCCAAGATTCGAAGTTAATTTATTCAAAAAAGATCTTAGAAATCACGAGCTGGTCGGTTAGGTAAGATTTTAAAATTGACAAACTAAATCGCCTCATTGGACTGGTTGTGATTGAGCATATTTGGTGTTACATTTTCCATTATACAGTTTATAAAGGTGACGTGTTATTGCTATAAATAATGATTTCTACTTGACATTAACATATAGAGAATTATCATGTATTCTGATGCTCAATTATATTAATTGAGTCCCTACCATACTCCATTCACATGATGCTAATATATTTATCAAAAGTCCACGAACTTTTGATACACATAAAAGTATCATGTGAATGGAGCTTGGTAGGACTCAATTAATACAATTGAAGATTAGAACCCCAATTATCATGCAACACTAATTGTGTTTTTAGAGGTAGCACAAAGAAGTGCATTTATAGGTTATATGTATATATATATATATATATATATACACACACACACACACACACACACACACACACAGACTAGAAATGGGGTATATGCTTCGCACGTTTAATAGTTGTTTAATAAATGATATAATAAAAGGCCAAAAAAAAGATAGTAATTTTGGTTTTTTATTTTTTAAAGCTATGTCTAAATACTAAGTGAGATTCAAGTTAGTTATGTCCTTAAAAACCAAATAAAGAATAACCACTATTATTAAAAACCTACATTTCAAGTATCACAATACTTCTAACTTTAGTTTATTAGTTTCACATTTATCTTTTCTTAACTTCATGTATTATTTTCTTATTTAAAAGAATTGGAATAGAACAGATGAATATCTCTAATAACATTTGGCATAAAGTTAGTTTCTTTAAAATATCCTTGTGAAATAAATTATGATTTTTTTTTAAAAAATTAAATTGTTATCATATAAAGGGTAACCTATTATTGTATAAAAATATGTAATTGTGCTTGAAATCTCTAAAGTTTTGATAAGTTGACTAATAAATTTGCATATCTCTATTATATCTATAAAATATCAAATGAGACTTTAATATAGTTGTACAACAATTAATATTTCTAAATGACTTATTTTCAAAAAATTTTGACACTTTTACTAATTTTAAATTTGTCTATTATGATATCTATTTTAAACGAATCTAAGATGTATATAAGAATAATGATGATAACTTCGTCATATGAGTATATCAAATAAGTACAATTTACAAAGACACTTATAAGTCTAGTGATTCTAAGCTTCAAATAGTGAATTATTTCAAAAGTAGCACTTACTTGTTGCATACAAATATAATGCTATTATTGTGGAAAATTAAGTTATATCATTTGTTTTGATTGATTATGCAATAAAAGTGTACATTATTTTTTGAACATGTCATTTGCAATCTTGTGATGACTTATCTTATTTAGTTAGGAAATTTTGTTTATTATTTTAATTCTATTTTTTCATAATTTTTATCCTTTATGCATAATTGGTAATCTTCTTCTTCTTTCTCTATACTTTACCCATAAAAAATTGTAAACCTAAACATTCTAAAATATATATCATGTTTTATTTTCTTTACCCAAAATAAACATAATTATATAATAAAACTCTCTAATGTATACCATGCACATGAAAATTAATATGATTTTGTTTTGTACTTTTTACATATATATTAAAAAACTAACAGTCCAATTCTTTCTTTTGTATATTTCTTTTAATGATAGAGCTTATACCTGTATTGCCATGAATAATAAAATTTCTGTGGTATGATATCTCTGAATGATACACTTCCAATATATTTATAATACAGTCCATTTAAGTATATGAATTCCTTAAATTTGTCTCATTTTAATGATCTTAAGCAATTGATAGATAGATTTTATGGAATTCTAATTTAATAAATTAATATTATTGAATATTTGGCTTTTTCATGGACACTGACCTAACTGATCACTCAGTAGAATCAATTAATATTAGCCGTCAAACTCAAAAATCATGTAATAAATATAAATTTTCAGTGTCAATTAAAATATCATATATTATGCGAATTATGACTTTTTAAATTTGTTATTAACTACAGCCTCAAAAGACTTGTAAAATCTTACATTTTATATCTGTCGCGCCCCATTTTTCGAAAGGGAAATAAATGAGTGTTAGATGTTTGGAAAAAAGAAAATGAAGAATTAAATGTGATTTTATTTATTGGAAAAGAAATGTATGTTTTTGAAAAAATAATTTTTAGAAAATACTTTATAAAAGATAATTCGATAAAATGTGGCAAACAGATGCTTTATTTTGAAAACAAAAGATAAAGGGCCTAAAATGGGACTTTGAAAATGCGACGGTTTTTTGGCCCGAAAATAGAGTCTGAAAAGGGTTTTTTAGTGAAAAAGGAGTCGCCACTTGGTATGGAGTTTTGGGTGTACCAAGTCACCCGAAAATAT
The DNA here is from genome assembly GCA_024721245.1 of Mitragyna speciosa. Classification (NCBI taxonomy): domain Eukaryota; kingdom Viridiplantae; phylum Streptophyta; class Magnoliopsida; order Gentianales; family Rubiaceae; genus Mitragyna; species Mitragyna speciosa. The sequence continues at coordinate 3,784,934 of CM045552.1, forward strand.
TTTATAAAAGGTAAGAAAACTAAGAATGATTTTTAAGAAAATGATTTTTGGAAAAATATAGGAAAGACAAGAAAAACCCTTTTAGACGACTCCAGGTCTTTGAAAAAACAAGAGAAAAAGGTTCGGGAGTCACAGTTGAAGAAAGGGAAGGCAAAGGCTCGCGCCTAAGGCACCCTTTCAACCTAGCCGAAACTAGTTGCGAGGTTTAGTCTAAATTTTCCTAATATAACCCTAAGATTTTATCGCATTTGGATGCAACTATATGAATGCAAATCTAGGTCCTAAAAATGGGTATCGTTAAGGGACAAAATGTTCCATTGAGATTTAGTCGGAATTACCGCATTAATTGCGAAACCCGAATGTAGACCTCGACGGAGTCACGAGTTAGGTGCAAAAATGGAATGCAAAAGAAAAGGAAAATAGTAAGTATAGATAGTAAGTGAACAAAGAAAGTAGGGATGCAACATAACGGGTACGGGGAACGAATGGACTCGTGACTAACTGTTCCTACTCACGGAGGGGGGAACGACATGTACGCCATCGCTTCCCACGTGAGTAGATGACTATTTCTAGTCAAATCACACAAATGACCTAAAATTCTATGTGTGGTGGAATCTAAATGTTATGCACTAAACATATGTTTAAAAATAGATAATAAATGATAGAGTATATATATATATATAAATCATACAAAATGGAAAAAGGCCTAAAACAGAAAAAAATGTGTGTGAAATGGCATGGAATGAACACGCGAGAAATAATCCTAATACTAAAATGACCTAAAGGCTTAGCATTGGACTAGCCTATTTTTCTATACATTCTCCGCTAGCGTTGGACTAGCGAAGAAATCGAAATTGGCCACAACTAGCGTTGGACTAGTGTGGTGACGATACATATATAAAACAATAAAGCAAGTAAGTAATTAAATAAAGCCTAGATTAAAGCAATAATCATGTAAAAACAAATATTAGCACATAGGAGCACATAACACATAGGCATAATATTCTAGATGCAAAATCCTAGGAAAAACGAATAAAACACATAAGCACATAGCACACATAGCACACAAAACCTAACTATTACACCGGAGAAGCCTAATTACAATCTAAAATGGAAAAGATAATCAAAATAGCCTATCTAACCTACCTATTACATTTTCTAACTAAAATACAAAAATTTTTGTTAACTAGATATAAACTATCTATTACATTAACTATCTAAATACAGAAATTTTGCTAAATAGAATATTACCTATCTATTACATTTTTTGAATAATCAAGATTAAATTCAAATAAACAACATGGCATAAATAAATAAATAAACACTCACACATGGATAAAAATTATAAGCACAAAGATACATGAAAACACATAGAAAAACACATTGGAGCACGTAGGAGCACATAAAAAGAAATTAAAAGGGTAATCGAGGTACCTCCCGTTCGAGGACTCGGTACAAATTGCTACTAAATGAGCAAACATGTTAAAAATACCACTATTTAATAAATAAACTACTAATTAAATAATTCCATACCAATCACCATGAACATGCTATGATAATTCAAACAACTATAGCAATAATAGACAAAATTAAAATAATAATAATTAAATATTTAGAAAAGAATGAAAATTGTTTAAGTAAAAATAAATAAGTGCATAAATAAATAAAGTAAAACAAGGAAAATGAATAAGTAAAAAAAAATAGTAGAAGATAAAACACAATAATACATACTTAAACTTTTAACACCCAAATGAAAATTATCAAAATAACTAAAAGGGAAATAGAGAAACTAATTTGAACATTAATTAGACTAACAAGACCCAATTTTAGAACATTAATTATAAGTTTGATAAAAATAAAAATAAAAATAAAAAAATAAAATGTGAAAAGAAATAATTAAAAACTTTGAGGACTTAATTAAGTCTCCTTTTTTTTTGGCAAAAATAAAATATTATAAGGTTTGGATTAAAAATGAAAATTCAGATAACATTCTAAAGTAAAACATGTAATTTACAACAAAACAAAAGGGTAAAATTATAATTTTTAACCCTAATTAAGGTAATGACATAGTTTACAACAAATTTAAAGGATAAAATATAATTTTCAGCAAGTATAATGCCCAAAAATAAAATTTACAGCAATATTTAAAGCCAAGAATATAATTTCAGCAAAGTCATTAAATAATACATAATTTACAGCAATGTATAGGGTCAAATTGCAATTTTCAGCTATATAAAAGAGCTAAAATAAAAAGTTCCAGCAACTATAAGTATTAAAATACAAATTCCAGCAACAAATAAAAGACTAAAATACAATTTCTAACAATTAATGGAGGTATTAAAACAAATTTCAGCAAGATAAAGGACCAAAATATAAATTCCAGCAACAATAGGGGGCCAAAAATAAAATTCCAGCAAGTATAATAACTCAAATAAAATTCCAGCAAGGTTGGGAGGGATAAAAATGAAATTCCAGCAAGTATTCTAAGGCAAAATAGAATTTCCAGCAATGTTGGGGGTACAAAATAAAATTCCAGCAAGTTAAAATATGCAAATACAACTTCCAACAAATTTTAAAACCAAATTGCAATTTTAAGCAACATTCAAGGTTCAATTTGTAAATTATAGCCACATTAAATACCAATTTGCAATATCCAACAATAAAAGGGGGCCAAACGAAATTTTCAGAAATATTTAGGGGTGAAAATGTAATTTCAGAAAAGTATAGGGGTCACAATATAATTTTATAAAAATATAGGGGTCAAAATGAAAAATTAAAAAATGTAGGGGCCGAAATTATAATTGTCTAGAAGTTGGGGGACCTAAATGCAATTAATAGGACCTAATCGAAAAGAAAATAAAATTATAGGGGTAAATCTACAATAAACAGAAACTTAAATGCACAAATTATAAATTCCCAGGGCCATATGACTTTAATAAAAGTATTACAAGGACCATAAAATAAATAACTATTATTAATTAAAAATAAATTAAAAAAACTAAACTAATCAAAATGACGTAGTTTTGAGTGAAACTACGTCAAAACGACGTAGTTTCACTAAAACTCTAATTTTTTTTTCGGCTGATTTTGGTTTCTCTTTTTTTTTTCTTCTTTTTTTTATGTTTTTCCATATTTTCTTTTTTTCTCTTTTTCTCTCTTTTCTTTTCCTTTCTCTCTTTTCCTTTTTTTTTTCTTCCTTCTCTCCTTTCTTCTTTTCTCTCTTTTTCTTCCTTCTTCTTTTCCCCCTCCGGTTCTGTTCTCTCCCCTCTCTCGATCTCACTTTCTCTCTCTCGCCGGATTTTCGGTCTCACTCTTTCTGTCTCTCTCTACTTTCGATCCATCATCCCTCGGTCTCTCGGTCCCTCTCTCGGTCTTCTCTCACTCGATTTTCTTTCTTCCAAAATCATAGTCAAAATCCTAAAATCAAGCTCTAAATCAATTCAATTAAGAATCTATATAACATCCATTCATCTGACTTTGCTGATTAAATGGGAAAATAAAATAAATAAAACAGAGGCCGAAGCATGTTCACCTGATTTGGAGAATGTGGGAGTGGCGATTTCAGTGGCGGACGGCGGGGCTGGTAGTGAGCCTTCGGTGGTGGTGGTGATGGCTGTCCAGTGGTTGTTGCTGTTGTTGTTGTTGTTTTTCTTGTTTTTCTTTTTTTTTTTAATTTTATTTGCATGTGATAATTTGGGCTGTTCGATTATGCAAGTGTGTGATTGATGTGTGTTTTGTGTGTGTCGTGTGCTGTGTCTGTGTGCGTGAGTGAACTGGTATGTGTGTGTGTGTGTGAACTGGTGTGTGTGTGATGTGGTGTGGTAGAGTGTGTAAATGTGCAGGTGTGTTTGTGCCTGTGGGATGAATTTGCAGGGAAAAGGACCAAGAGGGAGGGGCGAGTATGCAGGTGTGTGTGTTCGAATGAATTGAGAGTGCAGGTGTGTGTTTTTGTGAATTGAAAGCCGAGAGAAGTGAGGTGAGAAAGTGCAAAATGGGGCTGTGTGCAGGTGGTGAGGAACGTGAGGGGATGTCTGGGAAGGAAGATGAAATGTGTAGTGTGAGAGGAGAGAAATGTGTGTGCCGGTGTAGTGAGGGTGAGAGTCAAGATTGAAGTCTAATGTCTGTGTATTGTGTGTGAGTTTTTGTTGCAAAGAGGGAGGGGTCCGAGAGGCAAGTGTAGGGGGTGTGTGCAGGTGAGTGAAAGTGAATTGTGTTAAGGCCGAGAGAAGAGAGTGAGGTGAGGTGGAAGTGAGGTGTGTGAATGTTGCAGTTCTGAGAGAGCCGAGAGAGTAGAATGGGAGGGAGAGGGAGGAATGGTGAGTGTGTGTCTGTGAGTTGGTGTATGTGTGTGGCAGAGGGAAAAAACAGAGAGATTGAGAGAATGGTGAGTGAAAAAAAGCAAGCCAAAATCTCCAAAAATATCTGCTGATTGAGTGTGAAAATGGGAGGGTGATGGGATTGAACATAGAGTAGTTGTGATGATGAAGAAATTGGGGTATGGTTGCTTGCTAGGGTAGCTGAAAATTGAGCTGTTTTGACAGCTGAAGCGGCCATGCTGCTACTGTAGCAGGCTGCAAAACGCAGCCTGCTGCAACTCTTTTTTTTTTTTTTAAAGATATTTGGTAAAGGATATAAAAATAATAATAATAATAATAATAATAATAATAATAATAATAATAAAGTAAAATAAAAATAAAATAACATATGGACTCCTTAGAATGAAATAGAAATAAAATAAAATGAAACTAAAGCTAAAACTAAAATTCAGCATTAGTAGAAAAAGAAAATTCAATAATAATAAAAATTAAAAATTTTTAAAATTAATTCATCATTAGAAAAACATATCATAGACAACAAGAAATCATTTGAAATAAGTATCAAATAGTCTTAAAAATATTAAATGTATATATACCTTTTCACATAAAATCTATATTTCACACAAAGAATTTTTAAGTAAAGGTGCATTAGAAAACGTGACATAATATGATAAAAATTATGAAAATCACAAAAATACTAAATGACTTTTAAGAATCACAAAAATTTTACACAAAATATATTATCCCATGAAATACATATACTAAAATTTTCACTTAAAAAATTTTTAAGATTAACGCATTCTTGGGAAATGTGCCCTTAATAAATAAAAAAGACAAAAAATAAATAAATACTAAACGACTTCTAAAAATTATGAGATTTTTGCAGAAAAATTTATAAATATAAAAAAATGCATATATAAAATTTTTTACTTGAAAAATTCTCATAAAAAAAAGTGCATTGAAAAACGTGCCATTAAGCTTAAAATACTAAATTTTGAATAAATAATAAATGACTCCTAAAAAATCATTAAAATTATAAATAATGATAAAAATAGTAAAATTGTATATTTAGGAAATAAAATAAAATAAAATAAAATAATATTTATGTTGTGGAATTACCATTTCGCCCCTGATGTGACGAATTAGTCATAATATGCACGAAAAATTGTAATCGACCCCCGAAAATAAAAAAAATACCCTCTAAATGAAGTAACGCACACATATATTTATAAGAGGTGTGTCAAAATTTGGTGTCTACAATATCTAGTGTAAAAATTAATTGCATTTGGAGGTATTGAATTTCTTGCCTCCGTTTTCCGTCAGTTTGGTTTTTCTTTGTTCCTCTCCCTACTATAAGAGTCCAATAAATAAGATATGGCTTGATTTTATGTTATATGAAATTTTAAAACTACAAAAATATTTTTTGTTTATAATGAATACACTCATATTTATAGCACTCTTATATTTAGAAACTTCTTTTAATTAACTTCACTTTTTAAATAAGTAATGCTTGAGAGCTTACTTAACCCTAACTCCCTAGTGCATTCATTAGCTAAACTTATCTATTTTTCTTTGGTCAAATTGTTTTGTAATCAGTTAATTACTTTGTATATTATCAAAATATAATTATTTTAATATTAATAAGAGTTTGAACACTAATTAAATTTCACATTAAAAGGTGATAAATATTTGTCCACACGTTCAAAATCTCAGGCCGTATTAAAGAAAAAAATCATATATTTTTACATAAAGAAGTTTTAATGATTAAAGATGTCATGCAACCTTAGTATGCATGGTGACCTTTTTGTAAGAATGAGGTTTACATTTTTAAAATTTCAATTCTTGTTAACTATTTATCATGGAAGTAGATTATTAGAATTTAGTTCTAAGCCTTTGAAACCTTGGCTTAGTTAATTTTTCATAGTACTTTTAGGTTTTAAAGTAATTTTCTAGGGCACTTTATGTTTAGGTTTCTAAAATTATTTTTTATGTTAATGCAATAATGTGATTACAAAATAGCAAAATAAGGAAATTTCTCAAATAGTAAATATTGTAATCAAATAATTCACCTAAGTTCTAAATCTAACCATTTTGGGCACATCTTCTATATTCAATTTAGGTGTTGTCTAGGTTTTTAAAATCAAGATTATTTTTAAAAAAAAACTTTCTTGCCTCTTGGTCTATAGTATATGTTATTTCACTATTTTTGTAAGGTAGTATAATAATAGTTAGTTTTTGTATTGAATTTAATATGTTAAGTTATTTTTTAAGTTCTATAAAGAAATTATAGTAAAAAAGGCAATAAAGTAACAGTGTTAAATAAATTCAAGGTACAATAGTGTAAATTATTTTTTATATTTTTAGTTTAAGTTAGGATCTAGAAAAATGAGATTGACATTTTATATTTCTCTGAAAATGAATTTCTTTTTTATAAACTCATGTTGCTCAGTGCATGATAGAGTGATTTTATTTTTAATTTTATGATTTTAAATTTAATCTCCTAACTACTACATCTTGTAAATTTAAATTTTAATGATATTCAAAAGTTCATAATTTTGATCAACTAATTTTGAATTATGATTTTCAAGTTAGTGTAGTGAATTAAACATAATATTTTTTATTTTCCCTCCTACTATGCTATATACTTTCGTGACATTTTAAAGTAAAGTAATAGAACATGCATTTTAATAATATGTGAGCTAATTAGATCAAGCTGATAATTTAATTGAATGTATTATATAATGTCTAAGAATAATTTTTGATTAAAAAATTTAAAATTAAAATATTATTTTTATTTTAATATGAAAGATAAATTAAACAGGTTCACCTAATTAAGAAATTATCCATTGAATTGAAAAGAAAAATAAAGGTGTAGTTATCTCTATCGAATTTTATACTCACCATACGTAGCTTGTATTCTTTTTAATTTGTGCACAAAACGCTGTGTCAAGTTTAGTCATTTATATGTAAATAATGATTGAGATAACCATAAAAATAACTTCACACAAAAAAAAAAAAAGAAGAAGAAGAAGAAGAAAGATTTCCACATTCAAACCCACTGCATACCTGGTTGGCTTCTACTGTTATAACTTTTAAAAATTCTGAATCAGCCACGGTATCATTATTATTAAATATAATATTCTTTTAGACAATTTAAAGTTTTATTATTATAGTAATGATATTTAAATTGATGCAAAATAGGTAGTTTTCCAATTTTACATTAAATTCCTTTCTAATTTTATTCGTGAGGAGGACTTTTATTTCTTTTCTATATATTTTGTGCATTTTTTGGTTTTTTATTAATTTAAAACTAAACTAAATTTATTGTAAAAGACTGAAAAACTTATTGAATGAATGTTGAGTTTCATTAGAACCTTATTAATCTAAATCTTTATGTTTCGTAAATGTCCATTCTTAATGTGATTAGACTTAAAAAGTAAGGGCCTTCCTTAAAAAAATTAAATATTAAAAAACCAATAACACTTAGAATTAAATCAAAATTTGCAATTAAAATTAAATTTAAAATATAAAATTATAAATATTTACACATTGATTTCCCTTTATGTGTTTTGATTATTTATTTATTTATTTTTGCTAAACGACTTTTTTGTTTTAATTTTGTTATAGATTTTGAAATTTAAATTTATATACAGATTAATTGAAAATATTGAAGGGGAAAATATAATTTTTTATACTAATAGATAAGTATATATTTTTGTAGGATCTATTTTGAATTTGTACTTATAAAAGGTTTGCAATACTTTTAAAGATGTTGAGTTTGATTAGGATTTAATTAATCCATTTTTTGTAGTTCCACTAATATCCTTCCTTTTTATTGTGACTATAACTTAAAAAATAAGGGTATTTTAGGAAATACATTAATTGTTAAATCACTTAAGGTCCTAAAGGGAAAAATATAATTATTTATACTAATAGATAAGTATATATTTTTGTAGGATCTATTTTAAATTTGTACTTATAAAAGGTTTGCAATACTTTTAAAGAGGTTGAGTTTGATTAGGATTTAATTAATCCATTTTTTTTAGTTTCACTAATATCCTTCCTTTTTAATGTGACTATAACTTAAAAAATAGGGTATTTTAAAAAATACATTAATTGTTAAATCACTCAAGATCCTACATGCTTTTATATAGATATAGATATAGATATATATATATATATATATATATATGTATGTATGTATATATTAGCTAACGATGTGTCATAGTCAAAACTACTAATGAAATTAAGGTAAGTACTAATTAGGAATCAACCAAATACTCAACACACCAATCAAATATTACAAGAATTATAATTTAATATTTACACTGACAGGATTTCACGTCACCTAATCTTCTTCCACCCGTTAGCAGCCGCAAGCCATTAGGTTGTAAAAGTCATGGGGAAAATCAAATGCTCTGTATCTGCCCGATGAAACCGAAGATAAATAATACTGAACTAAACCCACAGCAACAAGTGCTATTTCCTAGCTTCAGTTTTCAGATATCATCACACAAAACGAACTTCTCAATGGATCAGAAACAACTGCCGCCACATGTACTCATCTTCCCCCTGCCGCTACAAGGCCCTGTCAATTCCATGTTCAAGCTAGCAGAGCTCCTCTGCCTTGCGGGTCTCCACATCACCTTTGTCGTCACCGAATACATCCATGGCCGGCTTCTGCGCTACACCAACATCCGGTCCCGATTCAATTGTTATCCGGGATTCCAGTTAAAGACTATCCCAGACGGTCTTCCTGATGATCATTCACGTTCAAGAATGAAATTCACGGAGCTGTTTGATTCTTTAAAGTCCAAAACCAAGCCAGTCTTCAAAGAAATGTTGACTTCTGGCTGCCTTAGTAATGAAACTCGGCGGCCTATTAATTTTATTATAGCTGATGGATGCTTAGGATTTACATGCGATGTCGCAAATGAGATTGGTATTCCAATCGTCTATGTCAGAACAGTTAGTCCTTGTTGCCTTTGGATCTTTTTTTGCCTGCCCAAACTCATTGAAGCTGGAGAGTTACCCTTCAGCGGTATGTTCACAAATCTTTATTATTTTTTTCCCGTTTTCCATGCTAGAAGCTAAGCCTGCATGGAGAAGCACTTGAAATTCTTCTTGATTGCCCATTATTTGACAGTTTTAGAGGGTCAATTTTGAGAGAGGACTCAAACAGTTATTTTTTGTTCAGGGAAGGACTTGGATGCGCTAATAAAAGGTGTACCGGGCACGGAAAGTTTTCTCCGACGGCGAGATTTGCCGGCGTTTTGCCGTTCAGGCGATTTGGATGACGAAAGTATGCGGCTGTATAAGACAGAGGGTCAAGAAAATTCAAGAGCCTATGGGCTAATACTGAACACATTTGACGATCTGGACGGGGCCATACTATCTCAAGTGCGTACGGTGTGTCCAAATCTGTACACTATTGGACCACTTCATGCACACCTTAAAACAAAAGTCTCCAAACAAACGACGTCGCCGCCGGCCTCTTCCAGCAGCTTCTGGCAAGAAGACAGAAGCTGCATGACGTGGCTAGATTCCCAACCATCGAAATCCGTGATTTACGTGAGTTTTGGAAGCATTGCAACTTTGACAAAGGTCCAGCTCATGGAGTTTTGGCACGGTTTGGTGAATAGCTGTATTAGGTTCTTGTGGGTCATAAGGCCTGATTCTGTCGCCGGAGAAGATTGGAGGAGTCTGGCCACTGAAGAGTTGCAGGAGGGTACAAAGAAGAGGGGATATATAGTGGGATGGGCCCCACAGGAAGAGGTCTTGGCCCACTCTGCTGTTGGAGGTTTCGTGACCCATAATGGATGGAACTCTACTTTAGAAAGCATATGTGCAGGGGTGCCGATGATTTGCTGGCCATACTTCTTGGATCAGCAGGTGAATAGTAGGTTTGTGAGTGAGGTGTGGAGGGTTGGATTGGACATGAAGGACACGTGCGACAGAACTATTGTTGAAGAAATGGTAAGGGAATTAATGGATGTTAGAAAAGAGGAATTTTCTCAAAGGGCTGATAATATGGCCCAATTGGCTAGGAATTGCTTGACTGAAGGAGGGTCGTCTTTTTTAAATTTGGAACGTTTGGTGAGGGACATTGAATCCCTGACTCAAGACTAAGCACGAACTTCTTCTTTTCCTTCCTTTTTTTCTTTCTTTTTTTGGCATTTACCAATAATATTGAGCCAACTCTGAGCTTTACTCACTGTTGTGTTATCGTCCTGTTTGATGATTGAAGGGACGCAAAATAAAATACCAAGTTATTTACCTTCTTTTGTTTTTTCACGAAGTCTATACGTGTGTTCTTTTCTAAATGATTATTAAGCCCTAAAATATGGTAACATGTCAGCAAGTTTTGTTCATCGATTGTCAGTTAATTAAACACATTCGTCTTTTTATATATATTCCTAAATTATTTTGTCACGACAGTAGTTTTTAGCGTGCTCAAAAAGTTGGCGCTATACACATATAAAACGACGTCGCTCCTAGCACCGGCCTCTTCCCCTGCCAGCAGTTTAGTGACATCATGCGGTTGATGTGGCTAGACTCCACCATCCAAGTTTGTGACTGATGCGAGTTTTGGAAGCATTGTGCAACTTCAACAAAAGGCCCAGCTCATGGCGTTTTGGCACGGATTAGAGAACGGCACTATTGGGTTCTTGTGGGCCATAAGTCCGGATAATGTTAAGATTCAAATTTGTCCGAGTGCATCAAGCGAAATTTTGTATTTAAGGCTAGGCCCGACAGGAAGATGTCTTGGCCCACCCATCATCCGGTGGGTTTCTGACCCACAATGGATAGAATTCTTTTTTTTTTTTTCAAAAGTCAACATTGTATATATGATATTTGAGAAACTGAGTACAAGATTCACTCTACATTACACAGGGGTAACTACCCCCACTACATTTGTGGATTTTCACATACCCACACTGGAAAATTTCTTTCCCAGATAATTCTTTCCTTCAGCTTTTCGGCAAATTTTGCCACTTTACCAGCTATTACATTTGACTCTTTACTTGCAACACAATGAATGGAATTCAATTATGCAAGTTTCCCACACTATGCTGGGCTTAGTTTTTGGATCAACAAGTGAATTGTAACATCCCGCGTCCGGGCTGTCCCAATAACTTTTGAGCTTTAAACCACGGGCTCAAAATGCTTAAGCCAAGTTATTTAGTAGCCCAAACGTAGGATGTTATATACAAATCATTTTCTTTTCTTCCTACCAATGTGGGACTTTTTAAGGGGTCTCACATTCACCCCTCCTTATCAGGCTTTGCGTCCTCGCAAAGCCCAATCCATATCATAATCCGAACTGTCCACTTGGTTGTATCGGATTCTAGAGGTGGCTCGTACGGGCTCTAGAGGTGGCTCCCGCCCTTAGGTCGACGTAGCACTTAGCCCCGCACAGCACTTAGTTCCTCCACTTCCTTGCGTAGTCCGGCCCAAATACCATAGGCCCAGTCTCACCCCGTGCAGAGACCACACGAGGTTCGCTCTGATACCATTTGTAACATCCCGCGTCCGGGCTGGCCCAATAACTTTTGAGCTTTAAACCACGGGCTCAAAATGCTTAAGCCAAGTTATTTAGTAGCCCAAACGTAGGATGTTATATACAAATCATTTTCTTTTCTTCCCACCAATGTGGGACTTTTTAAGGGGTCTCACATGAATAGTCGGTTTTTAGGTGAGGTATGGAAACCTTGGGTTGGACATGAAGGATACCTGTGATAGTTGATGAGAAAGGGCTGCTAAGATGGTTGCCCAATTGGCCAGGAGATGCTTGAGTGAAGGAAGTTAGGCTTGGGACAACTGGGATCGTTTGAGAAGGGACAAGAGGACACGTGCCACTACTTATTTAGGTGGTATAATATGGGTAACACCAAAAAAATGTATCAGATAAATCCATTCAATCCGTGTCTCAGGACTGAGCTTCTTCTTTCCATCGAGAAAGAGAAGAAAAAGAAAAAAGTAACAGAAAAAGAAAGACCGAATACCTTCTCTCCAGAATTTTTTTTTCATTTTTCCATTTTGTCTTGCCGGAGGAGGTGGGAGGTACTATTATGTTTGTCTTAATATGATTTGTCACTGTCTTTTCAGAATTTATGTCGAACCAATGTAAAGCTGACAGACAGGTCATTATCTTGTTCGTGATTGGACAGATACTTGTGCCAAAGAAAATGTTTGGAGAGAAAAATAAATAAACAAATAGTACTCTTACATGGAGTGAGTATTGTGTGCACCACGCGCGCCACGTAGCGTGCTACGTGGTGCACTAGAACCAATCACATATCCCCAAATAATACAAGGTATGACCCACCATTACCATATGACGATAAATTATTAGTTATAGTACACCACGTGACAATGCACGTGGTGTATTGTATTCTTTTCCCTCTTACATGTAAGTTAATGCACGAACAGTAAGATTATTTTCAATCACCAGAAGCGACTCGAATGTTAATAAGTCATGTGCAATTGACAAACTTTTGTCTTTCTCGGCCACGCTATAACTGGGGCAGATTTGCTAATCGATGTGTAGATACAGGGATTAGATTAGAAACTTCTGATAATATTTGACAAGGGATCAGCCATACAAATCTTGCATGAAATATATTGCAGCCTTTCCTAAATTTTCAGGTGTTACAACAATTTCCTTGCACCTAGTGGCTGTTAGAATACAGTAGCAAAAAGGCCTTTGCAAAAGCAAAATTGTGCAGTGAGACAAGAAATTTTACAAGTGATTATTAGAAGAAGCATTTCACGGGGAAACAGGATTAGAATCATAAAATGTAATCAATGAAATCCTCTAATGCTTGATACGAAGACCCGCCTTCTTCTACACAAAAATCAATTTTCTCCTTGAGTGACGATACCCTCTCTCTTATTTCTTTCCCTTCTTGTTCTGCCATTAATCTTCTAATTGCCCTCTCTATCTCCTCTCTCGCCAGCCCTTTCTCCAATTGTATACCAATTTTCCAGACATCATTAGCAAATCGAGCATTTACCATTTGATCACCAAAAAATGGAGAACAGATCATTGGAACTCCTTCACATATACTTTCCAACGTTGAATTCCATCCTGAGTGTGTCCAAAATCCTCCTATAGCAGGATGAGATAGAACTTCTTGTTGAGGAGCCCACTGGACTATGTATCCCCTTCCATCTACAACCTCCAAGAAACCACTCGGCAACCTGGCTAGCTCTTGAGAATTTTGTACTAATCCAGGCCTAATTACCCATAGGAAAGGTTGCTTGCTATTGGCTATGCCCCAGGCGACTTCAGATAACTGAGTTTCATCCATTTCTGCAAGGCTTCCAAAGCTTATGTAGATCACAGACTTGCGTGCTTGTTTATCGAGCCAAAAAATTGCGCTTTGCTCTTGTTTCAGTAAACTGCTTGTGGTGGCTGGGAAGTATTTATGAAGTGGACCTATTGCAAATATTGGGATGCCAAATTCTTGGCTGCTTTTGGTAAGGTCGAGTTCCTCAAGCTCTTTAAAAGAATTGAATATTAGCCCTGAAGCTGCCTTAGTCTTTTCCATCATAAGAGCTATTAACCTGTCTGGTTCTTCCGGAAATCGCGACTTTATCGCTGGAATGTCTTTCACCTTGAGTGGTGGAAATTCTGTCACTGGTAGTTCTAGTTGAGAATCTGATATCCCACATAGAAATGCCAATGTTAAAACCAATCTAAAATCTAGCTACCGAACAAATTAATATGTCAAAATTATAAACTCAAGTAACTCTACTGATTTATGGATGTTATGTCAAACAAGAAAGGCTGAATCCTTTTCTATACACTGGAGGTGCTATAAGAACTGAACGAACCTTCTTTGGGGAGATATCCCTTTTCTCGAAAAACTGGAAGGGCATGAAAAGCTAAAAAAGAAGAAATACTGGTAGTCCTGAACACAATCCTCGGTAGCTTGAAGCTGTCAGCTAAATCCTGAGTGAAATACCATATACTATCCGTGATTAGGCATGCTACAGGCTCCTTGTTAACATCGGATATTAAACTAGACAAGCATTCGCGAAACGGGCTGACGCAATTTAAATTGAGTTGTTTGAGAAGAATTGAAACGTCTGATGTTGAAGCTTCATGTTCCAACAAGCCATCTGGAATGATAGAGAATGTAAAGTGAGGATACTTGGAATGGTCGGGAGCGTTGAATTCGGTATGAATAATACTGATACTGAAGCCCTTCAAATGAAGTATATTTGCCAGTTGAATCATCGGGTTTATGTGGCCTTGTAAGGGCACCGGAAAGAGCACCACACGCCGTCCCTTCTTAGCATGCAATTTGGCCTTTCCTTGATCCTCCATGAAATCTTTGATTTAATTGCTCACCGGCCGGAATTCTTGTAGTTGTCTAGGAATATGAAATATGGCTCTAAGTTTCTTGTTTTATTATGGCCTTTGCTTACTTCAGATTGGGTGCTGCTACGTCGTTACCTAACGGCTAAGTCCAAAAGAAAAATGAAGCTTTACGTAACTAAACTAAACATGTGCTCAATGGACAGGGACTTTGGAGAGCATATTTACTAAACTAAACAGAAGGTGGGGGACAGCGGAGTATGGGCAGATAATAATTCCTTCTTTTTTTTTTTGGCTTCTATGATTTATAATGTTAAATACTCTGAATTTCTGGCAAATATTTTGAAATAACGTTTAACTAATGGTCTCGTGCTTTGTCTGACATAATTGTCTCGTTAGTGATTACATACTAATCACGCAAAGAGTCCCCAACCACACAACCCTTCCCCAGCCAAAAATTATAGTCAGGCCTGTACAAGGGTC
The DNA here is from genome assembly GCA_024721245.1 of Mitragyna speciosa. NCBI lineage: Eukaryota > Viridiplantae > Streptophyta > Magnoliopsida > Gentianales > Rubiaceae > Mitragyna > Mitragyna speciosa. Next base: position 3,800,060 of record CM045552.1, read on the forward strand.
CGGCTCATTCTTCCGGGCAAGAGCTCATTTAAGAGTTGCTACAGCTAAATTAATGCTCAAGATAAGGGGGCTGTTTAATTTATTCTAAGGAGATCGTCAAAGATGCAGCAGCAACAGACGACGTAAAATTGGGTTAAACTAAAGTTTAGCGGTACAAAACAAGTTGGACGTTAAATTTTCGAAGTAAATTTCTCAGTAAATCATAAGCTAAAAGATGAGGTCTACTGAGTACTTTTCAATAAATATCACGCTATCTTTACAAGAAAATCATCGGAACAATAGGTACAATCTACTTTTTCGGAATTAATTGTTGTGGAACTACCTCTCATTCATGAGCCCAAAGTAGGCAGTCCCCTCAGTTTTATATTCACTAGCCCCACTCGAAAGTTGAAATCGATTAAGCATTGGAAACTGACTTGTATCTTCTGAGATAAAGAGCAGACAAGAAGATACTACATCCAAGAAGGAAAGAAAAATGTGGACAAGAGGCATGGAGATAATTATTCTCGCTCTGAATCCGCAAGCATCGGAAATTTCGGTCCCAACTAGAGAAAATCTGTATGTTCGCCGCCTGGGCAGTCGCTCAGACACCCAAATGGACTGAAAGAGACAACACCAACAACATCAGATGGGTGTAATATCATTTATGAGCACATGGCCAACAGCCGGATGTAGCTGGGTTAGCACATGGCCAACAGCCGGAGGTAGCTGGGCTATGTATCATGGAGAAGTACCTTCTTCAAGCATCTTAACCTAAAACAGCTGAAGCACATCTTGTACCAGTCATCCCTTAAATATCATGACTTGAAAGCTTGAGATTAGATCAGACTTCAGAGGCAGTTTACCGCATTAATAAAATCGAAAGTTTTCTTGTACTAAGTCTAGACATCTGTTGAACTGAGCGTCTATACTGCCCTTACCCACCCTAAATCTTAAGGAACATAATTAGCTGCAATCTCAAGTAGACACCAAGGCTACTAGCTACAGGCAAAGGGGCAAAAACATTCTAATTTGCTGCCATAGCCAACTGACTTTTGTTAGTGCTTTGGATTAACCAAATTGCTAATTGCAATGCACATTGATCGCTGAACAATTTTTTGATCCTTGTGCCAGAATTTTCATCAGAGTACAACACCCCAGCATTACTGCTACATTTGTATGTTGCTTTACTAGTACTATGCATCCAATTTCCTTGTACATCTGACAAGAAGTAAATAGCAATAAGTTTGCAGTGGTACTGAAATGTTGGATGCGGTCCCGGAACGTTCCAAGTATGTTAACATGGTCTTTCATTAATTATTCCTCAATCCTGAACAGCAAATAAGTCAAGACTATAGAAAGAAGGGGGAAATTTTTGAAAAAATAAAGGCAGAGCACAAATGTTTCCAAAATGAACCTGAAATTATTTAAATTTTGTGAACATATTGCCTGAATAAGAATCTAGTTGTTAGCCTCAAAGGTCAACACTAATTTATTTGAGACATCCATATCTAGTTTCATTTTGGTGAGCAACAAAAAACTAAACCAGATAAACAGTTGAAAATTATCCTGTAAGGAATTTCAGAACTTGGTATCTGATGAAGATCAAAATGACGAAATGTAACTTGCAAGGCTCTTAAGAGCTTCATTTGAAGAGCCACCCAAATTCAGACAAAGACATGCCTTCTCTTTCAGTTGTAATATCCTTTTTCTAATCTCTTCTCCTTCTGTTTCCTCCATCAACTTCTTGACAGCCATCTCAATCTTGACACGATCCACTCCATTCTCCAATGCCAATCCAACTTGCCAAACATGGGTTACATACCTTGCATTCACCAGTTGATCTGTGAAACGAGGCATGCAAATCATTGGCACTGCTTCACAAATACTCTCCATAGTTGAATTCCATCCATTATGAGTAATAAAAGCCCCCACGGCAGGATGTGCCAGCACCTCCTGTTGTGGAGCCCATTTGACAATTAGTCCTCTTCCATCCAACATGTCTAAAAATCCATTAGGCAATGGCTCTAGCCATTCTGAGCCAGGAACTACACCGGGCCTGACCACCCAAAGAAAAGGGTGTTTGCTATTTGCTAGTCCCCAAGCAATCTCCAGGAATTCTTTTTCATCTATCGCTGCAAGACTGCCAAAGCTAACATAGATCACAGAATTATGCACTTGTTTTTCTAACCAGGTAATACACTTTTTGTCTTGTATCATTAAGCTACTGGAAGAGGCTGGGAAGCATTTGTGAAAGGGGCCTATAGGAAATTTCGGGACGGAAAACAGTTGGTGCAATATGGCCAATGCAGGTTGTTCAAGATCTTCAAATGAATTCCAAATTACTCCCGAAGAAGCTTTTGTTTCTTGTACCATCAAGTTGACTAATTCGACCAGTGCTTCAAGATTATGTGAGTTGATCACAGGAAGGTCTTTAATTCTAAGTGGAGGAAGCTCCAGAACTGGCTCGTCTAGTCTAGCATCTGAATACATAATGAAGAAGGATAAATGAACACAGATGCACCCAATAAAAGGAATTCTAATATGCTAAGAGAAAATTTTTTCTATTTTCTCATAGTAATTATAAAGAATCGTTTAGATGGTCCCCATTCAAAATTCTCCAGGAAATGGTGCCCAATTCCATGTGCTTAAACATGAAAGTAAAATGAATTCCTTTGTTTAGAACAAATTACTAGCAAACTTTTATCCGTTGCACTGCCAAAACCAGTTATGAGATGCTTTCTGAATATTTACAATAGGTAAGAGTGGGCTTTCAATAGAAACCCAATTAGTAAGTATTCTTTACAGCATCAGAAGTGAAGATGGCCTACCTTGAATTGGAAGATAACCTTTTTCAAGAAGAAGAGGGAAAGAAGCAAAGGCCCAAAAAGAAGAGACACCTCCAGTTCTTAAAACAATTCGAGGAAGCTTAAAACTGTCAGCAACTGCCCTGGTAAAATGTAACATGGCATCTGAGATCAGACAAGCTACTGGATCTTGTGAAGCATCAGCCAACAACTGAGACAGAGCACAATGCAAAGGCACAATGCATTTGGAGTTAAGCTCGGAGATGAGAGTCAATACATTGCTCAGAGAAGCTTCACTATGCGACAAACCATCAGCAATAGTGTGGAAGACCAAATGGGGATGATTCTCAGGGCGTAAAGCATTAACCTTGGTCTGAATGATAGTTATAGAAAAGCCCTTTGAGTGAAGGATCTCTGCAAGCTGAAGCATTGGATTTATGTGCCCTTGCAAGGGCATTGGAAACAATAACAAGCGTCTGCATTTCCTCTGTTGCAGTTCAGTCTCTCTTTGCTTCTCCATGAAGATAGTTTGGAGTCAAGACTAAAGCTTGCTTGCCAGGTAATAAACTATGAACTTGAGCTGGAAACGCTTATACTTTTTAAGTTGAATTTAAGATGACTAAGAACAAGGTAGAAGTTAAAGTAAAACATCAAAATGAGGAGCATCACCCTGCTGGATTGATGTGCATAGATACAGAGAAAGCATAGGTCCTATCTGGTGATCATTACCACTACCACTTGGCACAATTTCTCCTCTACCGTGAGCAGTGTAAAACCATTTTCTCAGTTAAACTAAGCACCCAAACAGTTTATTGCATCATCATAGCAAATCCCCCAGTAGACCTCTTTAACTTTTTACTCTAACAATCCATGTTAATTTTTTTCTTCTTGGCTAGATTATCTCAACCTCAATAATTTGACCCTGTTATGCTCTAGCCACAACAACACCAACCAAGATTCACCAGAGTGTGCCGTGTTTTAAGACGGGCACACGGATTTTTGGTGGTCCAAGGTGGCTTAATTAATGATTTGACACACGTATTATCCAAATTTCTTCCAAAATCATGTACTAATTGCAGGCTAGTAGTATCAATTAAGGGATCTCGAAATAATAGGTAATTCTTTACAAAAGATTTTACTGGATAAATGAAAAATACACCAGTGCAGCCTATAGTAAGTACATGAGTGCATATACATCTCTCACTATGACAAAATTAGCATGCTGCTCATATATATGTATAGATTCTCCACTAAATGGCTATCATATAAATTTGTTGAAAATATGAATACTGGTCACTGATGGATTCTGGGAAGTGACAAAACTACAATAAAGAAATGCGGAACCAATATACAGCTAACTATGCTATAAGAAACACGAAGATTTAAAGTTTCCAACGAAGATAAGCACTAAAGCAGGAAAGTATAATGCAACAGAGCCACTCAGTGAAAAAAATTGTTGAGCTACTTAAATGTAATAAAAAATTCGTGCTAACATATAGTTTATAACTACTTATATATAATATGGATTGTCACAGAAGGAGAAGAAGAAGAGGAATGAGCTGCGTACCTCTACGACAAGAAAGATTGTGAGAGAGAGATCTAATCCGGCGGAGATGAGAAATGCAAAAACGCAGTTAGACAATTGTCGCCGCTGCTTGTAACTGTTCGGTCCAATATTCAGACAGTAATGTATTCCTCGTCAAAGGTGCTGTTGAAAAAAAATGGGTGGTGTCATTTACCTCTTGTGAATTGATGGCCCAGCTCACCAGAAATTAAGTCCATCAGGCCCATCAAATGAACGCCTGCGATTAACCTCGGATCCAAACGATACACTTTTGATTGTATTCCATCACAAGTTTGAGTGTATTGGCCCAAGTGTTCGCCAAATTTGTTCTTAAATTTAGATGAACCTTTTTAATCTAGATTACAGCTATCACAATGCCATCAGAAATCTTAAAACTTTGCTACATAAAGATCTGGATGGAAGTTAAATTACTCTTTGAAGTTTTGAATTTTTTCCGTACTTGTATAAATAGAAGTTGTAATTGGGATCCTGCTAAACAAATATTTTGAGTACTTTAAATTTAAACATCAGATTTTTGTGAGTAGCCATAGTAAATGTCGTGTTAAAAAACTCTTGGATGGTACATATAGTGCTTCTTGGTTTGGGCCCTTTTTGGTAAAACACTGGATAGGGCTTAGGCTTTGGACTTAAAAGGTTTCAATTATTTAGGTTGGGAATGCAAACATCCAAGAGCACTTGTGAGCCTGAGAAACCCAAGTGAATAAAGCTGCGCCACCAGACATTGCGAACACAATAGATCATTTAATAATTAAACTTCATCCTTGTTCGAATTACATGATTAAGGTTCAATCTCTTTTGAGTCTAACTAGTGTATTAGTTCATGAGTTATTAATCTAATATTGCACTAGTCAATATTCCGGTAACATGGTGATTGTGGAACAAATAGCAAATGAATATTTGGAGGAATTGGAGCATGAAAATAGGAATAAGAAGGTTGGCAAAAATTAACAAAATTCAGTAGTTGAAGTTGTGGTCATAAAACTTTATTTATTAAAGCGTGCACATGCCTTATGTTGAGTTATGCCGTCAATTGACCAGAAGATCTCTATATTGATTTATGATGTCAGTTGATCGGAAACTTCTTCCCATAGAGTGTGCCCACACTTTGTGTCTGGAAGTATGTTGTCAAAAACGATTTTTAGGGATTTTTTGTAATCTTTTTATTTTTTTATCTTAGGAAACTAAATATAGTCTATAAATAGTAATGCTGGCAATCAGTCCCAAGACCTATTGGGATCCCATACCCATATTTAATTTGGGTGGGATGGATGTCAATAATATGGGATTGGGCTTATTTGAGATTATACCCATTTACACTCATTTAAATATGGGTATGATTGAAAAATGATTGGGATTCCCATACCCAAATATAGACAAACTTTGAAATAATTTATATTTGATCAGATCCACCTCTTCCGTACTCTCTTTTGAAAAAATCCTTCATTTTAAGCTGCATTAATAAAACATCTTTCATTTTTTATTTGTTTTTTAGTTTTTAACATTTTTTTTCAATAACAATGGAATACCCATTTTTTCAATGATGGACAAGTTGTAAATTTATTTTTGCATTCTTAGCTTCTTCATTTTGCCCTCTTCGATTCATCTATTTCTACTATAAATATTATGTTAAAGTTTACCTATTGACATCAATTTTATGTGGTTAAACTGATTTTTGTACTAAAAAAATTCATGTGAATTTTATATGTTGAGTGCCTTAATTTCAGTTTAACCTTATTTTCGGAAAATTAGTCTTTATATTCTAGTTTCATCAAAGTTTGTAATGTCCATGAATGAATGAGATGTTGATTTATTTTAATTTTTAATTTGCTTCATTACTTTAGTAATGGATTTTAGTATCAGGAGTTTTAATAAGATAAATTCATTTTTTTAGGTGTAGATAAATTAAATCTCTACACATCTTCAATCTATCCTCTTTACATTAATAATTGGAGAACTACAGTTTATAATTAAAAGATTAAAGAGCATTAATAAATGAGATCTAAAAAAATAATAATATAAAAACAAAAAAAGTTAGAAATTTATTGAGGTCAAAAAATTTTAAAAATAAATGATATAAAAAAGAAATATTCATGTTAAACTAAAAAAAAAGTAATCTAAAAAAATAACAATTGATTAATAAGGAAAAAGATAATTTAGAAAAATAATAAAATGGGATAAATTGGGTTTTTGAGCGGTATCAAATGGGACTAGCCCATTTTAGTCCTACCCATATTGATCCCATAACAAATATGGGACGGTTTGGGTATGACCCATATTTCACAGTTCCAATTAAATCCCGTCCATCCTGTCCATTTGCCATATCTAATAAATCGGTATATCCTAGGGTTTCTTTATCATCTTTTATCAAATCCTCGTCAATAAACTTGGTTTTCACCAATTCCTCTCAAGATTCTTGAGATTTTTAAAATTTTATTAAATCTTTTCGAGATTAGATCGTGAATTTTTCTCTTTGTTTTTTGAAAATCATTTGTGAAACCATTCTTTAAACCAAGCTTCCACGTCACATGGCTTCATATAGGTCCTGAGAGCAACAACAAAAACAAAACAAAAAATATTGACTTCGACTTTATATACTCTCAGAGATTTTCAACCAAGATGGGTAATTGCTAATTAAACAACATAAAGACAGCCACTGGGGACGAAAACCGCAGCAATTGGTACTATTCGTTTCCGAAAATCACACTTGTTGATTGCGATTATAAACAATTATAGATTGGTAAATCGCATGATTACTTCCACGCACGCCGGTCTCAACCAATTATGAATGGAAATCATCAATATGAACGTGGATGCCTTGATTGCATTTTTACTTGTCTTTTTATATTTGCCGTGCTGATGTTAGCGAGTACTTCCCTGGGAGGCCGGAAAATATAATACATGTTAATCAAGTAAATAAATAAGAGTAGAGATACCGGGACTCGAGAGCGTGGGTATTAAGTCTATAATCGAACAAAGGAATTACCTAACGGCAAGAAAGCAAGAATTAATTGAATTAATTTCGTACAAGTTCTATTTAGGACAAGACAGAAGTCATAAGATGCCTTCAACACATGCAGAAGTTGTCCGAATTAGAGATCAAACAAATATTATTTCATGTCCTTTTTAGTTGACCTTGTAACTAGGTAGCAAACAGCTCAGTTTAGGTCACTGATTCAACGTATTAAGTATGGACTAATCATGCTCTTGTCACAATTGGCATCTAATTAGCATATTTCTTTTGTTTTTGTGTGCGTGCGCGCGCCTTTTTTTAACAATTAAGAAAAGCTGGGAACACGTTTTTCTCTTATGTAAATTAATTTAGCTTTATCTACGCGTTGGCATCCCAAAGTTATCATTTGTAGCGTTTGTGAGAAGTCATGTTGCAATACTAATTTCAAATTTTAAATTTTCTTTTAGTTATTCATACTGAGTTTTGAGTACATCTATAACAGTAGTATTCGTAATAGAAAAGCAAAAACAGTAAACCTCGCTACGTTATTGAGTGGATGATTATATGGTTGTTAAACTGCGTTTGCAATTTAATTAAAGCTAATTGTCATATTGTATTACCGTGTCCTTGTCCCAAAAAGCCCGTCTGTCTTGATTATTAAACAAAGATTAACTTCCGAGGTAGTAATTAATAACATTGTAACTAGTGTCTCACCGGGCGAACTCAGTTCAACTGCCCTATAATCTACTCAACTGTAGCACTAATTATTATATCAAATGCAGTACTGATAGAAACAGCTACATTATTATATCAATTGCAGTACTGATAGAAACAGACTGTTCAAAAGAAACTGAAGATATCTAAAAATGACACCAGACAGAACAGAAACGAGGAGCTTCGCCTCGCTAATCTAATCTAAGAGTACATTATTAAATTGCATTGGATCTTGAAAACGAGGTTTATTGGCTTTTAATATTCAATTCACTCAGGATAATTCTATCTGGTTTAAACTCTCAAGTGTTCAGACCTATCTGCTAACAGATGAATAATTTAAAGGATAAGAAATTGCTAAATGGCCGCTAATTTGGACAATTTTATCCCGAGTAATCTAACATCTTGATTGTAATTAAATTTTATTTACTTGCTTTTGTGAATCTAAACTTTACTTTTCTAAAGTTGACGAGTTAAAATAATTTTTAAGCTTTCATTTAATTTGAGAATATAAAAATGCTATAGGGATAAAGAATTACAAAAAAAAAAATTTGTAGAAAATTAGTAAGTTCCAGAAACTTACCAAATTTAATTTGTACGAAAATTATCATTTTTCTAAAATTATGATAATGAAGAATAATTCAATCCAATCATAAGGATTTTTTTTTTTTAAAGAATCATAAGGATTCGTACAGCCATTTGTAACTTTAGCAACATCGTGTTGCAATTTTTTTTTTTTTTTTTGGTTCTTTCCTCTTACTAAATTACCATGTTGTTTATGGTTTTCGGCAGGGTTTAACAAAACTGTACAGACAAATGATTTTAAATTAAGTTTGGACATGGAAATGCGGTATTACTAGAATGGCCACAGCAAACTTTATTTTCTTACCAAAAGAAAAATATTTCCTTTATCATCATTTTTATGGAATTTATGACGCTTGCATAAAATTGGAGACAACTCCCTTTAACGAGTAACTACACTATTTCTTGAAGAATTAAGATGGTAATCATTTTAAGCATATAAATTGTTAACTACAAATATATTTTCAAATCCATCATTCCTCAACAAGACGGTAAAAATAACACCAAAGGATTAAAGCAATTACTATTTTACGTCTCTATTTTCAAATGTATTATTGATCATTTAAAATTTGGAGATAAACAAATCTGAGAAAAGCAGTGTTGACCAAGTCAATAGGCAGCAGTGAAAGCACTACGACGAGATCACATCAACCGAAATTGTCCCCCCTCCCCGGGGTTTGAGTGAGTATTGCGTGCACCACGCGCGTCACGTGACGTGCCACGTAGTGCACTAGAACTAATCACACATCGCCAAATAATACAAGGTATGACCCACTATTACCACATAGCGATAAATTATTAGTTCTAATACACCACGTGACAATGCACGTAGTGTATTTTATACTTTTCCCCAGGGTTTCCCTTACTTTGAAATCCGAAAAGAGCCGGGAAACTTAATACAAAAACACCGTCTCCTCCAACTTCCAAGTTCCAGCACTGGGAGTGGGAACCGTTTCAAAAGACAAAATTCACACACATCCTGAAAAGACAGCCATGTGGGGCCCCAGCAAATGTAACACGGGCCCAGTACAGCATACCCTAAACCTCGCGCTTTCCGCCGTAGTCTCCTTTTCTCCACCTCCTCTCCTTCACGCCGAAGCTACCCAGGTCTTCTTTTTGTGCTTTTTTGTTTTTATCTATCCACCACTTAGCTAAATACATAATATAGGGCACCCTACGAGGTAACTCCACTCCTAGAATAAATCTCAATTATTCCAAAGAATTACTAAAGCAAACTTTGTTTAAAAAACAAGCAATATCGCCCAACTTGGGCAATGCCATGCCAACTTTGATTAAATATGACTTTCAGATAACAGATTCCAAAAGCAAGCTGTTAGTTGTAATTCAATTACTCAACAACACGAAGAAGAAATTTAATGTTCAAAGTAACGGGGCAACTTGGGGCGCTGCTAGTTACTGGGCAGACATTAAAAACCGCTTGCATTTCTTATTAGCAGATATTGAAAAATATTACATGAAGAGGGCTACGGATAGCACGCCTCCACTAGGACCACTAAACAGTTTGACAAGAGACCAAAACACTTTTGCAACCCATGGTACTACCCAGTTTCGCTTATTAAATAACCAAAAAGCACCCTCTTCACCATTCTTGACTGTAAAATTTGCCTATAATTACACAAACAGATGCATCATTCCTTATTATCTTTCATACTAATCTTCGCTAAATCCTAACAACAAACCATATCTTACTTCACTGCTACCACTCTACTGCTATTCTTAAACTCTAACTATAGCTCCTGATGTCACACAAACAAGCTTGGGACTACTAAAAAGACACCCTTCTCTCAATAAGTCCAATCCTGAGGCAGGCAGATTTCGTGGCTGATTGATCCTTCAGGACACAAACCTCGCCTTTGTTGAGACAACAATGCATTTCTCCGAGCCACCAATGCATCTACAAACACCAACGCTCCGTTATAAGCACCAAAAACACCCATAAGAAGTAGGCAAGTTCAGCTCGAATTTAACACCTACCGTAGTCTCTGATGAAGCCACCGTTGTACTGAGACTTCGGTTCAACGATCTCATGTAGATCGCCAAAGTTTTTGTTCCAAGCCTGGGACACCTTGTCGGGAAGCCAGGCAGCAGGACAACCTGGGAAGCAGGGATCGAATTAAAAAAGATTAGCTGATAGGAAGGAAGCATGTGAGTGCAGCCACAAAGAGCAATGGCCCAAATCAAAAACCCAAACCGCTGTTGAATCACAAGGACTACAACTATGAACATGCATAATCCGGTGATTAAGGCCAAAAGTAAAGTGAGACATTAAGGTCATGAAGATGTACTAAATTAACAGGAATAAAGTTGGGAATCAAAAGCTAAAGATAGACGAGTCAGTGGAATTATTTCTGGATCTAACCGAATAAGTCAAAAGAAACAGAGCCAATTCAGCCCCACATCAAAAGAGTCGAACTAGAAATAATCCTACTATTTTATCTTCCCTCACATGCAGACCTGTGTACGGACGACAATTAAAGGTGAGAACCACCAGGCACCACTAGTTATCCATCCAGAATCGAGAGATGAAATGCCAGGACTTGTACAACACAGAAAGACTACATGAAAATCAGACTTGACAGTCACTTTGGGTCCATCCCATCTTCTCAATGGGTACACCACTAGGTTCCTCCCTTCCCAAACTTCGGCCTAATCCCACACTAACTCCCTCTGCACATGACATAATTAGAAAACGCAAAATTCAACTAAATTGATATTCATCCGCGTTAGTAATAGCCAACAAAAACCGGTCATCTTTAACTTGGAAATTGACAAAATGACAAAAATAAACAAATCCAGCCAGAAACGCAAAATAGTTGGAGAAAAGCAAGGGCCATGAGGCAAAACTGCAGAGCTGCAAGTTACCTGGCTTCTTCCGCGATTCGGATACTTTAAGATTATTATTATCATATCGGCGAGGCAAAAACACACCGGTCCCAGCACGCCCTCTTTTCAAACCTCCACTACCACCGCCCCCGCCAGCGCCCCCACCACCAGATCCATATCCAAACCCGTACCCGTACCCACAACCCGAATAAACCCCTCCTTTCAACCCCAACTCCCCATACTGCTGTTGCTGATTTCCTTGTTGAACTTGGTGCTGGATTGACCATCCGCATGACGGTTGGCCCACACCACTACTGCTCCGAAAACCCATCCCAATTCTTGCATTCATATTCTGGAAAACATCCTGAAGGTCATAACTCCATCCGTTCTTAGCCTGACTGCTCCAAATCCCACTTGTCTCTTGCTTCACTATTTGCTCTTCCCTTGCTTTCTGCTGCTGGAACTGAATCAAGAACAGAAAATAATTAAATTTCGAGAATAACAAAATATGTAAAAGCGCCAGTATTCAGTAAACAAACTGATAACGCTTACTTGGGGGTGGTAGAGGGCAGAAGGGGAGGAACTCCTGAGTGGTGGAGGAGTGGTGAGGCGTCTGGTTGGGCCCTGAAGGCCGGGATTTCTGGGGGCACTCTCTCCACCACCGCCGTTCATCTTAAGCCTTGCAACTTGGCCAGCAGCTTGGTAAATCAGATCCCAAGGGTCATTGATGACTCCCAACGGCGTCGTGGGAGGCGAGGACACCTGGGAGGGCCCATTTGGGCTTCCGTTACTGGAAATGGTGCTCCGAGCCGACCAACTCCCAACTTGAACCAGTGTCGATTGGGGTGAACCCGACGACACCCAAGCCTTCTGCAAAAACAAATCACAACCAAATAAAATCGATATCAGAAAATAAACAATTATTTTAAAAAGTCATAACGAAAATGAAACGCCGGGGCGGTTACCTCATGCTTTTGGTTTGTTGGTGTGGGCTTTTGGGTTTCATTGAGGGATAACCGGCGAATTAACCCAGTGAGTGGCACGTCTTCTTCGTCGCTCTCAGTTTCAGTAGAGCCAACCACGGACTCAACGGGGGAGTTAAGAACAGAGGACCCGTAATCATAAGGGAACTCGGTCGGAAAACAAAGGCCAAGAAACTTGCTAACGTTTTCTTTGTTGCCCATGAGAATATCCTCGTCCGTAAGGAACTCAGAGGGCAACCAAAACTCCGGGTCATCAAGCTTATCCCCCATATCCCGAAAAAAAAAAAAAGAGACAAAATTAAAAGACCAGACAGAAGAAGAGAAGTGTGGGATCGAATTGAATCAGAAAGAGAAGTGACGTGTTTTAGTAAAATGTTGTTGCTGCTTGAAGAAGATATAATAAATGAGTTAATGAGTACATTATGCAAGCTTTAATGGAGGGCAGAGGAAAAGATGGCAAAAGAGAAAAAGGGGAGAAAAAGGAGGAATATTGCTGGAGGAGGACAAAGAGTGAGTGGGGAGATTGCTTTTTATTAAGGTTTCAGGGACATTTTGAGACAACTCAACTCTACCTTAATACGAAATTCCAAAAAAAAAACAAAATTCCTTTGTTTCGGATTATGGTGCTGTTATGTTATAAGATTCAGCTATAATATAAAAGTGAGTCAATTTTATATTATATAAAAAATTAATAATTAAATAAAAATAAAGATGACAAATTTATATAAATTATTAATTTAATTTATAAATAAATAACTTTACATAAATTTTTAAAATTTTATTAATTCTTTACAAATTTATATTATGCACATAGAAGTGTCATGTTATGATGTCTTTAGACTTTTGTTTTTCTTGGATCTTTATATATGTGTGTGTGAGAGGAAGATGCTGTGTTTGAAAAACTGAAATCCAGGAGTACCAAAATGAAGAGAGGGCTTAAAATGGGGCCCATAAGTCATGCAACAACTGGGAACAGTAGCACTAGTGGTTGGAGACATTTGTCCTTCCTTCTAATCCAATTGCTATCCGGCACCAATACCATCTGCAATTATGGTACTATTTTATTTTGCGACAGCAGTTAAAACTGTACGCACCTTAGGAGTAAGTTACAATATTAAATTCTTAACAAAAAAAAAAAATAGTAAAAACTCCACGCACCAAAATCAAAGCTCTGAGCTCCGGAATCCAAATTACATATTCACCCTTATCCATTTATCCGTGCATTTTTTCTCTTTTATCTTATTTCAAAAAAAATTTCAGTTTAACAAAAAATTTCCTTATTTCTATGTGATTATTAATGTTCTACTGTCAATCTCCTAATTTTGATATGTCAGGAAGGAGTATTTTTATGACAGTACAGTGCAGTTGAATGAAGATATAGAATTCGTGATGTTCCAGTTTCGAATTCCATGAAATATTAAAATTGAATGATACTCGAATTTTTAAATATTCACAAGTCATTTAAACAATTAGTTGTTGTCTCTTAGCTTCTCTTTAAACTTGCGTGTGAGATTGTTTGCTTACACACATGATACCTAAATCCTTAAATTTAATGCTCCTATCCTATACCACTAGGTCACAATAGCTGCTTTTCCGTGACTTGATCTCCCATTCCGTAAATCTAAATAAACCATTCTAACAAAATGAAATGCTATCAAAGGCACTATTCATGAACAAGCTTTCGCCAAATGCCAATTAATATAGTTGCAATTGGAAGGCATCGATTCAAGTAGTAACGGGATATATATGTTTTGTGTTTCTTTTTTCTACTTCTTGTTTTAGAGTTCATGTGATCAAACCGACTCTAGCTGGTTTCTTGAATTTATTAGCAAAACAACTTAATTGCTTTCATGTATGTTAACAGAATGGACGCAGTGTTTGTTGAATCCGATGTTCAGTTTTGAAGTTTCATTTTTGCAAAACTTGAAAGTAAACATTCTTTACTAAATACTATTTTAGCAGTGAAAGCCCTTAATGCTTAGTTTGGGAGTTTATAATAGAAAGTAAAATAAGGAAAAGGGTGGGATGAAAAGAAAATAAAATGAGGGGAAGGGATCTTCCCTTCTCTTTCTTTTACTTTGCTTTTTACTGAATTTTGGACATAAAGTTTTTAAAGAAATAATGGGAGGAGTTTTTCTTCTAATTCCTTTATTTTATTTTCTTCTTTCTAACTTCCAAACAAAACTATTTTTCCAAACTCTCTTTCTTTTATTTTTTCTCTAACTCCCAAACAATCAAACTTTTTATTTTACTTTTTTTTCTCTGCAAATCTTGGCTCCCAAACTAGCTGTAAGGCTTTTCTTTTGTCAAGGTTAAGGGTTTGAATTCTGACATTGGCATTTAGGTAGGGAGAGAAAATTAAGTATAATTTAGGATCGAAGAACTATACCTCGATTGTATGCATCAAATAGTACTAAGACTAAGGGGGTGTTTGTTTTAGGAGAATCAATGAGAGAAATATGTATCATACGTAATGATACATATTGTTCATATTTGTAAAATAATCATCACTATCATTCAAGGAATAATAGTGATTAATTGAAGCGTTAACGATTCCCTCAAATACTATTTTATTAAATCCATTAACTTTTATGATTAAGGGCAAAAACACACCCACTACAAAGACACACATATTTTGAGTTATCCATCTCCAATATATATATATATATATATATATATATCTCTCTCTCTCTCTCTGTGCTTTGTCTTTTGATTTTGAATATTTTTTATTAGTACTTTATAAAATTTGTTATGAAAAATATTTTTAATAATTTATTTTACATTCTTTTTTTTTTAATTTGAATAGAAAATGAAAGATATATTGTACTCTCTGTTAATATAATAAAAATAATTTTTTAAAGTTATCATTTGTATAAAACTTAAATTAGAGCATGACTATATTTAAAATTGAAGAAGTCTTTTTATAATTTTTTTTTAAAAAAGATACAAAATAATAAATCTAAAAAATATGTATATCATAAATAAAAGATTTAAAATTTTAAAATTTACTTGAAAATTTTTCCAGGAAAACCAAACAAATATTTTTATAATGATTCCAATTTCATTATCAAACCAAACGTGTTGAGAGGAATCATCAAAATTCATACTCATAGTGGGGTTAATGATACTCATAGTGACAGTGAATGAGGAATTTGAACCAAATGACCTGAGTATCATGTTCAAATTTAACTGGCATTGGTAAGCGAAATCATCTCTTGAGCCAAATAATTAGCAATCTCGTGAACAGCATTTCATCCCAAAGCCAGAGCGCGAGAACAACGAAGCTTGTGTAGCTAATTTTTAGAATCTGCACTTCTGAATGTTAAATGCATCCCACATTCTTTATCCATTTTGAAAATGTTACCTGAACGCATCACGTCAATTCTACCTTTTCTCTCTTTTTCTTCTGATGGGAACATTCCTTTTAGATTTACTGGAAGAAAATTCATAAATTGTGATTAAGAGTGGGGGATGAATGGAACCCACTTATGATTTCCACTTGAAAATGGCGCTGTCTTTGTGTAACTACCCACCTAATTAGTTGAATAATTACTAATTACCTGTTTTTGTGGTCCCTTTAAAAGTTTAAACACAATCATAAGGAACATCTCCATGAATCATTATATGCCATTATGCTCTGGATTTTCTTGTGCCGGAATGGTCAAAACATCCCAACAGTTTTGACTCACAAATCACATACTTCTGTTTTTTTTGACTGATAGAGGCAGGATCCATATGATATTTTGGTGGATTTTATCCGTGCAAAGTATTTTATTTACCAATATTATTAAAAACAATAAATTTTTAATTGGTAGCTAAATTGCCAAAACTCATTGAACTAATTTAACGAGGTTAAAGTTAGACGTAATTTGAGTGACCCTTTTCTCATTCAAGCATACTTCCCGGTTTGTTGTCCAATGGCTTGGACAACTAGTTATCATCTGGTATGCTTTTTTTGTTTAGTTGGTTCGATCAAGAATTTGAAGAAGTCTTAAATTATGTTTGATCCTTTTAAATGAATGTATTCAAAATCATTCCCACTAACTACCCAATTTGTTGAATTAAGTGCTAACTCTTTATTTTATTTTATAGTTTTATATTCTTGTCTTTTGGAGTCGTAGTAAAGTCCGTTAGAATTAATAAATTAATGTTAAAAAGTATATGACGGGACTACCCGGACGATACTTCACTAGATAAGATAATTGAAGTATTTCAAAAGTGCTTCAATAATTCTCTTCTATATCCATCCCCAACCAGGTTTGTAATCTGCAAGTTGCAACTAGGGATGCGAAGGACAGACACGTCCATTGCAAACAGTGCGTGGGAGATTCTTAAGTGAACGAGTCTATGATTCTATTTGTAGATTTTGTAGTTGATAGTAATGTTACATAATTATAGTGAGACAGTTAACATATGAAAATAATATAATAATACAAATTTAGCTTTATTTTAAATCATAAATTTCACAAATGCGATCTTAAATTGAGTTCATATAACAATTTTCCGAGTATATGTATCAAAACAAGGCATTGAAACAGCCAAGGGAAAAACTATTACTGTTTGTTTAGTTATATTTTTTAAAAACTATATACATGATTTCCAATCAACATTTTATCTCGAAACACATTTATTAAGAAGAATTTTTAAAATTGTTAATAATATTTTTAAAAAAATACATTAAAAACAATATTCAGACGGAGCTAGTATGCTCATTCAACATAATATTGGTAAGTTTTTGACTTTTTTTTTTTTTTTTAGTGTCCCATGCTTGAGGTGTTTCTTTTTCACCCCTTCTAAAATTACTCCTTAAAAAAAATCAATAATTTAATGCGCCGTATGCTTTAGAAACATTAAATCATCTACATAGAATCCGAAAATCTTTCGTCGACTTATACAGTACGAGTATCATTATTGCAGATTCTGTATCACTAGCAGCCGCATGTCCTGGATCTCCGTTTAATTTAACGGCTGTCACCATCACCGCGAATTGTTTGCGTAACGGCGCAACGCATCCTTCCCATTCAAAAAGCTGCCGTCCAACAAACGGCGGTTATCTTCTGAAAAGCCAAGTCCGTGGCTCCTCCCGGACGCAAACTTTCATTGCAATAAAGCTTATAAAATTTCCCGCCAAGTTGCAAAATAAAGAAAAAGTAGAAATTTCAGTGCGAAAAATAAAAAGAAATAAATTCAAATTGCAGATATCGGAGATGCGACGTTAATGGTGGGGACGGGCGGACGAGGCTTACGTGATGGGAATGAATCTTCCGACTGGCCCATTTGTTAAAACCCAAAATGGCGGGAAGTAGCAGTAAGCAATAAGTCAATTCGCATTATTATTATTTTTTAGTTTTCGTTTATTTTTTCAAATTAAGTTGGTACAACATTTCTAATTTTTTTTTTCGTTAAGAAAAAATTTAAAGGAATTTCAAACAACATAACACAAGCAGATGGGCAGTGGATAAGACGTTGTTGCAGGAGAGAAGCTGCACCGTAGACACAGAAATGTCTGGTGGGGTCTCCATGCTTGGCCTGCGTTATACAGAGCCTAGATCCTGCCTTCATTCCATTCTCCACTATTAATCAGTGTTTCTTTTTTAATTTTTCTTTGTCCACCAACCAAGCATCACTACTTGGTTTTTGAGAAGATTAATAATGGGACTTTAATTGAGTATTTTTATCAATAGATTTTAATTTTTATAAAAATTGATTTTAAAATAGTTAAAAATCAGTTATTTCAAATTTTAACTTAAAATATTTAAAAACATAGTCAAATAATAATTAAAATATCATAAAATAGATTTTTTAGAAATTAAAAATTAAAATCAAGTAGAAAATTGTTATTGAAGACAAACTCTTACACTTTTAGAGTCACAACACAAATTTACAAGTTATGTATAAATGTTCATGCTAATTAAATTGCACTGTTATACTTCTTCTAATTATTAATTGTACGAATTCGTTCTACACTTTTCTATTCTATAAAGGTAATATTGACTTCATTTTGTTCAGCAAAAAATTTAGAAGAGTTTCTCAAAAAAAAAAAAAAAAGTCGATTGGTTACTATTTTTTATAAAACACGTTCTTGAATTGTAGATATATTTTTTAACTACTCTTTTATCTTAAAAATTATTACAGTAATAATTTTTATAAATATCTTCCAAAAGCAACCATTAGAGGGAATTCCGATATATCTTTTCTTGGATGAAATTATATATGCGTAATTTTGGTGCAAGTGTCATTAGCTAAGAGGGTTCTGTATTTACTACAAATGAATATATTATAATGTAGCGAGTATTTTTTTCACGGTGTTTGTATAAAAGTATCTTAATTTTTTTTTATAAAAATACTATTACACTTTTTTTTTTGAATAAGTTGGTTTCTATGATAAAAAATAGTTAAAAAATGTGCATGAGAAACAAATTTTAGAAAAAAAATCATTAACCAAACAAAGGCTTTGATAGTTTAGGTAAGAGTGTGTTCTGTCTTCAACCATATTTTTTTGATCCTCAATTCTCCCAATCCCACATCGGTTAATTAGTAGTCGGGTAATTGATATATAAGTTTGATGGACTGCACAAAATGTTAGATCCATTTTGTGTATCTCATCTCTCTTCTTTCTACTACTACTCAATTGTTGATTAATTTGAAAGAGAAAAAAAAAAAAAATCGTTGATGGTACTAGTTATGACTACATGATGCCAAATATGTATTCTCACCTCTCCAATTCAAAAAAGCAAAAGGCCAAAACAGAGAAGCCAGCAAAAGGAAAGAAGTTGTCATTAATCAGGAGAGACAAGCGGTGAGGGCAGTTAGAAGATGAATGGTTTAGCTCAATTTGGACGTTTGCTTGGATTTCCCGCAAAAGATTTTTAGAGTTTCCCGCCTAAAGGAAATTACACTCAACCATCGTTTTCTTGCACGTCAGTCAAGTGTAAAGGAACATATATGATATATTGCTGTCCTTCATTTCACTTCCTTCAAAATTTGAATTCAACGGTCAGATTGCTCTTTCAGCTGTCTCCAACTAATGCCCAACCCGAAAACAATTGTTTTCTAGTAAACAAATAAAAAATTAAAAAACTAGACTTTTTCCCTGACATATGGGAGGACCTTTTTACTGTTCGATTATTAAATTAAGAATGCCTTTGTTTAGTATTATTTTGAAATAACAAGTTTTTAATTTTTTAGTTTACATACATTATATTCAAAAAATTGCTAAAAATATTAAGACACAAGTATTATCATTCCATAATTTTCAAGAGCTACTAACGCCTCTCATTCCATTGATTTTTTTAAAATTATTTTTAGAAAATGATGCTGTAACTTGACATGATGTAAATGAGATAAAAAGGAAATTCAAAAGATATATACACACTCTCTCTCTCTTCAAAAACTTGTTCAAAAACATTTTAAAGAAAATTCTAAAACTGACACTAGGCAAACGAAGCTGCTATTTTAAAAGCTTTGCAGCATTTGAATGATATATTTGTCTTTTAATTAGTTTTCCTAGTATGCAAACGAAAAACTTGCCCGTTGCACATACGGATTTGTAAATACAAACACAAGAAACCAATCGAATTCTTTGAACCTATACAATTAATTCAACCAAAATTTTTAACTGAGGATTGTAACTTTTCCCATAGCACAGAAACATCACTTTGTTGGGTAGTCGTTTTTCAATTTTTTTTTTTCAAAAACGTTACTATAATAGTTTTAAATTTTTTAATAAATATATACATAAAATAAAAAGAAGACAGAAAAAAGTATTTTTAAATTTTTAAAAACATGTTTATCAAAAACATACCAACAAGCAGATGCATTCATTCACCTTGTGCAAATTGCGGGGCAAATTTCTTAAAAAATTGATATTTTAAATAAAACTTCCCAAATAATGAACTATTTGGGGGTGTTTCTAAAACTAGAGGTGCCGCATACAGGGTGTGCGGCACCTAGTTTAATTTTGATTTTTTTTTTTAAATTGGCGAGAGTTAAGGTCGGGGACTGAAGTGCAATTTCAAAAAATTGTGCAACACTTTTTTTTTATATTTAATAATGCCGCACACCATATGTGCGGCACCATTTTTTTTTCAATAGTGCCGCACACATTGCGTGCGGCACTAAGTTTTTTATTTTTATTTGTTATGATTTTAGCGTGCAAAAATGAAACCCTAATTTAAAACCCTAATTCCCTAACCCTAATTTGTATACCTTGAATACTTGATCAACTAACACACTAAAATCTACACGTTGCCTCACTAATATCATTTTATTGCACCTCGGAATATCGTAAGCCAATGATTCCCCATGGTCTACAATTTTTCCTCCCCAATACAGTTGGATAAGCAAGCCGTTGTTTATTGAAAATTATCTGTTTGTTACTCGCATAACTATCATTTAAAGTCAATAAATTATTTAATTTAATTTATAATTACGTATTTTTTAACATAACTAATAATCCGCAATTGGAAAATAAACATTTTAAAAAAACTGTAGAAAATTAATTTAATCATAATACAATTAAAATAATTTTAACATAATAATTAATTTATTATGTATAATAATTTAAAATTTTCACATAACTAATTATCCCATATAAAAATAAATATTCCTACATTACTATATAAATTTAATCTTAGTATAATATAATATAATCACAATAAAAATCTTACAATAATTTTACCATAATATTTTTCAAGCAACAGTAAAGCCATTACCATTTAAACCCTAAACTTTAAATTCTTATCCATAATATAATTTATAGTTTTCATATAACTAATTATCCATGAAAAATTTTTAACATTATTGTTTAAATTTAATCTTAGAATAATATAATCACAATAACTCCAAACCTAATACTTTTAGCATAGTTTTAACATTTTAATGTAATAATAATTTATTATCAATATTACACATTTTTTAACATAACTAATAATCGGTGGTTGAAAAATAATATTTTAAAATTATTGTAGAAAATTAATTTAATCATAATACAATTAAAATAATTTTAACATAATAATTAAGGCATTTTAACATTTTAACAACAATAGCTGTCATTTTTTGTCAAAAAAAAAGGCTTGTGCCGCACAAGGTCTGTGCGGCACATGCCACGTTGGATAGTGCCGCGTGAGGTCTATGCGGCACTCTGTCCACGTGGCACCTCTGCCGCACAGATCTTGTGCGGCAGAGTCATTTGCCAAAAAATTGCTATATAAGTCCATCTCTAAAATTGCAATCAACCCCTAAAAAAGCCCTTCAAAATAAATAAAATGTGGTGTCGCACACATCTCTTAACTTAAAAAAAATAAAAAATCTTGTATGTGCCGCTCACCTTGTGTGCGGCATCTCTAGTTTTAGAACTACTCCCAAATAGTTCATTATTTGGAAAATTTTCTTTAAAATATCAATTTTCTAAGAAATTTGCCAAATTGCGGGGAGGTGAAACCTCTACACATAAATGGTCCGTAACCCATACTCCATAAACCCATGGAGAAATAGGCAAATAGCAACTAGTACAATCAACCAAGTTGCTGGATCCCTGTAAAGTCTACATCAAATAACCTGCTTTATATTCCTCAAAAAAAAAAAAAAAAAAAAACTGTTTTATAAAAAAATTAAAAAAGTAAGTGATTAGCCTGCGTCATCTGCCCCCACATTGTTATCTTTTCGTCATCTTTACCGGCACCAGATCCGATCTTAACACAGCATTCCAACTGATCCTGAATGACATCTTAACTATTTTGAATATTTCATGTCTTTGAAAATTTTTATTTGAATTAATTTTATATTGACTGCATAAGAAAATATCTATTTACGTGCATAAGTATGAATTTATATCACATAAGCTCAAGTGTAATTTTATAAACTTCAATCTCATGCATGATCAAACATAAGTTCGCTCGTTTAAATATCTTTTTTACGCTATTAACAAGATTAATATATTTTAAGATTAATTTATTTTATTTTGGTACCAAAAGTTTTTGAACTTAAACAGCTCAATTGGCCCCATCCTCACATGTTGTAAGGGAAAACAAGAATTCGAGTTTAGCAGTAGTGCTAATAATTTAGTTTATTTTGGTACCAAAAGTTTTTAATAGGTAATCAGGTTTGCAAAAGTCACACAACACCGCGATTAGTGTCACATGGCCATCATCACTTAGCAACGTGGCACGGTCAAAGATCCTGAGGAACACGAACACAAATGAATGTGAAGTTCGGTTAATACCCGACCCCCTTTTTATCAAATGAGATGGTAAAACTGTAAAACCCGATTGGCAGAAAATTAATACAAGTGGCTTAATTTTTCCCTTGTGGATGAGATAAGAGGTTACCTCAAATGTCATAAAGCATAATGGCGAAGGTTTCAAAAGCAAAATGCCTCGTATCATATGAAAATTTTGTACGAATTTGTTTAATAACCACCCTAATAGACCATATTTATAAATGTAAACTATTCCTATTTATAAACAATGCATCACTTAACTACATGTCACTATTTTAAACCATATTATTCACTACTAGAGTTATGGATTAAATTTATGCAAGAAAATTTTGTTTCGCTAGAGCTATATTATGATACATCTGTAAGCAAAGAACAGTGCTTAGAAATTAAAAAAAAAAAAAATCTTAGCTAAGAACGTTATTTTGAGTTAATAAATGCACCCGAAATCTAAGTTACATTATCACATTGTAATCTATTTCATAGACAGGGTTACACGATTCAACTTCGAAGTTAACGAGTGCGAACAACATGATAAATGAATACTTAACATAAACATCGTGATATGTTGACGTCTTAAGATGTGGTATACCAAAGTATTGACCTAACATTTAGCTGAATTTATATTTTTGCATGGCCAATACCATTCATTTCTACATGTTCAATGGATTAGGCTTTCTGCAGGTGACCAAGTGCTTCAAGAAATCTTCACCTCACAATAAGATGGGGCAATTATTGTTTTATGCAAAGAACCAAACCCGATAGGATGTGATTGATGATCAGACAAGAGAATTTAGAAGGATATTTACGTTGAATTTGGAATCCTACAACTCCTTAGACCAGCTTTGTTGATCCAATCCAAAAGTTGATCACCGGCATTCCAACCGGGACACATGCTTTGAATTGAGAGTAATTGATTCTTTACCCCACGCGGGGATGTCTCAATCCTATGTTGCACAAATTATGTTCCATAATTTTCGATGATTTTCTTGTCTTTGTCCACTTGATGACTAGGAATGGGAATGTAGATGCACATGCTTACTCCCGTTCTTGGTACCATGTTATGTTCCAACACTGTCTTCATCCTAAATGGAACAAACTAATCATTTGGTAGCAACTGAACGTTTCTACTTGATTAAGGTAAGAAATTCAAGATTGAGAAGTAAAAGGTCACCATGTTATACTCAGACGGTGTAAAAGGACGACGGTCAAAAGATGGAAACCACGTTCTCCACACATGCTGCAGTAGACTATGGACAAAATGAAAATCGGCAAAAAAATATTGGTGGTCGGTGAATAAGCACCAAATTAAGCATTTTTCACTTGTAAGCACAAAAGCAAGGAAGATTAATTAACAAAAAAAGTACAAGCTTATGCAAGCATGCTTTGCTGAATATTCGATGAGTGCATGCTTGCGGTCGCGGCCTTGTATTGTATGGTAACACATTGGAGTGGGACCAAATAGGAAGCCGCAAGAAAACATGCTTTAACAACATAGCACCCTCTTTCTTTTGTCTCTAAATTTCAAAAGCAGACGAAAGTGATGAGATTAATGCATGGACTCAAATAAACAAAGATGACTAGGCAAATGATAAATCAATTAAACAAATGGCTTCATAGAACTATAACTCACAAAAGAAAAGAAAAGAAAAGAAAATAAAATAAAAGAAAAGAAATAGTACTAGTACTAGTACTAGTACGTTTGCAAGAGGGACAGCCCGCCCCTGGATCGAGTAAAAAAGAGAAGTTATGTCGGGAGGACACAAAGGAGTGTATGTAATGCAGAGACACAAGAAATTCTTGGAACATAAATGTGTTCCACTTCCACTAGTAAATGCATTCACTCATTTTGACGACTCCACCACTACCACGTCCGTCTTGCCCATGCCATTTCCATCACTTTCCAACATCAACTCTTAAAAACTAATGCAGCAGATGCAGCAGTCCCCATGTCTTAATGGACTTACCATTTTTCTGGATTTTCGGGAAGTACTGATTCAACATGTAATGGGATGTGGACTGCTAATGCTAGCAGATCTTTAGGATAAGGAATATTGTGCCTAACTTTCCATAATCTCTCCTCCCTCCCACCTTCTAATTCTTTCATCAATTTATTACGGGCAAGCCTTTTTTTGAGACTTTGAAGTCAATAAAATAATCTCCAAATTATGCATGATTTACTTTTTCTTTCCTTCTTTTCTTTTTCTCATTCTATCTCCAGCAGTTTTTTTATTTTTTCACATCCTTTTTTCTTTTCGGCGTTCTTTATCCAACAGTAGGGATACAGCGTGAGATTTATAAGTTCGGCGAGGATACAAAATCTAAAGTAACACAAGTAACAAAGTCAAATATGAAATTTTTAGAAACTTTGTACGGGCAAACTTTAATTTTTTAGATTTTTAAAGAATTTTAAATTTATATGGAGTAAAACGTTGATTTAAAAATAAACAACAAAAAAAGAATCACGGGCCAGCCAATCGTCCTGGTCCGGTCCCTTTAGTTCTATCTGCAAGCACAAATAGTCCAACCCACAAATATGATCCAAAGTCCAAAACGGCTCACCGTTATGTTGTCCGCTACTGAACAATCTGCTGGTTCCCGATGGGGAATGCTTTTTGATTCAGTCTCGGTTTGCAAGCTATATCAAAATGGCCCATTAAAGATATATAGTCCAGGCTGTGATTAAACTCAATAACGTTGCCAAGAGATTGAGCATTTGATACCATTCCAAAATACCCAAATTTCTTTTTAATTTGGGAGATGAAAGGAACAAAATATTTAGGAGGCCAGCACTTTCTGGAAATTTTGGTTACACAATTTTCACAGGTCTCAAAGATCACGCACAACTTTTATAGATGCGATGTATTAATAGCCATGTATGTTTATTAAAAAAAAAAGAAGAAGAAAAAAACTTATAGATGCGATAAAGTTCATTGTCCATTTCGTCCACAATAGGCACTAAGTCAAAAATTCCGGCAAACTGAATTTTCTTTTTAGCATTAAGCACTAATTGAGTCCTTTCCATTTCTTCCAGCTCATTATCACTCCAAACTTTTTTCTGCTTCTTATCTTATGAAATAACGGTATAAAGAGTTCCACAGTAACAATATAAATCACAAGAGGCACCAAAAGAAAACAGAACCTTGATTTAAAAAAATAAAAATAAAAATCAAAAGGAATAAGCAACTTTAGAAAATAATCGGTACATACATTATCCAGAGAAAAGTTCATACATCACTTGGCATTTGATAGAGACTAAACCTTGGGTTCTGATACCTCACCAAACAAGATTAGTAAGTTCTAAAACACCATCCGATTTTTACAACCATTTTCTCAAAAAAATAAACTGATGAAACTCGGTTACATAGAGGGAAAGACAAAGGCTACCTCACTTGATGCTTGTCTGCCTCAATAATATACTTAAGTTACATCAGTTGATGCTTATATGCAACAAATGAAGCCAACGGCTCAATAATTCGAGGTTTTACAGCAAATATCAAGCATCACAAGGAATGAGTGACATCAAGGGGCTATCTTGATTCTATTCTTTCGCCAAGGAGATCTGCAAGTGTCAAGAATTAATCATTCAATATTTAAGTTTCCTTTGCCACATGTAGACAAAGATGTAACAGGAACCATCAGAATAGGAAGAAGAAGCCGGAATTGATTAGTGTGTAAAGGACTAGAAGTAGATGAGATTGTAATATAAACTATAAGCTTGAAACAACGTCTGCTTATCAGATCAATTTCAAATAAACGTGGATCCAGCCTGCATGTGACTGTTATGAAGGCATTTAGCCAAATAGAACATTGTGAAAGGCTGTCTGATGAATTTCATTACATGTTTCAAGAACTTTTCAAGTGAGCAATTCTGGAACCTAAAGTTGAAACTTCTGATGTAAAATTAGTTCCGAAGATCAAACAGCTGTAGGATTCAAACGATGCTGCATAAGTTACATTTGCATACGCCGATAATAGTAATATATCATCAAACCTTGAGCTGATTGGATCACGAATTTCAAACTCATCATTAGCAGCGTCATAGCCACAAATAATGACATAGTGACCTGCAATTTCAAATTTCTTGGGGTTATATTTGGTTGTTAGGCCTTCCCCTCCCCAATTCCCAGCATCCCCCATCTCTCTCCCCAAAATCTAGGTGTACCAGGGCCTAATATTAAGAAAATCCAGAAGAAGTAATTGAAAATTATAGGAATCAGAAAATTTGTGTTACCTCAATTATTGTCTTTGTTCTTCATGAGAAATGTTTAAGATTTTCTTTATTTTTTTCTACTAAATTCGATTAATATCCATCAACCAAAGTGGTTATTCTCATTTTGGTGATTAGCAATTAGTAACATGAGATTTTGAAGGGGAAGTTTGTTCTCGGGCTTTTATCTTTTCGTATAGCTTTTTTCGTGAATCCTTGAAAAAGTTGTTTTAAGGTAGAATTCTTAATTTCCGTTTTGAGTAAATGACTTGCAAATATCTTAGAGGTTTCTTTTTCTCAAAGTAGTTCTTCTAAAAGCAAATAGTAACATACTATGCATCTCTGTTGTAAGTAAACAGTATTTATTTAGCCAAATTTCTTTTACTTGCATGAGTAATTTGAGGACTTCTTCGTGTGATAACACTAGAAAACATGAAATCAACAAGAAGAGCTGTCAAATTTTTAGCTTGAGGGTGCTCAACAGGAAAGTATAAACGTTGAGCTGAATGATAGATGGATAATCAATTTTAGTCTTTCTTATTAGCATGGAGTTCGTCACATGTTAATTGGACAATGCACCGAGTCTATTGCCTTGTACATCTGCAGCAGAAATAGGTGGCCCAATTGTGATATTATGCTTAAGAGGTGGAGAGGGAAAAGAATCAATTGAGCATTGTTTCTTTCAATGCCGAACTTAAAAAATTGTATGGAGAATATCACAATTGGGCCTTAACTTTGACGTTGGACAGAAAATGTTATTTCAAGATTGGCTGAAAAGTTGGTTTAAAGATATTCGGGAAGATGATCTCCATGTCCAATGTGTTCTCATCTTTTGGTCCATATGGAATTCTAGGAAGGAATCAGTTGGTTTGGAATAATATTCATATGACTCCCTCAAACATACTCATGAGAGATAATCATATGTATAAAGAGGTAAAGAGAAATGCCAGTAGGGTCAGGGTTCCTATCAAGACAATTGAAGAGGAAAATCTCCTTGAAGAATGCGTTGTGCAACTAAGCAATGGTGGTATTCGAATACAACCAACGAGCTCAGACATACGCATTCAAATTGATGGAGCACAAAATAGTGCAATTGCAATGGCAGCAATAGGAATGGTTCTCTATAATTGTCAAGGTACTTCCATTTTACAAGAAATGTAGCCCAGTAAATTCTGACTCAGCATTACAAGCCGAAGGACCAGCATGCTTACATGCGATGAGGACGGCAACGCAATTGGGATTCACAGACATCTTCTTTAGCACAGATTGCGAGCAACTAGTATCAGGGCTAAAGAATAATAATTGTGCTCCTTATTATTTGAAAACTATGTTTAATGATATTGTCTATGTGTCCAACTTTTTTAACAGTTGTGTGATTCGAAAAGTTCCGAGGACAGAGATACAGCAAGCCCATCAGCTAGGTGTCTCTGTTAACAATGTATGATTCTGTTATATATTTGATGAAAGTTGATTTTCTCCTCAAAAAAAAAAAAAGTGTTTATTTTCTCGCGGATTCAAGTGAACAACATTGTATCTCTCCCGCTGAATTGACGCTGAGCCAGATCCAGTTTAGTTAGATCTATTCTGCGGAAAAAAGGGCTTACCTCTAGTGGATCCAAGGTCCAGTAAACATTGGGCTTTTCCTTGGCCCAAATTACACACATGCTGGGCTGTGAAGACCCGTTCATTTCAAGCTGGAATTCTACAAAACGATAATCAAAATAGTTCTGTTAACACACTAATTTTATATTCAAGCTATGGGCTCAAGAAAATTTATGCTTGTGTCTTTAATCGTTGCATGTTTAGGCAGATAAACCGTTACATATCTCAGACAAGAGGCATAAATGCACACATTGACTTGTACAAAAGACAATATTAGTTAACTTTCCAACTAAAAATCGTACTCATTGACTTTAATCGTTTGGATGAAACTACTGGCTATAAGTACTATACAGGCCACATGGAGGGTTTTCAAGATTGACTTTGATCGTCCTTGTGTGGCTGTGTTTTAAATTCGAAATCTTACGATATGGTAGATACAGTTGATTTGAATAAGATCCGTCATGATTCTTGAATGAGAGATGAATAGCACATGCATGTTTACCAACCCATTAACCCCCTTTTGTTTGATACTTCAAAATTGAACCAGAGGAGATAGCCATTTTCAAAAGGCATTGAATTCTCATGCATGCCCGTGCATTCAAAATTGATGAATAAGATTTGATCCCCATTGCCACCTATGTAACTAGAGAGAGTACACCTTTCTTGAGTTGGAAATTCAATGCTATTATTATTTACCAGCAATTAAAGCCTGATGATAAAAGGTAAAAAGGTAGATGAGAGGTGAGGAGAAACAACCGAACAAGGATTTAAAGGTAAAAAAGGTACCACCATTTGGCAATTTTATGCTGAAAAAGTCAAAGGTTACCGCTTTTGTTAACAACGGTAAGGAAACAAAAGGCGTGGTGTGCTTTTCATCTTTTGTTGCATCAGTTTAAATGAGTTTTTAACCAAAGATTCACTAGCCGTTTGAGGCTTTTTGACGCTTTTTCGTTGTAAATTATGAGACAATGCACACAGATTAAAGAAATACACCACCGGACCACACTCTTTTTTTTTTTTTTTGACACACCGGACCACACTCTTTTAAAGGTCCCGGATGAGCATCTCTCTCTCTCTCTCTGGCTATAATAAGAAGGCATTGTAATAAGGTATCAGCAAGTGCTCAATATAGGCAAATAACGTCGACTAAACCTCGAGTAGCCAGTATCATTTTGAGAGACCATCTCGTGAGTAGTATTGCTGGTATTTCTTGATTCAAGCAAGAAAATTTTCTGCTTACCAATGCCCCAAGCACCATATGAAAATTCATTAGTAATCACTATGAAACATGATAAAATATGATATGGGAATTATGCTATTTATCAAAATCAGACGGAATTAGTATTAAAAGTAGTCTGTAGTTGGCATTTACATTGGTATCACCGAATATATTTAATTATTCTAATAGATGCCTACGAAATGTCATTGAAATTTTAACTCATAGCCCCACATCTAATCGACTGTAATTAATTAATAAACAATCAATTACATTCTCTTGGTTTTTGTTCCCAAAAAATTCCTAAACGGTTCTAGGCATCCCTTAGATGTTATGGTTCAAGGCTCAAACCACTTCATTCTGGCAGCAATAAATTAATTTTGAGGGGAATTTCGTTATTCATTTGAAAAGTTCAAAATTTATATATTTGACCAATTACTACAATTATCAAAGGAGAGTGAGCCTCCACTGTAAACCCAAGAGAACAAACAAATAGAGGGAAAATTATAATTATTGTGACTATCCTTGTGACACAGTGGATTAAAGATAAACATACATAATGACGCAAAAATAAATAAATAAATAAAATGTCTTAAATTATACAAGCGCCTGTGAATAAGAATTGCTAAACCAACTAATTTAAAAACTCCCACGTCTTTAACCTAAGAAATATGGTACATGGTTATCTCAGTTATTTATTGTTCATGTACTAGAAGCTATACCAGTTATGATTTACTTTGCAACCTTATATGGTGATAATTTGAACAAAGCAGCGTTTTATACTTTAAAATTTTAAAAATGTTAACATTTGAAAAATGATAACCGAAGGAAGAATAAATAGCCTTTGTAAAGAACTTTTCCTCTCATCAAGACGGTGTTGATATATAATTCATAATTGGTTGTTGCTCTCTTTTTGAATATATTATTTTCACATAGCAATGTGTTTTTAAACATATAGACTACCAAAATCTTATTATATACATGACCAAATATGAATATAGCTCGAGTATGAATCACATCAAATTCGATTGATGTCTAAAATTACAAACTCAACGAATTTAGGTGCAAGTTAGATTATACCTGTTTAGAGTTTGAATCAAGTTTGAATGTAATGATCTTGAAATTTAACTCAACTTGTTTATATCTTACTTAAGATGAGATCCCTTCATTTGCCTAACAAACTCTTTTTTTTTTTTAATTTATTTTTCCCCTTTCTTAGTTTAATGTTTCTACTTTGTTGACTAATTAAATACTTACATTTTAGGCCTAACACGATTCAAAAATTTATTAATTGCTAGAAGAAATTTGAAACTCAAATTTTTTTTCTACTAACATCCATCCTCACCATTCCTACATCTACTAGTGAATTGTTTATTCTGTCGTAAAAAAATAAAAATAAAATGGCATACTTTTATTTTTTATAAATAGCCCCCATCCATTTTTACACGTTAATCCCCAAGCACAACTTCACAATCACACAATTCCGAAGGGTGAAAAAGTAACTTCAGAGACGTATTGACACCTCCGTCACCCCTACGGCTATGATGGCCGTTACTAGATAAATATTTTTTTCCCAAATTTTTTGAATGGACTGCTGGATTTTTATACAGCAGATATACGTTGGCACTTGGCACCTGCCCAAACGCAAAGCCACTTTGAAAATCAAATTTTTGCATGTTGCAGAGCAGACACACCAGACAAAGTCCATAGCAGCACAGCACAAAGAATAATATCAGTCCTCTCAGTAATCAGTAGCAGAAACTCAACCTTAAAACATCACTGCCCCCTGGAACAAATTCCTTTTGAATTGATTACTCTATCCCCTATGAACAACCCAATTGAAGAAACAAGCAAGAAATAGGGAAAAGATCAGCAAAAATAGTTCCTTTTTCATTTTTTTTGGCCTTTCTGGCTTGTGGGTTTTATGTATTGTTGAAAGTTTAGATGGAAAGGGTAGCTGAGAAGAGCAAAAAGAGAGATGGGTCTTGTGATTCATTCACTGATTCCATGTCTGAGTCGAGAAACAGCATCACGGAGTCGAGTAAATCGAGTTCTGATGATGCTTCCTCATTTGAGGACAAGGCAAAGGAGTACTCTGTTTCTTCAATGGCTACTAGAGGTTGGCCTCTTCCCAAGCCTCCGCCCGCCAAATGCTTCAAAACTGAGGAAGATGGACCCCAACTCAAGGATGATGAGAGAATCAAATTAAGAAAATTGGGTTCCCGAGTTTCAGGTCTGTCACGATTGTCTTTGGCTGGTCTATTTGAAAATTTTGTTTTATTCTCGACAAAAACGAATGAAATGTTTTGGAGATGAAGAAAAAAGACAGTAGCTTTTATGTATTCAATACTTTTGTTTAGTGTATGGGATACCTGTAACTGGGCTTTGGGAAAATTTTGTTTTGTTTTCTTTGTGGCTATTATCGTTTTTGTTGTCATATAGTGGCGTGGATGAACAGTTCAAAATTCAAGTCAAATGCTAGTTTTTGCTTTGTACAGTAAAGGTGCCTTCTGGGATTCAAATTGGTACAATTCAATTGATTAGAAAATTTTAAAATATTTCCTAATTTGACTGCTTTTGGCTTTCAAGTTTCCTGGATATGAATGAATTCTTGGGGGCTGGTTGAATTTATTGAGGCATGAATGAAATATACTTGCACTGCACCTTTGTGAAATTGTTCTCTTTCTCTGACTACTAGCTGTTTATTTGTTTTTGGAAATGAAAAGAATTGGAGATGATGAAAGAGAAGTTTGCAAAATTGTTGCTTGGTGAAGACATGTCTGGCAGTGGAAGAGGGGTCTGCCCAGCATTGGCCATTTCAAATGCCTTAACTAACCTATGTGGTATCACTCACTTTCTTGATATAATGCAAGCTATTTATCTTAAGTTTTATAGATTTGCCAAATCTTCAGACTATTTTAGTGCACTATTAGGCAGTTATCCTCGTGTAACTGCAAATTTTCTATTTACAATTCGCTATACAATTAACTATTTTAAGTAAACTTGATTGTTGTAGCTACTGTATTTGGGCAATTGTGGAGGTTGGAACCATTGCCTTCTGAAAAGAAGTTGATGTGGCGAAATGAGATGGAATGCCTACTTTCAGTTAGTGATCACATTGTGGAATTAATACCTTCTGTGCAAACACTTCCTGATGGAACTAAACTCGAGGTAGTATACAATATACTTCCTTAGCATTCTGCGACCTTTTGGCTCACATGAAACTTTTCAACGCTTTAGGAAATTTCAGTAAATGTTGCAGTTTGTGTTACTAATATCGTTTCAAAATTTGATGCTGAGAAGTTTGGTTCAATAGTTTTAATTTGACAGTAATCTATCAATAATGCGTAATTTGTAAAGAGCGTAAGATTCATATATAGTTCGGAAAACCTAATTGGAAACTTTAAAAAATAAGATGTGATTCTTTTATTGCCAAAGAAGCAAAACTGACTTTGGATGGATTTCACTATGCTTCTTTCATTCGATATTATATGTTTTTCACTGCATTTGCTCTTCAGGTTATGACTAGCAGACCTCGATTGGATATACTAATTAACCTCCCAGCTCTGCGCAAACTTGATTATTTGCTTCTTGTAAGAGTTCATTCCAGATTGCCTTGTGCTTTTAGTTCTGATTAAGAACCTTTTACATGTTAAAAATTCCCAATACTGCAGGAAATTCTTGACAGTTTCACCACCAACACAGAGTTTTGGTATGTTGATCAGGATGTAGAAACCCCAGAGGCTGATGGATCAGCCTCCTTTCGCCAAGCCATTCAAAGGCAAGAGGACAAGTGGTGGTTGCCTGTGCCACGAGTTCATCCTTGTGGTCTCCTTGAGGATACAAGGAAGAAGTTAATTCACAAGCGTGAATCTGCAGCTCAAATTCTAAAAGCTGCCATGGCTATCAACAACGTGGCTTTAGCTGAAATGGAAGTTCCAGAGTCATACATAGACACTTTACCAAAGGTTTGTCTTTCGATTCCCTCATGGAAAGATTCTAACATTATTTTCATACTTGTTATAACATTAACAATACCATCATACAAAGTGCATTTACTGCTTTAAGATTTGCATGGCTAGTTTGCAGTTGATACAAAAGATTTTGCAACCATGCAAATCGACTGGATTGCTCATTTCCTTTCTTTTTATACCAAGCATTCTCTGACTGAACTTATATATAGTCCCAGTTATTATGTAGCTCAAAATGTGACTGCAAAATGCAACTGCATGAGATGCAATAATGCAACTCTTCTTCTATTTGCAGAATGGGAAATCCTGTCTTGGTGATGTTATATACCGCTACATTAGTTCAGAACAATTCTCTTCTGAGTGCTTGCTTGATTGTCTTGACCTGTCTTCAGAGCATGTGGCTCTAGACATAGCAAACCGTGTTGAGGCATCAATCTATGTGTGGCGCAGACAGCTTCGTCCCAGGAATCAACTTAATCCAGGCCGCTCTACTGCAAAATCCTCCTGGGAGATGGTCAAGGATCTGATGACTGATGGAGATAAGCGAGGTTTGCTTGCAGAAAGAGCTGAAAACCTATTACTTTGCTTGAAGCAGCGGTTCCCTGGTCTTAGCCAAACTGCTTTAGATGTTAGCAAGATTCAATGCAATAAGGTTTAACTGTCACTACTCAACTAAAGAATTAAACTTTCCACAAGCTTCGTGTTTGTTTCACCATTTCAGCAATAAAATTGCTTTTTCAAAACTTTTCAGGATGTTGGGAAGTCCATTTTGGAGAGCTATTCAAGGGTCTTGGAGTGTCTGTCCTTCAACATATTGGCACGTATAGATGATCTACTCTACGTGGATGACTTAACTAGGCACTCTGCTAACATTTCATCAACTCCTAGAGTAAGCATAATTGCTCAGAAGAAGGTTGGAAACCTATACTCGGTGCCCCTCTTGGGCACTCCTTGTCGAACAGCCTTTACCACACCTGACTTTTCACCTGCGCCACAAGCAAGCTCTCCAAGGGGGGAGAGAACTCCACTTATCAGTAGCAGTAGCAACAAGCTTCCTCGTCGTGGTCTTGGAGTTAAGAGGGTCTTGACAAACTATCTTAGTGGTGAGGTGAAGGTGAAGAACTGTGGCATTCTCCTCGAAGGCTTAGGTTCTATTTCAAACAAAACTTCTCAAGCAGCTGTCTGCCGGAGTGGCTTAGAAGGTGTTGAGCAACAAAAAGAATTATCTGCTTGGAAATAGGTTGAGACAAATTGGTCATTGAAATACTTGTATTCTATATTGTCAGGCTTCCTTAAGATATAGGTAGAGAAAAGCAGAAAAATAAACTATTCTTATGAAAATGCATTCATTAGGCCATTTTTCAAACGTAAAACATCCACTACTTTGTCAATTATGTTAACATTGATATTCTACTTCTTCATTTAGCGCATTGTAAATTCTAGCCTTTTATCGGTATTGAAATTTTGTGTTTTGCTTTAGATATGAGAATTACACACACTCTTGATGCCATCTATGTTAAAAAGAGCCAAAAAAACTATAGCAGCAATGTTAGAAGCTTCAGTTTCCAAATTCTTTTTTCAAAGATGTTCTGGCCTCATGAGACGGACAAATGCAGCAGAGATGTATAAATGACCATTACTATCAACTAGATTTACCATTTGGTTTCCGAACAATCATACGAGTTCCAAACTTCAGCCAGGGCTATGTCATTTATGTTAAGTGATCTACTATTTGGTTTTCGAACAAGCATACCAGTTCCAAGCTTCAGCCAGGGCTATATCATCTATAACTCCCACAGTCCCACTAGTCTCTGCGAGCTGTGTTGTGATAAAATAGAGACTAGCGTTTTGACTTGTGCGCTGAGGGGAGAAAACCAAAATAATGATGAAAAAGAAAAGGAAGGGGCATTCCGAGAATTGAACTCGGGACCTCTCGCACCCTAAGCGAGAATCATACCACTAGACCAAATGCCCAATGTGCCCCGAACGAATGTCATATTCTCCTAAATTTGCTAAACCCAAGCCATATTGCCTTTTCGTAACCCATACATGTAGCCATTCCGAAGCCAAAAATTACAATATCAATAAATTTTTTGATGCATCATGCATCGTAGACTTGAGAGCCGATGCTTTCTGTACTAGCACTATTTATCTTTCTAAAATATGTTTAATTGCAAAGTTATTATGGTTAGTTAACAAGCCCGATTTAAGTTGAATTTCACATTATTTTTATATTTCAATCTCACCTAATCTTTGTTGGACCAACCAAAATCAATACATCTATTGGACACATCAGTCATCCGTCAAATAAACATGCCAAGAGTTACCATTTAACGGTATATCTGATATATAAAAGCACTGCCTACAACTTGTCGTTGTAGTATAGTGGTGAGTATTCCCGCCTGTCACGCGGGCGACCCGGGTTCGATCCCCGGCAACGGCGAAAGATTTTGATAACTTGTTTTTGGGTCTGTTCTAAACTGAGCCCAATGATGCTTGCTGAGTGGGCCAAACGAGAAAATTCTGACTCGCCATGAAATTGCTCACATTTTTTATTCCTTGTTTTTGGGTCTGTTCTCAACTGAGCCCAATACTGCTTGCTTAGTGGGCCAATCTAGAAAATGCTGGCTCGCCCATGAAATTGCCAACTTTCCTTCTCAGTGGAGAAGAAAAAACCCATTAAAAGGTCCAAATATTTCCATAAATGTGCTTTGTGAAGCGGTATAGTATTTTCGAGTTGCAATGGGCTCGTCCCAGCGACACAATTGAGAGGCTGGAAGTATTAAAGAAGCACTTGGGCTTTTAACGTATAACGCTTTCCTTTTAAACGCCGAAAATTAGAGCTCTAAGTGCAAGCTATAGTAACATTCTTCTGCACTTTCATTTTGATAAATGAATATCTAATCTTCATTTCTGAATTGAAGGTGTTAATTTTTTTATTTTTTAATATAATCATTGCATCATTTTGGTAGGTTAGAGCGCTGGAGCACTAAATGATCAAACCTTTCTGTACCTTTTTCATATTTTATGAACAGAACCTTTTATCTAGAAAGAATGTGGCTAATGTGGTTGGTGAGATGAGAATTGTTTAGATGAGTACTGCAAAACTGTGAATTAGATCAATCACGTGGCAAGAAGTGCTTCTCCGAAGCTGCTTTCGGCATTTTATGGGATGATGATGATGAATGCCTTGTGTTATGCAAGGGTGTCCACTGCCCAGTGCCTACATTGGCTCAAAGTAGGCACATAACCTCAATTTTTCACTTTTATATATAGGAAAGTGCTACAATAGGAAAATGGATGCCTCTTTAGTGTACTAGTGCTTACTCCACTTTTGCATTTGTGGATTTTACGTGTAAACACTAAGTGAGCTATTTGATCAGTATAAAATGTAGAGAGGTAGCGGTGGGCAATGGGCATATGCACATCACAGAAGAAAGATGAAGAGTGTAAAGAAGTGCATTTTTGTTCTGGGATTCCTTTTGGCTCTGGGGATTTCTTGCTTGAATGGAGCAAACGGAGCCGGAGAATGTGGAAGATCTTCTCCAGACATGGAAGCTATGAAGCTGATCCCTTGTGCAGAAGCTGCCCAAGACGAGAATGCTTCAGTTTCTGCCCGATGTTGTGCTCAGGTAAAGAAGATGGGGCAGAATCCAAAATGCCTTTGTGCCGTGATGCTTTCCAACACTGCTAAAAATTCTGGGGTGAATCCAGAAATCGCCATAACTATTCCCAAACGCTGCAATTTGGCTGATCGTCCTGTGGGTTACAAATGTGGCCGTATGTTGTCACTCTGTTCTTTTTCTTATTGCTTTGACTTATTGATCAATTTTGCACCATTTTCCCTATCAGAGTAATTCTTGAACAAATGAACTAATTTTCTTTTTATGCAGCTTACACTTTGCCCTGAACTCTTGAAGAATGAAAGAAGGAAGACTACTAGCCCCTGTATGGACTACAATATGCTTTGGGTAGCATTGATGTACAAGAGACTTGCTGGCTAGTTTGTCTAGATAATAATCGACATGTTATATCCAAATCATATGATCAATGGCAATGTACCATCATGTGTGAAACTTATGATTATTAATAAACCAGTTTGAAAACGCTGGTATTTGTATAAAATCTTGATTCTTGATTCTCACACTTAAACCCGAACAACAGGCTCTCAATCGTGTTTGAATCCAACATGTAGAATTCCGAGGCTACCCGAGGTCCCAGTCCATCTATCTGACGGGATATTTTCTTGTGCAAACGTGAATCGTATAATTGTCCTTGGAAAGCGACAAAACTTAACAGTTCAGGAATAATAAGGAGTCAATAATTGTTCGATTTTTGGATTCTTCGATCATTGCTGAACAAGTCCAAACAACATTGCCTGTAGTTGTTTTTCTTACGGAAGAGACAGCTGAAAGGCATCCTCATGTTTTCTAGTGCGTAAGTTGTAGCCACAAACATGCATTTTTACTCTTTTTGGCCGCAACTGGGACTATACGAACACATTACGCATTGGAAACAGGACAGCCGAAGGACCCAGAAAAGAATCTACAATGAATCAAATTGACAGCTGAAACAGCATATTAATAAAAGTTCTAGAGCTGCTTATTGCAGGATGAAATAAGTCGGTGAACCTTGGTTAACTAATCCTAACAGCTGTATAACATCATCGATGACATATTCTTTTCTTCAGCGTGTCAAAACATAGAAAGGTATCCCTTGCTCGTACGTCTGCCTATATCGAAGTTCTAAATTTTTTTAGCCCGATCTTCCAATTCATTCAATCAGAAAGAAAACCAACTGGATCCTGGATAATCCAATTTTTTTAATCACAATACCGATGTGCATAAATTGCTTGCTTTTGTGGTCTTTTGACTTTGTCTAGAAAAACATCATCTATTCTAGAGAGAGAGAGAGAGAGAAAGAGAGAGAGATGATCAGGATGATTAGTTAAGCAAGATCTCATATACAAGACGGCTACATTCATTAGCAGAAACCAGAAAAGAGGACGGTTACATTGATAGGCAGAGACTAGGAAAGAGAGAGGATGGGAATGAGTACAAAAAAACAAGGAAAACATCAAATGAACTGCTACAAGGTCAACAACATTACTGATGTAAACATCATCTATTCTATCACCTTCTCACGATTCATAACGCAAAAGACACCGTCTCTCCTGATTCCCTGCAAAAGTTTGACAATTTCGTTTGCTGTAACACCATAAAGGATAAACAAATCTTTTCTCATCATTAAAACTCTGAGCTTCTGCCAGAATGAATAAGCATCATGCTTAATAGTGTATAATTTCGAATCCTGTTTCTTCATTAGCAGCTCAGTTTTCATTGTTTTGATTAAATAACTTTCAATTTACATCAAGTGTGAAAACAAGAAACCAAATAACCTCCAAAACTAGATAGGATACTTTATCCAAAAAATACCTGTTTGTCTGTGGTTATTGACATGAGCTCAAAACGTTAGCCCTAATAGTACAGTGACCCTGTAGAAATTCGAACAAATTGATCATTAGCACCAATTTCTTTATCACACACTCGCATTGCAAGAAGGAAATTGAGATTCTTCACAATCTTACCCTGCCACCAATTTCCTCTTGAAGCAGAAGTCGAATTGTTTCCATTTGGATCATCATTTTCTCCATCTTTCCTGAACTGATTTTGTGTCGGGAAGAGAGAGAGAGGGGGGGGGGGGGGGGGGGAACTGTCTTAGAGATACTATAGGTGCCTAGTATACAACACTCAAATTCCTGAGCCATATTCAAATCACTTTAGCTCCCGAACTGTAGTTCTGTCAAAAGGAAAGAACCTATACTTACAACGTGCTGAGAATTAGTGCTCTGGCCAGTTGAAGAATAAACTTCTTGCCCACCATAGTAGATTGATGAGCTTAAGTAGCATGGTTCTGCAGTTTCATTTTGATAAATGGAGCTCCTGTCCCTGCTGTCTCCCCTACTCTTCTCATTCATGTAATCTACGTTAAGATCCCAATATAGTTAGAACTTTCACTTGGTGGGAAAATTTATCTATCAAAATTGCTGAATTAAAATCAGAAAGTTCCAAAAATTAAATTTTTGGTTTCCAAGCGTTGTTGTTACTGTCAATTATCGAGCTATGGATCTTGGAGTTTCATGCGGAAACCAGAAACGGTAAACGCTTATATTTATTTGATATTTGTTTTAAATTTGCTTTTGGAAGACCTGATAATTTGCCTCACAGTACTGGAGGATTTTTTACTAAAATAGTAGGTACAGGCACAAGAAACATTTTCACGAACCTGACGTTCCATTTTTGATATTGCCATATTGGCTGCCATAATCCTGCGCTCTTCCAAAATGAGAGGAGTCCTTCCCAAGTCCCTAAAATCAAAATTACAAGTGTATTAGGTCCTATCCGTTGCTATATATGGTCAGCGATTGCAGTTCTTGTGGCAAATTGATATTGTGAAAATGCTACAGCATTAATGTGTCATTCTTCGCTCATTGCTCTAGTGAGTAGTGACAGAGAGTATAAGATATCTAAGATATTATAACCTTGTGTTTCATGATCATTGCAAGTGTGCAACGTATGCTTGTTATGAACCAAGATGCTCCAACTTTTTTCTTGTAAAGTCTTCCTATTGCCTCCTCGGCTTTTGTCAATCAGACAAAACAAAAGCCATCAACTTGAAGAATTATATTGTCAGGGAAAAGTCAACTTGGAGCATCATACGGGAGAAAAACATTCTGTGCTGGAGGAATACAATTTAATGATGTGACACTTAACTAGTATCATTATCACAGGCACATCAACCATATATGGTGGATGAATATTTTAAATTTCAACCTTAGACTAAGCTATGAAATATACAGCTCATTTACGGATTAAAATTTGAATTGCATTGCATGCCCACCTCTAATTCTCTTTCAAAATCAGTATATTGCAAATGATATCTACACTAACACTGAGAAAAGAAAATCAAGAAATTCCCACTAAAAAGAACTGCATAATGAAAAACCAACTACACCTAGAAGAAAGCAAAACGTACGAGCAGAGTACAATGAGGGGTGAGTAATTACCGTGGAGGGTGGCCCAAAAACAGATCCAAAGAGCCCGGTAGACGAGGACGAAGATTTTGAAGGCTCCTTGGGACCAAATAGATCCATTGTAAAGGACGACGATGAACCGCCCACTTGCTTTGCCTTCTCCATAGTTGCCTTACAATTCACTCACGTATCTTTTCTCAACCAACGAACTAAATTACCGCCGGTTAATATGGGCGTGCTGACCCAGAACGACCAAACAAACCAAAACAAAATCCCAAAAAATCTCTACAGGATAAGACTGATGATTTAGCTCAGGGAAAGAAATGGGAGTGCAGGACAATATAGTAGACTACTAAATCAGAGAAAACAGAGATCGATGGCTGCAGAGAACGGAAAGTTCCACTTCCCAGTGTTACTTGTGCGAAGAAAAGGGAAGGGTGACTGCTATTTATAGGCCCCAAAAATTAACAGCAATAACTCAACCCATGTTCATGTTGACAGTCATTCAACGATCAAAGATCCCCCATCCCCCACAATTCCATCACTGTAGTAGCATCTTTTTACCGCTCTCAACCAATTTTTTTTTTTTTTTTTTCTCATTCCTGGTCTCTATACAGAGATGGGATCTTGACATTTAGCCAAGTGGACATGTTGACATCTCTTAACCACGTGTCCCACAAATTGGATATTAATACTAGCAGTAAAAAAAGAAGTAATAGCCCCAGTGCCAATCATGTATCTTCTTCCTCCTCTCCCTTCAAATTATGTTATAGTCTTCTTTCTTTGACCTCTGTATTTGTATGACCACTGATGAATTAGAGAGAGATGAAAGGAGGTGGGGACCCATGCATATGGAGTAGACCCACAAGATAGAAACAAGAGATTAATGGATAACTGGATAAGGTTGTTTCTCTCAACTTGCAGGTTTTGGCATATAGAATCGTAGAAGGCAGCCTCAGGCCCTCAGCTCGTCTTACGAAACAGTTGACTCCTGATGGTTGAGTTATCTTCCAATCTTCTTTAGCAAAAATTTATTTTTTGGAAAAACATTAAAGATAGGTGGATACTCATGCGTAGAAGAAGATACAAAATCTTGTTCTTCAGTATATTTGATTTCATAGAATCTTGCTACTGGTTATATTACGACTATTTAGAAAGAATATCAATTGTGCAAGTGCCATGTGATAGTATAGTGAAAATCGCATAGCTGTTTCCTTATTTTACGTGGAGAATCTTCCACACCAATTGAAAGAAATTTTGGCGTATTGAAATGGCTATGCCTATCCACAAAGATTTTGTTTGGCACAGCAATCTCCTTTTCTCGGGCCTTTTTTTTTTTTTTTGCCTTGATAAAAATATTGAGCAGGCTCAGAAGTTTGAACATGTTAAAAAGTTAGCCACCGCTCCCATTATCCATACTAGTAATACATTTCTTCTTGGAGACCACATAATTGGTGGCTAACAGCATGCATGACTCTTGTCGATTGAAAAGAAGAGCAATTGATATACCAAAATTTTGCACCATCTTAGACGTATTTCTTATGGTCGAAACTTTTTCTATTTCCGAGAGATCAGATATTTTTTCCTTTGAAAAATTGAGTATGTTAATTTAATTTCAGTAATGTATTTATCAAACATGGGCCCTAGAAATGGTATTTACCAAACGTGGACATGTTTTGTGTGGTGGGGAAGCAATGCAAAGATTTCATTCCTTAAATGAAAAATTTTGATGAAGGGAGATGAATCGGACATGTTCCAGAACAGAATCCATGGTAACATACATCGTGGATAATTGTGGTAGGGTCCCGTCGGCGTGTTTTGAGATGTCGAAATCATCTTAGCCAATTAGTTGTCAAGCAATTATCAACTCGTGTTAGTATGATTTTAGGTTGACTACTTTCTACAATCTTATAGCATACAAATCTTGAACGATGGTTTATTGCACACATGTTGTCTAATATTAATTGGAACCTTACTTCGACTTTGTTTCATCTTTTGGTGCGTATATATATGCTTACGTTTTAACCCCAACGAGGTTATATCCGGACTTGGAAAATAATTAAAATCCAAAACGTCATTAGTAGAACTTCATTGAAAGTAATGTCTGACCATTTTTTTTTCACAAAAAAAAAAAAAAAAAACTATCAAGAATAAACTACGAATTGTCATTATTATCCCGAGGATAATGTAATTAGTCAACAGCGGAATAATAGGATTAAATACATTCCAAAAATACATTTTTGTATAATTCAAATTTCCAAGAAATTCTGTTGTCTATGATGATCAACAAAACATGAATTTTTTTGACAATTCTTAAATCTTTGTCGATAGATTTGAATACTCTTTCATTTATTTATTGGAACTTATAGTATCTGCATTCCACAATTGTGTAATGCAAATCAACATCCATATAATTTATAAATTGGGTGACAGCGGATAGGATGACCATCAAATAAAAACAATTGCCTCCACAGTAATAAGAAAAGACTAGTGCAGTTAAACTGCTGATGTACAAACTTTTTGTAAATTCCCATTAATACAACACCAGATTTTTGCTCAAAAAAAAAAAAAAAGTTTCTACATAGAAGGGTTCAATGTCTTTTCTTGACAACAGATAAGTATCCATCTTATTTAATCCTAGTGGAACAAGAAATCATTAGGGTATTAGAAAAATTATTGAATATGATGAGGATAATGATGATCTTATTAATTGGTTTCTAATTTGCTATGTTCTTCAATTGTAATGATAATCATTTCAATAGGTCTTTGCACTACTAGGATACCACCATCAGGATCTCTCTAGATAACAAATTATGTGGAAACATCTTTTCACGAATTCGCATCCACAACAATCAATTTGTAAGTAATTTTAGGTGCAAACAAATGAGAATGACCCAAGATTTTATACAAGACAAGAAGATAGGAAGGTCCACTTAGTTGGTACCAGAC
The DNA here is from genome assembly GCA_024721245.1 of Mitragyna speciosa. Taxonomy (NCBI): domain Eukaryota; kingdom Viridiplantae; phylum Streptophyta; class Magnoliopsida; order Gentianales; family Rubiaceae; genus Mitragyna; species Mitragyna speciosa. The sequence continues at coordinate 3,843,698 of CM045552.1, forward strand.
TAGATATATATCAAACTTCATGTTTTTATTTATTTATTTATTTTGGCAGGAAAACTTGATATCTATATGCGAAATGAAAAATATCATTGTCCACTCATCGACTGTGACTCAACCTTAGCATATCTCAAGGGCTTCAATGGAATATCATTTGATGAATTTGTGGCTGTAGATGCATAACGAGGATAACGTCTAACACCTAATCATTGTGGGCCTTTGTTATGTGGTCGGATTCCTTTAATTGGATCAGCATCATCACTGTTACGAGAAAATAGTTTGAATTAATTAGACCTGCATCATCAACATTGACATGAAAATAATAATTTGAAGAAGCAGATAAATATGTAACTATGACATGGTCCTTGTATCAGGAGCAAAATTTCTGTATTGCGTAAAAAAAAAAAAACAAAATTTCTGTAGGACAAAAAATTGAATATCCTATTTTCTACTTTTTTTTTTTTTTTTGTCTTTTGATGGAGAACTAGAGACTTGTAATATTGTCAAGCTTCTCTTTGACAATATTGGATGAAATGGAGTGATTTGGACAAAACCATCAACGGAAAATTTATTGTCAGGTGCATGAAAAATTCTACGAGATGTACTCACTAATAACTCAGCTCATGAATATAAAATAAGGGGAAAAAAGAGTTCTTCATTTGGAGGATCAATTGAAATAGTTTAAATTCTTATATTGCCAATTCATAACTTTTATAAGCACTCAATTGGAAATTTATTGAGTGTCAAAGTACAAAATGGAAAAATTGCAGCCTGTACATTGTTACTGTAAAAAAAAAAAAAAAAAAATCCCATCCGCAACTAACAATATACCGATAAACAAAAGAACAGAAAGCTAGCTTTTGAGGCCTTTTATCTTTAAATTCAAGAGAAAGGAGCTCAATCCTTTTGTCATTGGCTACAAATTATTGCAAGCAAGAATGCTTTTACAATGCATAAATGACCTAAAAGTGATCGTGAACGTTGCTCTTTTTTATTTGAAATGAAAACAACATCATCTTTGTCAAACTAATGTCCAAACAAACTTATATTTTCACCTAAAACTCAAGCATAAGAATGTGCAACAACTGGGCTTCTAACTTGATAAACCCCATCATCCCACACCAAAGCGCCCGATATTATTGTCTTGGGAACTGTTGCTGTAACTGTAACTGTGAAAGACAACTTCTGCCCTAATGACTTGAAAGAAAGAACATTGGGATTCACTTGAATTCTCAACTGAGGTGGAGCTGTAATGGCTGCCATGTAAGTGGAGACAGGATTACCAACGTTTGTCACTGTCCTGTGAAAAACTCTGGTAACTTGTCCAGATTTTGCAGAAACGGTAAATGAAGGGTAATTGAGATCCCAAACTGTAGCATTATTGGCTTTGGTGCAAGTAGTATTCTTATCACCAGTGATAAGTCGCAAATTTGTGGTGTTATAGCCTTGACCACACAAAAAGCTAACAAAATCGGCCTCCCCCATATCATATATTAAACCGGGACTGATGGCTTTTAGGGGATTTATTTGGCCAGATCCATAAGCAAATTCGGCATCAGTGTTGGTTTTTGTACTCATAGGAGTAGCTGCATATAACAAAAGGGAAAAAAACAAAAAAGTTAAAAACGAATGGTGCTGTTTCGCAATTATGTGAAAATGGCATAAAGAAAAAAAGGTGCTCATCCTTTAGTGGGCCAGATGGAATGGTAGGCCGACGCTGCAAAAACTAAATTTAGTCCCGAAATCTTTTCTTATTGGGCTATAACCACCGAAAGCAAGTCCAGTAGCTCTCCATGCATTGTTTACCAATTGGGCCTTTCCAATGCTTTGCCGAATTTTTAGATTTTTTTTTTTTAAATATAAGAGTTCAATTTCGACTTATTCTGAAAAGGCAGGAAAAGAAGAATTTCCATTTTCCTTTGTTCTACATGATTCTAAGAAATGATTGCAATCATGTAGTATGCTGTCAAAAAAAAAGAAAAGAAAAGAAAAGAAGGAAGTGGTAGAACTAAGGTAAAACTTTGCCAGCACTAGCGAACTTTGTCTTCTCTGTCATTTTTTAAAAAAAATTTTGGTTAATAAAATATGGGAGCATATGTTTAGCTGAGGGAAGGAAAACAAACACACGAAAAAATTGAACATTTTGTAACCTCTCCTTAAAACTGATGAAGTCATAATTTACTCCGTTCGTTCTTCTTTTTTTATCTTGCTTTTAACTATGTCAAGACGACAAGCATAAATTAAACTTTTTTATTTAATTTTTTCTAATGGCTAAACTCGAAGAAGTATAGATTGACTCTGTTTCAAGTCTGCCTTTCCTAACCTTAAATATCCTTTATATCAGTGGTCGATGTTAAGTGTAAAGCTTGATTTGTTCTCTCGCTGGATCACATGCATAATCTAATGATTTGGGAAGTAATTAAAGGTAAGGGAAATTTGATTTAGTCTATTAAACTGCCAAAAATTTAACCGATTTCTTGAGATGATAATTACCCGTTGTCATAAGTGCAGATTTGATAGCAGCTGGGGACCAAGTAGGATTAAAAGATTTAACATAAGCTGCTGCACCAGTGGCATGAGGACAAGCCATTGATGTTCCGGAAATTATATTGTATGGAACAATTCTTTTATCCTCTTGGAGTCCTGTAACGGTGGTGGCCTCAGACCATGCTGCTAGAATGTCAGCTCCAGGTGCACTCAGATCAGGCTGCAAAAAAACAGTAGTAAATAAAGCAATAACGGCAAGGAAGGGGAAAAACACATACGCTAACTTTCTATTTCACAGTATAAATACTAAGCAGTAAATTAATTACCTTGAGAATGTCTACGGTGACTTGATTTGGTCCTCGTGATGAAAATGAAACCACATAAGGAGCTGCTTTGTCAGTAATTTCACTACTCTTTTTAATGGTTGCAATGGGTTTACTGCAAAAGTTAGCACGTTGGGCTTCAATTTATGAGCCATGAGCTACCAATTTCTTATGAGGAAACTTTTAAGAGTAGAAATTAGTTTCTGATGTTGTACCTTGTGGAATTAATATATTTGAGAATTGTACTGCCATCATCTGTACCCAAACAAGATGCAGATAAGGGAAAAGCGAAGCCAAAATCTTTGAAGCCTCCATCTTGCATTACTGTACCAATTGCACCTGCATCTGATGCTGCTGCCCCATCATTCAACGAGTCGCAGAGGACAATTTTTCCATTAACCTTAGTTTTATCCAGTGAATTGTCTAAACAATACCTGCAGTTTATGCCTCATGTAATTAAAAATAAAATGGCATTTACACTTTATAGGACATCATCATAGCTTCCATTAACGAACATTAATTTGTAAAAGATGAGTTTTTTTGTCTGAAACTTATGCTTTACCTGGATTCTGATGGATCAAAACCGGCTGTGGTGTTTGGAACGTCTCCACCATAAACAAGTGGATACAATATATCAGTGAGCTGGAAAGTATTCACGGAGACTCCCTGCAAGCACACAGTTGCATATGAATATGATCACTCTTGAAATGATGTTTGTTTAAGTACTCTCTTATTGTTTACTTTCATCGGGCAAAGTAATAAAGATAAAGAGCAAGATAATATTACTGCTGACCTGATAGACTTGTTTATTTCCCAACCGTACATTAGCCACAAACTTCCTATCTATAACACTGGCAGCCACCGAGAGAGACCAAGGTGATATATTCGAAATTGATCCAGCAAACGGTCCCGAATTACCCGCTGAATTTGATGTGAGTATTCCATTCTTCATAGAATGGAAAGCTCCGATGGCAATTGAATCTTCGAAGTAATTTAGAGGAAAAGAGCCTCCAACTGAAAGCGAAATTATGTCAACACCATCAGCAATTGCATCATCAAATGCTGCAAGTATGTCTGACTCATAGCAACCATCGGACCAACAAATTTTGTACACAGCTATTCTGGCAGAAGGTACCCCTCCTCGAGCTGTCCCCAGCCCCAAGTTAAACAAGCTTGCCTGGCTTACTATTCGTCCGGCAGCAGTGGACGATGTGTGTGATCCATGACCTTCGGAATCTCTAGGCGAAGGAATATCTCCCTCTGGATAATTTCCAACGGATCGATAGTGTTTTGCTCCAATAATTTTGCTGCAGGCAGATTTATCCATCAGTTAGATTAGTATGGCAATCAGTATGATCATTAAGGACGTGCATGTCGCAGGTGAAAATGCATGCATGGCGTGATGTGATCGCGTATACTCATATAAAGTGGCGAGAAGAACTATGCAAGTACTTGTTACAAGTGAAGTTCGTCGAGGTTTCGCAACTGCCCTTCCATTTGCTCGGGGCCGGAGAGTATCCTGAGTCATTGAAGCTCTTAGATTCGGGCCAAATTCCAGTATCGAGCATTCCTATGATAATATCGCTTTCGACGGTTGTTCTATTAGTATTCTCCGGAAAGCCCACAAAATCCCACGACCTTGTTGTGTGGAGTTGTCGTATTCTATTTGGGAATACAGATACAACACCTTCCATGCCTGAATCATCATTAATTAAATAAGATCAACGTGCACGATGCAATAATTCCGAAGTTGAAATTACGGTAATTATATATAGTTCGGTTGACGCACTAGCTACTCTTTCTTTCTCTTCCTCGGTCAGCTTTGCAACAAAACCATTGAAGCTTCTCTTGTAGCTGTAGAGCAGAGAATCTGATACCCTATTGCTGCATTCATTCTCCAGTGTGAAGTTAGGAAATTGTCCAATCTAGTCCAATGAAATTTAAAAAAAAAAAAAAAGTGAATTATGAAAAAATTTCAAGACCTGCCCACGACTTTTTGTAGAATGCTTGAATGAAGGGATGACACAGAGAAATCTCCCTTTGGACGATCCCCCATATACACAATATATTCCTGCTAAAAAAGATATAATCAATTGGTTTGTTTCTACTGTATAAATTTCTATTTATCCAAACAAAAAAAAAATTAATGCTGTGTGCCATTCATTTGTGGAAATAGAAAAGGCAATATGAAAAAAATATAATTTTGCCTTTTGATTGCCATCTGCCTCTGCGCCGCAAATAAAGAACAAAGTAAATGCAATTGCAAACAAGAAAGACCATAGCAGGGATATCGGATTCTCCATTGAGGATGTCTATATGAGAACACACAATTTTGCACTAGGGGTTATTGGTGATATTAGTGAAAGCAACGATGGGAGGACTTTTTATAGTAAGAAGTGGACACGCCCTTCCAAAAAAAAAAAAAAAAGGGAAAAGAAAAAGAAAAGAAGTGGACAGTTCCTCTTCCACTGGGTTCTCAATTTTGTATCGTCAAACCCGCCAACCAATTACTGAACTATACAAGGGCCAAACCGGCATGCAACAATGCTGTTGAGTCTGATTCGAGGGTCCATAAAAATCTACAATATTTACGGACGTTTCTAGGTTTGATTTTCTTTTGTGTTTGGATTAACTTAATACAACCAGTTCTAAATGTGGCAAGTACATCTGGCTTTCAACTGGAGTAACAAACTCAATTACTTGTTTATACATTAATTGGCGAATAAATCTTTGGATCATCAATGTGAATAACATTAAGTTGAATAACATTATATGGAATCATCATTTATTTAAATGGAAATGTTGCAAGCTGTAACTAGCTAGACGATTAATATGACAATAATCATATGTTTTGGCTATTTATAATCAGCTATTATATTAATCGGGATAACTTAGGCGGAACTTATGGTGTAAAAAAGTCGAGTTAAATATTCTTAAAGGAAAATACTAGTATTAAATGTTAAGTGCGATGTTATCTGTCCAATTGTAGCGTTCTAGATCTCCTTTAACGTTTTCGTCTCCAATTGTCCAATATGCAACGCACAATCCGAAACTTATGACTTCATTCCATCCATAATTGCCAGCATTTTTGTCTTTCTACTTTTAATATGTTTCGTGGTAGAGGAAGAGTAATTGGCTAATCAAATAAATTGGTTTCTTCAGCTTGGAGCTTCCGTCTAAGGTCAGCCTTATTACGATAGGGGAATGATGTCTAAATCACTAGAAAATATACAATTCTTCAAACTGATATAGGTTCTAATATTTAGTCACAAGGCATTGAACTTTCACATGTAGAAAAGGGAAATTATGTGGCCACGCAGATGTGATCTTATCTTATTAGATGTAAAGCCCAAAAAGGTTCTGGATGCCAGCTTTAATATTCTTTTCAAAAATATCTTTATTAACTAAGCATAGATTGTTCTTAATTTTTGTTCAATAAAAAAAATATGTTTAAATTAATCACCCACTATAATAAGTGTGTCAAAATCACTAGTGCTGAAAAATATTGAAGAAGGAAAGAAAAAGCTTGGAGTTATAGTACATGATCGAAATATATATGTCAAAATGATAATTTTGAAATGAAAGCTAGAAATCGTAAACATAGAGTCTGATTTTTTTTTTTTTTTTATGGGGCAAACAAAATTCTTGAAAATGACTAAGAGAATGAACTTGTCTTTCAGTTTTGAAAAGTCATATCAAGCAAATATATATATATATCGTGGTGACAAAAAGTTAAGTAAATTTTTATAGACAAGCGAATATTATTTTCTTAAACCAGTGACTAACAACGGAAACGTTGATATCAAGGATAATGTTTCTGTGCCCTATATGGATTGTAACTACGGAGTACCATTTTTTATTTTTTTGGTTTTATCAATGCAAAAGTAGCAAACACAACTTTTTAACGGTTTGGCATACAATTATTCTTAACACAACAAAGTTCTCCTTCTCTGCTTAATTTATATCCAAGCAATTAATTGTATAGCTGTGAAGACCCATTAGCATTACGCATTCTCTGCATCACTCCGAATCCATTTCCTTATCTCAGACGAAATCTCAATTCCAAATGGTCAGGTTACGTAAGCTATATATTAAATATATTTGGACGTCAAAACTTGCATATATTGCCTTCAAAGTTTCAAATTTCAACCGGATACACAAGAACACGCTACAGTATGGGAGGGGGGCGGACCAAAAATAACTAGACTTTTCTCCTAACATATTCCCACGTTTGAATTTCACATTTATATACAATGGCCACATGTGATATCCAAGAAGAATTTGGATATTTTTTGGACAACTTTAGTAACTTAAATGTTTCTCTTAAAATTTTCACATAAATGGATACGAGACTTAAATGGTTGTGAGTTTTTATTGTCCCAAACAATTAGAGAAGTACTGTGAAGTCAATTGTTCAAAATAATTGGATCATTACAAGAAATGTTTCGGTAATTAAGATTTTTTTTTCATTCGTTCATTTGTAGATGTGCAGATTAATGTGCATGCAATTTTTTGCTAATTCACTTTTTTAACTTGTGAAACTCGTCCAAAAGATAACAAGCACAAAACTTTGCGCCCAGGATTTGGGATTTCAAACATTAGAAACTCAACTTGGAATTTGATTACTAAATCTAAAACAACTTTTTTCAAGTTTGATTAGTCAAATTTTAAACTAACATTCATGCATGGGAAAAAAAGGCCGTTAGTGATACAGAGGTCCGTGACGCCACCACTTTCTTATTGATATTGGACCCAGCCACAGTCGGACGAGTAGTTTTGGCTTCTGAGTAGCTTGTTCATAAAGCCCATTAACAAATTAGTGGGCTGCTCCCAGAAGTTCGTGGTAGAATCCGCGGGAAAGCCATGATCAATCATAATGTAGAGTTTGTAGGATGCATAGGCGTTTAAACTCCTGTTTGTGCGGTTATTCTGTTTCACAAAACTTTCTTTCTCCTCTCGAACTAAAAATTTGAAAATTATCCCTAATTTCCGTATCTAACAATCAACATTGCACCTTTTCTCGCCATCTTTGCATGGTTAGTGTCTACATTTTTTACCGTCAAATGAATATTATCATTTTCTTTTCCAATTTTATGCATTGATCCGGGTTCTTGAATTCTAATGCCCCGTTATCACTTAATTAATCTTTTTTGTTCTTATTGAAAGAAATTCTTGAGATTTGCACGTATGTAGGTTGGTGGGGTGTACTAGGGGAAGAAAAGATGGCCTATAAGGTGGATCATGAGTATGATTACTTATTCAAGATTGTCCTGATTGGAGATTCAGGAGTTGGAAAATCAAATATACTTTCAAGATTCACAAGAAATGAGTTCTGTTTGGAATCTAAATCTACCATTGGTGTTGAATTTGCAACAAGAACTCTTCAGGTAGGATTTCATTTCAATATATTATAATTTATCCTCCCTTTACACCTCATTACTGTTGTTTTCATCTAATCTTCATTGTGCTTTGTTTCATTTTGCTTATAGTTGGATACTTTTTTTATACCTTCTAAGAGAAACTTGTCGTATATTTTATTAAATATTGGCCCCATTGGCACTTCATTTTTGAATTAGACAAAGCACAAAATTAAAACCAGTTGTGCAGTGAATTTTGCACGATCGATTACCCTTTTTTTTATTTTCCAGTATTTTATCTCCATTGATGATGAATATCAGAGATCCTTTCACACTGAGTCGGAATTCCAATTGAAGTTGAAGTTGTCAATCCCGTAGACATGCTTGCCCTACATTGGGAATTTTATTGAGGTCCCTTCCACTATATTATTATTATTATTTTTTGTAATTCATCATAGAAGCAAGAATCTTTGTGACTTTGTGATGTTTAACTATGTTACTTCAATTAAATATATGGACAGATTTTTGTGGCTATTTTCACTATATAGTTTGAGATAAAATAGAACAAGAGTTGTTTGATTATATATGTATACTTTTACTGAACAGATATAAGATAGCATTATGGTAGGCAGGAATATTTTTACTCACAAAAGAGCGTGCTAGCGCTTTATTTGTCTCTCAAGATAGGGATTGCATCCTATTGCTGAGCTCTCTTGAACAACTATGGCACTGCTTATTGCTAAGAAAGATAGTTTATTCATGTAAAAGAATGTTCGCTGATCTTCTCGAAAGAAAAATGTCAATTCAAATGTAGCAATGAGTAGATATTAAAACGTCCAGGACTGGATTGCTAGTAAATTTATCATTCTGTACAAAATTATCCGGTCGATGCTTTAGATGATTGGTCTTTGGACTTCATTTTTTTACTAACGTTTGAAATAGTGGATCCTTGTCTTGCGTATACAAAGTATGCAGCTTAGGATTATTATCGGATAAGTTACCTCCAGTATTAAGAAAAGCATAGAAAAAGAACCTTATCTGATATGTGTCGAAGGATAGGCAACGAATTTGCATTTTGTACTTGTCTTCAGACCCGGTGGAGCTTGATGTCAAATATCTTAACTTTTTGTCTTAGTTTTGTTGTGATAAAATGGGAGGGAATTTGCTTTGACACTTGCAGAAACCTGGAGTTAGATTGTCAATAGGCACCTATTATATCGTCAAGCATATTTAGCAGGAAAATTTTGGTGCAGGTAGAGGGCAAGACGGTGAAGGCCCAAATATGGGACACTGCTGGGCAAGAGAGATACAGAGCTATCACTAGTGCATACTATAGAGGAGCCGTTGGGGCAATGTTGGTGTATGATATCACCAAGAGGCAAACTTTTGAAAATGTGCAGCGGTGGCTTCGTGAATTAAGGGACCATGCTGATTCCAATATTGTCATTATGTTGGCTGGTAACAAGGCTGATCTGAAACACCTCAGAACAGTTCCAGAACAAGATGCACGGCTTTTGGCTGAGAAAGAAGGACTATCATTTCTAGAGACATCAGCATTAGAAGCCCTTAATGTGGAGAAAGCATTCCAGACCATTTTGTTAGACATTTATCAGATAATCAGCAGGAAAGCATTGGCTGCACAGGAGGCAACAGCAAACTTTCCTGGTCAAGGCACATCCATTAAGGTTGGAGATTATTCTGGTAACATGAACAGGAAGGCCTGTTGTTCTAATTGAGATTTTCAGATTGTAGGCCTTCGTAGCACAATCAAGATTTGAAACGAGAAAACAATTGGAAAGATAGAGAACGTAAGAAAACTAATCTTCATTTCAGTTCAACAACATGATTTGCTAGCATCTTCTGAAAGATTTGAAGATTCTTGGATTGTTCACAGGTTATTTGAGCAAGTAGTACAGTAGTAGTTGTTCTTTTACTATTTGCTGAAGTATTGGAATTGACTGCTGAGCCTTGTGTTGTATAGTTAACTGCTTGGGAAGTTGATAAGTATATCTCTCATCTTCTGCGTTCTGTTATCTTACATTCTTCATCCTTTCTGAATACTAAACAAGCTCTACAGATGTTAAAAATATTTAGACTAAGTCCTTTATTTTGATCTTAGCAGGGACAAATGTTACCTCAGTATCCCTTTCTTGAGAAATTATGAAACATCAGCTTTGATACTTACTTCACCCTGTTTCCATAATTTCCTGAATGGTAGCCTGTTGTGACGGTGCTTTTTGTTAACAAAACAAGAGAGGATGATAATGAAGAAGTGGAGATAAGACAAAACAAAGCAAAAAGAAAACAAGATCGGAGAAAAAATCCATCAAGTCCAGCAGACAAATTCATCTTTTTTCTTGACCAACTGGAAGCACCGTTAATCCTGTTCTTGGCCAAGAACTTTGCTACTCTTTATTAAACTGACAATTTTGATATCTAATTGGACACAAGGAACTCATGGAAGGAAATACTGCTGATCCTGTTTCAGTGAGTGTGTTTTGGCTACCACCTCAATTCATGATTCTTGGTATTGGAGATGCATTTACATTAGTGGTATTGCAAGAGTATCTTTATGATCAGCAAGTTCCCGATACCCTAAGAAGCTTAGGTATAGCCTTTTCTACTCAAGTGTATCAGAGTAGGAAATTTCTTGAGCAATTTTTCAGTGAATTGCACTTCTGAGAAGGCTAGTGGGACAAGCGGGTTTGGGAAGGACTTGGACAGTAGTCGTGTTGATAATTTCTACTGGTTATTGACGGGATTTAATGGCTTGAACATGTGTGCGTTCGCGCTTATAGTCAGAAGCTATTCTTACAAAAAATAACTCTGGCTGTGGCTGATTCCGGTGAAGCTGATGAGGGTCGTTCCATGGTTTTTAGAATTATTTTGACCTGTAGTTAGTGTTTACTTGACAACATACAAAGTTACTCCCTCATGCAGGTACATTGGTGAATAATGTTGTTGAGAGTGCTGAACTTTTCCATTGGAGTAGAAAGAAAGGACTAATGTTTCGCAGTCGGTACTTTTCGGCGCAGCACTTACTGGGCTTTGATCCTTACTTATTTGGACTTCGATCCTTACTTATTTGGACTTCCATCTTGGAGAAAAATCTAAGATTTTAACTTGGACATCTGGCGGTATTACATGCGATTTCCAAAAGACATTTATTGCAATATGGATTTGCTTGTATGTCTTGCGATTGTACTTGTAGAAAATTACTGGACTAGTCCCCAAAAGTACAAATATATCATCTTTTAATTATCAAAAAGTTAACGTGTTACTCCTCGAATGAATTTTAAAGAAAAATTTAAGTAACTAATAGGGCAATGTCTCAACTTTTAATTTGTCAAAAAGTAAAGTGTTTTCCTAGTCAAAAGGATAAACCGATGAAAATCATCATCTATCACTAAATATAAAAAATGCAAATTTCTTAAATCATCCTCACCTCATGAGTAATACCATTATTATTAGTATAAACATTTTCTCAATTATTTAAACTCATGGTAGCTTCCTTTCAAACTTAATATACTAATTTAATAAATCTTTCAACTGTGGTAATATCTTTACTAATAGTTGATGCTTTTCAATTGGTTTACTAATATGAAATGATACAGCTTTACAAACTATATATATATATATATATATATATGTATATATGTATATATATAATTGAGATGATTTTCTAATTAAAAGAATAAATAACAGTCACGAGATAAATTACAAAACCAACACCCCTCCCAGTCCACAGATTTTCCAAATCCAAACAATACACAACTACGACGTCGTCTTAGTCAAATGCTAGTATTTCTGTTTTCGTCCTCGCAGTCGCAGAGTCCACTTTACAGGAAAAAAACAAGGCTGGAATGCAAACTGAAGCGAGAGTTGGGGTGGTGGTCGAAGGCGGCGGAGGAGGAGGGCAGAAGGTTTTGAATAGTGGCCATGGAGCAGTATTGGTCGATGCCGGGGCTGCGCATAAATTGATGGAGCAGCAAAAGGAGACGGCGTTTCATAATCACCAGTCCCAGATCGGAACTGTTTCACAGCTGCTCGCCGGCGGAGTTGCCGGTGCCGTTGGCAAAACATGTACTGCTCCCCTTGCTCGCCTAACGATTCTTTTTCAGGTCCAGTGCTTCTTTTAATTATTTACTTATTATTCTGTTTTAAGTTTCCTGCTTAAAATCTTGATATATTGTCTAGTAAAGAAATAAAGGCCATATCTTTATCAATGAAGTTTACAATAAGAACAAAATCTTAATATCAGGAAGCTTCAGAGAGTACATTCGTATGGAAGAAAGGGGAAAAAAAATCCTACCTTTATATTTGTGAACGTTATGGGTGAGTTTTACTTCGGTTTTTCTGATGGCCAAAGTTGATATTTCTATTATTTTCTATTTCCTTTTCATAAAAGAGGATTTGGTATTGCACCTTTCAAGCATTGGACTTAAAACGACTAAATTCTTGCTTCTTTTGTCGAAGTAATGAAGAAGGGAATAAGGAATTTTGGACTATCTGCTGCTGAAATGAAAATTCTGAATTTATTTTTACTATTTATTTTTTACTAATACTTGGGAGGAAACTTACGAGCCTATCGCTTATGTGTAGGCATAGAAGAAAATTGCTGTAGAGTTCGGGAGTGTCTTCTTTCTCTTCTTCCCTCTTTTTCTGGGGCTTAAATCTTCCATACTTCTCCTGTTATTTTCTTACTTTTGTTGAAATGGTTGTTCTAAATGTCCCGGCTGTTTCGTGCTTCTTTTAAGGTTATGGTTTTGCATTTTTTTTTTCCCTGATGCCAAGTTGTTCCTTATTGTTTTCAAACCTTCCATTACTTATTCAGTTCCATAATCTCTATTTCAATTTTGTTTTGGTTAGAAATTCTCTTAATAAATCTCCTTTTAATCCAACATCAAATTGATGTCATCTTTGCATTGACAGCTACAAGGAATGCATTCCGATGCTGCTAGCCTGAAGAAAGCTCGCATATGGCAGGAGGCCCAGCGTATAATTAGAGAGGAAGGATTTCGGGCATTCTGGAAGGGCAATTTGGTCACAATTGCTCATCGGCTTCCATATTCTTCTGTCAGCTTTTATGCATTTGAACGCTATAAGAATGTCGGTACATCCATTATGTATCTTGAAATGCTTGCAGTCTTTTACTGTTCTGTTTTTCTTTCATTCTCTGTTATGATATCCTTTAATGTCACAGCTTTTGCAGTTGATTTGGGGAGTCGAAAGTCAAGGAGAAAATATAAGTACAGACCTTTATATACGACTTGTAGGGGGTGGGTTGGCTGGGATAACTGCTGCTTCTGTTACATACCCTTTGGATCTTGTAAGGACTCGCCTTGCAGCTCAGGTAAATAAAATAACGCATTCCTTGATCATTTTCTCTCCTGAACTTTTTGGTACTTTTCTCTGATTAAAATCTCATCGAATATGTTTAATAATTTGCAGACAAATGTTATGTATTACAGAGGCATTTGGCATGCTTTGTGTATGATTAGCAAGGAAGAAGGTGCCGCTGGCCTTTATAAAGGACTTGGAGCGACCTTATTGGTACCTTATGATTTTTAATCCATTTCTACTAGATTATCCCTTTCATTCTGTGGTCTGTGTACTGAATCTGGTGATCGTGCAGGGTGTTGGTCCAAATTTGGCAATCAGTTTCTCAGTTTATGATACAGCAAAAACGTTATGGCAGACTCACAGGTAATCTAAACAAACTGATGAATTTTATTTAGGCTAGCGAACTGCTGCTGTGCAATTGTTGTTCATGTGGTAAATTTTTTTTTTCTGTCACCATCCCAAATCAATACGGTATCTCCAAAATTTTTTGCCATTATTTTGAAACTCTAATGCTTAACTGTTACTTGTTAACATCAGGCCTGATGACTCTACTGTTTTGGTTGGCCTTGGTTGTGGCAGTGTTTCAGGCATTGCATCGTCCACTGGTGAAGTTCTGCTATGCACTTATTTAATGCTACTGCTTTAAAATTTTGGTTTGGAAAAATATATTTGTTCCTGAAGAAGAAATTGGAAAATAAAACTACAATTTGATTTAGATGTCCATAAGTTTTACCTTTTTGCCTGCTAATACTCTTGTTTCCTGCATTTTTGAAATAGAACTGATTTTTCTTGGGTAGGTTAGGCAGGAGACTAGAAATTGATTACTACTTCACTCCTGTTGGCAAAAATCTTTGAAGGTTGGCCTTGTACTACTATTTTTGGATGAGGGACTACTCAAAATGGACCAGCCTATACTTTCTTTTGCCTGGAAAAGCATTAGAACCAGCATCATTTATTAGATAAGTTGATTGATCTAAAGAGCTTACAGCAGGGTATGCTGAGTAGCTGGGGGAGTTGCCGATTTTTGGACTTCTTAGTGATCTATACTTCTATGGAATGTACCAGGGGTTTAGTTATTAACTACTTGCTAATAGGACACAAGCTTGGTGAACTGGAATTTTGTTCAGAACAAATGGAAATCAACATGATAATTTGCTAAACTATTCTGTTCTTCAACGAAACTGTGTTTGAGATTATCAAAAAGATCTGACTTCTCTGTATTTGACAATTTCTCTTTAGACCTAATGCTGAAGTTTCATCTGGCACATTTTATGATAGAGTCACTTTTACTTTTAGTAATTGCAAGCCATTTTATATTGTTTTCATTTTTGTTGTTTCTTCCTTTCATGTACTACTACAATGTAAAGATTTGAGAATTATAGAGGTTGTTAACTGTTCATGCTATGTCTCCAGAATTTGCTGCAACTATATTGGATTTTAGTGCTTAAGCTTTTTGGATAGAAACTAAAGAGAGTTATAAAAAATGCTTGGAATTAACACTTGGCAAATTGGATGCGTAACTCTATGTTAAGATTACTGGAATAAACCTCTTCTTTGCTGATATACAATGGAAGATCTTAATGCCTGTAGCTGTCTTCCATGCTTTTGATGCAGAGAAGCAGGTTGAGGTGCAGGTTCCTCACTAAGTATCTAATCAGACTGACCCTTAGAGCCAGATGCTCTCAAATGTTTGGAATATACGAATTTTTGTAAGGAAATTGTAAAACATATTTTTCTTCTTGCAATTACAAAATAATATCTTGCTTATGTGAGAGTTTTGGTCATATAGCTTGCACTGCCCTACATTTACTGGATGCTTGGTTCTCCAAACATGCAGTTGGCTCCATTATAGGGTGGCTATTTTTGGGTGACCCAATCTGTTTGAGGTTACCGGATGTGAGAGGCGTCCTCTTTGAGGTATGCTTCTCTCAATAGGCTTCCAATGCCAATTGCTCCTTGATATTACTCAAATCCTTAAAGCCTCATGCCCTTTGTGACTGATTCTCTGGTTCATCTCAGACACGACTTCACTTCATCAGTCAATTCTGTCCCTTCCAACCCCCCATCCCTGGTCCTAACCTCTGCAACCGGAAAAAAAAAAAAGGAAAGTAAATGGAGAAAAATAGAGGAGATCAAATGACATGCTAATTGAAATGGGAATGAGAATCTAGGAGAAAAGAAGAGTGAGCGGTTTGCTTTCCTCTCTTTCTTTTTTTTTTTTTTTTTTCTCCTTTGGCTTTTGGGGATTTTTTTTTTTTGGGGGGGGGGGGGAGAGGGAGAGAGACGACAACTCGAAAAATAAAATATGATAACTTTCATCCTACTAATCTTTATGTCACCAACCATTCATTCTTCCATTGAAATTGTTTTACTGCTTCTACCCTTAATCCTTTTCTCAATAGCTGTAAAATGCTTAAAAAATCTTAGATTATTTTGCATTTAATTTTGGGATAGCTGAGCCTTCTTACTCATCATTATGTAAGCTAGCACTTACCAGGATTAATTTTTTAAAAATAGAATTTTTAGTGTAACCATATGGTAATTGTACTTAGATTTGTTGTGATCTTTCCCAAAATTGAACTGTGTAGCTTGAGGTTTGAGCTGGAGTCTGTGTAATTTGTACTCTTGTTCTTTCTTGTAATCTGCGATTACATCATACAGATGCTTTGTGTTTGGTGAGAATTCTGGCATGATATACACATTTCTATGTTAATTTCATCGAGTTACCAATGACCTTATTCGCACCTGGACTGACCTTAAAGGAAAGTGAAATAAGAATACTACATCTGGATAAAGCTATTTTCTCTTGATGTCTTATACTTGATTGTGCAGTAACATTCCCTTTGGATCTCCTGAGGCGACGAATGCAGTTGGAAGGAGCAGGTGGTCGAGCCCGTGTGTATAGGACTGGACTTTTTGGTACGTTCAGGCACATATTCAGAACAGAAGGCTTTCGTGGTTTGTATAGAGGGATTTTGCCTGAATATTACAAGGTAGTGCCAACTGTGAGTATTGTATTTATGACCTATGAGAAATTGAAGCAGCTTCTGTCAAATATTCCTGGAAGTTGACTATGCTCATGTTCTGAAGGTAACTTATTTTGGTTCAAGCAAAAACAAAGATGTGGCTTGTGACTCGCCATTTTTCAGGAGAGGCATTATAAGATACTCTGTGATAGCTAAAAACCAAAATTTTCCTGTAAAGCTGTATACTTCAACGTACTAAACCATATTTGTCACATTTTCTACTGGAACATTTTGTCTTCTTTCATTCTGCGAGTCCATATCCTTCACTGAATGGCGTTTGTACGATGCTTAAGTATCTGACATCTTGTCCCAGCATTCGCCTAGTGTTGGGGATAAGTCTTTGTTGTTGAGGTGAAGCTTGGACTTTGATAATCCTAATATTTCAAACAGCATATTGCTGCTTTGCACTTTTAATCCACGTGGTAACTCCGAATTTATCACTGTTCAGGTTGAATTAGGGGATTCATGATGAACTTTTAGTATCTAAATCCAAAAAAAAAAAAAAAGGGTTATGGCTTCAAAAATGTAACCCAAGGGTTGGTCAATGAACTGGTAGGCAATATGCTTCTTATTTAGAGATGAGTACATTATCCAATGCATCCTCAACAGGGCCCACAAAAATTAGGGGGAGCTAATCCAATTTTGCTAGATCAACTCATTCCTTATGAGGAGCTATCTATTTCCACGACTATTGGCAGGCTGACATAAAGTCGATGAGGCTTAATCAAAGTTTAAGACTAAGGCAGTATGTATATGAATTATAAAGGAAAATTTCCAGTTAGACGAATGTGATCCAAGGTACGACGTAAACCATATTTCTTTACAGCAGCATTAGCAGCTCTAAATCCTCCTCCGTATGCTGGAGAAGCATCATTTGCGATCTGATGCATGAAAAACTCGCCCAGCTTGCTTTCAGCATGCGACTTTCCACCTTTCTTACATGACGACCATGTTGATGATGATGAGGATGATGAGGCTGTTGATGTGGATGGCATGTTTAATTCTGGCATCACTTCAGATTCCAGCCAGAGGTGCGAAAGCACTTGACAGATACCTTCCTCTACCTCAGGATTCAGATTACGGTAACCTGCATATTTTGTGAAAAAGTTAAAAAGAGGGAATAACAAATAAAGCTTTTCATGTACTGAACCCTAAAGAAGTCTGGGAAGTTAAATAGAATCCGACAGGAAATCAAGAGCAAAAGCATATGCGAATCTGGCAGAAAAAATACTGCTTTAATTGGTATATCTGTAATCATCTCTAAATAATCTTAAATATCTTTCTTGATGCAAACCCATGAATAGAGAAGTTCCAACATTAGCCCAAGTTACCTTTGAGACGCAACCAGGCATGCATCAATTCATGAGCAAGAATGGCACCAGTTAGTAGTCTGCATCGAGAAGGGAAATAAATCAGACAAGGACTCATCTAATGACAATAAACAAATCAATAACGAGTGGGGCTCCCCAATATATGTAAAATAAGCTTTTGAGTCCCGACACAAATGGTTATTATCTGCAATTAAAAGATTGAGATTACCTTGGGAGGCCATAAAGAACTAGTATGGCTGTGACTTCACATTTCCGAGTTAGTTTCTGAGGTTGTGTTCTCATTCCTACTAAACCGCCACCTCCAACTCTTGGTCTTCTCAAAATCTAGATATTTTGAAGAAAATAGATAAGGCAGATTACAGTCATATGGGGATGAGTTGATGAAAATGTTCTGAATTTAGCATATGAAATCATGTTGAAAGTCATACACTGGCAACTGTCTGCTCTTCAGAAAGGCATAAACCCCTAGTTTCAGGCATGTGATGGAATCCCTGGGAAAAAGTTTTTTATATCAGCAGAAGTCCTCTAATGAAGGACATAGCATAGAGAAGGATTATTTATTACATTTTTCTCGCCTTCAATAGCTTCATTAAGAGCTTGCCTTTCAACAAGAAGCATGGGAATTTGCTGATCAATTCTCATGTTCATTCCTTCATAGTAATCTCTAATGGCATGATAAAGTGGCTGACAATCACCAGTATCCATTATTGCAGATTCCATGCATTCTAAGCATAAACTACGCCCATCTCCTAATGAAATGTATCTTGTATTCCATGACTTAAGAAAATAAGACACAAGTAAAAAGTGAATAAGGAGATAACCCCAAGAGAAAGGGGCAAAAATATATAGAGAGCAATCTGATTCAACAATGCAAAATGCAATCTAATAGTACTGTTACCAATTATGACAGAAAATCAAAGAAAATTTACCTCCATACGCTCACAACTACAGCACCGGGCTGTCTTATCACATTCATGTGACGGGCAGTATTTCTGACACCAGAAGGGATGGCACCTATACTCAATCAAACCAGCTCCATTTGTTGGGATCTGAAAATAGTTAATTGTGAAAAGTAGTTAACAAGTTTAACTTTCCACAAAAAAAAGCTTCTTTAATAATTGACTGTAACTATAAGAATCACAAAAGCAAAAACCTAAAAAATGCTGCATACTGTTACATGCAGCTCGTTATCTCCATTGTTGCATCACGCATATACACATTCTATGGCATATGCCAATCATAGTGCACCTAAGTACCTCAAAAATAGTGGTATCCAAGCTACATCCTTTGATTAATAAGTGCCATTTGCATTAAAAGCAATTGCTTTGAAACCAAAGAGTTCAGCATATGGAGAATCAAAAAATCAGCATCCAAAATATGCTTGCAAATATTCTGTAGGTTTTACAAGCTTGGATTGTGAAATAACTATTTATGCTTTCCTTGTATAAAGTATCCCAGACAGAAATCCTTTTCCCCCCCTTCTTATCATAAACCAAGTCAATTACAGAAATTGGGCACAATGGATGGTATTCAATTTTGCTTACATGTGCCAAAGACGGTAAATGCAATGTAGTTTGATTTTATGGCTCAATAAGATATCTCAGAGACACATTAGCACGAAAGAAAAAGAAGGGCAACCATTCAAATGCTCAAAAGCATGGTTTAAATGGAACCAGTTACTTTCTCTGAGATATCATCAGAGAAAACATACCCACCATACCTTATTTAATCTCAAGAGCAACACTAGTTTGTATGCTTTCTAGTGAGTCAATATTCACAAAGGGTGAAATGCAAAAGATATTACTCAAACTTTACATTTTATCAAGACATAGAGTAACTGTAATGACCTAGAATGAGTTCAAGGTTATCATTTAATCAAATAGAAATTAAAGTTATTATGGTTAAATGCAATATTAGCATACAAAGGCGCTGTGTCATTACAAATTGGTGGCAGACTTCACATTTGGGATGAGCTAGCTCTTTGAAGCAAGATTTATGATATGAATTCCCACCTGACAAAGAAAACTTCAATCAAGCAAAGTAAATCAATAAAGGCCAGAGATGATAATAATCAAAAAGCACTACTTTCCTATCATTATATGCAGGAAGAAAGCAATAATGATTGAAGAAAAAAATATGATTATGACCTCATTCTACTGTTAGGGAAAAGAGATTGAATCACTAAGAGAGCACTCAAAGATCTGGGAAGAATGGCGTACCTCAAATTCGGTAATTGGGTATCCACAGGCATGACACCGGAAGCAATCTGGATGAAAAAATGTCCCCATGCATCCCAAATAATTACCACTGCCAATTTCCCGGTTGCAACCACCACAGACTCTGCGAGTTATTAGAACATGCATATTATATCAACGGCTTGAACATTGAAAACATATTTGGTATAAAAAGATGTCATGCTAATGGCATTTCGACACATCATGCAAGAGGAACTAATTAAACTAATCTTAACTATTAATCATCATGAAGGGATTGTAAACTCATTATTGCACACTGAACTAAACCATGCTTTATATTAATGGCAAAACAGAATTAGCAGGATGGTAAAGAATTCGTGGACAGACAAACAAAAGGAGCCTTCTGTTTCTGGCAAAAGTATGGTCTTAACGGTTAATTAACCAGCTAGACAGCCAGATTTCGCCTACCATATTTAGCAAGAGAAACAAAAGTTGTTATGTGGTATAGTAATTTCACAACTAAAAGTGAAGAGGTCATGTTCAAAAGTATTGATGCACAAAGTTGTTGCCTGAAAGAACAAGAAATATGTTTGCTGCAATAAGGAAAAACAACTACCTATATCCTCTGGGACAACATTCTCTGGGAGTGGGAGCATATGGAGGGTATCGTGAACTTAGGTTACCATGAAGTGACCTTGCTAGATCTTCATCAGGGTCTGTTCGCCATCGGTATCCAGCAAAAGGTATTCCTAAAACTTGGATGCAATGTGGAGGCAAAAATAGAGCGGGAAGTAAAAGAAGAATTGAACGTAATGAAGCTAAGAGTTTGGATCAATGATTTTGCCCACATAACTTTGAAATTACGGAATATAAATAAGCAAATACATTACCTTGTGGCCTTTTTAAATCTTCAGCAAGAGAAAGTGCAATTGCACGGTCCAACTCCTCTTTTTCTTTATTGGCACGAGCGCGATCATCCTGAATATATTCTGAAAAGGATTACTTATAGATACAATTGAATACATCATTCTCAACTTTCAAGGTGCCAAAGGAAAGTTATTGCGCTAGCCATTGAAAGAAACTTATAAGAACTATAAATGTATTTGCAGAAATGTTTTTATTGCTTTTGATCTCTGCACATGAAGACAGGCTATTGCTTTTTTTCTTCCTTTTCAGACTTTAATATGAGTGGTAGGATGCACCTAACATTTCAGCGCCATGTGTAGCATTACACCACACAATTGCAACTTACAAGCTCAAGTTGAATAACTTTCATTATGAGAACAATAAGAATTCTATCAAAAGATTGGTATTTATAATCATCACAGAAACGGATAACAGAATTGCATGTGCAGATATTACCAAGGATCTAACTGGAGCACGCCGAACCATATTTTCGTCCCCTAGGAGCTGTGGTTGACGTCCACTTGTAACCCCACTACTCGAACTGCCTCCATTAAATAGCTTACTCAGCCATTTCATAAACCTTGACTTCCTCTCTGCGTATGAAGAAACAGATTGCCCTGCTTAGACCCCACAATTACATCAACCAAAAAAAAAAAAAAAAGAAAGAAAACAATAAAAATCTAATCTTTACGACGATGGACAAGAATTCAATCATTATTCTCAAGTGGGCTCAAGCTAAAATGGAAAAAGATAAAAAAACTATGCAAAAATAAGTCCAGTCAAATACGTACCATATATGCAAGGTTGGGAAAGGTGGTTGATATTGGAGGAAGACATGGATTGGAAGGCGATGGAAGTGTATGTACAGAAGGAGATTTTCCGGGGTTTCGACCAAGAGTTGAAAAGGGAGGCCTAAAATGAAAAGGACTAAAAAGAGAGAGAAAGAATGGGAATGAATGGGGTTGTGGAGGAAAAGTAAATGGAACAGAACAGAGACAGAGAAAGAAAGAAGGGGGGAGAGAAAGGAACAAAGGCATCATTGTTAAAGTTTGAGTTTTGAGAGAAAGAAAGAGAGAATCTGTACTGTAAGAGGGAAAGAGATTCTTGGCTTGGGATTAGAAATTGTAGAGAGGGGGAAAGAAAAGGAAAGAAAAGAAAGTGGGAATTATAAGGAGGGAAAAATGGAGAATCTGCTGAGGCGGATGTTGATGGAAAGGTTGGGGGGGGGAAGGGAAGACAGCTTAAATCTTTGCTAGTACAACACCCTCTTTGGACGGCTGAGAATTAGAGCTTGAGTGAGAGCTGAGCAACAGGGCTTTAATTTTTTAGATGATGCAGATTGAGACTTGAGAGAGATGGCAAATTGGCAATTCAACAGTCAGTACGTACTAGAAATAATTTATTGGCAACTTAGCTGTCAATATGTACCAGAAAGAAATTTTCTTTTTCCCTGTGCGAGTATTTGAATTTTGCCGGGCAGAAAGTGAGTTTGGTTCAGAAAAACGCTTAATACTCTTCCACACCATCAACTTCTCCCCCTGCCCCCCAACCCCGCATCGCCCGGGGGGGGGGGGGGGGGGTTGCCAACTTACTTGAAATTGGGACTTCAAGCATAAAGAAAGAACACCAAGGAGATACAAAAATATAAATGCAGGATTATTTTACTTTTTGAAAGATTTTGGCAGTTGATCTTGTAGATTTACATAATAAATTGTACTGAGGTTTTTTGTTGAAGTTCTCGGATGTACTTCATGAACCATGTAGTCTACACCTTGAGCCTGCAGTAGTTTTGCAGGTAAATTTGGGGGAAAATGCTGAGCTCTGAAGCTGTATAACAATTTGATTTACTGGAACTCCTGTACATTTAGACACCACCATGAAGTACCCTATCCAATGATGATCAGAATTTCCGTTAGTAGTGCAAGGTAGCGGTATCATATTGTTGCGGTAAAGGGGAGAGACAGAGCAGCAGATGGTTAACAGCCTTGAATAATTTTGTCAATATACTTCATCTTTTTCCTCTAGATTCGTAAAGATGAGATTGCAAAACGTAAATACTGCATCATTACGTTAATGATCATTCGGCCAATGATGAAAGTGTCGATTGTTTTGTTTAGTTGTTTCTAGTCTTAATTAGCTCCATTGCCAATTGCCATATATTTTATTGCAAATCTTTTATGGAACTACTAACTAATTGCTGAGTTCTGACAAATTTTAACATATTTACATCTACATGATCTCTTCTGGATGCCTCACACGTGATAGATCTTTAGAAAGTTTTCTTATTTTACAACTTGCAGATCTCGTCTCACGAAAACAAAGCAACAACTCTCTTGTGTGGAGACTGTTTAGTTGTCGGTTGAACATCTTATATGATGTTGGAAAGTGCTTAATTGGCAGGAATGCAACTCGTTAAACAAGAAAGATAAAATAAGCAACAAAATATGTTGCAATTGGATATGTCCCATCTATAGTGGGGTCTAGCTTGTTAATAATTGAAACTTCAGAAGTTTAATTAACTCAATTTGATTCTGATTATATGATCAGATTTTAAATAATCTCGGCTTAGGATCTTGAACCATAAACTTATAAGCTACTACTTGAATAACTGGATCTAATTCCTTGGCGAATAAACGTCCAGTGGTTCCTTTTTGTTTTTTCGAATTAGTGCTGGATCATGGACTGCAGTATAGAAGTTGTAGCCCAAGAGCCAATGGCTGAGACCTAGCTTCTCAGCTTTCAAGAAAAGTGCACGTGAATTTACATTTCAATTCCAAGCCTGACTTACATTTAACCATGTTGTGCTTTTACATGGCTGCGCCTAACTTCAACTTGTTGAGCCCCTAGTTCCAAGTGCGGATATTTTGGTAAAGGTTACAATCCTTTCCCATTTATAACCTTTGCAAATATTGGGTGAGGTAGTGGGTTGTGACGTTTGAGCAAAATTGTAAAAACGTTAGGAGGAGATCTTGAGCACCTTATAAGGTTAAGATTTGCAACTAATTAATCTTATCCTTGAGCCACATATACAATCAAGTCAAGGGATGATACCCACAGAATCGCTGAACCAACGGTTGAAATGTGTCTTAACATTGTCAAATGTTGATTTTATTTTAGGCATCTCAGAGTAGGCCTCCTTCTCTAACTGATCTTATTCCTGGTAATTCTTGATCGTCAATTGAGCAGCTACTACCGTCACAAAACAACTAGGTGTTGACACTTGCTTAGAATTCCTCGTCAGCTTTCCCAGAACCACTTTTTAGAAGTATCTCCAGCGTTATTTATGCTCACAAAAGCCAGCAAGAGATGGGCTAAGTCGTGCAGAAGAATAAGTACTCTTTTCTTTTAGGCTGGCGAGACTCAAGCGATTATTCTGAAATCCAAGCATTGGCTGATCTAACAGGAAACATGAGTCGTCAGATGATTTTTTTTTTATTTTATAAATTTACACTATTACATTGGAATGAAGAATTTGACATTGATAAAATTCAAACTCCAAAACAAGATAAAATCATAAAACACTAACCGTTCTACTATCTGTTTTTTCGATGTCCGTAATATGACTGAAATCTATTGTTGGTATCCTTTTTTAGAAGCCTAGCTGGCAATTAAAAGATCCGTCAGTGCTTGGCATATACAGTTATAGACATAACCGGTTGCTTTCCCATCACAAAAGTAGAAAAGAAATATGAAAACAATAACCGCAGCCTAACGCACAAAAAGTGAAATCTTGCAATCTTGCGGGGAGCGGAGCTGGAGAAAAGGTACAGAAATTTGGATCCAGTATTATTCTTTATCATTGTTTGAACTTTGAAAAAACTTCTTAGGAAGTTAATGGCCACAAAAAACTGCAAAAAAAATGATGATAAATGAAACTACGAAAATCGGTCATTGAACAGATGTCCTTGCGGTATCGCAAATTAGATGAAAAGTGAAAAGAACAGCATTATCTTCGTGGCAAAGGAAAAAAAAAATGAAAATGACTAATGCAAACACCAAATGTAAGCAGAACGTGAAAATTATTAAACATGTCTTTTCTCCTCCTATAAATGCTCCTCGTCTCCTCCTACGGCTGGGCGTCCCTGACTCGCTGTTGGCCCTCTTACGGGTTCCCATATTACCAAGAATCTCTTTCTTTCCCTTCGGTTCTGCATCGTGGTACGGACGAAAGATGCACGCTGCAGGCCACACAATTTGAGGAATTAAAATTGTTCTTGTACAGTCGAGGCTGGAAAGTATATAAAAGTAACGTTTTTGTCTAATATGAAGATTTAGGGTATAGAACTTTGTACAGTAACAACTTGCATCCCTAATGCCTAATCTACATGGACTTAGAAAAGTGCATGTTTGATTCTTTTTTGAATTTCCCCTTTTTCTACTAAAGTTGAGCGCGTAATATCTACGGTGAAACCGGCTAGCTATGACAAAAACGTCTGCAAAATGGGGAAAGCCCAGGATATTTTGATCTGCCTTGATGTAGCATAATAATTCATAAAAGAATTTATGCTGGTTTTGATGTTTCTAATTTTCTGGTACAAAGATACGATAGTTCATAAAGAATTTATGCTGGTTTTGACGTTTCTGATTTTGTGGAACAAAGACAGTTAAAACCAAGTAAAATATGCTGCTGTTGTTATTTCGTGTTGGACAGTGGACAGTGGAGGAGAGGTCCAACATAGTTTTCTTAGGAAAATTGTTGGATGGATTCTTAGCTAACTTTCTGATACCATGCAAATACATAGTGGAACCAACTAATATAATGCCGCTGCAAATCAAATCTGATGAGAATAAAAAAAAGGTCAAATTTCCTGTGAACGTCAATTCATCAACTTCAGTTTTGAATGGATAAACTAATCATCTACCATTTAGCAAAAAGCACAAAGTTGTCCATTTTCTCCAACAAGCATTAGATTCAGAATGAATTTTGCCCTGTTTATCGCCATTGAAAATGTAAAAAGTTAATAATGAAAGCAAATATTTTGAGCTCATACCGGTGACTAGTATTTGAGAGAAAATTTTCCAGTCAAGAAAAAATTTTAAGTAAAACATCCAAACCTAATAATAATTTTCTTAAATTACAAAGAATGATATACTTATAAATTTATACAGTTTTACCTCGTGCACTTAAACGTAAAAGCTTGGGACAGACCTTCGCTTCATACGTAATACCTATATGACATGGACTAGGGTATAGAAGAATGTGAACAAGGAAAAATCTGACATGTTAATATATATATCTATATACATACCATATTAACACGGCACAACACGGTACAATAGAGATAAACAAAGTGTTCGTGTAACATAATTTAACAGAAATATTGAAACCGGAGCAACAAAAGGATAATTATCAGTTACAGTTATTTTTCTTTTTGTTTTTTGGAAAAATGCAATTACTTTTAACTATAGTTCATTGATTTTCCAATTTAGACAATTACGATATCTAAACCAATCTATTGCAGCCAATTATACTTCGTATTGACTTGTCAAATTTGGATGTTTTCAACAAATATATACACTTGTAACGTTATGTGAAATTGATGAGTGATTAAGGTGTAATACACTATCCTACATTGAAAAAGTCAAGTAATTTATATCAATGTATAGCCATTAGGTTAGCGGCCTAGTGGTCAAGAGAGACCATAAATCCTGGGATCAAATCCCACATGAGGTACTTAAGATATGGGTTTATGCGAGAGGATGGATAGGTAGATTTTAGAGAGCCACACTCAAAAATTGTGTATAGCGAACAGTTTAGGGATTCATTCGGCAAACTATTGGAAGTTTCGCCCTAATTGTGTGAGGCAATATACATTATAATACAACAAAGATTAATAAAAAAAATCAATGTATAAATTGAGCCAAATCACTCAAATCTAACTTAAGATATTTATTTTTGATTATTAAGAATGGAACCAAATAATTAAACTTGGTTATTGAGACACTGGTCGCGGGCTGTGCCTGTAGGCCTGGGGTTGACAAAGGTCTTTAGGAGCCGAATCATCTGGATGAATTGGCCCAAGAAAATGCATTTGGTGATTAATCTGGCTCAAGGGGCACAATCGAAGCATTATTTTATTTAAATGATCAAAATAACAAATTTGTACTGTAAAATGCATAATTATTAAAAAAACAAAAACAAAAGACAGGTATGAACCTACGAGGTACGTAGTTTTGCTGTATGGGAATTGGACCAAGTACATGGGATACGTATGAGTCCATGTAAGCATTGCACTTGACAAATAACGTTATACCCAGGAAAGTAACTTATGGGTCCCACGCATAACGGCGTTAGGTTGCTGTCGCGATCGGAGGACTAGCTAGCTCGTAAGGTCCTATTCCATAGAACACCGTCTATTTTGCTTTCCTTTTGGAACATGAAGGAGCTACGTAGGTTGCTTTATATGTTTTAATTTATTTGATTGTTAACAATCTTTAATGTGGGCATGTGAAAGTGTCTTCATCCCAAATTTGGTTGTAATATTGTTTCAAAAACATGAACTAATTTATGGACACCAGTCTGGTATTTGTGCACTCTCGAGAGGCATATTATGTATATTATTATA
This sequence comes from Mitragyna speciosa, assembly GCA_024721245.1. Taxonomy (NCBI): domain Eukaryota; kingdom Viridiplantae; phylum Streptophyta; class Magnoliopsida; order Gentianales; family Rubiaceae; genus Mitragyna; species Mitragyna speciosa. The sequence continues at coordinate 3,871,226 of CM045552.1, forward strand.
TAATGACAAGATTGTAAATTTTTAAGGGATTTATTATATATAGAACAATATTGTATCTATATTGTAAAATTTTAGTTTATTTTCATATAAGAGTTTTTGCAATATTCATAAATTTTTTTGCTTTTTTTTCCTAAACAAATAAGACCTAAATAGGGACGTGTTAATGTAATAATTAAAGAACATTTCCTTTCTCATAACACTATCATAAAATCAATGAGAATTGATTTAATCAAAAAATATTTTTTTGAATTAAACTTATATTTTTTGCCGTGGCAACGTAATGATTCAATGTATTTGTTTCCACATTCAAAATGCCCCAAAAAAAAAAAAAATTGAAGTCACAATGCATGACATGAGCATGAAGACATTCTTAGCACTGTACAAGAATTATGCGAGCAAACGACGTCGTCGCTCATTTATATAAAAAAAAAAAAAAAAACCACCTCTCAGACCCCGCAGATGAAAAGAAGAAAGAAACGTTAAAAAAGGGAAATAGTGGAGGGACAGCACAGGCTCCTCTTCCTCAGTCTCTCTCCAGTCTACAGTCCAACATTGGAGTTGCAGCCGTCTCCCAAGTCCCAGAGTAGACCCAGAAAATATAGTAAACAAATAGTAAATCAAGAAAAAGAATCCAACCCGCAAAAGAAATTTTTAAACTTTGAAGGAAAAGCCCAGCAAAAAACCGATGAATCCATTGGAAGGTCAGTAGGTGTATAAGAAGTCTTCAGATTACTGTGACTCATAATCTGGTAGTACTAGATTAACAAGAGAAACTGGGGGAAGAAAGGGGATTTATTTTTTTATATCAAATTGGTAAGTAGTACCATTTTGGAGGTGAAAAGAGTAGGTACTAGCAGAAATGGAGGCAGCAGCACTAGATAGGATAATAGAGAGATTAATAGAAGTCCGATCCTCAAAGCCAGGGAAGTTGGTTCAGCTTTCTGAGTCAGAAATCAAGCAGCTTTGTACTGTCTCCCGTGATATCTTCATGAAACAGCCTAATCTTCTTGAACTTGAAGCCCCCATCAAGATTTGTGGTAATCTTTACTTTTTCTTTTTGTTGTTTTGTGGATTTTTCCTTTTTGGATTAGATTGTTCAACAAATGCTTAGCTTATGATTTTGTGTTAATGCGGGTATGCACAATAAAGTTGCTGCTTTTGGCTAATCTTTAGTTGTAATCAGCCCTTTGCCTTTCTCCTTTTTGGTCTATTATTCATCAGTTTAAATGGCTTGGTTGTGATGGTATGAAGTGTAAAAATTGTTCTTTTGTTGCTTTTTGTTATTGATATGTGTCACTGTCTATCTTGATTAGCGGTTGCTTATGTGCTTTTCGGAGGCTTAATTGTCTCGTCGGTTTTTAGAGCTGAGCATTTCTGCTTCTTTGCTTTCTCTATTTGTTTTTTTTTGGAATTTTTAGAAAAAATGTGGACTTCCCTTTTTCCTTAGATTGCTTGCATCATTCATATTAGTAGATTGTTTCCGAGTACTTCTGGACTCTTCTAATTTGATGTCTTGCTACTCACACTCAAATTTAAAGCTGCTGTAGAAAGCTACAAGCAAACAGGCATTAACTTCAGATGTGAGTTTGTTTTTAGAAATTAGAAAAATTATCAAACAGAGCATGAGAAGTTGCGATCAAACATTTAACCAGTAGTATGTAAGAGTGATGATTGATGATATTTCCATGAAACATATACGATCAACACGGTAGAGAAGGCCTTCTTCGTCCATTAATAGTGCTCCAACAAATGGCACCCTAAAGAAGCAGTTTGTGGGATATGACAATCAATTTCCTTACAGATTCTAATGGACAGTATCTCCTGAGTCAACTTGGAGTGCAGTTGTCCCGTTCCTGATGAGAGACTTTATAAAATTTAGGGTGTTAACTGTCACGTCATATAAAATAGCAAAAAAGAACAAGAGCCATGATGTCTTCTAAATATGTTATGGCCTAAGGACTCTAAATAGAAAATTAAGTGCTGGACAACCCATCATTGATGTTAAAAGTCATAGCCTTGGTATGACTTTACCAAATGTGCGTAGTGGGCATCTGATAATAATTGTGCTTCATTTTTGTTGGCGTTTGTATGAATAATGTTATCTTATGCTTTAGCTTCTAATTGGCAATATGCATATTTCTAACAGTATACTTATTCCTACACCTGTGCATCAGCAGGTGTAATTGTAGCAAATTTTATAGAAAACTTAGATTCAGATAGTTTAGTTGCTGGGAAAAACATACTTTCCCCTTGTTTACTTCACTTTTGGTTTTGTTAGGACTGTTGTCATTATAACGTTTATCCATTGATATTGAGGTGTGAATTGTTGGCATAGAAATGGATACTCTTCTTTCACAGAGCACATTACATCAGTAAGGCAAGATGGACTGCTAAAGCACTCACCTTTCATGAGTTTATTGGCTATTCATAAAATAAGTTGCTTGGAAACCCATTTACTACTTGTGAATTCTGTTCCGATATCCAATGATTTTGATCATGGTCTTTGCAATGGATGTTGAGAAACATGAAAATAAATTAGGTGATATATCTCCATTTTCTAGTTAAAAAGTTAAACTCACTATTAATGTCAGTGCATCAAATTGACTAAATAAGAATTAAAAATTGAGACACAATAAATTATCCATGTATTGTCAGGCCTTCTTTTTTTCCCCCAAGAGCATTATCTCTGATGAAGTTGATGTCCACATTTTGTTCTGTCCCAAACTGCTTGTTTATTTATTTGAAGGAGGGATCCGATCAATTATCGTCCTTCCACTGCTAGATAGCACTTCATCATCTAATGCATGCATTCTTCCTTTCCTGGTTTCAGGTGACATTCATGGACAGTATAGCGATCTGTTAAGGCTATTTGAATATGGTGGTTTTCCCCCTAAAGCCAATTATCTATTTCTGGGTGACTATGTAGATCGTGGCAAGCAAAGCTTGGAAACAATATGCCTTTTGCTTGCCTACAAAATCAAATATCCAGAGAATTTCTTTCTTCTGAGAGGAAATCATGAATGTGCTTCTATTAATAGGATATATGGATTTTATGATGAATGTAAGCGTCGGTTCAATGTCAGACTGTGGAAAGCATTTACAGAATGTTTTAATTGTCTTCCAGTTGCCGCATTAATTGATGACAAGATATTATGCATGCATGGGGGCCTTTCACCTGATCTTACAAACTTGGATCAGATAAGAAACTTACCGCGACCAACTACAATTCCGGACACTGGTTTGCTTTGTGATTTACTTTGGTCAGATCCTGGTAAAGATGTCAAGGGGTGGGGAATGAATGATAGAGGAGTCTCTTACACCTTCGGTCCTGATAAAGTGTCAGAGATATTGACAAAGCATGATTTGGACCTTGTCTGTCGTGCCCATCAGGTGAAAGGTTTCTTCTGCCTTTGTTTATTCCTCAATTCAGTTGCTAGTCTAGTCACTGATGTTCCCTCTGCCGTTGTAGGTCGTGGAGGATGGTTATGAATTTTTTGCTGACAGGCAGCTTGTCACCATTTTTTCAGCACCCAACTATTGTGGGGAATTTGATAATGCTGGTGCAATGATGAGTGTTGATGAAAATTTGATGTGCTCATTTCAAATTCTTAAGCCAGCTGAGAGAAAGAATAAGATTATGATGTCTACAAAAATGTGATGATTGATTCTTCCTCGATCCAAGGTCATCACGAAACTATTGCTTCATTTCAGAAACTATTTACTTTAGCTCACCTTTGGTAGTGTTGATAACTTGAGTTTGATGATTCTGTTTCATATTTTAATTTCTTTGCCTGTATTAATGTTGTTTCGTATTTAGGGGTTTTGTAGACATCAATGTTCAGTTACTTTATTTGCGAAATCTACTCCCTGATGGCTTAGAATGTACTACAATTTTAGGCCTTATATTTCGGGTTGGGGCTATATTTTTCATTTTTTTTAGAAGCTATAATAACCAACAGATTTAGTGTCCTTCTACTGTCACATACTTGTGGTCAAAAATTAATGTTACCTAGTTTAACACACTTCTCTTACTACCTTACATTAGAAATTTCAAGATGCACAAATCTTGGTGCTTTCTCTTTCACGTACTCATAAAATTATCATAAAATCCATAAAAATTGATCCATTCAATGTAGAAATATCTCTCTATCATTTGTTTCTTTTTGAATTCAACTTAGGTTTTCTCGTGGGAGGTGAAGAGTATAGAAGGTGGTGATTGAGGTTAGCCATGAGAGGCGTGTAGAAGGGATTGCTGGATTTTTTTTGTTGGTGGTGTTGGATAGGAAAGCAACTGAGCAAAGTGTTAAAGAAGGCATTTTGGTATGACAACCATTTTAAGTGTATTAATGTACTTTCACTCAAACAATCTGGATAAAATTAAACTCATGATGGCTGGTTTTGGGTTGACTGCAGCACATTCCTATCAACTTATAGTTTAAGCTACTAAATTTTTGAAAGCTGAGTGAGACCAAAATTCAGGAGGGAAAGTCACAACTAACCTTTTTTTTGTTGTCTTTTATGGTTTCAAATAGGTCAGGGAATCCGATAATACGGACTCCCTGGTTGAGTAAACAATAAGCAAATTATTGCAAGATTGTGAATTTGAAAATGATAAATACTCTTTAAATATTTCCAGGGCCCACATAAGGCCAAACATAAGTAGTGAAAACTGTCTGTTTAATATGCTGGGAAATGTGATATTGCCTCCCAAAATATGTAATACTACCTTACCCCTCAAGTAGAGCTGCCTGTCCATAATTCAAAATTATTCTTCTAAAAAATGAGCAAAATGATAGTTTACTGGTGGGTGCTATAGCTATTTGCATACTCTAGTTTATTGTACTTGAAAATCATCTTACCACAACTAGGATGTTACCCAATAGCATTTTCTTTTCATCTCTTCTTTTCTTTTCCTTCTAGTTACCTGTTTTGAAGATGTAAACTGCCATGGAATATGCACATGCTGAAGTTTCAAGCTTTGCATAAAGTGATGATCTGCATCTGTTATTGAGGTGAAATTAAGTGGAATGAAAGTACCAGGGGAAAATAATCATGATGCATGACAACTGACCAGGGAACATGCTTAAGGAATTGGCACATTATAAGAAATATTTAACAGCTTTGTAGGGCTTGTTCTGAAGGCTTTCTCTTTGGCTTAGGCTCATTTTTTATATGATGAAAAAACAACAGTTTCATGTTGAGATTGGGCTAGAAGAAAGATTGATCTGCTGCGCTATTCTTGCCTGTGAATTGTTCCCAAAAAGAGGTGTGATTTAGTGCATTGGCTTGGGAATGTGGAGTGATTGGTAATTCTAGAATCCATAGGGTTCCATATGAAGTATAAAATGTGGAGTACTTCTGTTTCAATGTTATGCAATCAAGCAAGCTATGGTGGATTTGCAGCCTCAGTTGAAGAAATTCATTATACATCTCTTTGTAATGTGCATGCATGATAATTTTGAGATATGACATCCACATTTATGGTCGAATAATAAGTTGACGGGTGATGCTGGTCTCACTAGCTCTTATTACTTTGTCCATCCGAAAAGTTGAAGAAAATGTTATATTCTTTGAGTGCATTCTCGAATTTTGGATTTTGTTTCCTTTATCTTTGAGTGGAGTCAACTATCTTATGAGATCCTGCTTTGCTCCTCAACATGGCCATTTCTTTCTTTTTCTTTTCGTCCTTTTTAAGCACTTATTCCTTTTGAGTCCAGAACTGTGTGATATATGGTCACAAAAACGTTAGAATAACCTACTATCCACTGAGCTTTCACTCTTTCTAAATATTTGTCTGGCTTTTTCTGTGGATCCCATCTCAGAACTATAGACTTCAAATGGTTTGTCATCGCTACTGCAGAATTTAGTGCGATTGACAGTTTTCTCTATCTTGCAGGTAGTTTACTCTAAATTTACAGAGTGGTAGCCATGGCTTCACAAAATCTCTCTTTTTAAGGCGCAAGTATTGTAATAGGCGTCTCTTCCTCTGATGGGATAGTGTGGTTATGGTGGCTGAATTTTATACTTCAATAGAGGGAGGAGGTGCTGCTTGAAGTGGTGTACTAGCAAAGCTCCTTCAAAGCCATCTATCTTTTCTGTGAGAGATTGCTTCATGTACATATATTACACTTCTGAATTTATGTTTGTGATTTCAGATCATTGGAATTGAAAGTGGAAGCCGGCATCTTATGCCAGAATCCAACCAGACTCGGATTTTCTGACGTTTGACTTGTGTGTATTATCAGTACTAGCTTATTCTAGCTTCTAACTGGAGAAGTTAAATTCATAATTGTAGCCTTGACGTTGAGGTTCTTATGGAGGCGGTTCCAGTTGGCTGCCAATTGATTCAGCCTATGTTTTAGATGGATTACTTCTGCTTCTCTGCAAGCTGGAGCTTGGTGCAGCATCTTTACAGCGACTCCTAATTTAAAATTGGAGTGCTTCTCCAATTGGGAGATAGAAGTTATTCGAACATGGTACGTGTGTCTTTCAGCCTTTGGCGGCATTGCTACGTGGCTGTACACATCTTGTTGGTACAATAGCACGGCAAGAACCAAAAGAATCAAACTTGTTGGGATCAAATGTTGATGCCAGCCGGTTCTTTCTTGACAATTGGCAAATGGGCATGGCTTCAGTGCCGCAAGTTTGTCCTAGCCGTAAAGTCTATTCCCATTCATCATATCACATAATTCTATCTACTTTTGATTAAAGGATAAAAAATAATCTTAACTTCTTGTCATCGATTGGGTGGATGAGTGATTGCCCATAAGCAGAATGCGTGAACGAATGATGTTGTGAACATCATTAAGAATTCAAAGGACCACTCAAATTTATTTAAACTATTGATGACTTGTCCAGTTTTGCGACTGATGATTAGTTGTCTGCAATTGGCTTTTTGCCGGTCCTGCCTTTCGTCTTCCAGAAATGGGTTATTGTTTATTGTTGGCTTTTTTTGGGTGAGAAAGTACAAGACAGAGATTTATATGAGCGTTGTTCTCGGTCAGAACAGCTGCTGCCTGATAGACCACGAGCTTATGTTTAAGAACTTCCCAAATTCACAAATTTATGTAGCATTTAGGGTCGTGGTTGATAATGTATGGAGGTAATCACGATATAATTCGTAATGGAAAATTGTTAAAATGGTTAGAGCAATTCTCAAAAATGATATTGGTCTCTCACAGTTAAAACTAGAAATCAATTACTAGTCATAGATAATTTGAGCTCTTGCAAATTGTTGGTGTCATGTCTTGTTAGTATCTCAGCTACAAAAAAAAAAAAAAAAAAAAAAAAAAAAGCATGATATTGACTTCAAATGTCTATATTTTCAAGGTAAATGACGAGAATTTGAACATCTTTCATTTACAAAATAAGTCACTTATATCTTAATCAAACCAAGTACACAATACATGCAATTAAATTAAATACATATTTATAAAACCAGGTTATTTCCTTGAAATAATAAATAAAAAAGGAATGTTAATAGCCCTGCCCCTCATTTATTTATTTATTTTAATAGAGCTCTTGCCTCTAATTACGTTATCGTACTAAACCACACGTTTAAATGATTAGGTATGCATCTCAAATAACATCATCACTTTTAGGACATAAAAGTATAAACCAGCCGGCAACCAATTCTTTTTACTTTCTTTTTCCAATTCTTCTCCTAAAGTCCCTTCTTCTCTCTCACACACGTACTCTATTTTTTGTTCCTCCGTTGCACTTGTGCAAATAATGCAAGAGACAAACATAATAAAAAGAAAACAAAAGTAATTTCTTTTTTTCCGAACAATTTTATGCCTTTTTTTTTGGTCAAGTAATCTCTTATCATTCTTTTTTTGAGTTCAAGAGAGTATCTAAACCATATAAGAAGTCTTGAATGTATTTTAAAAAAGCGTATAAGAAGGTTAGAATATGAAGAAAATTTTTCAAAATACAATATATTACAAAGAAAATAAATTAAATAATTTGAATGTCAAATCAGAAATCTCATAATCACAATCCCTTTAGGCCTCATTTCTTACCATTTACTACACTCTAATACTAATGAACTCTCTGAAATGAGAGAGCGCCCACTTTGTAAGCCCAAACTTTTTTTGAATTTCCCATCCCCGTCTCCTCCATTTCTCTCTCTTCTCAGTAGGGTTTCAAAATCAAAAACACCAAAAGTACTAAAAGCAGTAAACAGAAATGATCATCCACACCCACCACCCCACCTCCCCTTTCCACTTTTTCCCGAAAGATCTCCATTTTCCATTTTCACTTCATTAAGCTTCTGAATTTCCAATAATTGCTAACTGAAATACATCCAAAAGGGGAAATTTTGCATTTCTTTGTCTGAACCAACCGAAAGAGGACAAAGAAGAACAGAGGCCACTTATGAATTCGACGGATTCTATTAAAACCCTTTTGGCCGCGTGCGGCGGCGACACCGTCAAGCTCTTCGACGTCTCGGTGGAGCCTCGAGATCCCTGCATTCTCAGCTATACTCCTTCTCCCGGCGTCCAAGTCAACTCTATCAAGTGGAACCATACCAGTGAGTAGTAGTAGTAGTATTGGTCTCATACGTCACTCATTCTACTTTGGTAGATTTAACATTTTCTGGGATTTGAATTTTATGAGCATTTTTGCGATTTTGAGTAAGTGGGTCTGTTTGAATTTGGATATTTGTCATAGATTTGGTGGTGGCAAGTGCTGGAGATGATAAGAAAATATCGTTGTGGAGGAAAAATGGCCAGAGCTTGGGGACTATTCCGGTGGCAGGTAGCGACAGTGGCGACAATATTGAGGTGATTTATTGCTCTTTAATCAATTTTTATTGGGTTAGATTTATTAATGTAGAGAATATTTTTTCCGGTTTAGTAGGTCCGTATGAGCAATGGGAGTGTGGAACCATCTATTGCAAAATTTTTGTTATTGATTTTCTTCGTCAATGAGCCTTGCTCTTTTTCCCCTTTGTTCTTTTCCAGTTTAGTAGGTCCGTTTGAGCAATGGGATTGTGGAATTTTTGTTGTTGATTTTCTTCTATAATGCATCGAGAGAGTTGCGGGCATCTATATTTGGAGATCACTTACTTCCCTAAAATCTTAAGTTTAGTTTGGTATATTTGGTTAATTTGTATTCTGAGGAATGCCTTTGTGAAATATGTGTGCATTTGAAGTGCAGAGATCTGTTTGTGATGAAACTTTGTTAGACTGGTAAAAGTAAAGTCAAGAGCCGTACTGTAGTTTTTCTCAAATTTAAGTGAGATAAGTAGTTGTCAGTTTTGCATAATTTTTGGTATTGCGGGATAGATCATAAGTTGCTGCTTAATAAATCTTACCATTTTCTGCTGGTAATCATTTTGATGGATGAACTGTGTACTGCATTGGCTGATAAATCTTTCCCTTTAGTTAACAAAAATGCATTGGATACTCTGGCAGGTGCCATTATTTGTATTCGTTAACCCGGATATTTTTGATATTGTGCAATTTGTGATTCTACTTCATTTTCAGGAGAGCATATCGACCATCAGTTTTGGCAACAAAGCTTCCAGATACATTTGTTCTGGGGGCAGTGGTCAAATTGTTAGAATATGGGATTTGCAACGGAAACGTTGTATCAAATGGTTGAAAGGTCATACTGATACAATAACGGGTGTAATGTACAACTGTAAAGATGAGCACTTAGCTTCTATTAGTCTTAATGGGGATCTTATGCTTCACAATCTTGCTTCTGGTGCAAGGGCTGCTGATCTAAAGGATCCAAATGAACAGGTTGTTTTTTCTGATCCAAGTTGTAGCTTTACTACGAAACTGATGAAAGTTTGATATTTGCTTTTGCTCCTTGGATATATGTACTTTTGTTTTCTGATATTGTAGATCTCTCTTTGATAATTTCAAAACCAGGTTCTGAGAGTGCTTGATTATTCTAGGATAAGCAGGCATCTTTTGGTTACAGCTGGTGATGACGGATCTATCCACCTGTGGGATACCACTGGTCGCAGTCCCAAGGTTTGTTGTAAAACATTTGAATGTGTTTAAATGATGCAATGTTACAGTTGTTTTGCAATGTGGTTTCAAGCTAGTTTCTAACCTGCACTAGGTGGTTCATCTTCTGTTTTGCGAAGTCTGCTTTATTGCCCTGACTCGGTTCAGTTTATTTTTCATTCAAGCAAAAAATTAGCTATTTTACTGGTCGTGATCAAGATGGCATGAATTCTGCAAATTGGAATGCTCATATTCTAGCCTTTTCCCTGATGTTAAATCTTGCTCTTTCATTTTCTTTTTGTTGTTTTTTTGGGGCATTATGTGGTCATTTCTTTCTTCTTTAAGCTTTAGGTAACAAAAGCTGATCATTTTGGATTACCACAGGTCTCCTGGTCAAAACAACATTCTGCGCCTACTTCTGGTGTTAGTTTCTCACCATCAAATGACAAGGTATTCTTTGACGATGCTTATTCATGTGATTCATGTTTAGATATATATTGAAATCAATAGTTATGACTCTCATTCTGCTGAATTCAAATTAATGTGGTGGATCTGTGGCAGATAATTGCTACCGTTGGTCTTGACAAGAAGTTGTATGTTTTCGACTCGGGTTCTAGAAGGCCCTCATTTTGCATCCCTTACGAGGCACCCTTTTCTTCACTATCATTCACAGATGATGGATTAACACTGGCAGCTGGAACAAGTAGCGGCCGGGTGGTATTTTATGATGTTCGTGGAAAGCCACAACCGTTGACAGTTCTTCGTGCTTATGGCAATTCAGAGGTGACTTTTCTTTTTAACCATTTTGTAGTCATAAAGTCTTTTTTACGTGTGGCCTATCTTGCTTGTGGGGAGTAAAAATCATTTGGATATGTGTTTACTTGCTTGAGGTGGTCTTGTCATACAAGTATATGCACTGTATCATTTGTTTCCTCAATATTCCCCTGCGGGTCCCATTGTCCCTCCTCTCAGAAGGAAAAAGAGATTTGGGTTTTGTTCTTAAACATAATATTGGATGATCAAATTTGGGTAAGTAACTATTAGAGGATTATTCTGCCAGATTACAGAAATTTTAAGTTTACCACCACATAGGTTTGTTTATGGTTGCGTTATTCATCTCAAGTTGGTTCTGCTTCTTCTAATTTAGTTATCAAATGCCTCCATAAGGAATGGAGCTAGGATCACTTTTTAATGATCATGATGATATTGGAGATATGGAAATCAGGGTTTAATATAAGGATTTAGAAATTACTGAAATGCAATGGAACTATTGATCTGTTTGAGCATCAATCTCTGCCTCATCTGTGCTAAAAATGTTGGCAGGGAGAATCTTGTGTGCACCACTGATTACTTGTGCTATCAAAAGAAGATCTAAATAATGCCCCTTAGCATGATGGTTGTACTACTACCTCTCTTTTAATAGTTGTCATTTGGGAAGTCAATGACACGGTGAACATAAATATCCATGACCATTCAGTGAAAGTCACCTAGAAATACTGAGGTCAAGCAGCACATTCTTATGAGAGTTATGCTTAGCAGCAAGTTTGATAAGCGGACAAATACCTACGTGAGTTTTCACGGATTAGATGCAAGCATGGGGTTTTAATAATATCATCATTTATACACAAAGATAAAGCTGTTACTTTCTTTGTTGGTGTTTATTTAATCTCCTAGTTACAAAAAGTGATATAATTTTCATCAGGCTGTCACAAGTCTATGCTGGCAAAGGTCAAAACCTGTGATTGTAAATGAAAACAGTTGCACCACTGAAACTGCACTTCTGGGAGGTTCTGTAGAGGACTCAATTCTTATGCCCGATCCACTTCCTTCGGCATCAACAGGTGTTTCAATTTCCACAACAGTTTCTGTGTCTCGAAATTCTGGTCGTTTGGGATCTTCAACAGACTCATTTTCATTTCTGACAGGCAGTAGTGCATCTATATCAAGTACATCTGATATACCCTCAGTAGAGGAAACACCAATCAGAAGCAGTTTATGGACAGGTGGAGCTTTGGCAAGGTTACATGCACCTCGTAGTTATAACTTTAAGGATGATATGGAGGTCTTCTCTCCTCTTGTAGAAGTTCAGCCTATTACTCCTTCACTTGAAAAGTTATGGGATGAACATGAGGGTCTGAAAAAGGATCATGAAAAGAAATCATCACTGTTACTTCCGTATTCAAGGAGATTCCCTCTTTCAGAGGAAGGGAGCAGTGATACACATCCGATTTTTGACTGGAAATCTGTTTCAATGTCTAAACAGGTTCTACTTCTTATCTCAACGTTTTTACTCTTATGATTGGTGTCAGAGAATGGAATTTATCTTTTTTGACTTGACATAAACTCAGCAAGTATGATATTTTCTGTTCATACATTGTGCTTTATATTTGACTCATTATGTAAGATATTCTACTTTAAATGTGTTGTTCAAATATCATTAGGCTGTAGATGGAACAACACTGACACACACACCTCCTAACCTCATTTTTTATATTTGGGTGTGTACTTTTGGAAGAAAAATATTAGGATCAAGAGGTTGCTAGTTAGTGGCTTCTAACTGCCTGAGTTATGTTTTAAACTGGAGGCCAACTGTTTTAGTGGACATGCTAAAGTAGATCTTTCTGCAAATAATTTTCGGTGTCTACTAGTTAGATTTTTTTTTTTTTTTTACTATTTGAAAGTTGATTAACTGTTATTATGGATTTATGTCATTATCTATGCTATTAAGGAGCTCAGAAACATCTATTTTGAGAACACTATCCCTTATAGAAGTATCAAACAGTTCTGACATACATTTTGTTTACAAGCATGTACATGCTGAATGAAAAGCTCTATTTGGATTGGTTAATTTTCTGACACGAAAGGAATCTAGTTCATCAAATCTTGTTAAATAATGGGATTTTCTAGATTTCGGAATATTGGTTTTAAATGTTGAGTTCAAGTGGTGCTGAATATGTTTTGTTCTGAGTAAATAAATTTTCAAACATGATTGAGTGGCAAATGGAATAAAATGTGACATAGATATATTTGTTTGAATACTTGTTTATGCATATATGTCACTGGGGCATAGAACATGGTGATTTGATGAATTTACGGTCTTTTGTAGGATGATGCATATTCTACCTTCTCTCAATTTGTGTCTACTCCTGCTGCATCTTCCAGGAGTACTGATGCTTCATCAATCACTCCTCCAGAAGCTTGGGTTGGTGAGAAATTGTCAGATAAACTCACTCAACTCCGGCAGTCAGTCAATATGCCTTCGCGTTTTGCGACATTAAGTTCTAGTACTCAGACATCAGGGTCAATTTTTTCAGGACTACAAGATGTTTCTTTACCTGCAAGCCAGAGTATGAGCTCTCTGACAAGTTCCAGTCTAAGTTTGGCAAATTTGCGCATGAGAGAAACCTCCAATCAAGAGACTTCTGTTGGATCTTCCGAACATGTTCCCTTTAGTTCTTCATCCGTTTCTCTAGCTACAAGAAATAGTACTAGTCAAGCTAACCTTGATTCTTTTGGTCCTGCATTGTCCCTTCCAAGAAGGTTTTCGAGTTATGCAGAAAGGATAAGCACAGCACCATCATTCACCGATGGAACATCCCTTGCAGTGGGTTCTCCAAAAACCAAGAAAACAGGAGCTGAAACAAGAGAAGAGCTTGTGAATAGCTGGTTGGCAAGGTCTGACAGATTATCTACTGCAGAAGCTGGGGCTCTTCCATTCATGAACGTATGAATGGTTATACTGGTTTATGCTCTACATTTTTACTTTTGCTCCTTCCCAACTTAATGGGTTTGAAATTTGATTAGATCATTCTCTCACTGAATGCTTTTACAAATAAAAGAGTACTGTTTTATTGGCCCTCTAATTCGTCAATATTAGTAAGCTTGTTGCTTTTTTAGATTTAGGCTGCTGGACAAGTCCTTAAATAATAAAGCTAGCAAGTCTTTCATTGTATATTTCCTCTTCATATTGGTTATAAATTGATCTTCAATCTTGTGGCAGGGTGGGGTTGCACAATCACAGAGGACCTCGGGTCAGCCTGACTCACAGCAGGGAGGTTCCTTCACACTTCAGCTGTTTCAGCGTACCCTTGAAGAGACTCTTTCTTCGTTTCAAAAATCCATTCATGAAGATATGAGAAATCTTCATATAGAAATTTTAAGACAGTTTCATATGCAGGAGGTGTGTTCTGGTGCAAGTTTTGCTTATTGCTTTGTCCTAGCTGTTGTTTACTGATTGTTGGAAATATTATGCAGATGGAAATATCAACCGTGATGAGGGTAATCCTGGAAAACCAGGCTGAGCTTATGAAGGAAGTCCAATTGCTGAGGAAGGAAACGCAGCAGCTCCGGCAATTGTTATGAGCATCGGGGAAGTTCTTTTCAATTATTTCAAGCGAAAATTTCTTGGCTTACTGGTGTTGTAACATTTTGTTTTTAGTTGTTACAGTGACAATGTTGCCTCGTAGATGTTGTGCTTTTTGCGGTCACTGGTAGTTTTAGGCATTGTACGTAGAAAGTCAGGTGTCATTGTGTTTTTCTCGTAGGGCTGAGACATAGCCTTGCTGTGGTGTAGGGCGTGATAGTGGTTGAATTTATTAGGCGGAGATTTACTTGGGAAGAACATTAAAAGAGTGAAGGGCAATTTACACTGAACCTCGCTTTGAACGTGTACAGTTGGGCTTCAACCATTCTATGTAAAACTTTCATCAGAAAAGCTTTTGTACAGAAAAGCTGATTCATTAATACGGAATTTCACATATATGTGGAGTAAGCAGGGGAAGGTTTGTTGTACCCATTTTACTTGATATGGGAAATCTGAATGTGTTCCGAGTATTGGAGTTTGAACCAAAATATTCGTTCCTTTGGATTTTACAGTTTGAACTGAATGTCCATTTGCATGATACAAATTTTTGTTCACGTTGTTCCTTTTCTTTTTGGCTCCAACTGTTTGGGTTAGGTAAACTTAACATTGTGGACACTAATTTTGACACACTATTTATTTTCAGACATTGGGGGGCATGTTTATATTTTTTGAGTCAAATTTTAATTTTTTAATAATTTCGGGGGTAAAATAGTAATTGTTTTGCAAATATTTTTTCATTAGCTTGGGGGATTTTAAGTTCATATTTTTATTTTTATACGAATTTGTTAATTTTTTATGATTTTTTGGGATTTAATTGGTATTCTTTTTATATTTTTATCAGTATAAGGGCAAAATGGTAATTTTGTATCGCGAACACTATTTTAGCTCATTTTGGGTTCTAAATTTATTCTTTAAGTATGTCTCTAAATTTTTTTGATTTTTTCGGAGACGATTGTTATTTCTTCTGTAAATACTGCATTCAAGGACAAAATTGTCATTTTACAGTTTAAATTTATTTTTTATCAATTTTTGAGTCATAAATGCATTTCTTAGGGTTTTAAGCTTATTTTTTAACTTTTGGTAATTTTTCGAGATCAATAACTATTTTTCTATGAATTTTTATTGTCCAGAGGCAAAATCATTATTTTACAGTTTAAATTCATTTTTCATCAATTTTTGAGTCATAAATGCATTTCTTAGGGTTTTAAGCTTATTTTTAATTTTTGGTAATTTTTTTAGGCCAATAACTATTTTCTGTGTATTTTCGTTGTCCAGAGACAAAATCGTCATTTCACACTCTGAGCGCGTTTTTGATCAGTTTTAAACTCTAACCTTTAATTTGAAATCTAGTTTCAATATTTTGGCAAAATTTGAAATTTACTATCATTTTTTTTGTTTATTTTTAATTTTTTGAGTTAAAAATAATTTTTTAAAATAAAATTAAAATTTTTATTATCGGTGGTATTTTTGTTATTTTGTAGTATTTTTTATAATCAAAACAACTAGTCCTATAAATACCCCCCTTAAATCAGAAAAAACCAAGAAGAAAAAAGAAAAATCTAAAAACACTTTTACTTTTATACCTTAGAAGATCAAAAACACACAATACACACCAAAAAATAAACACCAAAAAATAAACACACTCAAATAAACTCAAACAAACGTTTCCTTATTTGTTCCATTTACTGTTCATCTTCGTAGAAAGGATCATTACTGTTTATCAGATTCTTTACAATTTTTTGAAAGGTGATTTCTTATCTCTTTTCTCTTTGTTTTGATCCATTTTATTTCATTGTGTAAGTTTAATTTTATTATGTCTTAACTGCTTGAAATTTGATTCAATTTTGTTGTTATTTTTTTTACTTCTTCAAATTTTCTGGGTTTCTCTCGTCTGATTCTATTGTGTTTTTAATTTGTTTGAAAATTGCCGTTGGTTTTTTTTTTTCCTCTTTAGTTTTTCTAGATTTATATACTTCCACCGTTTCTTCCCTTTTTCTCTCTGCTACTTCATCAAGGCCTATCCGTCCTTTCAGAAACCTACCACCAACAGCCTATCACCGTCGATCACCAGCTATCTCACAACCCGCAACTACCAGACCTCCACCCATCAGTCTCACCATATCACCAGCAACCAATAGCTCCGAATACCACTCCTGGAGTCCACCAGACCACCAGATTCCACTCAAACCATCATCAGACCACCAGCTTCCATCAAGATCACCAGAGAAACACCATGATCAATCGCTGCAACAACCAAATATGCTTCAAATCAACTCCATATACAACCCCAAACCCAAAAGCTATCAATGTATCCTCTTTTTCTTGATCAAAACCAGAAGTCAGAAATTAACTCACAAATCAAACGACACTCAAAACAGACTCCTCCGTTTCCTTACTCCCTCACTATCCACGCATCACCCACCATAACTGCCATCAAAACCAGTCCCTAAGCCATTACAGAACTAACAAGTCACTGGCACCACCGTTCACTTATTAATTCTTGCCCCACAATCTGTAAAAAACATAGCCAAAACACCACTCATAGCTCTTCCATTCTCAAATTCAACAGACCTCTTCATCACCAAGACAATTACCTTTCGCCTGACATCACCATTTCCTCCATCAAAAGATCAACAACCAAACAATTGTCATAACTTCAATCTATTTCTACAGTCAATAACCCCATCTTCAACCGGACCTTCTCCTGCAATCACAAAATGCTCACCACCGAAGACCAACAAAAGCCACTGCAACAGCCCATCCCTTGTCACAAATTCAACCATGGTCCATCGGACCACCTGCACACACATAAACTCATGCACAATCACAGAGTCACACACATAGAACACACATAATCACACCCATACAACACACAGATTCACACACATACAAAACAGGTAGATTCACACACATTCACGCACCATCCACCCAATAACCACTGAAAGCCCTTAATTCATCATCCAAAATCAATTCTAGCCTTCTCAGACGGAATACCCAAAACTCACCACAACCAATCGAGAGTCAACCCCGCCATATCTCCTCCCTACTTCGAATGAGAAACAGACCTAGAAAAATTAAGTAACTGGAGGCGAGAGAGCAAAAAGGGAGGTAATTCGTGAGAGAAACAGAAAGAATGGAGAGATAGAGGGTGAGAGTGAGAGAAGAAAATGAAAAACTAAGAGAGGATAAATCGAGCAAATTGAGAAACGAAAGAGGGGGAAATTCCAGCGAGAGAGAGGAGAGAATAGAGAAAAAAAATCGATTGAAAGAGAGTTGGAGAAGTGAAATTGGAGAAAGCACTGATATCCCTTTCGCTATACTATGGATACTTAGGCAAGTGCACCTATCGTTTCCAGTAGTACAGTGTACAGGAGTACCGAGTGTCGTATCCCACAGGGACTATGTGAGTACTAGTATTAACCTTCTTTCTATTATCTAACCTCACAAAGTGAATGACGAATTAAATGAAAATACAAATTAGCTAAAACTAATTATCTAACTAAATGACAATATAGAATATAGTAGAGAGAATGGACAAAAGTAGAGGTGAATTTAGATGAAGAATTCCCCTAAACCAACATGCCAAGACTCTAACTTGATTAATGATTAACCCAATTGCTTAGACCCTAGAATCCCTAATGTGAATTATATCCTTTCTCAAGTGAAACAATTCCTACCTTCTCGGTTGATTAATTGGAATCTCTTCTCAATTAAAACCCCTAAAAGATGCAATTTCTAATCAATGGACTCCATTTGTGGTTGAGCTTTAATCCTAAAACTCAACTTAGGAAGAACTCATGTAATCCTATCTCTAGCAATTCATTCAAGTTCTCTCTATTCATGAAGTGATCTAATCATATGTGCAATCTCTCGATATACCCATACAAAATCAACACTTGAATTGAAGGATGCATGCAAATCCCAATCCAAAACACAAATAAACTCATGAATAAATCTAAGAACAAAGTGGGTCTTTCATTAAATCAAGAATAAAATCATAAACATAAGAATCTAGGGTTCATCCCATCTAAATCATAAACAACTCAATTCATAATTACAAGAATAAAATTAACAAAAGACAAGAAAGAAAGAGAAAGCTCATTCTCATGCAGCCCCCTTGAATCCTCCCTTGCATCTTGATAAAATCTCCTTGCTTTCACCATTGAAGCCCTTGAGTTGTCCCTCTACTCTTGCTTTCTCCTCCCTACATCACTCTAGATGTGCCAAATATGTGTTTTTGAGGTGTGTGCGGCGTGTGTGTGTTTTTCCTCCAGTTAGGGTTCTTCTCCCTTGCATCTTGATAAAATGGCCAGTTTAGCTGCTAAATACGCTGCAGATTCTGTGAAGAAACCGCGGCATAAACCGCGCGCGGGTTGTCGCGCGGGTTGTTCACTTAACTTCTGAATGGAAATCGCGGCACAACTCGCGCGCGGGTTGTCACGCGGTTTGTCTACGTCAGATTTGGCCTCAAAGGCAGCCGAATTAGCTTTTCCTTAAAACACAAAAGTTGTAGCCCCTTGAGATAGCTTTCCAAAACATCAAAAATCATGTCATTTAGAGCTTTGTAGCCAGAGATATACTCAAAATACTAAGAACTGGTCGGAACAGCCTTGCAGTGCAAATGTGCTTCAGTAACTTGGGATTTTGACCATTGAAACGTGAGAACTGGACTTTGATGTCTTCGTATGAATTGTAGAAAATTGTCTTAGCTTCAAAATACTTCAAGATTCATCCCAATCCAATGTCTCTAGCTCTAGATATGACCAAAACACTGAAATATGTCCAAGCTGCCAAACTGTTTCCATTCCAATTCTTCTTCGCCTATTTCTTCATTGCACTCCAATCAATTGAAATCGAGTTGAAGCTATCAAAACCCTACAAAATGGTGTAAAAACACTATTAAATCATACATTTACACAATTTGGCATTAAAATCATAAAAGAGAAGAAATAGCTAAGAAATAGAGAAAAACTCATGAAAAACCCTAAAAATCTAACCTAAAAAACTAGTTCACTTTAGCACTTATCAAGCACAAAGAAAAACAGATACGCGAGAGAAGAAATCATAGGAAAAAGGAGAAAAATAAAGAAGGAAAAGAAAAACAGAAAATTGAGAGAAAAAAGAAGAAGAATTTGAGAGACAGAGATAGACGAGCTGGAGAGTGAGGGGATGAGAGAGAGAAAGTGGGTAGAGGGTTGGAAAAGACGAGGACGCATGATTTTGGGGGTTGGGATTTTCTTTCATGTTTTGTTTAATTGTGTGGTTTATTTGGTTATCTATTTATTCGTGTGATTTGTCAATATTAGTGGTAGTCTAATTAATTATTTTAGTTAATTGAGTTGAATGGTTAAATAATTTAGTTTCTATTCTGATTTGGTATTTTAATTTGGTTCTTCTCACAAAAATACAAATTTACATTTGACCCCTTTTGATTTTAGTTCTTTTTCAATTGGATCCTAATTGATTTATAATTTTTCCCATCATTGCTTGGATTTAGAATTTGGGTACAATCAAGTTGCAGAACTTTTTATGACTTGGCCTCTCATTTACCGGAATTCTATTTTGTCCCCGTTAATTATTTTTAATTTTTTAATTGTGCCCCTATGATTATTTACATTCACGATTTAATCCTTAAGTTTGTTTAAATATCTCTTAGTTCCTTTAGTATTAGAATATACATTTTACTTTCAATTTATTAGTATTTTATTTATTTATTTTTTCTTTCTATGCTTTATTTATTGGTATTTTGGTATCTTAATTTGTTTGTTCATCTTGACAAGTATTTGTGCCGGATCTTTGAGAGTTACTCTTATTACTTTTTAATTTTTCTTTATGTACCCCAATATGCCTTATGTGATTTTTATGCATGCTTCTTCATTTATTTCTTACTTTGCATATTATTTTGCGTATTTATGTATTTTTACATTATTTAATTTCAAATTTTATTATTTTGACAACAAGTGTAATATTTTTGTATTTAACTAACCAATGTAACAGTTAAATTACATTTATCGTATTTTTTAGCAAAATACTGTATTTAGATAACAAGTGTAATAGATAGGTCGTTCTTAATTTTTTTCCTTAAAATTGTAATGAAATCCACGATGTAATAGTTAGGGCTTGTTTGTTTTTGCGTGCTTATGTGCTTATTTTTTTTACCGCTTTTCTTAAGATTTGTATTTAGAATATCATGTTTATGTGCTACTTGCTCCAATATGTTATTACATGTTTTTATATGTCTATTTGCTTTCAATTCATGTTTTATTGCTTTAATCCATATTTTATCAGTTCTTATTATTTCGTCACCACACTAGTCCAATGCTAGTTGTGACTTTATTATTCCCCCGCTAGTCCAACACTAATGGAAATCCCTAGAAAGGGTTAGTCTATTTTAGTGCTAAGTGCACTTGTTTGCATTTCACATTCCATTTCACACACTTTTAGTTTTCTTTCCATTTTTGCATTGTTTTTATCATCATTATTATTATTATTATTTATTTATTTTGACGCATCTTCAAATGCATGACATTTAGGTTGCATCTCATTTAGAATTTATGACATTTGTGTGATCCAACTAGAAATAGTCACCTACTCACGTAGGAAACGGTGACGTACATGCCGTTCCCCTCTCCGTGAGTAGGAACATTCAGTTACGAGTTATTAGTCCCCCGTACCCGTCATGTTGCATATCCACTTTCTGTCTTCATTTACTATATATATATATATATATATATATATATATATTTTTTTTTTTTTTTTGCATCGCATTTTGCATAGACACTCGTGACTCTCTCGAAGTCTCGATTCGGGTTTCGCAATTAATGCGATAATCCCGACCAAGTCTCGACGGGACATTTCGACCCTCTCGATATCTACATTTAGACTTAAGATTTGCATTCATTTAGATACATCCGAACTAGAACTTAGGGTTAATTTAGAAAATTTTGATTAAATCTCGCAACTAGTCTTGACTAGGTAGAAAGAGTGCCTTAGGCGTGGGTCTTTGCCTTCCCTTTCTTCACCTGTGACTCCTGGATCTTTTTTTTCTCGTTTTTCGTAGACCGGAGTTGAAAAAGCGTTTTCAAACATTTTTCTAAAATTTTTATTTTTGTTTTGTTAAATGATTTTTTCAGGTAACTTGGTACACCCTAACTTAATATCAAGTGGCGACTCTATTTTTCTAAATAAAACCCTTTTTTAAAATCAATTGGCCAAAATTGTTACATTTTTAGTCTCGGTCTTTTTTTTATCTTAAAGTACCATTTTTTTTCAAAAAATACTTTTCCACTAAAAACTCGCTTTTTTTATCACACGCATGATTTTTTCAAAAACTTTCTTTTTCGAAAAGGGTCACCGGATCGAACTGCTTTTTTCAGACGGGATAGTCATTGAACCCACCGTATCGTGTGTCATTTCGGGACGCGACAAACATTAATTCTTTTAAGCCACATAATTGCGATTGCACGTACAACTGTTTTAAAATTGATTATGTGAAAGTGACACATTGAAAAATATGGTTTGAAAAATTGAATAATTCTTTTAATGTTCTGAAAAAATCAAAAGTACTTTTCAAAATATTTCACGTATAATTTTTAATTCTACCTTAGGTTTCCTTTCCTATTTCCTTAACCTTTTGGGTTATTTTCAAAAATAATAATAATAATAATAACTTTTAATTGTTTTTCCATATTAGAATAAGTTTAAAGCATAAATGAAAAGCAAATGAGGAGCCTTTAATATGGCTTTTTTAGCCTAATAAAAGGGGTAGAATGATAATGCCTTCCGCTAAGGTATGCCATTATGCCATATTCCTGTAAATTCTTGAGTTGATATTCGCTTCCTCCAAGTTTCACAGTTGTTTCCGCTTACCTCCGTCGCCTTCAGGTTCCCTCGGCTGCTGCTACTGTACAGACATTACTCCTTTGTTTTATATTTAGGATTTAATGACAAAATATTTTGGTCAAAAGGTCGTCATCCAGTTTGGCTAGTTGACTAACATAAGAGTTCAAATGCTGCCCAAAACAGTTCGTTACAATTGTGACATAAGAGATCTCTTGTGCAGATAGTGCTGGTTGTCTAATATTCTAAGTTGATTGACCATTATGACAGGATTTATGTCAGAGCTCATGCTCCAAATGAGGTTAGAAACTTATTTGTTCATGCGGGCTGCAGCTTCTGGAAGCATCAATTTCTTCTATTGTTTCTTTTACATTTCAAGATAGAATTTGAATGAAGAGCAATATATAGGCTTAATTATTTAAGAAGAATCTAGTTCTTCAAACTTTTTAACTAATTATCTGGCTACGATAGATCAATATTAGCTTAGTTGCCTCTTCAATCAAAGCGAATGTTGCAATTATATTCTTCCTCTTTTTATTTACTAACTGACCTTCAATCTTCAGGCACGTTGTGGTTGTGCAATCACATACAACATGAGCACAGCCTTTGTCTATGCTCCAGTAGAGGGTTTTTTGGTTTTATTTTTTTGGTCAAAAGAGCAGAGAGTTCGTTTGCTTACCTTCATTTTTAATGTCCTTGATTTATAAGTTTTCAGAATGGGTGTTGTATTGATGAATTAACAGCTCAATTAGTTTGGAAATAAATATGAAAACGCACAGAAAATTGTTGTTATGCCATTGAATCTCTACTATCACCCTCCTGACAATCTGCCACCATTACATTTTTCTTGACACTCTTGTAGGAATACCTTTTGGCAAAGAACACATACATACATAAATTGAGACTGCTCAGGGCTGTCATCAACCAGTAAAATTTATCCAAACTGCTGCTATTTAGGTCCTTGCCAAACCAACTAGCCCCAAACTTCTCTGTGATGTGCACTACAATAGTTATCAGGAAGCTACTAATGAAGTTTCCAACTCCGATCACGCTAAAAAAGAATGCCATACCTAAACTCCGCATTGAATCAGGAACTTGCTCATAAAAGTACTCTTGTAGACCAACAAGAGAAAAAGAATCCCCAATGCCCAAAATTATATACTGAGGAGCCAGCCAAAACACACTCATAGGAAGAGTTTTCCCTGTTTTTCCTCGCACAAGTTCCCTTTCAGCTAGTATTAACCTCTTCCTTTCTACTAATGCTGCAATTGCCATTGCCAGGATTGGACAGATCATGCCTATGCCTATCCTCTGAAGGACATTTATGCCACGCTCGTTGCCTGTATCTCTTCTTAGAAGTGGAACTAGGATCTTCATGTACAGAGCAATTGCTAGTAACATTGCTGCTGGACCCAAAGCGCCTACTGTAGCTGGTGGGATTTCAAATTTGCTGCCTATTTTCCTATTCATAGTACTGCTTTGCTTGACGAAGAATGTTGAAGCTTGTGCCAAACAAATTCCAAATATTAAGGAAGTGAACCATATTGGAAGCATATTTATTATGAGTTTAGTCTCCTCAACCATAGTAACTGTTACTGGTCTCCGTGGAATTTGATTCCTTTCTTGACTCTGAACGTCATAAGTTTCAACAATTGCGGCTTTATTAAGAAATCTGCAAGCCAAATGCAATAGAATGAAATTAAAGACTAGGCATTTGTCAAAAAATTCTTGTCTCACGTCGATAAGATGTAATATTAATTACGGATAGATAAATTTAATGGACTGCACAAAAGATTGGATCCCTTTTGTGTACCTTATTTCTTCTCTTTTTACTCTTCTCCCTTTTTTATTGACTATTGAAAAAAAGATAACAATTCTTCGACCTGTGTGAGTTTAGATTAGTTGAGTGGAGTATTATTTAACTTTCGTAAACTTGCTAATTCACTTACCTGTGTCAAAAAAATTCTTATCTCACATCGATAAGATGTAGTGTTGGTTACAGGTAGATAAGTTTGATGGGCTGCACAAAATGTTAGATCTCTTTTGTGTACCTCATCTCTCCTCTTTCTACTTTTCCCCCTCCCCTATTGACTATTGAAAAAAAAAAACAATTAAATAATTTTTTATTGCCTACCTGAGATTATTGGTATGACAAAGTAACCTTCCTTGAATCTTTTGAGATTCTGGAATTTCGTACAACAAATCCGGGTTTGAAGGATGTGGTAGATTTCTCTTGACTATGGCTGCAGCGAGGACCTGCAACATTGACATTATGGGGCTGCTCTTGGGCACCATATACCGATAAAATGGCTTGCCAAGACAGAAAACTGTGAAGGCTACACCCATGGTAAGAGTCAAAATGAGATTTGCAACTCCCCAGCTAACATGATCTTGCACATAAACAAGGAATGTTGCACTAAGCACGATCCCACAGCAAAGTGCAAAATTCCACCAGTTGAAAAATGACATTTTCTGCTTTCTTTCCTCCAAGTGATTGTCATCAAACTGATCAGCACCAAAACTTTCCAAACTAGGCTTGTGCCCTCCAGTTCCCAGTGAGAGAAGGTACAAAGCAATGAAGAAGACTACTTCATGAACCTTCCGGGGGTTGCTACAGTTCTCCACATTGCATAGCCTTAGGCTTGGTACAAATTCAGACATTGTTAGGAGGCTCAGACCCTACAACCCAAAATTAACTAACTATTAATATTAACTTTACATTTTAAGTTGAACTATATTTTTCAGTAAATGAAAGTTAACCAAGTACAGAAAAATTGTACCATGAGATAAATGATCGAAGAAATCATGATCATAAAGAATCGGCCAAGGTATGCATCGGCAAGGAAAGCTCCAAATAAAGGCATCATGGTTGTGACTCCTGTCCAGTAATTTACATTCTTTGCTGCAGTTTTGAGATCCTGATGCAGCACTTTAGTGAGGTAGGTGATGAGATTCATTGCTATTCCAAAGTACGTCAGTCTTTCGCTAAAGTCCATTGCTTTGCCATGCCCCAATATGATAGAATTTTTTTTTTCCACAAAGAAACTTAAATTAGTGATATAAATAAAAAGAAGAATTATTGCAGTGTTTAAGAGATTATTATTGGTTTTGTGATATAACTTATTCATGTAACTTACTAGTGAAATACCGAAAGAGCTTACAAATGAACCATTAGAAAACGTAAAAATGAAGGCTCTGTGAGAGTTTTACCAATGATAAATAGGGAAGCTTTCCATGCACCAGTTGAAGCTCGAAGTGGAACATTTCCTTTGTGATCAACTGATGAATCATGCACCCACTTGTTGTAAACCTGATCAACAACTTCTTGTGTTTCTCCCTTTTTTGTCTTTTGGATTTCTTCTTCCATGCCTACTTCCTAAATGAACTTATCTGAGAGACAACCAAATTTGGGGGTATGATTCTTTTAATAGGAACCAGTGTTTAATTTTGTGCAGTTCTGATTAGCTAGTGGCAGTTCATATATGTTGTATGCTTAGTATATTATAGATTTAAAAATTAGTGACTGTTGGTCTTTTGGTTGCCTTTTCGAAAATTTGTTTAGATAAAAAGAAAAGGAACAAAATTATTGTTTGTTAATTTTTAATTTCCACCAAAGTATCACCTAAGTAGCAATAAATTTTCAAAATTTGCAATGTTAAACAAGTTCAACTAGTTTTAACTAGTACATGTGCAATGTATGTACAATATATATGCAACACGTGTAGAAGATACGCGCATCATCCTACTTTGGGCAAAAATGCATATTGAAGTTTCATATATGGTATTCCATTTATACATAGTAATCATCACTTAAAATTTAAAATGCTTGCTTATGTGTGTGTGTGTCTATACACACACACACACACACATGTATATAAAGTTCAAAATGTTAACAAAGTTTTATGTCGCAATCATCGCGTACAAAGCATGTATGTGCATTGCTCATGTATCAGCCTAAAATGTAAGAAGTGCATGTTAAACTTACAACTTTCAACTTAAAACTAACGAACATGAATTGCATTTGAAATCAATTAAGAGTACCAATGTTTTCTCTTAAAAAATTATGATGGATGTTTGTATGAGGCCAGAATTTAAAGTCACTAATGCAACACAATAGAATACCTTAATGCAGTATACACTTTAGATGTGCAAGAACACTTGCCTTGTTAAACAAGATGTCTCTATCTCCTGTCTGTTATATCAAGAAGATACCCAACTCACCAATATGCTCGAACGAAAATTTTTGTATCATTGATTCGTTATGGTGCATTTATCTAGCATTATCTTCCAGAGAAGGAGAAGAAAATTTGATGCAGGGTATCTGTTTTTGTTCTTGTGCTGTATTTACCACCATTCATCTGCGTTTATTGTCAATTACGAATTTGAGTGCAACTTTTTACAACAAGCTGGTCGAGTCAATTTCGGATCTGATACTCCTCACCTATAAGCATAGATGACTAATGAATACTAGTTTATAAGCAAAAGTTTTGCCGAACATATTCAAAGTGACCAGCACAAGGAGTATATATCATAAAAGAATTAAAGGAATCAAATCAAATCTTCCCAATTAGGATTCCAACTTACGTAGCTTGGTATTCTTTAGTCACCAACAGAATTCAGAGATTAGACCAAAATTATACATACAACATCCAATTACCATGTTGGATGTTGTTTTTATTGCTCTTACTGTAATCTCAATCCAAACATGCAAATCCCAATTCAGAAAAAACAAAGAAAAAAAATAGGGAAAACCAAATGGAGGAAAGTCCCGTCCCACAGGATCAACTTTGCTTCTTCTCCCTATTAAGAAGATATAGGTCAAACCATGCCTGGTTTACCGCAAAACAGCTGTCTGACGTAACCAAGAACAAATTGCCAATATCGTGCAAGTTTCCGCTTCAACAACCAAAATAATCTTGAAGCCACAGGTGGCAAAATCTTCCCCAGTTGGAAGAAGTAATAAGTTATCCATTGCTTCCATATGCAGCATTGTTAAAATTGTCACTTCACCAATCTCAACATATCGCCCACAAGATGTAAGGAACCTGTTACCAAGACCTAATGAAGGAACCAAAGCGAAACAAATATGATGGATGAATACTGAAAAGGCAATATTTCAAACTACAAGTTTTATGACCCCATAAAAAGACACAAAGACCATAACAAAACACATCCCAGTAAAAGTTCAAATAAAAGGGACTTATGTCATAACTCCGCAAGCAACACATGATAGTGGTCCAAATTAAAAAGTATATTCAAATAGAATATATACTTGAACAATTGATTTTCAAATTGGTCGACTTGGAGCTAGGATCTTTTTTACCAAAGTTTTGAGCCTCAATCTCGCCAAGGCCTCATTAACAAGTGAGATATCTAAAGCACTTACTAAACGCATTTTTCCACACTAAACATTCTGAGTACAGCATTGCCCATCATTCTAGTCATAAAAATTTTCAAAAACTGATGGTTGGCTATGTAACAAGTGACTAAAGGCTAAAAAGCTCCAATTTAGGTAGGTCTTTTGTCATTGAGATGACCCTAATACATCCCTACATATAAGCATCAGCTGCAATTCATGTAATGCAATTAAATTTAGCTTGTGTGCATCTTCCTGAGTGAAAAAAAGTTCTATTTATTTGCAAATAGCAAAGGAAAGGAAAGTAGATCCAACCAGATGACCATTGAATGTAATGAAATAACTGTGTAATCCCCCTTGCTTGGTTGGACAGGACCTCAGTGACTTTCAAGCCATGAACTGTAGGGATATATTACCTGAAAGCGTACAGACTGGTTCTGTCTAGTACATTCCCTCAGCCAATTAATTGCCAGTGGAATTGATGGAAACACAGAACTGTGCTTACGGATTTGAGCACTTTTTACATCTATACCTTCTTCAAAACTTATGTCAACATTCTTCGTGTCTCTTCCTGTAAGAAAATCACCCATCAGATTCACATATCATGCAAACAATATCCCAAAATATGGTGGAATCATTCAGAAAGGGATGCTTTAGTGCTCGCACAAACATTCTAAAGATGGTTAAATCTCCATCTGTGGCACTGCTCACGAGAGGGAGTGACTGAAGAAACTGTTTAGATTGAAAGTTCATGTGTTTCTATTGTAATAGAAAAATCAAATAATTCACCGCAAAAGGCAGTTAATCTTTCTGCATCTTATTATGAATTAATTCCTGAGTCTGCATTTTTATGACATAAATCTTTCTGACAAGTTCAGGTAAGCTATCCCAGTTATCTGTAAAACCAAGATATTTAATGTTGCTCATTAAGAAGGAAAAGTCCTTGCTTACTCAATTTGAATCGCTTACTGCTACCAAACACAAGAAAATTTACAGCATGTGAGACAAATACCTTTTTCACCATGAAAGAGGTTTTCCCATATTCTTTGAAGAGTCAACTGCCATGAAAGATCAATTTGAGCATCAGCTGGTGGAAAAGAACTAGTCCCCACCTTGTAATACACTGATGTGTTTGGTACAAAGACTGCCTTCTGAAAGTAAACTCCTGAAACACGGTAGAAATACGTGGAAAAACAACCACCTTGTTGCTGTGTATCCATTTTTTCCCATCAAACAACTATCCTTGCACTATATATATGTGTGTGCGCTTAAGTATTTACCATGACTAGCACATGCATTCACCAGGCGCAGAAGAAGTAATTGAGGATCCCTGATGGTCATACAATTGAATAATAGGATCTGCACAGTTTTAACTAACTTCATTTTAGTAGCATATATAAGTTGTGAGGCATTCAAGATGATATATCATCCAGAATTAGTAAAAGTCAAGCTGTTACTTGGCACCTAAGAAGAGACTACAAATAGATACTAAATATCCAGTGAAATTTCTGAGATTAGTCACCATTTCAGACACAAATTACAGAAACAAAGCCAGGATTTTGCATACGATTCAAAAGACAATCTTATTTTCTCTGCCTTCAATGTTTCTCTCCAAGTCAAATACACTATAAAATGAGTCATCCTTTCTTGCTTATGAACCATATGTCAGAATATTCTCCACATTTAAACCCAAAATGAGTGATTACACATTTTCAACATCTATGTATTTTTTCCTGTAAAATCATTATTGTCCGTAGTTAAAAGAACCAAGATTTATCTGAATATCAATAGCCATTGATTTAAAAAAAAAAAAACTAAAAGGAGTGGAGGTGGGGAAGGAGAAAACGGGAACGGGAGTTGGAGCTGAATAATTGAATTCGTGTTCCAAGATTAGGAACACAGATCCTTGACCACTCAGCTATATCAGAACCTCTAAAAGAGAAATAAAGCCAAAGATGTTTTGAGGTATCTATCTTGTTAAGATAACTTCCCCCCCAAAAAAAAAAAAACCAAAAAAAAAAAAAAACACCACCACCAAAAACACAAAGGAAAATTAATTAAAACAAGAAGACCACTTGTTTTTCTACAACCATGGAAGCTACAGACATCCACAGTACCAGAAAACTCCATTGTTAATATAATAAATCACATTGTGCAATTGCTAGAAGGTACGGTATGCAGAAAGACCTTTGACAAATTCTAATAAATTAGTTACTTTGGAACTCCAGCAAAAAATATGCTCTCGCCCTCAAATATTCTGACTGTTGTACTTTAACAATCACAGATTCTGAATAATTATTCTACTTAAATTCACTATAGGAGATGCAAATTATCTGAGATCATCAAACATTCACCTGCATTGAGTTCTTTTTTGACATTTTACAATAGGCACTCTCGACTAGTTGATGGGATACCATCGATTCATTATCTGCTTGATCATTTAAGGACTCGTGTTGTCCATCATGATCTTCCCTGATTGCAAGAGAAAACCATTTTGCACATACATCCATGCTTTCAGGACTGTGAGCGCCATCAAAATAGAACACAAGATCCCCTGGGCTCTCACTCCCGACTACGCAATCAGGAACTATTTGAGCGCGTCCTTGCAATCCAGCTCTCATGAGCCCTTTAATAAATTGTTCAGGCAAAGAAGTCTATAACCAAACAAAAGGAAAAAATTATATTTTAATTCAGACAAACAAACCCCCACTCTACGTATGCCAAGCATCTAACTCAATATGACTTACAGTATCTTTTAGGTAATTGACCCCAACATTGCCTGTTCTCTGAAGCCAAGTAGAGCACAATGCAACAGCAAGACCAGCATTTACATATTGGTGCTCCCCCTCGAGCCCAAGATGTCGACCACTTAGCAAGTCAGGATCCAAAGGAGCTACTACTTGAAAAGGAACCTATAACCAACGCAATTTTATCAAATCCATAAAGCTACATCCAACCCGCTTTCAACTCAGCTGTCATTCAGCTAGTGTCACCTAAAACATCTTGTTTGAATGCAATAATTCTAGTGGCCTTACTTTGTCTGGGCAAGGCCTGAAGTATCATGAGTAATTATATTACTATAAGCTTAAGTATACTAAGGAAAACCATCTCTAGTAACTTATTGTGAGTAGAGTTGAACTCTTAGATACAAATTTCTCCGGCACTTCCAGTAGGGGAAAGTTACCAAGATTCAAGTTAAGGCATACCATTTTGGCCACAATATGATAATCATTCACTGATCCAGAATCACTTACTACCACAGTTTATAATATATCTAAGTCATGGCTTTTATTCTGGCACTCAATTCTGGGTAAACCATAACTTTCAGTGATGAAATACTTTTTTGGTTCACAAAATTTTCCAATGCCTAACAAAGTTAATACTAAAGAATTTTCAACTCACGTCTAACTCAGAAGCCCTCTCCTCAAGTACACACATAGCTTCATCCGGCTGTGGAACTGTGAAAGCTGGCACTCCACACTGTATCAGGCAGAGAAGAAGCAAAATTGATCAATAGTAGAAGCAAGGAGGAGAAGCATAATCAAAGAAATTAGAACTAGACTTAGAAAAACAAGTGAATGCAACTTTAAATGATACCTTGAAGATCCCAGCCTTCTCTCCAGCAATTTGTCGAAGAGTATTTCCTGCTCACAAGTGATACATAACAATAAAGAAACAGTAAGGCAAACTCATGTAACAGGCCACTTAAAATCAACAAATTCTCTAAATAGAGGAAATCACAAGTCAATGCCTTTGACAAAAGTTATCAAAGAATTGAAAAACAAAGTTATATAACAAGTAACCATCAAACATAAACCCTTTAGCAGCAGGTTAGACATAAACATGGTACTGAACAAATCCCAAAATACTGAAAATGATTAAATTTCAGCAGCAGCAAGCAATAACATACTGCATGAAGGTAGCAACCTCCATGATCAATAATTTAAGGGGAACAAACAATAATACAGAGTTACCTAAAAATCATGGATCAAGGAGAAAAAACAACTAACCAAGAACCTCCATGTGATCATATCCAAGGGAAGCTATACCACAAACAACTGGTGATTCAACCTGAAAGTGAATAGCATGACAGAATGTCAGAAACGAAGAGCATAATACTTGAACCCACCTTGAAGAAACTCTACGTCAGGCAAATTAGATAAGAATCAGCAGTGACATGGTAGAGTGGTTAAGCAGAGTTATCACATGCATACCACATTTGTTGCATCAAATTTCCCACCTAATCCAACCTCCAAAATAGCAACATCTACCTGCATCAAGAAATGACATTCATATTACCGTCATGAATCTGGCACCATTTCATCAACAAGAGCTAGTGTTATCCAATTTTTTTCTAAAAATTACTCGAATGTAAGACAGTGAGTAAGCCAGAAAGTATGGTTTACATAAGTCAACTGAAACATTACTATTAAAATTAATCAACTAACCTGCTCTGCTGCGAATACCTTGAATGCAAGTAAGGCAAGGAAGCGGAAATAGGTAGGCATTCGTACCTTCTCACTCGTATTTTCCTATATAAATACAAGATGGAATTCAGAATAATAAGAAAGGAAGCATGCATCTAGCAGTCCAATCACATATAATTTCTGCTAAGTCCTTCAATTAGAAGAGCATTTTACTTGTAGGAGGTAGATGATTGCTTTCTTGTCTAGAAAACATAATAAATTAATATTACAATGAGAGATGAAAATACTCCCAAAAATATTTTATCCAGCTAACCTTCTATGGGTAAGAAGGGAAATCCAAAACGCAAGATTAAAAATTTCCATTTTCCTTCTTTATGTATAGAAAATTCACAGAAGTAGAACGAACTCTGTTCAGTGATTACACAGACCATGTCATGAATTGTCACCTTGACATGTTTTTCCAGTTTTAGACAATGTGCATCTCTTACTCTAATATCGGATACAAAAATATATCTTTTCTTTTCTGAAATACTCAATAACCTTTAGAAGTCAATAAGATGCTACTTGTGACACGATTAAGTGAATAAGTAGAAAAATAATTACAATAAAAAAGCAATTTCTTGACAAAAATATTTGCTTACATGCCTTCAGTCTATCCCAACACCACCAGAAATAGGCCAAAAATTTCTCTTCGCATATGTCCAAACTGAGAGACAGGGAGGGAGGGAGGGATGGGAAAGGAAAGAGAAGGGGGGAGGGATTAATAATGTCAAGAAATTTTCAAGCTTGGAAACTTCCTCCAAAGAAACATACAAGAGAAACAAATCCACAGGATAATACAATTTTCCAACCAGTTGCTAAGCTAATTTTTCAAGCCTGAAAATGCTTCCAAAAACATACATGACAAACAAGTCTTACAATTCATAACAATGTTCCGACCATTTGCCCAGGTCTTACCGTTCTTGGACATTGTATGACAAGAATCAGTCAGGAAATTCTTTATATTTTTGAGGGACTCCATAAAGCAGCAGTCGAAATCGCATGCAGGACAGATGAAGTAAGTAGCAGGAGTAGCTAACAAGTTTTCAGCAAAAGAAAGAAATTAAAAAAAAAATTATATTCACTTGGTGGCAATCATGATGACACTGGAGCAGATCGAACTTGCTGACACTTTGCTACATTATATGTTTGCAAAAAATAAATACTCACCCATCCAGCCTAAATCGTTCTCGGACATCAATGAGGTGGGGTGATGTGAAAAGTCCAGTACGGAAACCACAATTGCGTAATATAGCCTCGGTGAAAGTGCAAGTTGATCCCTACGGAAAGAATAAAGAAGCAAATTACAGGAGGGACCCAAGGGATACGAATGTTGGCAAAATTCACCTCCATCAGCGGTATAGTCTGACAACAACGTGGCTATATCCAGTGACTTAAACATGGCAAAGACAAACAAAAACCAATATGTACAGAAGGCAATTCAGACAAAGACCATGTATATAATTGTACTAAACCTGAAATACAAACAAATAAGAGTCCACTACAAACTGCTATAAAAAATTTCTACCATTTTGTCCTGTCCATTTTACCATGGAAATGAATGGACAGCAAGAAGGCGAAAATAGAAGCGCTGGAGCCTTTTATGTTGAGTACATATACCTGCATACAATTACAAAAACAGAGATCCTAAAGCATACAAATTTGTATAACTTTAGGATTAATTAAGCTAACCTTTCCTTTGGTGCCTGCTACATGTATAATCTTCATCTGCTTTACCGACTCCTCTAATTCTAGAATCTAAAATCCATGGAAAAAAAAAAAACAATACAATTATTTGCAGCAAACATACATAAAACTGACAAAATACCATCATAAAACAATACCTTAAGATAATCAAAGAGCAAATCAAATCGGTCTCCCCTGTTACTCTTATCGGCACGACTACGCTTAGTAATTAAGGAAGACAATGCCTCCATTGCCTCGTTGTATGGAGACATAATCGGCTTCTCGGATCCATTATCACCTTCCCAAATCCAATCATCAATTTACAATGCTTCAAAACATAACCACTAGACCATTTCATACACACACACACACACACACAAAATAAATGCAAAGACTAAGACAAGTTAATTCATTCAAGAAATAAAAACTCAGCAAAAAACAAATATTATTCAAGATTGTTTCTTTATTGTAAAATTTAAATAGAGCCCACAAAAGAATTCTGGTAGTAAAGTACCTTGTGGCATTTTGGCTACGCGAAATAGTTGGAAGCCTGGATTGATAGAATAATTGATTAAAACAGAGAAGTTACGTATCGTAATAGTATTTAGAATTGATTATAGATAAAGCTTACAGATTGAAGGACGGCAGCGCCGGAGAAGTGGAGGTTTGCACTGGAGTGAGGGAGCCGGACGCACGGCAGTTAGTGACCAAGAGTGAGAGAAGGTGGCGGCTTGGGTTGGAAAATTGTTGGAAGGCTGTTAAAGGTGGAAATAAGTTTTGATAGTAATTTTTCTTGTAAATTGCATGCTCACCATTCAACTCCTACATAATGTTATTTATGTCCTATATATAGTTGAAGAATTCTTGTAAAGATTCTTCTTGTAGTTGTTACCTTGGTAACGTTCGTACGATTCCTAACAAGCATAAATTTGTTCTTTCGACGAGGGATTGAGGATTATTTATGAATATTGACTCGAGAGATTGAAATCATTGACATTAATTCTTAACTTTAGGTATTACTTTATCCTGTACATCATGTTAAAAAAAAAGAAAGAAAAGGGCTAATAGTATGTTTCTTCCAAAAGCACTTCAACAGATCTCCATTGCGCATGCACAAATGTATAATATGTCTCAGGACTAATCTCCTTCAATACTAAACTATTTGTCATTCATAATAACCATTATTGACAAACATGCAAAGTTCTAAAGACTTTGTGTTTGTAACAATACTAAACTATTTGTCATTCATAATAACTATTATTAACATACATGCAAAGTTCTAAAGACTTTGTGTTTGTAACCTCGAAAAAGTGCAAGAGGGAAAAAAAAAACACTTATTGTTTATTGTTTTAAAAAGAGCATGAATTTTGACATTTTAAAAAAAATTATTTATTATTTGGTCCCTCTAGCCATTTATTGGTAGTGAAAATTTATTCTTGTAGCAAGTCACAGTATTATATGATGTTGAGATACTACTAACCAATTAGATATTATATTTGTAGAAAATGTTGTGGTAACTAAAAATATTAAATCTTTATTAACTTTTTTTTCCCAAAAAAAAAAAGAAGCAAACCAAAACGTATATTCTTGTAAGACACTCATACTACTTTGGTGAGATTAAAAAAAAAAAAAAAAAACTTAATGGCAACAAGCGTCCCCCTCCTGAAAACAACGAATAAAATGGTTTTCAACGTCTGCATCATATACCTATTACCTGTTGCCATTGCCGAAGTAAATGGTCCAACAATTCAAGCCCCGGTGATGTGAAACACTAACAAACATCCACGCTCTTAGGCAACCTCTGCCTTCTGCATTCTGCATCCTGCATCCTGCATCTTCCTATCTATATCAATCTTCAATAACTGTTGACACAATGTGCCACTGAAAGTTCTTTTGAGAAAAATAGAAATGATAATGTGCAGAAAATGGGGATGAAAATACTGAATGTAATTAGCTTTAGAACTACTATAAAGATACTGTATTTCAAAAAAGTTGTGAATAGACATGAGGAATTACAGCAGAGTCAACTTCCCTTGCCTTCGGATGGGATACTTGAGTTGATTTACGAGATTGGTATATGAAAAATACAGCGAAGGATGAGCAAGCAAAACCCGCAAGCTGTCTGGGTGGTGTAGTTGGTTATCACGCTGGTCTCACACACTAGAGGTCCCCGGTTCGAACCCGGGCTCAGACATTTCTCATAATCTTCCATTTTGGTTATGGAAGGGATCAGACGCATAATGCCAATGCTGGTTAAGGGGTTATACCCACATAGCGTGTGTCCTGTGGCTTGACCAGCTTCATTCATCTTGTTTTTACTTGGAACGTAAAAATGATTTCAACTCTCGAATGGTTCTCACCACAAACTAAGATAACCCCTTTTCATTTCAACCTTGAAAACTAGAAAATGAGCCAGAATCAGGCTTAAGATGTTTCTATGCCAATGACAACTTCAAGTTTTGTATTCTTCCTATCTTGCTATGATCCTGGATCAGGGAATGCCCAAGAGAATATGGAGACCAAATATTAAAGCATAAAGACAAACGAAGCCATCCTATCTTTGCAAAAGAATCTAGTCTCCAAAGTAAAGTTCACCGTTCTCAAAATCCACTTTGAAAACTAGAAAAAGGGACAAAATCGAGCTTAAGATCTTTGACATGCCAAAGGCAACTTCAAAATTTGTATCCTTCCCAATAAAATCCTTAATCCATGTTTACAATTTTTGGCATACAATTGTCAGTTGAAGTCTGCACAGGTGACTAGTCGCTCTTAAGACCTGCGATGTACATAAATTTATCACAAGTATATACAGATACAAGTATACATGTGTACACAAATTTATCACAAGTATATACAGATACAAGTATACATGCGTACACAAATTTATCACAAGTATACATGGATACAAGCATACATGGTGTACACAAATTTATCATGTGTAACTTGTATATACGTGCTTCCATTTTGCCATATTGATATAGCGAAGGCGAACTAGGGACAAAAAACAAAAACGTAACTGCTACTTGGGCTTGACACGTTGAATAAATGGGGCTTAAGAGCATCAAATCAACAGCAACTTTTATCCACATTGACAACACATCACAACCCAAGTGGAGGGAGTATAAAGCTTTGGATTGCGCAGTAAAGCGTTGGTTAGTACACGTGGCTGCGACGTTCGTTCCATGTACTGGTGAGTCCAGTCTTCCACCATCTCCCTTCGCCCCAAGAAGAATAATAGCTTTCCAGACGAATTTAAAAAAGAAAAAAAGAAAGCTCAATTTATAAATTTAAAAAAAATGGTCTCAGCTCAAGTTTCTTGATCTCCATAAAGAAAGCCTAGATCCCTCCTCCCATCTTTTTAACATAGTATTATTATTAATTATTATTATTAGCCCAAATGGCAACGGACGATACTCTATCCAATCTCCCCACCAGTTACTTGCTTGGCTCAGTCCCGGTATGCCTTCTTCAACTGTCACATTTTCTTGTTATATTAGCCTTTGCAATTTGTGTTTGCCATTTTTGTGCTAATTTTCCCCTTTTTTGACGTTCTTTCAATTCAAGTTTGGGATCTTTAGCTGTTGGAGGCCGGTCATTAACGTTGATTTAGGAATGTAATCAGTGCTTACCTGGGTTTTGGTTGTGAAATATGGGTTTTGATGATTGGGAGAATTGGATAAGTAGTTGGATTTTTTGCGTTGGTTCTTGGATATATAGCATTGAATTGCTTAGTTTTTCGAATCCGGTTCAGCGGTTGATTTTTTTTTTTTTTCTTTTGGGGAAAATCTAAGGTTAAAGATTTCTTTCTACTTATGTTTATTGTCTGTCCTTGTGATTGTTAGTTGCATGTAGTTTTTCTTTAGTTGTGTTCCTTGCATGGGAAATTGTGGAAATCCTTGTATGTTTATGCATCCAATGTTGGTTTGGAAGAATTCTAAGTCTACTCTACTACTTCTTAGAGCCACCTGTAGGCATTTGTTTTGTATATTTTTGGTTTTCTAATTTGTCTTGTTCCAACAGGCCGTGGTAAGTGAAGCAAAGAGCCCGGTTTCCCAAGAAGGTACAAAGCTCGTATTGGAAATTATTTTGCATACATGCAAGCGTTATCTAATGTATTAGTGAATTTTTGTGCAGCTCCTGGAGCAAATTTGCAAATGTTTCCTCCAAATACTGGTGGAAACATCTGGAAGGGTTATCAGACTCTTGCAGGTCCAAGTGGTATGTATAAAGGATATAAATTTCCATGTTTAGAAACATGAGGATACTTTCTGTGCTAGTGACAAAATTACTGTAGTAGGTGTTTTAGGGGTTTAAACTCATCTTTAAAAAGTATGGATCAAGATGCCATCATCCTATGCTATCGATACTAAAAACATACAAAATTGGGAAGTGTGGCTATAGATAGAAAAGTGATGCAGGTAGTTATCATGACAACCTTGTAAGAACTGCATCTTTGCAAAATTTAAAACTTCATGATTCTTGAAAATCCTGGAAAATAACCTTTTGGGGTTGATGATAGGTTGGTACCAAAAATAGGACTTGGAAGACCTGTTTCAATGAACATGTACTGTTTGCAATGTATTACCCCTCAGACATGGTTGCTGAGTGTCCTGCTTTGGGCTTCAAATTATTTCCTGTCTACCAGAACCACCATTCTTTATTTGGGAGCAACTTTTTGAACTTTAGACTTGGCCATAGATTGCAACTCTGAAACATAAGAAGAGTTCCCATGCATTTTTATTCATAAACTGGTTTTAGATTTTCTCTTATTTCTCTTGTATGTGTGCTTCTTGATACCCATATATAGCATGAAATTGTTTAATAGTTAGAGGTACTTTTATTCCTCTGGGCTAATTGTTTTTTTTCTTTTTTATTTTTATTTTTTTGTGTGTGTGTGTGTGTGTGTGTGTGAGAGAGAGAGAGAGAGAGAGATCACCGGCCACATTTGTATTGCCATTGAGGCTTTGATACTGATCAATGTTATCTTCTTCATAATTTTGAAAAATGAAAGCCAATGAAAAATGGATGCATAAAAGTGATAAGATAATGGAACCGGTGATTCTTTGCTTTTTGGACCAAAGAAGGACAGACAGGGTTCTAACGTAAAGCCAGTATGTTATACTTTAGGTTGCTGCTAAATATAATTGGCAGAGTTTTAGAAAGCCTTGAATTTTTGGCCCCTGCCATTTGCTCACAAAAATCCAAGCTATTTGATGGGTGAAACTCTGGTATATCTCCAGTCAAGCATATTTCTTCTGTTCCTTATAATTGGATACTCGTTGAGTACCAATAGTATGTTGTTATATGTGACCACTGTGTAACTTTTGCATCATTAAGGAATATGGTGTTAGCTTTGCAGCAAATTCACTTACAGCTATAGTATGGCTGTTGATATACGTAATATTTGCCTAATATATGCAGAAGGAGATGGCCAACAATCAACAAACCAATCGGCAAACAATTGGAAAGGATTCTTTAGCATTTCTTCATATACACAATATTTCGATGTAGATACCAACATTGTCCTTAACAGAATCCTGAGTTCATTGTATCCTATTGGTGGGGATTTTTTTAGCAAGATTGATGCCAATCCAGATCTGTAAGTTGCATAAATCATAGGTATTTGTGAGTTGAATTTTTTGGTCTT
This sequence comes from Mitragyna speciosa, assembly GCA_024721245.1. Lineage (NCBI taxonomy): Eukaryota > Viridiplantae > Streptophyta > Magnoliopsida > Gentianales > Rubiaceae > Mitragyna > Mitragyna speciosa. Next base: position 3,910,548 of record CM045552.1, read on the forward strand.
TCCAACATTAAATTTGTTCATCATCTTGGTCAACTGATAGAATGCTAACGGTTTAGAGCTTTGACTCATATAATAACAGAAAGGTATAGGTTTGCTAATATGCGGATAGATTCGGATTAGGAGTGAGTGTGGAAACTTGATTGAACATCCACATATATTGTCTTCTATTGTCTAATACCCTATGTGCCATGGTGCTGATGTTTGATTCCCATTTGTATACATCAGCCTACTTGATGCGGTATTCTATCCGATAATTTGGCTAAGTTTCAAGAAGCCACATAATAAGAATTAAACAGATAATTGATATGGAGATTGTATCAAAAGATCAAGACCATAAACTGAACCTTGTTCCAGATAGATAACTTTTCAAGAAAGATTTAATTGGGGAAAGGGATTAGAAAGAGCAGAATAGTGATGCCTGAATTTTCTTTTATATATATATATATATATATATATATATATATATATATATATATATATATATCGATAATGACACTTGATTTACAGAATATTGACGTCCTCATCATATTACTTGTGGTCAATGTGCGGTTCTTTCCTTTTGCAATTAGTGTCAGCTTGGTATCACAAGTTTTGTATTTGTTAAACTATCTTCACATATTTCCTTAGTTTTTTATGCCCTGATTTTATATATCTCCCAACACCTTTTCCTCAATACTCAGGTATGGGCTCATTTGGATTTCCACTACATTGATTTTTGTGATTGCCTCCCTTGGAAATTGTGCCACCTATCTGATCCACAAGGGGAGTGATAGAAGTACTTCTTGGACTTTTGATGTCAGCTATCTCAACGTGGCTACATGTGCCATATATGGTTATGAACTGGTTGTGCCTTTGGGATTTTACTTCTTGCTTCAGTACTTGGGTTTAAATGCCAGCCTTGTACGTTTTTGGTGCTTGTGGGGATACTCACTTTTCATCTTCATTCTCAGCTGTGTAAGTGTGCTTTCTTGTTTGCTTTGCATTGGTGATGTATGTCAAAGAGTCCTTAGTTCCTGTTTTCTTTGCATTGATGTTTGATTATCCAGCATTAGCACTACAGTAGTGTCCAAGTTTCAACAATGAACTTGTTCAGTGGGAATACCATTTTAGTCTTGCTTGTACATAAACTTCTGAAAATAAATTTGATTATAACTAGACCAGACGATTCCATCTGGAGAGATGCAATTTTTTATTTTTGATTGTTTTCAATAAATACTCTAGCTTGCCGTGCTGTAGTTTAGTTGTGTAAAGAAACTAAATTCTGGATAATGGACTGCCATACTTCGATGTATTGATCCAACTATGGTCCCTATTTTAGCATTCAGATACCTGTAGATGGAGAAGCTATGTGAATCTATACATGCTATTTTACTGATAGAACTCCTGAAATCTGATGTGTGCAAATTGATGTTTTGCTTTCCAATGAATGCTAAGTTCATTTGAGGAATGGGAAATTGCTGCGACACAGTGTTATCTGCACTTTCAGGACATTTTGTAAACAAATTGATCCACAAACGCAGTGTCTTGTAAGTTAAAATTCTTTGAATTATATAATTTTTTAACACAATCTTTTTATCGTTCAGTTTTTATTGATTATTCCAGTCGAATATCTTCGTTGGACTGTTATATTAATCAGTGGTGCGGCATCAGCTGGCTTTGTTGCTTTGAATCTGAGATCTTACACACAAAGAGATGATCTCACTATTGTACCGGCAGCCGCATTTGTTCTGCAAATAGGTCTTGCAATCTTCATCAAGATGTGGTTCTTCCCCTGAGCCAGATTTCGTATTTGGTAATCTCTGCACAAGTTCCTGCTCAAGGTTGTTGTGCTTGCTGTACTGGGGCTTTTATTCCTCTGGGTGATGATACTGTTGTTTGGGCGTGTCATTTAGTACTGACTTTTATGTAACACAGCAAAGGGGCATTCAGATTATTTAACTAGGTGTCTTGAGTGCGATTACGAAGCAGGAGTAGAGTTGGTTATTTTGGTCTTGGAGTCTGGTGCATTTGCACATGTAGGACAGATAATAGGTGGTTGATGTATTAGAACAGAGCTGAAATTCTTATTTGTTAGCCCAGCTGTCCTGCTTTGTACCCAATACTTGTAAATATTGCCGCTTCCTTGGAATAGAGATGCTATTAACTCATCTCCATGATATGGCAACGGTGTTCAGTTAAGTATATGAACACGATGATAGATGGGTCTCCCAGGAGCCAGATGTGAAGTTTCCTCTTGACTCCAATGTTTCTTCTTTTGGATTGGCTGCTCTGTCTTGGATGGTTGTTAGAAATGGGCAGATCTTACAGAGTTTGACCAAAAAGAGTAGACCACTTTCTTGGAGTGCAAGTAACTTGTTACTGGACAGCCTAGTCAATACCAACAAAAAGTTATCAAGGGGTGGGCGTGCATTTGACAAAGATAATAATAAAACTTTTTACCCTTTGAATTGGAATACAAAATGCCAAGTACAATATCGAACTGCCAACTTAAAATGTGTCTACATACACAAGCCATTGGTTAAAAGTGATGTGGTCAGCGGTAGTCTAGTATTCTAGTGTATTCTAGTGATTTCTAGTGATTTTGGGGCAAATGCAATCTTGTTATATGGTAAGAACAAGGAAAGCGTCGTTAAAGGGACTATTGTTGGGGATCTTGGTGTTTTTAGAGTAGAATTTTATAATAGGAAGATTTTTTCATCAATATTTAATTACCAACAAGCGAGGTTTAAGAAACCAGATGTCAATATTACCAAATAACATAAAAAGAAAATAAAAAAATAAAAAAAGATATGAAGACCTTAACCCCTTAATCCTCATTCAAGATCTTAAACCCGTTAATCCTCATTCTTTTCCACCTTAATTCTTTGCTGCTGGTATGGGACCAAGGACTCTACTTAAAATCCGAAAACCTAAACCCTAAACCCTAAAAGCTTAACCCTAGATTCTTAACCCTAAATTGTAACCCAAATCCTAATTTTTTTTTTTTTTAGAAAGACCCAAATCCTAAGTTACATAATCTTGTTTTAAATGAATTAAAAATTTATTTATTTGATAAATCCTAAACCCTTATATCCCCAAAACACCTAATTTAGAAACCCTAAACCCTGAAAGTTTAACCTAGACCCTAAATTACATAATTTTGTTGCAAATGAATTAAACATAAACCCTTAAATTATATCTCCAAAACAAGTAATCTAAAAAATCTTAAAATCTGAAAACCTAAACCCTAAAAGCTTAACCCTAGATTCTTAACCCTAAATTATAACCCAAATCCTAAGTTACATAATTTTGTTTTAAATGAAATAAAAATTTATTTATTTGATAAATCCTAAACCCTTATATCCCCAAAACACTTAATTTAAAAACTCTAAACCCTGAAAGTTTAACCTAGACCCTCAATTACATAATTTTGTGTCAAATCAATTAAACCTAAAACCCTAAACTTATTTTTCCGACATACCTAATCTAAAAAATCTTAAAATTCGAAAAGCTTAACCCTAAACTCTAATTTACATAATTTTGTTTCAAATAAATTAAAAATTAGTTACTTGATAAACCCTAAATTTATCCGCAAAACACCTAATATGCATAATTTTAAAATCCAAAAAGCTTAACCCTAAAGCCTAAATTACATAATTTAGTTTCAAATGAATTAAAAATTAGTTACTTGATAAACCCTAAATTTATCTGTAAAACACCTAATATGCATAATTTTAAAATCTGAAAAGCTTAATCCTAAACCCTAAACCCTAAAAGCTTGACCGTATACCCTAAACCCTAAATTCTAAACTATCGATTGTAAATTATAAATTATAACCTAAACCCAAAAAATCTTAAAATCTGAAAAGATTAAACCCTAATTTCAAAAAACCCTACCCTAATCCTAAAAATCCTAAAAATTGAAACCCTAATCTCAAACATTTATCCTAAAAAATCTTAAAAACACTTAAACCTTTAATTAAAAAGTGTGTTCATGCCTAACAAGTTCGATGTGACTATTCAAAATTTAAAAAATTATTTTTAAATTTTGGACTATCTTTTTTAAAATTTTAATTTAAAAATATTAAATTATTTTGTTAAAAAATATTTTATTCATTATATTTTTCATTTTATATTTTAACTAAAATAAAAAAATAAAATCGTATGAAACTAACACTATTTTACCCAAATTTATTTTTAAAAAATTACATTCTTTTTAATTCAATTTTTTTATTTCAAAATATTTTGTTCTGTTTTTAATTTTATATTTTAACTAAAAAAATATTACTATTAATATTTTAATTAATATTTTATTCAAGTTGCCGCCAACCTTCTTGGCGGCAACACTGTTTTCTTAATTTTTTTTTTTTTGGTTACAAATTAACCAAATTGCACTCCGGTCCTTCGGGGACCGGAGTGCAATTTGGAAATGTTTTGTTGCCGCCAACTATTTGCCCCTTTTTTTTTTTTTTTTTTTTGCCTTTATATTACAAATATGGAAAATTGCACTCCAACCCTTGGAGGACTGGAGTGGAAAATATTTTGTGTTGCTGCCAACATTGTTGGCAGCAACACTATTAAATAAAAAAAAAAGGAAAAATGCTTGGGTCGCCGCCAATGTTGTTGGCGACAACTCTTAATCCAGAACACCAATCTCAATCGACACATTTTTTAGATAAATTTTAGTTTTCACAATATTTCTAGAAATTAGCTGTTAAAGGGACTATTGTTGGGGATCTTGGTATTTTTAGAGTATAATTTTATAATAGTAAGATTTTTTCATCAATATTTAATTAGCAACAAGCGAGGTTTAAGAAACCAGATGTCAATATTACCAAATAACATAAAAAGCAAATAAAAAAATGAAAAAAGATATGAAGACCTTAACCCCTTAATCCTCATTCAAGATCTTAAACCCGTTAATCCTCATTCTTTTCCGCCTTAATTCTTTGCTCCTGGTATAGGACCAAGGACTATGTTTCGAGGTGTTTTCTGCTGCGGAAATAGACTAAGAATCGCTGTTTATAAAAGACAATATGAATTCTGAATCCAGAAATGTTAACAATTGTAACGTGACCATATTCCCGAATCAACCTTTGCGAAGTGGTTGATGTAGCGTTTGGTGTCAGGATCATATTTCACTTCCTTATGTCAACCAGACATTATCTAATAATTTGTGGAGTGGCGTGTTTGTACGCTTCGCGGCAGCTGCAAACCCGCCGCCGCAGGAAGACAGACACGTCTTTCCTTATTAACGTGCGATGCAAACAAAACAGCTTTTTTTTTTAGTTTGTCCTGAGCCTCACCCACTCATCCCATCCACACTCACGGGTCACCTGCCCGCCTCAGTTTAAAAAATCAGAATAATTTGCACAATCATGTGGACCCACAACTCCTGCACAATATGCCACGTCATTTCTATCGCCACGTGTCAAAACATAATTGCACATACAAACGAGGTCAGTTACAAAACCTCAAAAGCCCTCTTAGTATAGCGTTCTCAACTCTAGTCTCCTATAAATTCACCAGGTTCCAGCTGTACTTGACAAAACCAAAACCAAAACCAAACCGAACCAAACCACAGAGTCCAAAGCCCCTGAGGCCCTCTTTTTATCTCCAAACCCTATGTATACATAGCCATTGGCTCTTTTTTTTCAGTGCCCAACTCAGCCAAAATTTCTCCAAATCCCCCTCAATCTTCCTCCAAAAATGGGCAGTGATGTAGATTCAACTCGAGTTTTTATCAAGGACGTCAAGCGTGTAATCGTAAAGGTATCATTTTTTGTCCTCTCCCAACACTAGCAATTTTTAGCCCTGTTTCGTCTTATTGAAGTGTTATCTCGAAGCTGGTAATCAAATTTTTTTATTTTCTTGAATTCTTGGGTAGGAATAATGAGTTGGAAAAGTTCAAAGATTGCTGGAGACAATGTACTTGAGTCTTAAAAATATATGTTGAATGAAGCTAAATTTATGACTCTGATACAAATTAAACACCTTTTGGGTGCTGTTGTTGTATAATATATGTGGTTAATGCAGCTTTTGTAATGGGTGATCTTGAGCTGGCTACTGCAATCTGGATACCTAAAACAGTTTTGAATCTTATGCTAATTTCACTTGGGCTCTAGCCCGATTATTCATCAACCTCCTTGTGTTCCTATCCCCAGATAAATATAAAATAGGAAATAACTTAAACTTGGAAAGAAAAAAGATGTAATTTTTGTTTTATAGTGGAAATGTTAGGCATAGATAATTATCAATAAGCTTGGCATGGAAATCAAGCTGGAAATCAAACTTCTCCTCCCTTTGCTTGAAAATTCCTGTGTCCCGATTAGTCAAAACTTAAGAAATGCCTTTGGTGATCAATGCCCACATGCAAGTTGTAATGTACTACATTACGATGGCTGGCGTGGACTTACTAGTGTTTACGAATGTGAGCTGCTATAGGTCAATGTTGATGATATAGTCTGACTTTTTAGGTCTAGATTCTGAATAAAAGATCCTGATCAACCAATAGATTTATCTTCAAAATGTAACATTTGTGTATTATATTATTCTCGTTTCTCACTTACGATCTTTTAGCTTTAAGGAGACTCAGGTTTGGAATCTGCTGTAATCATCTTTTTAGAAGTGAAGAATTTTGATTATTCTTGATGCTATTTGTTGATTATTGAAGGTCGGAACTGCTGTTGTCACTCGAAGCGATGGCAGATTGGCACTCGGAAGATTAGGAGCTCTCTGTGAGCAGGTGACTTTCACCATTAGGCGTTATTTCAAATGATTTTTGATATTTGTCAGTACAATACTGAATTCTTGAAGCTTATAATGCTTCGTTGCAATGAAAAAATGCAGATTCAAGAACTGAATTCTCAAGGGTATGAGGTTATTTTGGTCACTTCTGGTGCAGTTGGTGCTGGTCGACAGCGACTCAAGTACAGAAGATTAATTAATAGCAGGTATTCCTTCTCCCCTCCTCCCCCCCAACAAAAAATCCTAGAAGATTAATTAACAGCAGGTATTCCTTCTCCCCTCCCCCCCCCCCCCCCCCCCCCAAAAAAAAAAAAAAAAAAACCCTAGTACTTCTTCTTCTTTAATAATAAGAAGAAAATTCTCTGTACTTGGGATCTAAAACAAGAAAATGATATGTGACAAACATAGGATTTTGGCCTATCAAACACTTAGTATGTATAGACAATTTTTATGGATTTCCATTTTCTGAAGGGAAATAGCTCGATGTTAATTGCTGAAAGATATATGTTAGAGGGCATTTTTTATCGATATATCACGTGCACCCTTCAATAGTTAGAATTTATAACACATATTGCTGCTATATTCTTGTGAATCTAGTGTGCGTTTGGTACAATTTCTGTCAGTTAAATCTGATAAATTTCAATTTATGCAGCTTTGCGGATCTTCAAAAGCCACAAGTTGAGCTTGACGGGAAGGCTTGTGCAGCTGTTGGACAAAATGGTCTCATGGCTCTCTATGATTCATTATTCAGTCAGGTAAATGTCAAGATCTTTTTAATTCTATTGTTAATTATTGTTAAGCTAGGTATCTATGAAAGACTTATCTTATATTAGCTAATTCATCTTTCAATGTTTTCTCCGCATGCAGTTGGATGTGACATCAGCTCAGCTTCTTGTAACGGATAATGATTTCAGGGATCCAGATTTCAGAAGACAACTCAATGAGACAGTAAAGTCGTTGTTATCCCTGAAGGTTATACCTATATTCAATGAAAATGATGCTGTCAGTACCAGAAAGGCTCCATATGAGGTACTCTTGTCCATTTTGTTTAATATGAACAGTATTGATTGGGTATATATTGTAAAAAGGATTCACCGTTTCTGGTGTAAGTTTCTGCTAAATGTAGGTGTAACCATGTTTCAAACTTTGCCTATGCTTTGTATGCGCAGATGAATACATAAGAAGGAAATCAGTTTATGAACTCATTCTTCTACATGCATGTATACTTGCAATATTCACTGTCCAGGGTTAAGCACGTAAATCAGCACCTTTACGTGCATGCTTTATGTTTATTGCCTCCTTTTTCTTCTTCTTCTTCTTTTATTCCTTCTTTTAATAGGAGAGAAAAGGACAAGGGTCTGTGGAGGACCCTGGTCTCCATGGGCATCACATCTTTCAAATCTTGTTTGATAATTTTGCTGAAGCATATTTTACATTTGATTTCTGATATTTCAATGGTCCCTTTTTAGTGTCATTGCCATATAGAGATAACCTTTCTTAGATATCCTCATTTTTATGCATCTTATCTAAACTATGAGCAATTTTGCATAGGACTCTTCTGGAATATTTTGGGACAATGACAGTTTATCAGCTTTACTAGCTTTGGAGCTTAAAGCGGATCTTCTCGTTTTGTTGAGTGATGTCGAGGGTCTTTACAGTGGCCCTCCTAGTGATCCAAAGTCAAAGCTAATTAATACATATATTAAAGAGAGGCACGAGGGTGTTATTACCTTCGGAGACAAGTCTAGGGTAGGAAGAGGTGGTATGACTGCGAAAGTCAAAGCTGCTGTTTATGCAGCTCATGCTGGCATCCCTGTTGTCATTACCAGGTAAAATCTGAAATTTTATTCTTCCGACAGTAAACAGGCTTCAGGCATCTTAATACAAACCAATATTGTTCTAGATTTTTGGCTTAGTTACAAAGCTGTGCTGTTTAGGTGGGCTTGTCCAATTTATAAGAAGTCTAATATTGCCTAGAGGAAAAGTGAGTAGGCAGCCTGGCCTCTTACAGGGTGGTTTTTTAATTCATTCATTATGCAAGTTGGATAGCCATGTTTGAAGGCAAGCACCATTGCATATTGGGAACCGACTTATTTGCATGAATAGTATTTTTGCTTTGTTTTTTGCTATATCTTTTGCCTAATATCCTCTCCCTGTCATTTTCTCTCGCAAAGTGGCTATGCTGCTGATAATATCATTAAAGTTCTTCATGGAGAGTGTATTGGTACTCTGTTTCATCGAGATGCTAAACAATGGGCTCCAGCTGCAGAGATTGATACTCGTGAGATGGCAGTTGCAGCAAGGGAGTGTTCCAGGCGGCTTCAGGTATTATAACTTACGTCCACTGAGCTAGGATTCTTCTTAGGTAGCAGTAGAACTTTCTTAATTGCGTTATATTTCTCTTTGCAGGCTGTATCTTCAGAAGAACGGAGTAAAATTTTGCTAGATATAGCTGATGCTTTGGAAGTAAATGAAAATCTGATCATAACGGAAAATGCTGCTGATGTAGCCGCTGCACAACAAGCTGGATATGAGAAATCTTTGATAGCTCGACTGGCTTTAAAACCTAGAAAGGTAAGAATTGCTCGATTCTCTGAATTAAATTCTTCTCGCAAAGGCGTTATCTCTCTTTCTCAAAGTCGTAGCTGCTGTTATAATAGGTTTCAAGTCTTGCAAATTCTATTCGTGTGCTTGCAAATATGGAAGAGCCTATTGGTCGTGTTCTAAAAAGAACAGAGGTATGTAGATTGTGCATTGAAGACCTAGTGTGGAAATCTGGCATTCTAATAGTTTAAGGATACAAAAGTCTGGAGACCTGGCATTCTTGTAGTTTAAGGATACAAACTAATATTCGATGATATTAGATTCTTATTTAATTTTTAACTGTAACAATTTACATCCACTATTTTTTTCCTGGACACTTTAACAAATTAGGTTAGTTTCTTGAAATTTTGGAAAATCGCTTTGTTATCATTATTTTTTTTTTTTTTGGCATAAAAGTAGTTATCTTACTCGGGGAATAGCAATTATCGTATAGATTATGTAATCTGTGATATTCTGAGGTTTATGTTTTCTTCAGCTTGCAGATGGATTCATATTGGAAAAGACATCATCTCCTTTAGGTGTTCTTTTGATTATTTTTGAGTCACGCCCAGAAGCTCTGGTTCAGGTAAACAGAATTTGGAGCCAATCATTTTTTATTTTTCTGGTAGATCAGGTAGACATGATATTCTCCTTTGATTATTGTATATTGGAGTAGGATTTTGTCATTGAGTGTCAGTACACAGTGGATTCATTCATTACCGGGGTTTTCTCAGTTTAACTATGACATCCTATTGTAAATATTTTCTTTTGATCGAATTATTGGATTTTAAAGACGCACAAAAAAAGAAAATTGTCGCTATTGATTTTTGTTTTGTAGTGATTTGACTGATTTCTTTTGATTGAATTGTCGGATTCTGAACTCACACAAAAAAGAAAAAAGTCTCGCCACTATTTTTTGTTTAATATTATATGCATCATTTTATCCTTTTCTTAAATTTATGATCTTTGAAATTATCATGTTCAATGCTCTCATTGACCACTTTCGCTCATTTGAACCTGTATTATCTTCTTTAATTTATGTACAGATAGCTTCATTGGCAATCAGAAGTGGAAATGGGCTCCTATTGAAAGGGGGAAAAGAGGCCAAACGATCAAATTCAATCTTACACAAGGTTTGCTCTGGAAATGTTGATACTTTTGAGCTATTATACTATTAATACTCTTTTTCATAACATTTTATTCTTCTCACCCTTTTCAAAATTGTCTTTAGGTTATTACTTCCACAATCCCAGAAAGCATTGGCGAAAAACTTATTGGACTAGTTACTTCCAGAGAAGAAATCCCTGAATTACTTAAGGTGGCTTGATTTAAAAAATTCTGCTTTTAACTTCAAAGTTTCTTCCCTGCTGGGGATTTTTTTTTTTTTTTTTGTGGGGGGGGGGGGGGGGGTGTGTGGGGGTTGGGGGGTCAGGCTTTAGGTCTTTCTAGCTTTCTGTGCAAGAGGAAAGTGTTTAGGTTTTTTCTAGCTGTCTGTGCAAGACTAACACCACTTGTTCTTGGTCCTAAAATTTTGCATTTCTGCTCCAGCTTGATGATGTGATTGATCTTGTGATTCCGAGGGGTAGCAATAAACTTGTTTCTCAGATCAAGGCTTCAACAAAAATTCCTGTTCTTGGTCATGCTGGTATACCTTATGTTATATTTTGAATTTTTCTATATTACATCCACCAGGCATTTTTTTAATCATAACTTCTTAATCTGGAAGTGATGGTTTCTGTTTTCCTAGATGGAATCTGCCATGTTTACGTTGATAAGTTGGCTAACAAGGATATGGCCAAGCAAATTGTTTTGGATGCCAAAACAGATTATCCAGCGGCCTGCAATGCAATGGTAGTTCATTTCTTAATTTTTTTTTGCCTGATAAGCACATATGTTAAGAACCTTAAAGATGTCCTAACAGGATCACTTGATCTTCTTGTTATTGCTTTTGATCTATTTCATAATTTTTCGTAGGAAACACTTCTTGTTCACAAGGACTTGGTGCAGACTGGTTTTGTTAATGAACTTATTGTTGAACTTCAAATTAAAGGTGGGCATTCCTTTTGCAGAGATCTTCCTTTTCTATCCTTACACCCTATTTCCCTGAAGCAAAAAATAATATTCTGTTTTCTTGTTTGATATCTTTGAAGTAGAGACACTACAATTATGATGGAGTACGATGCTTTCTAAATAGGATCCTCTTTATGTGTATTATGTCTCTTGTTCAATAAAATATTATCTGAACTAGCTACGTAAACATTGTAATAAAATGTTCTTAAATCCTTGTACAAAGTTCGAAAATATCCACTTCTTGTTTTCTTTTCTTTGATTGTTTGGGCCTCTTTACATAGTTGATGCATTTTACCAGGATATAACAGCACATGTTTTGTTATTGTGATCTCTCATTTCTGTTATGGTTGGTTTTAATTTTTGTGGTCTTCTACCCTTGCATTTATTTTGAAAAGCTAAACAATTCTTCCTCCATTTTTTTTGGTTATTAAATTTGTTGATGTTCTTTATCTACTTTAAGTTGAGTGACAGTTTGTTCTGCCGATATTGTTCCCTACCTTGCTGAAATGCTAATATCATTCTTCTGTGTTATTCTTATTCTGCTTGTGATGTAAAGCAGTCTTGAATATTGTTTGGTGTGATTATCAATTTCAATGATGATTTATTTGGTTTTAAATAATATGTTAACTTTAAAAAATGAAGGAGCTGAATGATAATATTGGTAAATGATGGCAATGCATGGACTCTGTCAGATCTTCAGTATGACCGCTCCGAACTGATCTTAAAATGGAGCTGAATGACTTGCATCTATTTCAGGTGTTACTCTTTATGGTGGACCAAGGGCAAGTTCCTTGCTGAATATTCCTGAGGCACATTCATTTCATCATGAATATAGTTCACTTGCTTGCACTGTTGAAATTGTGGATGATGTGCATGCTGCAATTGATCATATACATCGCCATGGAAGGCATGTTAACTTTTTTGAACTTCTCTTGACCTCCCTATATGTCTGCCTCTGTGTTAGGAAACACACTTCCTATGAGTTATTGATATCGTGTAAATGATGCTTTAAAATTTTTGTTCTTTTTCATTTGCAGTGCACATACAGATAGCATAATTACTGATGATCATGAAGCTGCTGAACTATTTTTACATCAAGTTGACAGGTATAGTTGCCTTCTGTTGCCAGCATCTTATGTCATTGTCGTAGTATTATTGTTTTCTTCTATCCTTGGCATCAATATTTACCAGGTTTCATGTTTTGGAACCTAAAGAATACAACGTTGCACAAAAAGTGCTCATGGATTAGCTCAATATAATTGACTAACGTGGGATTTTAATATCCAGTGCCGCTGTATTCCACAATGCCAGCACAAGATTTAGTGATGGTTTCCGATTTGGGCTAGGTGCTGAGGTACATAAATTGACCATTATGTCAAAATGCCAGTTGGTATGAGTTGCTCTCTAATTTTGTTACTGTTGGCCCAACAGGTTGGGATCAGTACAAGTAGGATCCATGCTCGTGGTCCGGTAGGGGTTGAAGGTTTACTTACAACAAGATGGTAAGTCTTTGGACAGATATGCTGAACTATCTAGCTTCAGAGCAACTTCTTTAATATTTCATGATCACCTACTGAAAAAATGAAGAAGGAAAAAGAAAGAAAAGAAAATGCAGACCATCATTCTTCTGTAAGATTGGTTGCAACAACAGAAAATTCAGCATGTGGGGTATGAATGATTAGATTAACAGCACAAGGAAGATCAGTGGCTCCCGGTAGTTTTGTGTTTGCTCTTGATGTCATTACAAAAAGCAGCCAAAATCTATTACCTTTTTAATATGTTATTCAGTCAAGCAATAAAATATATTTTAACAATTGATCCATTTTCTCCCATTCCTGTTGAAGAGTTTAACCATGATATACAAATCTTTCATGCAGGATTGCACGAGGAAATGGCCAAGTAGTGAATGGGGATAAAGAAATAGTTTATACGCATAAAGACCTAACAGTCTGAGCTTGAGAATATGGATGATCCTCCATGGAAACTGCAGTGTAACACGGCTTTGATTGAAGCACCCGACAAGAATATTCAAACCAATGCCTTGTGATGGTTCTCTTTTACCGTGGAAGACAAATAGGTCAGAGAGGGGGATCATTCGGTTACTGCCTGAAAATGTTGTACTATCAAATCAAATAAATTCTAGGAAATAAAAACTTGACACTAGTTAATTGTCAAGGCTGTAACTTCTTGTATGAATGAACTTCTTAATGTTTTGTTGATTGTTTTCGAATGGTAAAAATATTTATGATCCAGGTGAACAACTGAAAACCAACTTGTATCGAGAGGGATTGTTCCGGATTTAGACTCATTTATCTATGGCGACGCGAACATAAACAACTGCTGACGAGCCTTAAAAAGCAGGAACGCGTAGAACCACCATCGGCTGAGTTGACATATACAACTTTCCACATTGCACGTGCTATCACGTAGTACTAACAGAAGATGCCGGTAATAACAAGCGCCGATGGAGTAAAATCCTAGAATCCATGACACAATCTGATTAGTAACAAAATCTTAATTTTCTTAAAAGATCACAAATCCTTAATTTTCCTGAAGGATCACAAATCCAGCCAGCATTGAAAGGACTAATCCAATACTCAACTCTAATCAGGCAGTACGAACAGAACTTTCAATCAGAGGTTTAACAACTCTGAAATCCGCTTCAACCTAATGGTTTCGAAATCTCTGTGGTATCCCTTTAAACAATAATGAAAAGTAATATAGAAGCGATGACAAAACCAACTAGTTCCTCGCATAAGCTTCAGTTATCTAAAATTCATGATTCTACAAACTTCTGGAGATTCTTGAGCCACATCAAATATTCCCTACTATCTTTGTTGATCATGTATTCATGCAAAAAATTCGTTGTGCTGGGCTTAATTCCCCTTATCTCCAGATACTTGTGGAAAGCCTTCTGCAGACTTTCATCCAAATCCCTGGAAAGTAAAGAATAGTAAGAACTGCCATACCAAAGATAACACAAAGCACAACCACAAAGTTACAAAAAAGAAAAAACTTGATATGTACTACTAATACTCACTGAAAGTCAGGCCCATCATAGGCAATTTGATCCTCTGAACTATCTGGATCCTTAACAGACAAGCTATCAATCGAAATATCATCTGGAAAGGCAGTACAACCAAACTCCAAACAGGGTCCACTGCTCTTGGAAACTCTTACTACCAGAGGAAGCTGAGACTGTTCCCCCTTCTCCTCATCACCATCATCGTCGTCGTCAGCATAATCCCCGGTGACAGTGCTAGGCATTGACACTTCTATAGTGATGGTTTCACCTTGATATTCCCTTGTTAGTGTTACAGTTTGCTGGCCAGGGTTATCTTCAATCTTGAATGGAAAACCCGGCGGAAGCTCCTCAGCCTACAAACACGAACGGCATCTTTATAGTAAAACAATCAATCAAGAACTTTAAAAAAGAGAAATTAACACAAAGAACATAAAATCCCAAAAGTTTCCTTCTTTTTTTTCTATAGAAAATAAACAAGAAAAAAAAAAGAAAAGAATGACAGAAAGTGGAACCTTATTTACGTTTTCGTCGGAATCTTGAGCACACCGAATCTCGTCCTGAATGACTTTGAGAAGGGACTCATCTGAAGCCGGGCGAGTAGAGAAATAGCGAAGGGCCGAGGGAAACGAGCGTTGTTTAAGGAGAAGGTTGGACAGTTGGCTGCGACGGTTGACGGCGGCGATTAGAGCAGAGGAGCCATGGTGGGCGTACCTTGGGGTGGAGGTTCCTTGGAAGACTCGGGTGGCTAAAGGTACAACTCGTGAAGCAGCCCTCCGAAGAGTGTTTGTCAAAGCCATCGGCAGTTCAGTTAGAACAGGAAGAGGAAGAAGAAGAAAGCGATTTGAAGGGAGAATGAAAAATGGGGCTTTGATCCTATTAGGGTTTTAGGAGGGTTTTGGGAGCGCACTAATATATGTATGGTACGAATATTTTTGTCGTCTTTTCTGCTTTATTTTCCTTTCATTTCTTGGAGAGCAGGAAAAGTTTAATTGAATTGTAATTTTGTCCTTTACCCCAAAAAAATTACTATATTTTGAGTCTTTAATTCGCAAATTAATGAACTGTTTGCAGTTAATAAAGAAATTCATTAGTACAAATCCAATAATGAAACACGAAAATCTGACTCAAACGAAGTCGAGGTATCGAGAATCGTGTATCAAATCAAACTATAAACTATTTATGATTCAAATGTGATTACATGTAAATGAATAATTGAAAGATATTAATACAATGAAATGTTGATTATTGTACATCTATAATTTGTTGTAAATACAGTTGTTATGTTGGTTTATATATCATTACAGGCAACAATTACTGGCGATCGTTGAGGTACTGGATTAAAAATGATTCTTCTCGTTTGTTAGATTTTCACGTGACTTCCCTCGACGGCGGATGAATCCGAGCACGGGGCGAATAGTATGAAGATAGATTTTCCAGGGGAGAAACTTTACATTTTTTTATAAATTAGAAAGGATGGAATACAATATTTACGATATGTAATCTAAGCTTTTTATGGAAAATTCTAGCAATATCCTATACATTGGACCCTCTTCCTCTATTATTGAAAATCTTGTGAGATCCACCGAGTGGCGTAACAAATTACATTCATCTTGCAAATGGTGCTGCAACTTTTGAGGATGGAGTACATCCTAAGCCAAACATGACGATTTAAAGAATAATGGCATCTTCCCAGCTCAGATCCTCCCCAGAATACCTTCTACAACCACAATCATTCTTATAAGAAGAAATTCAAGGCTAAATTTTGTAGATTTCATTTATTATCTTAAAGAACTTCTATTACCTTTTTCTTTTTTTCTTTTTTTCATTATGTCTTATTCTAAATATGATGGTCATGAACCATTATCTTTGATTTTGATTAACTTTTAAAGCAATATGATTTCGCTACTTACCTAATATGAGGTAAACAATGGCAAGTATGATAACCATACTAAATGTTAAAAAAAAATCATATGTTAGCTGGCAAAGTAATTACCGTAACATAATATTTCTCGTACTAGATTATTGGTTTCATAATTTTAAATGATTTTACAAATGCCACCGAGTACCAAATTAAATTCCGCATAAGTTGGACTAAGACTTCCAGACTAATAGTTCACACATGTCAATATTTCAACAAATTATTACATATTATATAATCGCCATTTTACTTCAAGAAAAGAAAAGAAAGAAAATCTGTTTTTCAACTCTGGACCGATGATTTCCCTATAAATGTAAGCATAAACATACCATTTACAAGTATGGAGGGATATGGAAAAATTGATGTTCAAATTCTTTAGACTGAACATTCGCCCATGTTGTGAAGAAAAGTTGCAATATGAAACTACTGAAGTTCACATAATGAAACAACATTGACATGACATGTAATGGTAATAATAGCATCTTAGTAGTTTAATCCTGTTATTCTGATCGACAAAATATAGTTAAATTTTGTCCTCTAGGTTTAACTCATATAAACATCAACTATTCACTTTAAGGAAATGGTGAGTTTTGGACCGAAAGAATGAAAATAGGGATATTTAATTTCGGCTTTCAAAGGTAACAAACATTAGAAAGAACTAAAGAAATGAAGAACTAGAAATATACGTATTCTATACTTTTGTGTGGTTGTAATAGAACCAGCAACATGGTTTACACTTGACACGAGATCAAATAAGAATTGCGAACGAACTTTCATCAGTGGAATCATTCCATTTCATATACATAGTTCATGAACATTCGGATTTCTCTCTCCTGGGCAACGAATACTCTCTCTCTCTCTCTCTCTCTCTCGCTGAAGCCTACGATTACCAAGTAACACATGCAGACAAGAGGTCAAAACAAAATTAACAGTTTAGTCCTGATTTATGCTTATGTTTAATTAACTAATATGTTTGCTAATACTATCATATATAGTTGGAACTGACAATGGATTCTTGACACTTAATTCAAGTTCGGTTCAATATGTTTGATAACTCGTGAAATTGATAACTTTTAAAATAAATCATCATAAATATCATGTTAGATTCGATATAGTTACTTGTTGAACAAATGATCAAGTTAAATTTAAGTTTTTTAACTTCTTGTGAATCATCATATTCTTTCAATGTAGGGTGCTCAGTGAACAAACGATCAAGATAAATTTAAATTTTTGACTCGTTATAAATCAAATCAAATTTGAACATTAATTATGTGTTTAATTGCACTCAAACGCACTTAGTAATCATATTGAAAACTGTGTGCCTTTAAGATGCATCTCTTAGGTTATAGGAAGCAGAACCATTTTTGATTGACATACTTCTGTGCTAATTATGCTTATTCGAATTTGGCAACTGGTTCTAACAATTTGTGGCAGCAAAAAGGAAATTCTATATGAACGCCTCTCTCTGTTATTCTTCAATTTTAAATAAAATTAATTTCACAATAGATTATGTGAGAGTTTGTACTGACTTGATTGGTTTTTGTTGTTTGTTAGGCCTTATGCGTTTGTCAATCCCTTCTTTTCTTTACCTAATAAAGGCAGCATATAATTGCCAACAAAAAAAAAAAAAGGCAGCATATAATAGTTATTTTATAAATTACAATGTCACAATTTTAAAATTAAAATATAACTCTGTTCAAATCCATGGCCAAATAGTACTAACTAAGCTGGTCAATTGCTTCATATTGACACAATCAGAACCGTGTATTAATATTCATTTATTGTTATAAGAAAAGTTGAAAGAAGAAACAAAAAAGAACTGCTCCTTTGCATCTACGTACCGACTGAATGAGATTGATGATTCAGAAAGAAAAAGAAACCACTCCATCAAAAAATGCTAAAGCACCCATCTGCGACCTTTACTCTTTTCAACCAATCAATAGTTGTTTATTCATCAGAATGAATAATTAATCCCAATTAAATATTGTCAAACTGCTAAATCCACGTCCCATTTCTTCAGTTGAGTGACAGATTATTAGGATCTTTTTTTCCTTTTTCTTGAGCAACATTTCATTTCTCAGCCATGGGAATGTTCTGAAAATTTTAAAGCAATTTCCTGGTGTTATCTGCCTTGGGAAATCAACCCTTTTGTTGTAAAGATCCAATCTTTAAGATAGCCTGTAACTTGTTGTGTTCAGGAATATAGAGAAATGAAGGATTTGTTTGGGAGCCCAGGGAAGCTGAGTGGGCTGTTTTTGAGGGTGGGGCAGTGTTTTTTTGCTGCCGCTTCTCTTGGTGTCATGGCTTCTGCATCTGGTTTCTCGACTGCCACTGCTTTCTGGTATGTATACTATCTACTCATCTTTTGTTCCCATTTTTTTTTCCTTTGAAGTTTTTGTTCGTTTTGGTGGGGAGTGATTTGGTTTTTCCAAATTATTGCAACCTCTTTTTTCCAAATTATTTATATTTGTGCAAATTGACTGATCGGACATCTTGTTTGCTTTTGTGGATTCTATTGTATTTGGGAAGTCTTTAGATATGAAGAAGACCGGATTCTTTAATTGTTAATTAATTCTACCTATACTATTTTAGGTGTTTACAATTTGAATTGCTTGTATAAATGTTGGTAAAAACTCCAGAGAACAAGTAGCCTGCGTTATTCAGTTATATACTTCCTTCACTTGCTTTGCCTTAAACTTCTGGGACAGATGGGGTGGTTGGAGTGGAATTATGGGGATATGGATGGATTGGCATGGCAAATATTTTACATGTGCTGATGGCAATCAATTTGGCTTGCTAGACTACCACATAAAATTCCTCTTGTTTATTTCATAAACCAATATACAGTTTTAGCTGCTATAAAAGGTTAAATTTTATGATCCAGTGGAGTTCACTGACAATGAAGCATATATATCAGTTATGATGAGGTATTAATTGAATTTCAACAAAGGAAAAAAACACTGTACTAAGGCTCTAATACTAAGTTGATGCATGCACAGTGAACTAGTTGCATTACTGGGAGTGTGGAGATTATTGTGTTTGTTTTCTCTTCCAACTTGTATTAGGCGAAATATCATGTGTCAACTAACGAGGGTACCTAGACATACAAATATCTGCTAATAAAAAGTGCCTGATTAATTACATCATTTTGTCAATCGTCCCACACTTCTCGTAGAGTATTTTTTGTTCATACTGTTTTTATCTGTTTCATGATTTTTGAAATTCTTTTCAAGCTTAAAATGCTTAGTTTGAAGTTTCATTAGTGTCCTAAGTTTGAATGTAACTTTTGGTAATTTTAGTCAATAAAGTTGATTATCTACAGTGTAGAACCTGCATTAAGTTGCATTTTTAATTCCCATCGATATTGCAATTAGAATCAAGTAAGCTGTTACTTGGAAGGTTTTTCTAAATCCTTTGGGACTTTATCCTTCTCTTAGACGTTCTTCTAGAGAAAAATTTCATTTTGGATTTCATTGCATGTCTATGATTATACTTTTATTCTTGAGATGAATGTGCAGGCATACGCTTACTGCGGGCATAGACAAATTATCTAATATTCCGCAGCATGCTCCAATCTAGATATTCTGCATGAGGCTGAACTTTCCTTTCTCACTTTTTTTTTTTTTTTTTGGGGTTATCTAATTGCTGTAATTCTCCTTGGTTCAGCTACTTGATTGCATCAATGGGGCTTCAACTTTTGTGGAGTTTTGGGCTTGCCTGCTTTGATATTCATGCCTTGAGGTTGAAGAGAGACTTGCACAATCATATTTTTGTCAGCTTGTTCGTTGTTGGTGATTGGGTAATTGGCTAATTCTCCTCCTACATTTACTCATACTTTTCCACGTAAAAATCACCACTGCACGATTTATCATTTTGATTCAAAACCAAACTCTGGAAAGCAGTTTTCACAATATTTTAGAAGAACAATTTTTTTTGCTACTTATTGCTTTCTGGCTGCCACTTTCTTGCATCAAACAATTTGTGAAGAATAAATTTGATTGACAAACTTTACTAGGAAGAATATGCTAAGTCTTTTTTGTGTTTTTTTCCATTTCTTTGGCATTTTAAATTTCTTCTGTGCATTTTTAACTGTATTGCTTTCCACCAACTACTAAATGGACCACAATAATGAAATATTGAAATATTTCTGTTGGAGTGACTAGAAATGCTTTTCTAGAAGGGTAAAAGGAAATGATGAAATTAACAGGCACTTGACCTTAGAAATTGAATTCGAAATCTAAAGAGGATTCAATAAAATGCAAAGATCCTTTCTGGCTTTTAAAGTTTTTTTTTTTTTTTTGGGAAAATATTCTCATTTCTTGATTTTTTACTCGATATAGATGACACTTGTGGAAGTACCTTTAGGGGAGTTTCAAGATATAGGCAGTGGTTGGGAATGTACATAGTAGTCAGAAAAATATAGTGCAGTAGACAGGCAGCATCGTGTGGCCATACAAGGATAACTGAGACAAGACAGAAATTGTCTTTAGTTAAAGACTTCATGTATAAGCTCCATCTGTTATCCTCGAAGTAATTACGTTTCTGTGTTGAGTTCCCTTTGAGTGTTTGTATTGAATGTGATTACGTCATATCTGGAGTCGTAATGATTCTGTATAGCAATGGTACCATATGTGGTGTATTCTTAATTCATTTAATGGTTTATGCATCATCTTATATGTTATGGGCTATGAATCTGTTTCTTCTGCTGGCACTTCTATCTTTAACACTGACGAATTTGTTGCTTACAATTAGTTAATGATTCTAGAGTAAGAATTTGGAAATCTCATAAACACAGCTGGTTTCTAGATTTGGTAGTTGAGAATATTCTAATGAATTCTTCCACAAACTCCTGGTTTACTCAATGAAGACAAAAGCTTCAATTTTGAAGATTATGTTAAAATGTTCTGGTAACTACAAGAAAAAATAGTTATTGCAATTCACAAATCAAGTCACAAAAACTAAAAGTAAAAGTCACAAATAAATTTATGACCCCTTTGTGACTTGCAATGGACTTCACATTCTGAGAAGTCACAAATTCAATTGTAACTTGCAAATGAAAGTTATTCTATTATTTGTAAATTACAATTTTTTTTTTACTTGTATTTGAGATCGTGCAAGTCACAAATAAATTTGTGACCGCTTTTATGACTTGCTAGTTATCAAAACTTTTATGGTTCACTTTCAGATGTCAGTATTCTTGCATGATTGCGTTGGAAATTGACTGTTAACTTGAGCAGTTATCAATGCTCTCTTTTTGTTATTTAATAAAAATTGATCTACTTTGCCACCATTTGTCATCATTCAGGGGAATAATTGCATCCTAATATTGGTTTTTCTTAATATCTGATAAGATTATTGTTTCTAGTGGTCTCACGTTACAAAGTTTATTTGAATCTACTTGTTTAATCAAACTTGTAGTATGTCATCTGCTTTGTAATGCAGGTCACGGCTACTCTGTCACTCGCAGCTGCATGCTCATCAGCTGGTGTGATTGTTCTTCTTATTAGAGATACACATATCTGCAGACCAGAGAGCAAACTCTCGTGTGATATGTTTCAGATTTCTATAGGATTGGCTTTTGTTTCATGGTTTCTCCTTGCAATATCTTCTTATGTTATGTTTTGGCTTGCTGCTTCAGCGTAAATCAGTTGCTACTGTTTCCACAGCCATAGAGTACCACATTTTTCCACTTGTAAATACTATTAATTTTGACACAGCTTATAGAAAATGGTTGTATCACTTTTTCTTGATCAATGGGTAGCTTCTCGAGTCTCCGATGTAAGTTTATTCTTTTTCGCTTTGAATCCCCCGTTTCTCTGTTTAGTTGGTGGTAATAGGTGGTTTTTCAAGTTATGAAGATCTTGTGAGCAAGATAAAATACAAGTGCTTATCCACCATGTCCAACACGTACCTGTGCTTGCAATTTACATCAAAGCAACGGGCATCTATTCTGTGCATGTAAAACCACATGAAATTCATGTATGATCTCGCAATTTTGTAGAGGATATTATTATTTTCTTATGCGAGTCTCTTTTACTGAAACTGAATCTCGAGCAGATGTGTGAATAAGCCAGTGCCAGAATTCTTCTTAAACTCAAGTTGCCATCTAGTTTACACTGTTGTTAGTTTGTTCCTAAGGTCTGATTCTTGGGCGGAAGCTAGGCATGGGACTGCTTAACCTCCCACCTCAGTAACTAGGAGGACTGTGCCCCTGTAGCTTGAGCAATGCTTACTTGTTGGGGTGCAGATCACAAATTCATGGTTAACACGCAGAGCATCACTGGTTTGGCAGTCATTAGTAATCCAAAAACACAATTAAGGGTGTCACATGGGTTAATATACGCGACTGGGGTGGTTGGTTTGATTAAGCAATTGGCATGCGTCCCACAGAGATCTGTATTTATTTGACGTGGATAGAGTTAGAGTTAGACAGCCATGAACAATAACAGAAGCGGATTAAATAAATATTTAAAATATGATTAGCATCATGCAAATTTTCAGTGATTCACGCTGCTTCTCGTTGATTTGTTTGTTAAACTTTGCCTGGGTTACTCAAATGCGGGTCATGCACACCTGTCTTTGTTTTTGGCTAAAATTTTTCAAATCCTTATCGTGGTCCTGCTGTCAGTTCACTCAATTTTAAACAATAAAATCAAGATTTTGATAAGCCCACCATGTTTATAACAGAAAAAACGATTATATCCTGTTGAACATATAGATTAATAAATGCAAACTAATGCGTGACTTGAGGCGGAAATGACGCTTCCTCTTATATTTTCACTTTTCAATGATTTATCAAGAAATTGCAGCAATGGTTGCCCTTTTTTTTTTCGGCTGAGTTGAAATCTTGACTGTTAGTGGAAGTGACTTTTTATCTTTAATCAAACTCTCAATAACAAAACAAACGGGCAAACCTTTTCCCGTGGCCCGCAAAGAGATTCTCGTCAACACAAAATGTTGCTAATAACTTCTCTAAAAATATGGCAATAAAGTCAATTTACTTATGCGAGCATTGAAGTGTAGTCCAACCATAAATCATGATTATCAAGACCTCATTGGATTTTCATGTGCTATTCACCAAACCAAGGAGGAACGCTATCAGAAAAGAAGTGAAAGAAGGACCACGTCAATTTCCATGTCAAGACAACTAAAAATACAACATAATAAAAGTTCCCCTCTGCATGATTTGGTAAAAAAAGGTGTAGAAATGAAATCAATATGGCCCCCCCACTAATGTATCGTGACATTATTCTAGTGCTATATTGTGCTTCTTAAGTTCAAAAAAAAAAAAAAGATTATGGCATACTACTTTTACATTATCTTTACAACTTAGGAGACACACCCTTTCACTTCTCTTTTTTTTTTTTTTTTTTTTGTTGGCCATCCTTGAAAGGGCCTTGGATATGAACTTGATGAGTCAATGTCACCTGGAGATAAGAATCCCAAAGGGACCTCACTGAATCTACCTTATCCATAACTCAATTCAAGAGCACCGACAGAAAATTTTGGATTGGAACTAAAATGAATCCTTGTTAAAGGAGAACAAATATATAAACAATTTACATTCTGATGCTTATTGCCATTTGGGTATGCGATTCCTGCACAGCCAGGAGATGCATTGCTCTTTCACGCAGTCCATATCATAAAGCGGTAAACAGTTTGCCCAGCCTCAGCTCTGGCTATGGGGTACAGAGACTAGCAACCGCAAAAACATTGTTATCTAATTGAAAATTTAATTAAAAATATGCAAAAAAAAAAAAAAAAAACATCTTTCATTCGTCAATGTCCACAAGATCAAAGATAAAGAAACTAATAATTTATTTCTATGTACAGAAAAGATTACATATTCCACACAGAGACTTATACTTTTACCCTTTCACAACAGACATCAACCCTTCAAAACAATTGCTCAAGTCACCCAAACTTGCTGAGACTAAATTTTACACTTGAAGAGGAGGAAAATTGCCAAAGACAGAAAGAACACACATAAATATTGGAAATAAAAAGTCTCCATTGCCTAGAGCTAGCAACAAAGTTTCACATAACAATCTCAGGCTTCAAGATGCTAGATTTAATCTCTTTGTGGGGCAAAACTACACCCCCATTGCTGTAGATTTCATCACAAACATGAACATCTTCTCCCAAGTATGGTCATGTTCTCCACACGAGCCCACTGCCCAACAGTCGAATGCCAGCCGATGATGCTGCTTGAGATGCAGGCATGTTTCTTGATGCGTACTCCACGCATTACCTGTGCAGCGCGAGAGTCTAACACCTGACTCAACCACGCATCCTGGGCCAATTGCAACATCAGGGCCAATCAAGCAACCCTCTCCTATTTTAGCACTCTCATCCACGATAACATTTCCAACAATATGAGATCCAGAAGCCAATTTTGAGGAAGCTTTCTTCCTCAAGGAATCAAGGTACAATCTCAAGCCAGTGATGTAATCCCTTGGCTGTCCAATGTCCATCCAGAACCCAGGTAAAACCATAGCATAAGAGCTTTTTCTCTGCTGCAATTTTCGGGAATACTTCTTTCTCAATTGAAGTAGGCCTTAATGCAATTCGATCAAGAACAGAAGGATTCAGCAGGTAAATGCCAGCATTAATTTTGTTACCAACAAACAGTTTTGGCTTCTCCACAAATCCGCTCCACCTGTCCAGTGGATTCTTCCAATGACAACGAACCCCATATTTTGAAGGTTCATCCGACCTAGTTCAGTTCATTGAATTCAAACTCAGAAAGTCCTGGAGTGAATAGCAAGAATGCAAAGCCAGGAAAGTTGCTTCAGGTAGAACTTTTACCTTGGTTACCATAATGGAAGCTTCACCTCCATGAGAATTGTGGAATTCAATTCATCTCTTTAAGTGGATATTCACTGATAACATCACTGTTGAGAACAAAAAATGGATCACCAGAACCATCTATCAGCTTGTCCCTAGCTAATGCAAGAGGGCCTGCAGTTCCAAGTGGCTCAGTCTCTTGTGAGCATGTGATCTTGATCCCAAGCTTTGCCTCAAAATCTTTTAGGAAATTCAGCATCACCTACAAGAAGAAGGTCTCATTTACTTCAGCGCTTCCTCAGTTAATTGTATCACAAAATTTAGAAATAACGGAGGCCTTTCAGTATTATTACCTCTGGCTGGTAATTGATTGCCAGGACCACTTCAGTCACTCCAATAGCTTTAAGAGCCTCAATCTGAAATCACAATTACTGGAAGGATTAACATGCAGGAATACAGTAACTTACAGACCTCCATTGTCAACATTTGTGCACATATATGCGTAAAAGAGCAGTCTTTCAGAGTACGTTTTTGTCCGCAAGGGCAGAGCAGGAAAAGAAAGGGTAAGCGTGCATGGCAACATTTTTCTTCTCCTTCGTCTTTACTTTCACATTATTTCTTGATTCCAAAACTAAGACAGTATAAGATCAATTGATCTTAAAAATAGCATAATCATTTGATTGACAAGAAATTCGAATAAAAAGTTTGAATGCTCAATGATCAACATCTAATCCAAGAAACCAGGATCTTATATACTATGTTTGGGCTTCAGAACAGTCAAAACAGCACTAAGATCCGGAATTTATATATTTAACAATTTTGATGGATAAAGTGGAACTGACACTGGTTAATTATATGCATCATCGAATAGAAAATTATATGAATGCTAAACAGGATCTTTCAAGTTTCAAATGACGTACCTGATGCAAGATCATGGGTTTGTTAGCAAAATCCACCAGCGGCTTTGGAAAACTTAGTGTCAATGGCCTCAAGCGAGTGCCAAAACCCCCAACGAGAATAAGTGCCTTCATCCTGAGAATCAAATACTCCACGTTATCCTATTATATAACAGTAAACTATGCAAGAGGAGAAAAGAAACTAATTTTTAAGTGAATCCACTCCGGTCAATATTTATTCATGCCAAAGAAGAGAAGCATGCATGAGCAAAGCACTCCACACTGACATGTGTATACCGAAAGTTGTCGGTCCTTCATGACAGTTTATATATCAAGATTGACACGAAGCAGAAATTCATTAAAGAGTAAGGAAGTTGGAATCGATGTCTTAAAGTGCTTTAAGTCGCGGTGTGAGAAATAGACAAATAGTCATACACGCGTCGTTAAATGAATCAAAGTGATAACGAGAGCAAGTACAGTCCATCCAAATTGTTCAGCTGGAAAAGGAAACAAAATTCCAGCTATATCACAGGCTGGAGGGATGACAAACTGCTAAACTTTAGCTGATATAAGGTTGACAGACTGCACCAAAGTCCAGTTCCACATCAAATAAGAAAGTCTCTACCAAGTCATATGATAGCGTAAAAAACTCTTGACTACTAATCTTCAAAATTGTTTGCTCAAATCTAAAATAATTCGAAATGTTCATATCTCCTTTTGTTCGCCAACTTGTTTCAGCCAAAGAACCAAAGAAATTCATAACATATTTGGAAATAACAGATCCATTGTGCTTCATTTGATTTCTACTTGTGTATCTTGATCTAATTTCATAACTCAAAAATCGAAATCAGAAAAACCTTTTTTCTATCTAGTAATCCAAAAAGGACACTCATTTGGAAGCAAGATGCATTAATTCTGCAATATTCCAGCAAAATAAATGATAACTAGACATGTCACAAGGACCTAAAATGAGAAATAACAAAAAAGATATAAACCCTTCTCTAAATTTAGCTAATTTACTAACGTCATATGGTTCATCAATAATATAGCAAATGCATAATTTCATAAACAAAAAATAAATAAATAAATAAACCATAAGAAGAAAAACTACAAACAAAAATTCAACACGACAATAGAAAAAAGCACTCCTTTACATCAGATCCAAAGTCAAAACACAATAATTAAAATCGAACACATACAACGCATTTTCAAATGCAATCATTCGTCCAAGATCAAATTTTTATTGTCGGAAACTATCAAGAAAAGAACATAAAACATAAATCAAGCAACGAAAGCTACACAATTACCAACTTATAAGGCTCAATCAACGAGTTTTCCAACAATTCACAGCCACATTGTTAAGCTAAATAAGAGGCTCAATTGAGAGAGAAAAAATGCAAAACGACACTTTCTATCATTAAACACGACACACCAATTCAGCCCAATTCAGATCTAATAACATTTCAAAGAAAAGCCCCCGTTGAAACAACAAACAAACAATTCAAGGAAAATTTTACCTGGGAGAAAAGTGAGTTTAGAAAGCGAGTTGACTCGGATTGGGCGGAACTCAGAAATCTTTAAATATGACGACTCCAACAACGACTTGGTTGGTGTCGTCAGGACACCAGGTTGGAGAGAGGTTAAGGATTATGCTTAGGAAGGGCAGGCCCTTCTTCTTCTTCTTCTTCTTCTTCTTTGCTGTATAATATATATGCAGTCCTAATATATGCATAGATATAGGATATATACATGTCTGGAATTATAGATACAGATAGTTGTATCTATAGATAACTAACAACAGTTCTTTCTTTTGAGGGATTAAGAACCACGATTTCTCTTTTACTCGTTCAAGAGACGGGTTTGCATCGACCGAGTATGGTGGAGATACCTTTTCTTATTTTGGAGGTTTATTATTAAGTTATTTTATTTTTAAGGGTTGGTTAAGGTCAAAACCCAAAGAGTGTAGGTACATGGTTTCGTACGTATTCACGTCAAATTACAATATTTTATAATTATGACTTCCTTTTACGTAATGATTTATCTATTAAATTCTGTATCATACTATTTTTTGTAATCATAGAATGGATTTATCTACTACCCAAAAGAAATAATTAATTACCAGTGATTTGTGGGGTACAAATCCATAAAGTTAGGTAAATCATATAATGTATTTTATATGCCAACCTTGTTATAAATAAAAATGATAAATTCATATTCGTTTATATATACTTTTTACTACTGAGGATCATTATTTGTGAATTAGCATATTCAGTAATTATGATAAGTCATATGTCACTGTTCATGTGTAATAGTACTCAAATTTACAATAATGAAGAAATACTTTAATAATTGACTTCGGAAATGGGGAAATTTGGAGGTTAATTTCTAGTTTTAAGGGGAACTGGGGAATCATGAATTTTAGCTTTTGCCTGGTTGGCAAAATTGTCGACTCTAGATTTAATGTGGTGTATAATGGGTCTTTCTGGACAGGTTGAAACAGGGGTCCGTCGACTATTAAATCTATGGGCTCCATCTGAAAAATATAGAACTTGAAAATTATGGGAACCAGAATAAAAACTATGAAATTCTTAATTAATCTTGTTGAAATAAGAGTGCATTGCAGTATTTCGAAAACTGTTATTTATCCGTAATAATTGGATCGGTTTGCTTTGTTCAATTATAAACTTTACTTGTCAAATTAATCTTTTCTCAAAAGGTTACAAATTGATAATAAGGCATAAGCTAGTGAATTAGGTAATGTCACAAATTTAGAATCCTAGGTTAGGTTACGGAATATTCATAGTTCAATTCTTTGTTAAAGACACAAGAAAATTTATAGTAGCAGATATCCACATCTCATTGATATTATAAATACTTGTCGATTGCATTAAAGGGCAGTTAATTGATGTTGATCTGGTTGATTCCTTGCTGATAAGCAAGAAAATGACTTAAATAAATAGGAACCAAGAAATATAATAAGCAGCTCGTGGAATTAATGGTCCTTGTTTATTTGAGTAAAGCCGAGATAACGAGAGACGAAAAAAGATGTTTAATTATTTAGGAGACTACAATCGTATTAGTGGTGCAAGATCCTACCTTTTTCTCGTTCATAAAAAATGAAAAAAGGTTTAGGATTTTCTTTTCTGTGAGTCAAAAATATACAAAAATGGAATGATTTGAGCATGTTTCTTTCTGTTGAATTTCTTTGCATGGGGTTGCGTAGTCTGCATTCCTTGCATTTTTCTTTTAAAAGCAGAGACGTACACTTAACATGAAGTTACATGGCGTTTAATGTTGCATCATTGCAACCTAGAATAGTAGATTTCTATAATGGAGCTTATTTCATTGAACTATATTTATCTATAAACATGGCACTTGAAGCTAGCCTTGTACCCTTTTAGAATAAGCAAGTAATTGCATCTATCGCACATGGAACGAGTATTATATACCATCGTCTTTGCTAAAAGTTCTCTTCTAATGTTTAGAGTAAACAATCTTAATTCACATGGTAGCAATTTATTTTGTATCCATAATCTACTTTGTCGGGTTTAGATAAATACTGTATATGTATACTTTTTTTTTTTTTTTTGAGGTAACTGTATATGTATACTTAGTAATTTGTTATTTCTTAGAAAAGGGTAAGATTGAAAAGAGGACCCTGTTGTCAAACAGACATGTTACAAATCTGACAAAAATTTTCATAGGATTCTCTTACAAAGCTCATAATTGTATGGCCCATTCGTACTCGTGCAACTGCTGTATGCCCTCCGTGGATGAATTGATTCTTTTAACACCATGGTGGTCAAATATTGAGTGAGTATTGTGTATACAAACCTAATTACGTATCGTCGAATAATACATAATATGATTAATTACTATCACGTGATAATAAATTATTAATTTGAGTGAGTTACGTAACAATACACATACTGCATTTAATTTTTTTCTACCAAACAGTCTATCTTCTACATGGTTTGAGACCTAAAATTTGGATCCTCGGCATCGACACACACCTGATTCCAAGGTTTCATGTTAAAAGACCTAACGCGTATGACGCGTTGACATTTTTTGTCTCCTTTGAATGTGTAACAAGTCATATTTCTGTAAGGTGGTTTTTGTGCACAACAGCGGCAAGTAATACCGTGCTTCGTCATTTGCATTGCATATGCGCCAAATTAATATTTTCGGTCGTAGAAGATACAGCGTCCACCATGGCAGATGCGTAGGAAATGGCCGCGGCGCCCCTCGGTCATGCAGATTGCAGATGCACAGCCAATTTTATGGCTGACAGAATTATAAATGTTCTGGTCTCAGGGAAAAGTATATAATACACCACGTGCATTGCCACGTGGTGTACTAGAACCAATAATTTATCGCCATGTGGCAATGGTGGGTCATACCTTGTATTATTTGGCGATGTGTGATTGGTTCTAGTACACCACGTGGCACGCCATGTGGCGCGCGTGGTGCACGCAATACTCACTCCTGGTCTTAGCATATTAATCAATTAATAAAGTTCTTTTTGCAAAAAAAAAAAAGTAAAATCATTTATGTCCATAAGGAATTGATTAAGTAGTAATTAAGGATCTCGCAAGCATTTTCCTTGGTTGATATATGGCATGTAAAGTAGTAGTATTTACAAGCTTACAGATGATCAGGATTATTATTAGAGAGGTCAAGTGAAATGTACTCATACTAGGGCTGTTCAAAAAAACCCGAAAAATCGAAAAACCGAGAAAACCGATTCGTTCCGAACCGAAAAAAAGGGTAACCGAACCGGTTTTTGGTGGCGGGCCGGTTTGCGGGGCGGGTTATATTTTAATCGGGGCGGTTCGCGGTTCTCATTTTTGCGAACCGGCGGGTAACCGAACCGAACCGAAATGAGGGTAGTTATGTAATTTCACATGTTACTTATGTAATTTCATATATTAGTTTGGGTGTTCATTTGGCTATTTGTTGAATATTTATGTTTTTACATTGATTGAAATGAGAAGATGAAGCTTGAAAGACTAAGTGATTATTTTCTTGTTTATATAGTTTTTAGGTTATTTGTTGAATATTTATATTTTTATGTTGATTGAAATGAAAAGATGAAATTTGAAAAACTAAGTGACTGTTTTCTTATTTATTTAATTTTTGTTTTTTTGATGATTAAGGTTTTGGATGTAATTTAACTTTAAGATATTAATGTTTGTATTATTAGTGATTTATATTATTTTGTAATTTTTCTTGTTTATTTTTGAAAAATATAGGTAAATTATTATGGACCGGGTTGGGTACCCGCCCTATTCGAACCGGTTTTGCGGGTAACCGGAAGGCCGGGTACCCGCTACATGTGGACCGGTTTATGGTTCGAATTTTTGCCGAACCGCAAAGACCGGTTCGGTTCACATTTTTTGTCCATGGACCAGGTACCCGGTCCATGAACACCCCTAACTCATGCCACAATAAACCATGTGTAATTTCTTGTATTTTCTCTTAGCAAAAAAAAAAAAATTCTTGTATTTTCATTTGGTTTTAGCGGCTCAAATCAAATGAAATATTTACACATTGCATATAAACTTTCTGGGAGTTAGAAGTGTTCTTTTGATACTTGAATTTATGTGAGCCAGGGTTCTACATCAAATGCCACCGACAGAGCCATGGAATATACCTCTCTCACCAAAAGAGGGTAGGAAACTCCCTTTTTTTTTTTTTTTTTTTTTTTTTGGTTAGAGGGTATGAAACTCTGGTCTTACCGGTTAATCGTCCTATGATATTAAATCATTTCACCAACTTTGTATTTCAGTTATAAAATACCAAAAGCAAGTACATGAATTAATAAATCATAAATTATAAGTATTGTTCTGGAAGTAATGAGCCACATGGGAAACACGTCATATAGTTTGAAAGTTCTTTGGAGAAATCCGCCAAAAACCAAAAAAAAAAAAAGAATTACAAGACAGCAACAACCGTTCGCTCTACTCTTATCTTGACTCTTGAAATGATGACAGATGCCTAAGAAGCCACTTAGCTTTGGTCGTTTCCCACGAACTCCTCAGTCCTCTTCCCTGCCATTGGCATTATCTTAGTTTTTTTTTTTTTTTATAGAGAGAAGCTTCATGCTAAGACAACTTTTGGCAGCTTCAGATTTCAATTCACATGCTAATTAAACATCATCAATAATGCCAATGGAAGGTTATACATAAATTGTCCCTCTGCCCCACAATTGTGTCACCTATATGAATTTCATTGTTTTTTTTTTTTTCAAGTGGCATAAAGGAGCAATAAACAATGGTAGGGGAAAAACAAAAGAATGTTGTTATTTAATATTTCTGGTGAATGATAAAATTGGCATTTAACTAATGAAACACGCACTTTCTCGAGGTTTATATATATATATATATGGACTGAGTGATTCTGTGATTGTTGTTTTATTTTTCATTTTTTGTTTTTATTTTAAAATTGAAGGGGCTGGATTTTGATTGATTGGAAGAAAACATGTTTTTTGTGTAAGCAAGAAAAAGACGTAATGATGAACTAAGTTTTCTTCTTCTAGAGAGTATGTGGAAAGTTATCAGATTAGACGGCTCAGCTACTCATGGAATATGTACAAAGAATGAAGCTTCTTCGAAGAAATGGTTTGCCCTTGATACAATTTCTCTTCTGTAGAAGGAATTACTATTTGTAACTTCATTTATATATTCAAGAAAAAAGAATTTAGCTATTTCGCCTGTTTTCAGCATATTATTTTTTGACCCAATTTTGTGTTTTAGTGGCATAGTCCACAGTACCCAAGAATGATTTTTTTAGCCTTCATTCAGAAGGTGAATTAATTTTATGTTTATATGAAATCTCAATAAGTTGGTCCAGAATCTCATATGAAAATTCAAAAATCAATGTACAAATCAGCACTTAATTATTATATATCATCTATTAAATCTATTCAGATTCATTCTGATATACCAACTCATACTAATAGGAGGAAGGCTTTCATCAAATTTGTTAGATGCTTAAAAATTCAGCCACCAGAGCACATGGCTCAGAACAGTATGTAGCCAGTGCTTCTTTTGGTAGGCTTTCTCCCCTTCTACATTTATGTTCTGTTTCAAGTTTTTGTGAACTTCCTTTTATGATTGTAATTTTGAGAGATCCCTTTGGAGTTGGAGTAGTAGGCAAGTCATAAATATCAATCTGGATATGCAGCCCAGTTTGGTTTGGTAGGGCTTGGTCAAATAGGAAATTTTTTTAGAGAATGTACTATGACATATGAGCTTGAGCATTCTTCCAATTATTCCAGGCTTTTGATTTAATTCGTTCAACTAATCAACCAGTCAATGATTGCAATCTTTCACCTTGAATCCAGAAAAACTATTTGGTTTGGTGATAAGACATAGTTGGAAGGCATCTTTTTGACTTCTTAAACAAGTTCTACGAATAAAACGTGTTTGTTTGAGGTCTTAATCTAAATGGTACTGTTTTCAAGGTTGAAGGATCTTTAGTTGGACATTAATATTTTCCTTTCCCCCCAAAAAAGTATTTCAGTATAGCCTGTGAAAATAAATTAAGAAGACATTTTTACGGCATAAAATATTTATTGAATTTTTTGCTTCAGCTGAAACAGTTTAGTTCAATCACCAAAAGTTGTTTGGATTTTTCTTTTATAATGGGTAGAAACCATTTTGGGGGTAAGATTTTACATGCAGCCAAATGGATCCGAATGGCAAATCATTTGATCCCTCAGAAGTGATTCCAAAGTGCAGGCCAGGCTAATTTCCTGATCGTAGAGTGCAAGTATCCGGGGCATTCCTGGCTTTCCCTGATAGACCACATAATCAGTTGCCGAAATAGCCTGCAGGCTTCTAAGAGAGCCCGGGCCAGCGTTTCGTACCGAAAATAAATTAGTTCAAGAAAGGTGTACCTCATGACCAATATCTATACCCCTAAATCCTGCAAAAAAGCAGAGCTCAATACTTTCTAGCAAACAAGCTCCCACTTGTTCTTTAGCATCCAAAACTAACTAAACTTATTAGGGAATTCAAATTTAAGACAGAACATGAGTTTACAAGGAGAGACCACATATGCAATCTTCATATATACAGCAGGCAAGTAACATCCACGACTAATAGAACAACACAAAATTGCAACTCCACGACCAATAAAACAACACAAAATTGCGATTATGCCACCAATAATCAACGTATATCAGAACAGCAGCAACTCCTAATCTGCTGCCTTTGATGTTGCAATGCTGATAATATACTCAATCTCCTCAGCCACCTCTTTCATGGAAGGCCTGTCTTGTCTGCGTTGCTCCAAACAACCTACAGCAAGGAACCCAAGTGCCTTCATGGTATCCAACTCCAAGCTGCTTGCTCCCTCCTTTAAGAATGGATCGATAGCATCCATTATTCTCTCCTCCTCCACCAGCCTCTGCACGTAGACTGCCAAGTTCACGTCATCTTCTGGTCGATTAAAATCTATTGCTTTCTGAGATGTCAAGAGCTCCAATAACACGACTCCAAAGCTGTAGACATCACTCTTATCTGTCAACTGATAGTTCCTGTAATACTCAGGATCAAGATATCCAAGAGTACCCTGAGCACACGTTGATACATGGCTTAAATCCGTATGAGCCAAACGAGATAACCCAAAATCTGAAACCTTTGCATTTAGCTTCTCGTCAAGTAAAATGTTGCTAGACTTCACATCACGATGATAAATTGGAGGAACTGCAGAGAAATGGAGGTAAGCCAGCCCCTCAGCAGTCGCACGAGCAATGTTGAGGCGAGAAGTCCATGATAATTGTTTCCTGTTCAAACCTTGTAAATGATCAAGAAGGGTTCCATTTGGGACGTACTCATAAACCATTAATGGTTGCTCGAGCTCAACACAGCATCCAAGCAGTCCTACAAGACTCTTATGGTTTACCTGACAAAGTATTCTCACCTCATTGAGAACTTGGTCAGTTCCTTTAGTGTTACCTAACTTGGCACATTTGATAGCAACAACTGTCCCATCTTTAAGGATGCCTTTGTACACTTCACCATAGCCTCCAGCACCCAGAAGACAATCTCTTGAGAAGTTATTTGTTGCCTTCTGAATTTCTTTACCAGAAAAAATTTTTGCAAATTTTCCACCACCAGAGTTAAGAATCTCTTCGCGCTCTCGGGCAAGGCGTTCCTTTGCCTCCTTGATGCATCGATGCCGTTTGTAGAGTAAAAATCCAACTATTGCCAAGATGAATCCTGCACCCAGACCTGTGGAGAGACCTGTAGAGTTCTTGAATATATATTAGTAACATCAAATAATAATTTCCCCCATTTTAGATTTTTTTTATGACAATATATCCATATGGCAACTGTAAGTGAACCTCTTGTGCTACCTTGCCAATTTATTCTAGGCCCCAACAGAACTTTTATATTATGTTAGAATAACTGTAAACCTTAGTATCGATCCTCAAATCTGAAAACCCAAATTAAGCTTCCTACGAATTTTGATCCAGTGAAAATTTAATAAGCAATTAAATCTAGACCACCTTTCCAAAGATCTAATAGTTATAAATTTCACAAGGATGGATATAAAAAAAGTCGCTTTTAACAGCAGAAATAAACTGTTCATATGATAAGTCAGAAGTCGAAAAGGCAAAAGGATATCATACTTAATTACTAGCGGATATCGGTGGCTAGACATTACTCTTTGAGTTGTAAAAGATATGTTGCATAGACAATATCTGCAAAATATTTTTAGCAAGAGAGGAAATTGAAGTGTATTATCTTGAAAAGTATTTCCCAGTTTTCAGTACTTGTTAACACAGAAAATGTTCTTGCATAAAATATGACGTAGAAGAAGCAGGAAGCAATATCACCACCAAACAGCCACTTCTTTATTCATTGATTTTGTATATTTTTCTTCTCTATAGCTCTCATTGCCAAAGTTAAACATAAGCCAAAACCAGTGCAAAGGCACCTCCATTACGTGGTCATTTTCACTGGCCAACAAACTGGACGAGAAAAAGGCACGAGGTTGAATAAATTAGGCAAAAGTCATGCTGGAGCATGCAGTTATTCACAGCTAAAACAGAATACAAACGAACCTTCTATGCTTTCCTCTCTACAAAAGCCAACAAATTTGAAATTTGGCAAGCATCTGTTTAATAGTCTATTACCAGAATATTTTTTTTTTTATACCTATTGTTCATGTGAAATTGACAAATAAAGATGTTCCTTTGAATTCAACGACACGAAATTTTGTACAATTATTCTCTTTCGTGATGACAAGGGCTCTCAGAATTTCATTTACTATGCCCAGTTTTCGCTTTCATTGATGTACCTTTCCTTTCCTCGTGGTGCTACATGCTTAAGCATTTGTAGTAGTTTTCCTTTTTTTTTTTTTTTTTAATCATTCTTTCAACACTATTAGGTAATAAACTAGCAAACAATTATCAAGAAGTTGAGTCTACTACGAAATCTCAGTCTTTTAATAATCTTTTGGCTATATCTTTTAATCATAAGTCAAACTCAACTACAACCATGCCATTCAACGTCGGAGTAACCACGTTTGAAAATTCTAGCATAGAACAAAATCCAATGGCCCACACATACCTGCTATGAGCCCAGTTCGGTTACTGCCACATCCATCTGGATCTTGGCAATCTGCCCATAAAATTCAGTCACCAAGATTATCAAAAGAAAATTAATTATAGGAGAAAATAATAACGGAAGACAAAAGTTAAAAACTGTTTAATTAATGTGAAAATGGAAATTTAGTATTCAAAGAAAAATAAATATTTAAATTGAATGGACAAATTTTTTTAAAAAACATATTTTTTGAAAATTAACCTTTCGAACGGAAATTTAAAATAAAAAGTTTAATGGTGACAAGGTTAGGCTTACCTTTTGCACATAATCCAGCAATTGCGTCCCAATGGAACCCGGAGTTACAAAAGCATCTCCGGACCCCACTATTCGAACTTGGGTCAGGCCCACAAGTGGACTCCGAATCACAATCCGCTTGCGTCCCGCAAACGGGTTCAGGAGGCGAAACCCACTGCAATTCCAACCCTGGCCGCGGCCACCTACTCACGGGCAACGAGTAATCCAAATTAACAAAGCTCCGGTAAGCCCGACAACCCGCATCCCTGACCCGTATTCTGTACGAGGTGGTCGACCCACCCGCCCTGAACGTGCAACAAATCTCCGAATTCTCGCAAGCTCCTCCGTCGTTAGCGTTCCGGGTACCATTAATAAACGTATGACAAAGACTGCTTGAGGTACAATTCAACGGAGAGCCCAGCAAGGTGTTCGAACAATTAAGGTACAAGATTGTGTTACTACTGGTGATATTGAAAGGCAAAGAAGAGTTGAGCTGGACGCCTTGGGTGGAAAGATCGGCTGTGATGCAGGTGTTGGGGAGGAACGGTGAGGGTTGGATGGTGAGACGTTGGATTTCCGGGGAGATGGAGGTGACTGGGTAGGTGTTGTTTAAGGTGTCGAATAGAAGTGAGCCCGCGTTGCACCGGAGCTTGTAGAGTTGGTCACCGCAGGTGGGCCCTGTGCTTAAGGGGTAGGGGACTTGTGTGGAGCCGCAGTCGGGGCAACGCTGAACTGAGAGTGCACCCCTGGCACAAGTTAGCAGAAGCAGGGTGGCAAGGAGGAGATAACGGTGGCAAGAAATGGAAGAGATGGCCATGGTGGGGAGACAGACGACGGAAGGGGTGGAAATGTTTGGACATGCACAGAGATGATGACAGTTGGGCAGTAGTAATCAATTTATAAAGACCTTTCGGGATATAAGCTTTAAGATTTTTTTTTTTTTTTTTTTTTTGGGAACAGAGAGTAGAGTTTGTAATTCAAAATTTTGAAAACGTATTTCAGATAATAAGTTGATAATAGAACTTTCAGATGTTAATTTTTTAAAAAATTGACTCTACATTGAAAAGGGAATATGAATATGAAAATATAATTAAAAATGATAAATTGAATGCCTTAAAAGTCAAAGCATAGGGTAAAATAAGCTGAAATATGGAAGATTCTACTTATTAAGATTTAAATTAATGAGCTAGATAGGTAGTAGTTCAGAGTTTAGAGCCAAACCAAAAAAAGGAAAAAAAATTAAAGACCCCAAACCATTAGAAATATACTCTGACATGGGGGAGTAATAGTCACATGGCGATAAATTATTGGTTCTAATACACCACGTAGCAATGCACGTAGTGTATTGTATACTTTTCCGTAATTGCAGTGGTCCAATGTGAACAGTCGTTCTCCATATCAATGGGGCCTGTTATGTTTATTTTTAAGTCTTTTGACTTCTGTTATTCGACTTTTGTACCTTGAAATATTTATTTAAGGAAAATATCTATTGACACTTGTTATTAAGAAAAAAAAAATGTGGAGAGGAAACTATTGACCCTTCTTTTTTCTCTTTGGAGCAAAAAATAATGAAAGATTTCATGGTTCATTAAATGAATAAAGCTTCGAAGCCAGTTGGACTGGAGTCGATAATTCATTCGTAATTTTTTGACTGCGCTGTGTGTATAAACTAATTACTCTTCTAGAACGCCAGAACTCGCATGACTCATTTTCGTTCCATTTTTCTTCACTTTGAACCAGAGCTTTCTGACATGTATCTGCGGCGCCCATAACATTATTAATCATGTCAACTGAAGAAAACAATGGATATTTTAACTTCTTTTCATCGCCTATGAAAATACAACTAATAAGTTTCTAATTATCCGATAGACTGCGTTGTGCTGTCAATTGGAGTGGGAAAAAACAGTTCCAAGGTAAACTTATAAAGAAGCGAAGAATCATTAAATCTTCAGTTCAGATCAATCGAGTCGATAAATTTTCTTAGCCGACCCGAAAATTTAATCGAAGTTGCAAGAGTCTACGATTTCTGTTTCCTAAAAAGTTTTCAATTTATGCATCGGTTATTAAACGATAAGAAATTGAAAGAGGAAAAATGGGCGTACAAGTGAAGAAGAAAAAAGAGAGGGGGAGCATTACTTACTGCCAATACACTATTGATTCCAAGTCTATGGAGTAACAGATGCTTCCCTAAAAATAAATTACAAGCAGTCTGGAAGTATCCAAGCGTTACAACCCATTCTCTAATATGTCAGTACAAACATTAATTGGGGTAGAAATTAACCTAGTGGGACTGAGATCATCTACTAACACGCGCATGATCCTTTGCAGCATCCAACCACGACCATGAAAGAATGATTACGTGCATATATGCTTTTGTGTACAAGCTATTGTATTTACACACAGGTTTCATGAAATCCCTACCCATACTAATGAAAGAGCAAACTTCTAAGCTACCAAAATTGTGACACACTATTGCAGGTATTCAAGTAGGTGATTCAGTTTCAGCCAGTAGAAGTGTGTGCCACCAGCCACATGCCACATTCTTTGGAACACACCCGTCAATTGCAACTTGAGAAGGAATATT
The DNA here is from genome assembly GCA_024721245.1 of Mitragyna speciosa. NCBI lineage: Eukaryota > Viridiplantae > Streptophyta > Magnoliopsida > Gentianales > Rubiaceae > Mitragyna > Mitragyna speciosa. Next base: position 3,949,990 of record CM045552.1, read on the forward strand.
ACGATCGATTACATCACCCAAGCCAAGCTACATTAAGAAAACATTAATGAGTTTTGCCACCCAAATTGACCTTCCCACGAAAACAGGTACAATTATACTGCTTCAAAGGTGGTATTGTAAATGGCAACAAGATGAGAGGCCACTAAACAGGATAATCATCTAGACAGAAGTATAATCGATAGAAGCCACATATTTCACAGTGCTTAAAGAACTAATCCTAACACAACCACACACTAAAGCTATGACCCATTTGCAGAAGCTGCTGAAGTATACATTACTGACTGATGAAAAGCTACAAAAATCTGAATGGTGAAATGCTGACAGGTGTCTCAGCTATACATACACAAGTATACACACAAACATGTCTGATGGATAGAAGATACTCAAATTTTTAAGACTTAGGTGGAAATACATGACAAAGTCAGACCACATGCACAAAAATTAGGACATAGCAAGGGAGAAGATTCAAAAAGCATACCTGACCGTACTTGTTCCAACCCCAACAGAATACTTTGCCTTCCTCTTCATTGAACAAAAGCCAAAATATTAGTCATAGCAGTAATACAATATAACCATCACATTATATAATCAAGAGTTGACACAGTTAAGCCAATACTAGATTTAGTGGACCGTAATAAAAAAAAAACAGCTACTTCATCTTTCCTGCCTTTTTTCTACAGCAAAACTTGCCCTTAGTTATACATCCAAGTCTCATCTTTGGCTTCCTTGTCAGTTTTCAACTGGTGTAAAATGTTGAATCAACTGTAATTGGTGCATGCAGTTGATAGTCAAAGCACAATATGCAAAGATTCTGGTTTCTAAAGAAGCTTAAAGCACATAGGACATCAATAGCAGTCGAGAAAAAGGAAAATGGAAACAGAATTTCCCAACTGCTGCATCAGGAACTTGCAACGACATAATTTTTTGTAATTATTAGAAGGAGCTCAGATGATACAATGTATTTCCAATACCATGAAGTTAGAAAAACCTAATCTAAAACATTGGTCAGAAATCTCAGATTGGACATCATATCAAACAGATCCAGCCCAGCTGCTATGAACTCCATGTGCTGCATAAAATTACCAAAACATTTTGGAATCCTCTAGTCACACAGACACTTAATTTCACTGCCTGTAACATGTTGCAGTAGAATGCAGATAAAGGTATCTGTCCAGGTGGACGTTTTACACAGTTGTCCAGACACCAGAAATTTCAACAAGCTAATACAAAGACATACCTGTAACTACAGCACTATGACGAGCACCACAAGAAACAATTTTTGCATGCACATTCTCCAGACTTGGAGCCTCTAGCAACCTTGGGAGAGTCTGAAGCAGGAAACAACAAACCCCAAAATTAACTGCCATCCATCAAAGTGTATAAAGAGTCTTGCAAAAACTTTAATTACTGAAGCAGAGTGACAAATCATTTTAAGAATCGGTACAGCTTTTTAGCATAGTACTATCCTCTCATAAATAATGGTGCTAACAATCAAAATTTCTTTTCTAACCTAGTATCATAAAACATTAATCATAACAAGATGGCCCATTCATATATTTACACATTATGTCACGGAACCTATCCACATATCACCTAGATACAAGGAAGAACTAAAGATCCCAGAAAAAGCTATAGAATCCATACCTCAGCCTGGTCAGAACCGGTACCCAACTGGCCGAATTGGTTCCCACCAAATGCATAGACATCACCATCAGCAGAAATACAGACAGTGTGCCAGAGTCCTGCAGCCACTCCCTCTATTCTGATTCCGAGTAAGGAAGATACACGGATTGGACTTAGCTCATCATCCGTACTTCCTTGGCCACACTACATGGTATACCAACAGAAATATATTCATCACAGATCATGTTCACAATTCGGTGAACAATTAGTCAGAAAATAAAATGAACCAAGATCAATATATCTAAAAGTTTTCTTTTGAACCTCAGATATACTTGGAAAAATAGGATCAGTTCCCATTATTAATCCAATATCTGATGATCAGAATGCTTCAGCACATGGGCATAAACGGTACAAGGAAATAAACTTTTCATCATCTTTGACATCAACACCCACTACTTTAAATTGTTACAAGTTTCCAGCAGAAAGCAAGTTCATCTTTGCTTAAAACTAAGCTTCACTGAGATAGAGGTCCAAGCAAAGCACTACTAAACCCACTATAAGATTAGTTCAATTTCTTGTAGCCATCAGGACACATCAGAAGTTGGAAGAAAATTCTATGCATGAACTGCTAAAGATGACTCGCAACATTTATACATCTTCAGTTTGCCAGTACAATCTCAGACCCTTGAGGTGTAAACTTAATAGATTTACACACCAAAATGCTGTACCTTTGCATTGCATCATGCATGCTAATAGTTGCAAAAGAGCAGAAAGCATTAGACAAAATGCTAGAGCTTTGAATCGATGGCAAAAACTCACTTGTCCATATAATCCCCAGCCAAAGGTGAGCAGTGCTCCTGCATCTGTTTTCCAGGCAAAATCAAAGAAAATATAAATATGCTATCAGGTCCAATCAGTTAATTTTTGCATGCACAAATGAAAGATGTGAAGTAACAGTGATGTCTAGGCACTTTACAGAAAAGAAAAAGATAAAAATCAAATGATTCAAAAAAGTTTCCATAAAATGGAGAAGAAATGATTTGATAACAGGGACTTGTAATAAAGTTGAATATGCAGCATGGAAAAAGAACCTTGGTTAATTTTAGATCGCATCACATCATTCTCAAAAGTTGAACCAGAGCCAATCATGAACATGTACCTGTAATTACTGCACTGTGTCGGCCTCCGCATGCAATTCCCTTCACATAACTTCCAGGAACTCTAAAGTTATGCCCCTCTGACACTATGTTTCCTCGAGAGAGTGCCATGCTTCTATCCTTTCCCAGAGTCATTGACTCAATGCAAGGTATAGGATGTGGAGAGGACACCATGCGTATCCGTGACCCCAAGCCCAGCTGCCCCTCACCACCATAGCCCCATCCCCACACCTGTCCCATATCTGAAACTTCACAGAACATAGGGCATATCAAGTATCTACTTTGAATAGCTTCAACATGGATATCTCCCAGAGACTTTGTGACCTTTCCCAACAATGCAAACAGATAATGCAAAAAGGTCGTGGTAGAGATCCAGTAATTCTGAACAGACTGAATTACCTGATAGTGCTAATGTATGGCGGCCACCTGCAGCAACAGCAGCAATCCTTACTCCTGGGTTTAATGTAACCAGACATGGTAGTGCTGAAAGGCTTTCATCACCAGATGATGAGCTTTCAGCTGTCTGTTTAGCTGATGATATTCTTCTTCTTTTTGCTGTCTCCTCTCCACTTCCTTTATTATCAACATTAGCAATAGCTCCACCACTGGATCTTGATCCCTGGGAGCGTGGGCTTACTAAAATATCGTTGCTTAACAGATATTAGTATAAGATTAAGCAGCAGATAGTAGTATAAGATTAAGCAGCAGACATTCGTCATATATTTGCAGTGAAGCCTGTTAGCCGGTACCTTGATCCAGTGAAAATGAACTTTGTCTATCAGTTATATCCTTCTCTATGCCTAGCCCCAGGGATGGTTCTCCAAGTACCTTCCCAGAAGGAACACATTCTTTCCATCCCCAAGTGTAAACTTCTCCACTTTCTGCATTTAATGCAGAAATTTATTCAGCAGAGTGAAACTAACAGGAGCATCTCACTACAAAGAAAATCAAGAGAGAAGTAGCAAAATGACAAGAAACAAGTACAAGTTGATGCAGATTAGCCAAATATATCAATCAATATAACCCTTTCTATTCAAGATGAAAAAAAAAATCTTATAAAGCCAAGAGACAACTTCATGACCAAAACAATGGAAATGATAAAACAACAGGCAAGTACTATGTAACACGAAACGATGAAGATTGAATGAGACATGGGAATCAAACACTCAGAGAATAAAAATAATAAGCAAAAGTGACCAAGATTCACTGATTAAATCACATATGTTGATCACAAGGTAAAAGTTGAACGGTGGAAAGAAGAAAATTTTAAGGGAAAGCTAGAGGAAGCAAAAAGCAAAGGATGACAAGGAGCAAGTGTTATCAAAGAGCATATGACAGTATATCACTTAAGTGAGACCTTGATACTGCATTGACTGGGAAACTGGACCGATGTGGCAAACTCCTGATAGATTTGGATTGGCTTTCTGAGTTAAAAGGTTGAGTTTTTTCAATTGATCGCATAGTAATGGCAACCAGAACCATAAAAGGAGCAAAATTTACATTCTGCTGCAGGAAGTCTTCCCTAAAATATTAGCATACATGGTCTTTCTGATATGATTCTTTTCTGTGTTGGATCATTCCCCAATACAATTACACTTTATCAGAATCAGCTATCATCTTTCATTCTGCAGAAATACACAAGCATACCTGTGACCACTACACAGTGTGCCCACCCAGCCGCAGCTCTCACTATTGAAGTGTCAGTAGGAAGAGGAAAAGGCTCTGGTATTTCCTTACCAAATAAATTGCAACACATGTAGGTTAATTCAAAAACGAAATAAAGAGAAACCAGAAAATCAAACCAATCACGTGTTCAATTGCCCCTACCCCATGCTTTCCAGATGTCAGGTAGCTTTGACCTAAATCATCCGCTGAACCCCATGTAATGAGTTTCCCAGAGTCTGAAAAAGTAATAAGAATAATCCATCGGCACAGGTAAAAAACAAAAATATAAACAAAAGCAAAAATGATGGGGGCCTATTAAAACAAACAAACATTTCTACAAATTACTAATAAAATGAAATCATTCTAATAGAAAGCTGCACAAAGTTAAGCATTCTTAATCCCAAGTGTAAAGTGAGGAAAGATTTTCTAGGAAAACTAAAAGAGCCAACTATTTTCCTTCCAGGAATGCAAAGGTTATCTTTACCATGCAAGCTTGATTTGCAGACCAAACACAACAAAAAATGAAAAGGCCCACAAGCTTAAGTTCCAACAACATTTGATTATAAGCCACACAAATCAACCATACATGCTGAAGCATTTAGGATTGAAATTATTAGGCCCCACTGTCTTTGGCATTTCTCCTGAAAAGAGGCCTACTCTTTCTCATGGTCATGGCTGATTCAATAGCAAAAAATTTACTCCAACACAATCAATTCGAGATACCAAAGATGATTATATATTTTTATACCATCTCCATCCTCCCCTGCTAATTTTCCTTCGACATGTAAAATCAAAACTAGTGAAGAGAGTGAAATCTTCAGAGACCATTATTTGAGATTTGGTTCTCAATTAAAAAAATAATACATTAATATGTATGTGTGTGTGTGTGTGTATGAAAACGAATCAAAGAGCAGAAGTAATGGAGGATAATGTTTCATTTTCAATAAAATTTACCTTTCACTTGGCTAATTTCTCAACTAAGTCAAAAACTTGTCTAAGTCAGTCCTAGTTTAGTCTGAGCAAAACAAATATGAAAAAGGAGAGATTTTTCTTTCAAAATTTCTTTTTTTTTTCCCTGCTGTCTCAAAACATTTAATGATCAAAATGTGAACTTAATTATCGATTGAAACCTAAGAAGAAAGCTACAAAAATCCCCGAAAAAAAAATCAAGTTAATGCACTAAAAAAAGCTGAACTAATTCAAGAAACTGACACTTCAAACCTAGTTGAACAGCAAAATGTGACAATTATACCCCAATGTTACAGTTCCTTCAGCTCTATCAGTCCCCCGAAACAGCAGAAACTTTACAGGAACCTATCAAAAATTGAAACCCCAAATCCCAAATAAGAAAAAAAAATTACCTGAAATGGCCATAGCAAATCCGCAGCCGCCACCGCAAACATCCCTCCAAGAACTACCAGCCCCAATCGACAGCGGAAGCCTCACCACCACCGGCGATAAGAGCGGCGACCTTTGCGGCAAAGCTCCGGGCAGGTAACCCCACATATACACTAATCTCTCACCCTCTACTTCCATGTTCACCCTCAAACTTTCTTCACCTGCTTCTCCATTTCCATTCATTTCCCAAATACTACTTTATTCCCCCAATAAAAACCCAAAAAAAAAATTAAAAGAAAAACCCCGTTAGATTCAGATTTCTCCTGCGGTCTTTTTTATGGGTTCTTGGTTTTTTTCAATTTTTTATTCTGAAGAGGAAAACTGAGAAATGGGTTTTTGTTGGTGTTTTTGGTTGTTTTGTGGAAAACGGAAAGTGCCTTAAATCATAAAAGAAGGAGGCGTATCATTTTCCCGCAAATGGAGGATGCCACATCGGATGCTTGCGTGGACTTTTGTACACGTGGCCTTACCTACACCGATCGATGCCTCGGCGATTAATAGCCAGAAGTTTCACTGGAAGTTTCTGGAAGGCCGGTTTCCTCCTTCAGACCCCTCCATGGACCAGGCGTGATGGCTGGCGTGGGTATTTCCACTGTTCGCCACGTGCCCGACGGGGTTCCCAAAGTCCAATCATTACGTGTCACCACTCACTTCGTTATTCTTTTTCTACTTTCTTGCGAAACCATTTAGTTTTTAGTTGGCGTAAAAATGCCCTTTGGAGTTGTTTTGTTTTCAGGTTATTTACACGCGTCCAGCGGAAGAGTTTGGGCGCTGCCTTTTTTAGTTCAAGGGGGTTCTTGGAATGCCCAGGCGGCGTGCTTCAAATGGGGAATGTTGAAGATGTTGTTGGCAGGTCTAACAGCAGAATGATTCTGAAAAGTGGCTCAGAGGACTAATTGATCATTCGTGTGCATGACCAACTTTTCTATAATTTTGTGCAACAGTATGTATTTGACAGTCTAAGATTATTGGCTGTAGTAAACATGTTTTTACATGAACTGTTGTTAATTGATTACTATAACTTCGGCATATTCAAAACGTCACAAATTCTTTATCTCGAAAAGTTACTTTGTTCATTTTATCTCGCTCTTGTATAGTTACTACATGTATTAATTTATCTATGTAATTACTTATATAACTCGTAAAGTATGTTAATTTTTCAAAAAATATCATGAATTAATACACGTAACAACTATATAAAAACAAGATAGAAATAACGGATGGATTTTCGGGACAGAAGATTCAAAACGCATTGAAAGAGAAGAGACACCCTAAGAGTTGTTGAATTTTGTCATCGCTCCCCTAATATATAATGTAGAAGTTGGAAAAAGGTAATTCACTAGAAAAGTGACATATTAAGGGGGGGAAATGCCCTTAAAACTGTGGGATAAACAAATAGAGCTTTTTTTTGGGTGCTTCTTTTAATGTCTACATGCACTAATTTAAGGCCCCCGATTGCTATGAAAGCCGTGGATTAAATCAACTGGGGGTAGAGACATTGCACGCCACAAATAGTTGGGGCAAATTATTTCTGCAAATGATATTAGCCCCCAAGGTCCTTGATCTCGAAAGTAGGTGAACGTCTGAAGGGCACGTGGGTTTTTGAATTGGTTTGATAGAGGCCCTTGTTTACAACGATGACAATGACTACAACAAATCAATGATAGTGGTGAGAGATATTTGAGGCCTGGCATCCAGACGCATCCAGACGACCAGTGTGATTCAACTTTCCACTGACCAACTTCAGAAATGCTCCTGGATCACCTCTAGATGAAATTGCACGGCTTAAAATGAGTCGACAAAACAAAACCCAATTTAGTTCCCAGTCATCTGAATCATATACACAGAACCATCTCCAAAGCCACTTGTTTCCAGTGGTCTTCCAGGTACGGATCCGTGAAGCCACTCGTTGCAAGAAATGTAAGGCTGGGGGATGCATCACTTGAGCCTCGTATTCTCTATCAATTCAATCTACCAGATTTTTATTAAGCACATGTCTTTCTCCTTAATCATTGAAGATGGGGTCAACTATTCTTAGAGATAAAAGCGACCGACAATTACTAATGTGATAGTATCGGTAGAAGCCCAGTCCAATCATTGGGTCTGCTCCGCCTATAATCAAAATTGTTAGATTGATTGTTATTTTAGGATGGAACAGGATAACATGCTGAATCTGGAAGGGTGCGGATTCGTGTTTGTGTTGTGAACCATCTTGTACTAGTAAAACATCTTTGCTTGCGCGCCCCTACGTTTTTATGTTTGTCGTTAAACTAAATGGGGCCAATTTATGAATTTGTGGATGATGCCAAAAACCTTGCATAAGTGTAAACAAATAATTATCATTAAGTACAAGTGTGATGTGTTAGTAATTAATTTTTTTTTTCACACGATACCCTTGCAATATCCACCTGCCTTAAAAGACGTCCACCTTAGCATTTGGAGTTTGTTTTCTAATTTGGATAGTGAAAGTTGTAGGGTTAGTTATATTTACACAAACGTAAAAGGAGCTATCTATAATAGTCTTGTACCTTTGAAAAATCCATATATGCAATTACAATACTTTATTATTATTATTTTAAATCAATTCTTATTACAATATTCATTACAAGATATTTATCATTGAAACGAAACTCCCAAGTTTCTGCCACGCACAATATTTGACTCCCAATCTAACCAGCTATCATCCGTAAACTCTTCCCTCCCTATTTGTAATTGTTAAGGCCAGGGTTTGAACTCCAAACCTTTGGATGGGAAACATGTCTCCAAGCCAATCCAACTTGCTCGATTAGTTACTTTATTCTTTTTATTTATTTATCAATCATTATTGTATTACAATATTTTTTATCTCATATAAGTGAAGTGAGGCTCCCAATAGTGTGTTGGGTGAAATCTTAAACTCTTTGACATACAAATTGGGAGTATGACTCTTCGAAATCTACCTAATTCCCCTTCTTGTAAACCCAAATTCCAGGCAGTTAGACGAGATTTGATCTCAGGATCTGCGGCAAGTCTTCCCTTGACCACTAGGTCGTTATCCCAGTGGCTATTACTTTATTCTTGAATTTGTGGTTGAATTTGTGCACAATTAGGTTTATGTACTAATGATCTATCTTATACTAGTGATCGAGTATTGATCAAGCTTATTTTAATCATAATTAGAGTTCGTGAAACTCGATTTGACCTAATTGATTGAAGTTTGTATTGTTAAGTATTTTTGGAGCTCGTAGTTTAAAAATTATGCACTTGGGAAAGAATAGAGGTTAAGCGGTTAGAACTCTACGACTCTACCTCAAAGGTTGGAAGTTCGAATCCCAACAACATCATTCCTATTCCCTCAATTGTAATAATATAAGTTTAATAAAAAAAAAAATGCACGTGATATGGATCAATTCAACTCGATTGCGCTTTCATCTAATTGTGTTATTGGGCTTAATGAAACGACTTTGACAAGGCTAACCTCGATCCCATTTAAAATAAATAAAATTTAAGCACAAGTTTGACAAATCAAAACTCACAATTGCGAATCTTATTGTCGATTCACAATTTAGAGAGGGTTTTATGTGGAGCTTTTCATGCATTTAATTTTTTATTTTTCTTTATAGTAATAAAATAAATTAATTATTGCAAAAAAGTTAACACGTAATTATATAAACATAAGCAAGTTGAGGTTGTTTGAATCAAATTATATAATTGTAGTAATATTTCATAAAAAACCAAATATATTTCATAATTATAGCACAATAAAATCAAATAAGACATTGTAACATAAGCCACAGAGACACACACGTATATATGTAAATGTATGTATGTATGTATGTGTGCATGTATTCATTTATTTATTAAAATGGGCCAACAATTGTTTAAGCTCATATTCAACCCATTTTCAAAGCGGGGCTGAATTTTGGTTTAAACTTAGCCCAACTCTTTTGAACATTATTATTAATATTATTAGTTCCAATTTACGGATTGAAAATAAAATAATACTCATCCGTCCTATTTTGATAGGCTTACAATTTTTTTTACACAGTTTAAGAAAAATTAGTTAACTTTTTTAAAGAATAAATTAATGTATGATAGTTCCTAAAATACCCTTATATTCATCATTAAATATTTACATTAAATACAAATAGAAAATTACACCATTAGTCAAATTAATTCCATTTGATAAGTGAATACACGGTTTGTTATGTATCTCTCACTTATAATAAAGTGATTAAATAGGAGTATTTTAGAGAAGTTGAAAATTAATTTTATTTTTTAATTAAAAAGTGAATTATAATTTAGGATGAATAAAAAAAAAATAAACTTATCAAAATGAGACGGAGGAAGTAATAGTAAAGTAACGGAACGTTACTTGATGAGCTAACTCGAGCAAGCAATATTAACCTCAATTGGCAATGCTACTCTCATTGACCTGAAAGACTGTTTTAGAGACGCCACTCTTTTTCCCGTTCTCTCTCTCCATCTACTAATCTTTGGATCAATGCATTTTTAGCACATGCCATATATTGGGATTACTTCCTCCAACAGGACCAAATATCGCTCATCTTTCAGCCATTTTCCCCATCTGCTAAAGCCCCTTCGGCCCCTTCCTCCGCCCAATCCTCGTCTCACTTCCTCACCTTCCGGCCTCCCCCCCTCTCTTCATTTCCATCCAAAATTACCATGCTATATAACTAATTCCGGCTCCCACACGTCCAATTCACGTTTTTTTTAACTCCCTTGATTGATCGATCAGTCAATCTCTCCTAGGGTTCCATTCCCAACTCCTAAATTCTCAGCTTCTCGATAAAATTCCAATCCCGATGAGATGATTGTGAACTGCGAGCATATTAGCAACGATTCGAGCTCGAAATCTATAAACGAGACGGTGAATGGCTCCCACCATTTCACCATTAGAGGGTACTCGTTGGCCAAGGGTATGGGGCCCGGGAAGTACATCTCCAGCGATACTTTCAGCGTCGGGGGATACGATTGGGCGATTTATTTTTACCCTGACGGTAAGAATCTCGAGGATTCGTCCATGTATGTGTCGGTCTTTATTGCCCTAGCTAGCGAGGGAACTGACGTCAGGGCTTTGTTTGAGCTTACGCTTTTGGATCAGAGTGGCAAAGGGAAGCACAAAGTTCACAGTCATTTTGATCGGGCGTTGGAGAGCGGACCTTATACCTTGAAATACCGAGGAAGCATGTGGTATGAGGATTTAGATTTTTTTAATTCTTCAAAATATTGTTTTTAGGTTGTTTATACTGAATTGAAGTTTCTTTTCGGGGTAAAATTGGTATTTGCACAGTCGAGTTAAGCATGCTAGTAGTGATTAAATTATGGTTCTGAAAGAGAGGTTTGAATGTTTTGTTTCCATCATGTGTCTAAGTGTAGGATGATTTTGTGTCATGAGTTCTCTAGATTATGGTACTAGAGTGCTTTAATTTGGGAATCGAGATGATTTTGGGAGATACAATGCCGAAGTTTTGAAGTTTCGATGTATTGTTACCTTGAAGCAAAGATTATATCAGCGATATGATTAGAATTGTTAGCAGCAATTTATCTAGAAGTGCACGTGAATGCATATTGCTACGTTGATTTATATTTACAGCTGCAATGGCGTTTTTGGCTAATTGGCTTAGTTGGTTAATTTTAGTGGAACTGTGTCAATGCTTAGTCAGTTTTATTGATAGCTATTTTGAAATTAACTTTCCACTTGAGATCTGCAGGCAAGTTTATGTCAAATCTACATTTCTATATTTTAGGTCTTTTTACTCTTTTCTTTGGGATGTCTGAGCCCTTTTGTGCTTCATTCTCTATTTTCATCTAGTTCTGATGAGTAACAAGCTCATCACTAATATTGGGTGATGCCTCTAGTGTTTCCTTGGTGTAGGGAAATCATCATTACTTCAGAGCTTGAGGGTTGGATCACTGAATTAATGTCGGAAGTATTCGAATAACAATTCGTCCTAAGATAATAGTCCTGATGAAATAGAATAATTCCCAAAAATTTGGTGTTATTGGCTTATCCTTTGGATTTTATTCTTCCTTCTTTGCTTAGTAGTGGAAATGGAACGACTCCATCACGCTTTCCTCATTGCTTGTCTTGTAGGGGCTACAAGCGTTTCTTCAGAAGAACAAGTTTAGAAACATCTGATTATCTCAAGGATGATTGCCTTGCGATGCACTGCACAGTCGGAGTTGTTCGAACTCGTGTTGAAGGACCAAAACAGTATAGCATTCCTGTTCCACCATCTGACATGGGCCAGAATCTCAAGTATTTGCTGGAATCTGAAGTCGGCTGTGATGTAACTTTTGAGGTTGGTGATGAGACATTCAAGGCTCACAAGTTAATACTTGGTGCTCGTTCTCCTGTGTTTAGAGCCCAGTTTTTTGGATTAATTGGAGATCCCAATAAAGAGAAAGTAGAACTTGCAGATATTGAACCCTCTATATTTAAGGTAATATGCGATTTTTTCGAAGTTGTTACTTACCGTCTATCAGTGGTTTTAGAATACACAACGGCAGCACACATTTCATATGACTGGAATTATTCCTTGTTTGCATCCCATTTTATGAGGTTCTTCATGATTTTGTAATGAGGTTTCTTCACACAGTGGCCCCATGATCAAAATCTTGGCTTATCAATAAAATTATGTAAGTCTGCCATGGGCATTGGCAGAGGAAGTCATTTATGATTACTGAACACTGTGTACTTTGTAATTTACCTTTACTAAAACGAGTCCATAACCAACTATTTTTGAAAACATTCTATTAGCTCTTTTATTCAGTATTGAAGGTTTAATATTTTAATGGATGTCACCGCTGGAACATTTGACTTACTAACTGTTAAAGGTCAGAAATATTAATAAATAGGATGATCACAATGATTCAGTTGAAGCCCAAATAAGTGTGAAGCCTGATGTTATCTGAATATGCTGGTATATTATCTCATACAAATATAATTTTCTCTCTCTTTTTACTAAAAATGCTTTGTTTTGCTGATCTACATGTAAAATAAGGGACATGTTAGATCTAGTTTTTACCTGACGAAGCATTACAACCTAAGTCACGCCTGTAAACCTGGACAATATGTAGGTTGTAGAGGTCGACTTTATATTGTCTTCTGGGGCTATCTGTGTACAATTGATTGATTGCCAGTATTGATGTATAATGATTCTTTTCATTTATATCCTTACTTGGTCTAAACGATTTACCTTAAATGTTTTATATGTTTTGTAGGTTATGCTCCAATTTATTTACTCTGATGACCTTCCTGATCTACATGAGATAACCGGATCAATGTCTGTGTGCACATCTACTATCATGATGCAGCATCTCTTGGCAGCTGCTGACCGATACGGTTTAGATAGGTTGAAACAGTTATGTGAAGCAAGATTATGTGAAGAAGTCAGTGCTGATACTGTGGCAACGACTCTTTCGCTAGCTGAACTACATCATTGTTCACAGCTCAAGGCTATCTGTTTGAAATTTGCTGCAACAAACTTGGGAGGTGCGTGTAGTCCGTAGATCTGAGCGGTGCAATGTTTCAGGTTATTTTAATTATGGAGTTTTTGTCTGTTTATGTGCAGATGTATAATTTCTACTATTACATCCAGTACATCCTGGACATTCAATGTTTGGCAAGTGTGCAGTACATGATAAATTTCTGGCAGAATTTATGCATATTTTGTTTTTTTTTTTTGTACTTGACATAGTGGATAGCTGAGGTTTTTGAATAATAGAAGTCTCTAATGTTTGAAGAAGTTTGTGTTTGATGACCAACAAGTGTAAAAAAAAAAATTTCTTTGCTTAACATTAAACTTATGGATTCTAGTTTTTCTGTTTTGGAGAGATTAAAATATGAATCTGGTTAAATACCTGTCGATGATTAGTAAGGATGGAAGTTTGATTTTAATCTTAAACTGTTGATTAGCTTTTGGTTTGTATGTATCACTGGGTTGTAGTTGGTGGTTAAGTTGTTTTGGAATGGTCTTGAGGATTTTGATTGCTTATTTATAAAGCTCATATATGCTCGACTACTTTTGTGGTTTCTTATTGTAGTTCACTTAAGGTGGACTACTTTTGGGGAAAACAGGCAGAAAATTGGCACTATACTTGATATACTGGTCAGTCCTTTAGTTAATTTCCAAGCCTTAACACAAGGTGGAAAGAGGCACAGTATTTATATTATGTATAGGACAGGTATCAAAGATTTCTGAAGGTTTTATTGGATTTATAAGTAAAAAGAGTGAACTACAACATTTTTGGTAAAAATAACAACATTGGAGATTGGATCTTAAATGAGAAGATAGCTGGAATATAGGCAGTTTTTTTTTTCTTTGGAAGTTCGGGAACTGTGGTGGTTGGGTGCATATATTGGAAGTGCTTCTCCAAAAGGTTCCGTTCTGGCCATGGCCATGCTACACTCCAAAAGGATAGGGAAAACAATCATCAGCTTGGTTGGAGTTTTGTACTTGAGCAGGAAGAACTGGTTGGTTAACAAATGCATTGTGCATATAAAAATTTTGGTTTACCCTTTTATTCTTTTCACTTGTTGAATCTGGATTGGGAATTTACTTGAACTGCTCCAGGGCTTTGGATGATGAAGTATTACATCCTTTTGGTATAGTTTGTTAAAATGACCTATCTTTTCAGATTGGCATCTGCACTATAGCTTAATTTTTATTAAAAAATTAAATATATTTGTCTAATTGCTAGAGTTTTGGATCCTTCTTTTTCAGCGGTTATGCAGTCAGAAGGCTTCAGATATTTAGAAGAGAACTGCCCCTCACTATTGTCTGAGTTGCTGGAAACAATTGCATCAGTGGATGATAAACCATGCCTATTGTCGAGTAAAAAAAGGAGTGGCAGCAGCATATTTGGGCTAGACTTAGCGGCTGATGGTGCTGCAGCAGAATCAGCGCATCATAATGTGAGGCGCCTTCGGAGGCGGGTGTAGTCTTGTAATTGACTTTACAAAGAGCTGAATAAATTTGTTTAAGAAGATGCATAGCAAAGCCTTTCTTATGTCTAGCATGTCTATATAGTTAGATGGTTCTGAATGTTCTCTGGAGAAGTTCTCTTTACTATTTGCAGGAGGGGGTTGTAATTGTCTATATCAGCTGCAATTGTTCTGTTTATATCTTCTATGGGGCGTGGGGAAAAGAAGATGCTACTTCTGTTTACAGTATTGAAGTAGGATATCTTTCATGGCATGGATTTTTTTTTTCTGGAATGTAGAATGACTCATTAAAAATGCTTGCTTAGATTTCTTTATTGGGCTGAAAATGCTTAAAAAGACGGACGGCAGGCAATATCTCCTATTTTGGTATTAGTATGATATGATGAATTTGGAGCCTTCGTTGCAAGACCATAACTGAAGTACCCATTTGCCTTCGCAAGGATCTCTAAGGAGGAAAAATAGTCAATCAGGTCGGATCTGCATAGGAGTTGCATACGTTATTGTTGTTATTACTATATTACGACTATGATTGTGCGACGGATTATATTTCGTGTATACTATTACTAATACAGCTGTAATTATGGAGATGAAAAATTGACCTTGTGCGAAATGAAGTGTGGGTATTGCAATTGGCTAGGTGGATGAGTTTGCTTCGATGTCTGGTTCTAGTATTTGAAGTGTTTGTGACGACTACTTTTAGGACTGATACCAAAAAACCAAAGGCTAGTAAGACTTCACTCCTACGTTCGAAATAATTCCAAACATCTTACAGTAGAGTATTATCCCTTTTAATTTAACCTCAGTTGCAGCATGAATCGATCAAACAGTGGAGCAATTAAGGAACGAGGAAGGAAAAGGGCGACCCTTGGCTAGGCATCTGACGACGTGCAATGCCCCCACCAAAAGGAGAGATCTACGACTCTCACTCAACTCATGGACGGCAAATAATTATCTAATCATATCTTAGACTAAATAAATAAAGAAGAGCTCGTTCCTGCTACTTTATTCCGTCCCTCCTCTATACTCAAAAGAGAAACAGAGAATACTCTCCTCCTCTCCTCCAGATCAAGGGTTCAGTTTCAGGAAGATGGGAATGAGCAATGTAGATCTCTCCAAATCCTCAACTATCCTCAAAATTTTTGCTTTCATTTTCGTTTCAGTCGTTTTCTTTTACTTAGGCAAGCAGTGGTCTCAATCCGATGCCTATCAGCAACTCCTCTTCTTCTCCTCCTTTCACATTAAGAATTCTAACCGTATTCCCTCTTCCCCTTCCGTCTCCTTATCCCCTAATTTCAACAGAACCTTCAATCTTTCTTCCCTCCTAATTGACACCGCTTCAACTCTAACCCAACAACAACGACAACCAGAACAAGAAACAGTTGTAGCCCCTCCTCCACCTCAGCCGGTGGTGAAGAGGATGGGTGTGGTGGATGAAAATGGGTTCATGACCAATGATTTTGACGTGGGAGATTTTGATCCCGAGGTGGCCGAAAATTGGGGCGATGGGAACCAGACCCACGGGGTTTTGCAGCAGGATGATTCAAACGGGGGCCAAGGGTTTAAGATTAACAAGTTTGGATTGTGTCCAAAGAGTATGAGAGAGTATGTTCCTTGCATGGACAATTTGAAAGCTATTAAGAGGCTGAATTCCACCGAAAAGGGGGAAAAGTTTGAGCGGCATTGTCCTGAGAAGGGCCAGGAATTGAATTGCTTGGTTCCTGCTCCCAAGGGCTACCGAACGCCTATTCCTTGGCCTAAAAGTCGTGACGAAGTATTAAACATTTTAGCTTGAAACAAACTAATTTAGTTTTATTTCAAATATTTGATTTACGGATTGTAGATAGTTTGGAAACTTGGGTCAGTTTTTCTTGGTTGTTGGTACCGTTTAATAAAGTATATGACCTTACATAGAGTAGTTGACATTTGACATGAAGAATTTGAGCACTCTTAAACGGTTGATTTGCATTTAAGTCGAAGGAGTTATGTTCAATCTTGTGGATTTAGTAAATTGAGTAAATATTTGAATTCAAGTTCTTTGTTTTTCATTTTTTTTTTCTTAATATAGGTTTGGTTCAGCAATGTTCCTCACGCTCGGCTTGTCGAGGATAAAGGAGGTCAGAATTGGATTACAATAGACAAGGATAAGTTCAAGTTTCCAGGAGGGGGTACACAGTTTATACATGGGGCACATAAGTACTTGGATGATATGGAAAAGGTTGGTTAAATGAATTTCATATTCCAAATTTTGGTAAGTTTGAACTTAAAGGAAATATGTTGTCTGAGTGTTTGTTCTTTGTATATTATGTGTAGATGCTCCCTGAGATTGGTTTCGGCCGAAATACCCGGGTTGTTTTGGATGTTGGTTGTGGTGTAGCAAGTTTTGGTGCCTATTTATCTTCGAAGAACGTGCTTACCTTGTCCATTGCCCCAAAAGATGTTCATGAGAACCAGATTCAATTTGCACTTGAGCGGGGTGTGCCAGCAATGGTGGCAGCTTTCGCAACACGGCGTTTATTATATCCGAGCCAAGCCTTTGATTTGATACATTGTTCAAGGTGCAGAATCAACTGGACACGAGATGGTATGTATAGTGCTGATTACTTCATCTCTCTTTTTTCCCCTCTATCTATAAGATGCGATGATGATAATATCTTCTGTTATCTATCTAAACCGTCGTTCATCTCTCTCTTTTTTCCCTCTCTCTATATGATGTAATGATGATAATATCTTCTGTTATCTATCTAAACCGTTGTTCAATTTCAACAGGCTGATATTCATGTTTATGAATTTTCTTTAGTTATTGCATTGATATGTTATCTATCATGAGACAGTCGGTTCTGTTTGCAAATTTCTGATACTAAGCTTTAACTCATTATTCATAATATTGAGTTTTGTGCTTCCCTATATGTGAATCATTCTGTTCCGTCTTCTCTTCTTGAAATTTCAGTTCATTTGACTCTTGTTCTATCTCATACATTGTAATCTAATAAAGTCCTTATTTTTTACATTTTATGAAGATGGCATTTTACTACTTGAGGTCAACAGGGTGCTCCGGGCAGGAGGATACTTTGCTTGGGCAGCACAACCTGTTTATAAGCATGAAAGAATCCTAGAAGAACAATGGGAAGGTGAACGACTTATCATACCTGTATAAAGTCATCTCTTAAAGCTCTTAACTCAATAACAGTAACAAAGGCCAAGCTTTCTTCTGATTCTGTTTGGTCTGCCTTTCTGAACTGTGTAACTCCCGTTATCATCACTTTGTTCTCTGTTATAGTTGCATGATGTATGTTTCAATCTAGTGCATATTTAAAGTTATTATATCTTGGTCACATAAATGTAAGGATGCCTAAAATTTTCACGGCATCAAGATTTACATGTCACAACTGTCAGGTCAACCATCGTAATCAATGTCAAGTTTTTGAGATAACAAATTTGTTTGTTTCCAGAGATGGTGAACATGACCACTAGTCTTTGCTGGAACCTTGTGAAGAAGGAGGGTTACGTTGCTGTATGGCAGAAGCCCTTGAATAATAGTTGCTATTTGAACCGAAAAGAAGGCACCCGACCTCCACTGTGTGACCAGGATGACGATCCTGACAAAGTTTGGTATGTACTAATTTAATTGGATTGTGTAATTGTAGGTGCCCTTTTACTCTTTTATTGTTCCAAAAAGTAGTATACTGCTTGTCTTCCTAGTAGGTGTTTAACAGAAGTGTGGGTTCTAGAAAATACTCAAGTTAATACACTTTGTAGAAGTACTACTTGATGTCCGACTCATACTTTAGGAGCTTTTCCAAGCATGGTAAAGAAGGGCACAACTAGTGGCATCAGTACGTGAAATGAAAAAACCCCATAGCAAACCTTTAACATCATTACTAATCATGTCATTTAACCTTTATCACCATTACCAATCATGTCATTTACTTAAACCAGCAGTACTTCAAAACTAAAAGCAAATGAATTTTTAGAATAATTATTTTTCAAATGGATTAAGTAATCGTGGTTGCTTACCTGTTCAAAGTTGCCATGTTTGCCCCTAGAAGTATCATGTGGGGCACCTACATGGCTTCTTTGTCAGGACTTGTTTGCATTTAGTTGAAGGCTTTAAGTATAATTTTGAAGTGATAAATGAATATGATAAATTATTTTTCAAATAGATGAAGTAGGAAGTGTGTTCTAAGATGGCCTATATTGAGAGAAAGAATGGACTCAAATGCAGGGAATTTTCTTTGGGTGTCGGAAGGCTTTCAGATTTTATTTTCTTTTCCTTTTCATTTCTTTTTTTTTTTTTGGGTTGGGGGGGGGGGGTGAGGTGAAGTGGAATGCTGGGTAATACTGTTCATTATGTGGCAAGTACTAGACCATAGTTACTTTTCACCAGTAGTACGCCAATATTATTTATTTGGTTTCTTACTCGATTTCAGTACCATTTTGTATTTGGTATCCTTTTGAATTTAGTGGCTTCCAACCATTTAAAATTATGTCAGGATATCTAGGTATAAACTCTCCAATTATAATGAGATTCTGGAGATTTTGAGTTCTTGATTTTACTGGAAAATCAAATAGTGGAGTATTGAATTGGTTATATGAGCTTTCTATGCATCCTTATTCCTGTTGGTCATTGAATGTTGAAAGTGGTTGTGTCCTTGTTTTTGCTTTAATAGCTTTCTCTGTATGATACCCTTAGGTATGTTGATTTGAAGGCTTGTATTACGCGATTACCTGAGGAAGGATATGGTGTAAATGTTAGCAGCTGGCCTGCACGCCTGCAGAACCCTCCAGATAGGCTCCAGAGCATACAAATGGATGCTTACATTTCTAGGAAAGAGTTATTCAAGGCTGAGTCAAAATATTGGAATGAGATTATGGGAGGTTATGTGCGCATTCTACGTTGGAAAAATTTCAAACTTAGAAATGTGTTGGACATGAGAGCTGGCTTTGGAGGGTATCTATTTCCCACTTGTTTTGGTTCTCTTATTTGATAGTTTCATTTAGTTCATATGATGTCTACGGCACCCCAAAAATTGTTTTATATGATCATCATCTGCACTTTCTAGTTCTTGTGTTGATTTTTTTGGTCTAACAGTTTTGCAGCAGCATTAATCGAGAATCAACTGGACTGCTGGGTTCTCAATGTTGTGCCTGTTAGTGGGCCCAATACACTGCCTGTTATATTTGACCGTGGACTTATTGGAGTTATGCATGATTGGTACAGATTTAGCCTCAACCTTGTCTTCTAATAGTATTTGCCTGGCTGCTGTTTCCGTGTTTTATGAGAACCTGTTAAGACATAATCTTGTTTTGATCCGAGTCAAAATTTGGACTTCAGATGAAAATTAAGAAGAAAACCTCTGAAAACAGTCTATCAGCCGAGTTATATTATAGAAAGGCACATTTGTAATTTCTTTGCTGATTGATCAAAATGAACTCATCTTTTTCCTTTTGAACTTATTTTCTGATCTAAATATGTTCTTTAGTTTTTTGTAATGGATCAATATGTTTATGAATAGTTATTACTACTGTGTCAATGTAGTTTTAGTGAATTGTGTCTAATGTGATGCATATGATAGGTGTGAACCATTTGACACATATCCAAGAAGCTATGATTTACTACATGCTGCTGGCCTTTTCTCCATTGAAAGGAAAAGGTATGGTATACCCTTTATTTTCCCCATACATTATACTTGGATGTCATATAGCATTGACAAGATGAGATCTGATTCCTGTAATGGGTCAGAAATATCTTAGTTTCAAAATATAACCTTGTTGCAAAGATAATTTGACACGTCCGAGAAATAGGGTAAGGTGGTTATTTTGGTGGAAATTTTTGGAAGTCCATCACTAAGAGAGGTTTGTAAGGGATACTGGTAACAGATTTCTTGGTAATGTTGAAAGAAGTTTATGCATACTGTACATGTAATGGGACAGCATATTCCATTTGTTTGACAACTTCTATTATTTTAGGTGCAATATCTCTACTATTATGCTTGAAATGGATCGAATTCTGAGGCCTGGTGGACATGTATATATTCGTGATTCTCTTGCTGTCATGGATGAGCTTCAAGCTATAGGGAAAGCCATGGGTTGGCAAGTATCAATACGAGACACATCTGAGGGCCCTCATTCAAGCTATAGGATCTTGATAGGTGATAAACACCTTTTGCGAACTTGAAGTACAAATTGATATATGGATGGATGATTCTCTTTTTTTGCATCTGATTGTTACAAGATAATATCTGAAGATCAGGTAGATACATTATGCTCAAGAGCCAGGTTCCACTATTGAGCCAAAAAAAGCGTAGCTAGACTTCGTTATTTTGCAATGTAAGTGACAACCTAATCAACCATTTAGCATGTTATTACAGCAAATGTACAGCACACAATACAAGAGTCTCAACTACAGTTGCAGGTTGGGATGATCAGAGATATGGCACATAATACTGTTCCATAGAAATTGATGTTTAGTTAACTTATTGATTAGGAAATAGTCAAGTTAAATTCATGTATTGTTTGACTTATTGATAGACTTTTTTTTTTCTTTTTTTCTTTTCCTTTTCAGGAATAATTCGTAATGCCATTTGAGCAATTCATCTTGTAAGCACATAAAATGCTGCCTATAAGCAAATATTCGAAGGCAAAATAAAACTAGCGAAATGTGGGCCAAAATTAAATCGAATTTCAAGTATTCAAGGGGGCGGGTAATCAAATCGAATACAGGACCACTGTACGGGGGAATGTCAAAGAGATGCTATTCAACCAATTATAGATGTGGGCTATGCAAATATGTCCAGTTCCATGCATTCGCGGATGCAAAATAGCATCTAGTTTTCTAAACATTTTGTTTTTCTATTTTGTGTGTTAACGGCATTGAGCTATACAGCTATATGGCATGAACCAAAGTAGACAGACGGGAAAAAAAGAATTCTGCACTTTGCTTTTCTATGAATTCATGTTAGATCCTTACATAACAAATACATCAATTTTTTCAAGCTAACTTTCAATGTGCATTTTACTCTGAAGATATGCAGTTTCAGATCTTGGCTTCCGCACTTGCTGCCCATGACTATCGAAAAGCTGATTCATATTATGGGGTCTGAACTAGTGTGATTAGGGGTTTGCTTCACTGGTGGATTGTAAGATTGCCCAAAAGAAAAAGGTTTTTCATAATGAGATGAAAAATTAATTGGGGAGCTTAACAATTAGGGTGTTCTTTTCCTTTTCTACATATGCAACAACAATGCTCATAAAATGTGCTTCTATATTTCAGAGAGTAACAGATTATTATGTAGCGTCCCATCTGCATCGTGCGCAAATCGTAAGGCGTGCAGGCCCAACGTGAGCGAGCAAGAACTCAGCAAGGTAACACCTACTGCTACGCCGCTTAGTAGTTACATTCTTCAAAGTTGGGCTAAATAGTTGAGGCTTTAATTTAAACTGTTGTTGTTACCTAAAAGAATTGTACCCAAAAAAATTAATCGTTTGGAATGTGTCTTTGGCCCATAGAATAAGTGATCCCAGCGTTGATGATAAAGTTGTACAGCACTTGTGATAAGGTAGATGTGGAATTCGGAATTCTTGTACCCGAAAGTGCGTTGCGAAGTCATAAAGTTGGACCCAATTTGCAACCGAATGAGCCCAATAAGTGGTTTCCATTCCTAGATCATGGATTAGTGGATCTAGCGATACTGCGGTAGTTTGACTTGAAATTAAGGTCTGTGGTCTTGGGTTGCTGGATTGTTTATGGATCTTTAGAAATAGACAGGAATCACACCACCAAGCGCAGGGTTCAGAATCTCGCTGCATGCAAAATCAATAGGGGAAAAAAAGAAAGAAAGTGAGGTTAAAATGGGAAGTCACAACTAATTCGTCATTATAGTAATTTGTCAAAGAAATCCTTGAAAGTGAAGATTTATCAATTGAGCAAATTAGAAAACTGAGGGCAAATGTTAACCGTTTGATGATACTTGAATTATGAAATTGTATTGCTTTTGCACATCGTTTACACATGCAATGCAGGTAATAATGCTACATTTTTTTTTTTCAGTTGTCAAAAGAAGAAAAAAATGACTTTTTTTTTTTTTGGTTGTGAATACTACTAATCAAAAGTACTTCTCTGCAATCATGTTACGAGGGCCATTCGGTAGAAATAATAGTAAAACATAATTTCTTTTTCCGAAAATTGTACATCTAAAGGATCAGAGTTGTGTTATCTCCAGTAAAATAATGATCCAAAGCAGACTGGATGGACTATAATAATAACGAAGTCAATTTTATAAGGCATCAGAGTGAAAGCGTAACACAGAAAACAGAATATCTTAAAGCATATCAGAGAAAGAAAATTAGCACTCGACAATAAACAAAGGGATGAAAAAGACAGAACAATGTAGGGTTGGCACAGTGGCACCACCTTTTCCAATCCAACCGAATGAGCAAGATTGTGGGCTGTGGGCAAGCAGAAGCAGGTGGTACACGTAATGCATGCCCATGAATTCTGGTCTACCAAAACTAGGTAACGTTGACATCAACAAAAGTGCAACTTGCCGTTAAGAGCTGAACTGAATCTTGGAACAAGCGTCCGTCCACCTTCAGCGTTCGGTAAGCCAACAAAGACTGATGAATGAGGAGTCATTTTATTATATGGCATTTCACAATTGCGTCACGCTCTGGTTAGGTTCAAAGTCCAGCAGAGGTGCTGCTGTTGGCTGCTGCTGATTGCCTAAACGGCTGAGCCTAACCAATTCAAAGAATAGTTACGTGGCCGGCCCCTAAAGAACACATGCTGACTCATTCGGGGTCGGAATCACGAGTGAAGCCCTCGAATATTCAATTCACCAGCCAGAGGAAAAAGAATTAAGATAAGCTTTTTTGGTCCACTGCATTCTGTAATTTTTTTCCAATTTTTTCGCAATCTCGATGATATTGATAATCTGGCTGGGTCTCCGACCAATCCACCTAAGTAGTATGACCATTTCCTAGGTGAATAATATATGAGTTATTATAGTATATTGATAGTTTGATAAAAATAATGTTATGTACAGTCAATAACTACAGCATATTAAGAAACAAGAATACTTCTTAATCTGTTCATTATTTCGCAAGAAATCAGCAGACAAGCCGTGACATATTGTAAAGGGTGACTTAACGGGTGCATGCATCTCACCTTCGATTGGGTCCACCTATTCGTTTGATAGTCGTCGTGTGCTAAACCAAAGCAGACACGTACCGGCATTAACAAATTATTAATGGAACGATGATTCATCCAAGGAGATTTCCTGTGATCTGTTTGGTACTCCAATTGATTTGGAGAAAAATTTTGTTCACAAGAATTATATACTGCGATTTTACAGATTCGACAGCAAAGCATGAAAGCAATGGGCACCAAATCAATTAGAATTTAGAAACACAAAGTTCATGATCTACACGAATCAATCTAGAGGATGGGTAATTATCAACTCTGAATCATACCAATTAATGACACTTTACACTTCTAAAAATTGAAGATGCCATCTCAGGCTCTGGGAACAATTACCCGTATATCAGTCTCCAGATTGTCTTTGGAAAAAAAAATAAATGGTCTCCAGATTGTCGATTAAGAGTATTATTCTATTTCTAAACTACAAAATCTGCCAAACATTTTCATTTTAACAGGTTCAAATACACCGGCCGATTTAAGAGTAATATTCTATATTTCTAGACTGCCAAATTCGGCCAAACACTTGCATTTTAACAAGGTTCAAATACAAGCATGCTCACGGTTTCCAAAATTGAATCCAACCAGATTGATGATAGCCAATCATTATGTGAAATTTTTGATTGCCAATGGCAACAACAATCTGAAACAATTGCATTATCATTCACAATAATACATGTCCTCTTGGAACAAAACCAAATCTATACACACTACATCCATATCTATGCTTCCTGAAATATTAGCCAGGAAAAGCATTTAGTCAAGATTTTCTAATTTTAAGACACCAAGTTGGAAGACTTTTTAACATTTCTTTGCCTCCACCTCGTGAGTCTTGTCCCTTTAACCACTGCTGTCTTCGACGCATTCCGATAAGAGACTCAAATCCAGTACTAGTACTGCAAATCAGCTAAAACCTTAAAAAGAAGGAAAAATATTAACGTTAATACAGGAGGCCATGATACTATAGATCATTCCTCAAATCAACCACCACCACACTAACGTTATCTGAGCTATGCCTAGCCAAGGCCAATTTCGTCAACAAAATTGACGCATCCGAGCATGCCTTGTCGGAGCTTTCTCCGGCTGCACTGACGGTCACATCATTCCCCGGTGACTGCACTGGCGATGGAGGCTTCCGAGACTGTAAACACATGCGTGCAACACTACATGCGGTGTCGTTTGATACCACGTCCCACAACCCATCAGTCGCTACTATTAAGCAATCATCCTCAGCAGTTCGCTCCACTATTGTCACCTCCGGCTCGGAGATCACATATGGTTTCAAATAATTATCACCAATTGCTCTTGACATTGCTAAGACTCCAAGAACTCTTGCCCCATCCCAGTATATAACCCGCCCACCCGCTTCTTGAATCCTCTCCAATTCATCCGGCCTATCAGGCTGCAAATTCCACGCAATCAATCAATTTAGTCAAAATTTATGCCCAAAAAAATGTTATAGCAAATAAGAAATGGATTCAATTCCCAGCTTCACTCATACATAGATAACGGTTATTATATCACTTTCTCGTATTAGCATATATACCCATGCGACTATACAGCAAGAATTTCCAGAAAATTCAAATGGATATGAAGATCTATTCACCTTGTGATCGACGGAAAGAGGGATGGCGGAGCCGTTGCGACAGAGGACGGCACGAGAATCGCCGCAATTGGAGATGATGATTTTGTCAGGAGTTACTAAAGCGACGACAGCGGTGGATCCCACGGCATCACACTGAGGAGTCCGCAGCTCGCAGCGGCAAGAAGGGGTTGATGAGAGACCAACGGAACTAGACCATTCGGTGATCTCCTCGTCCACACGAGAGAAGCTCCTCGTCATCATTTCTTTCCATGACGGATCGCCGCTCTCCACCACCTCCTTCACTATCTCATGCATTCTCTCTTTGCACTTCATCGCAACCTATAATCATCACCACAACAATATCAATTAAAATTCGGAACACCCAAAAAAATTAGAGGGGAAAAACACGCGCGACTTGAATCATATCCTCAGTTGATTGAATTGAGAAAAATAACGTACATGGGAGCAACCATGTCCATCATAGACGCCGAAAAAATGTAAATTAGATGGATTTTCGCTGTTTCCTTGAGACAAAAAAGGATGAATTGCAACTGCATCTTCCATATCTCTTCTCCTTCCGCAAACAGACGTCACACCAAATTTAGGTGCCTCGGCCACTACTCCAACCTCATTTCCAGATGAGGAAGACGACCCCCTCCGTGTCCTTTCCTCTTCGTCATCCTTACAATTCTGAACCGCGTTATCGCATGCCCGCTCAACCTTTTGCCTTTTCCTTCCGTGCTCAAGCGGCGGAGCTACCGCCGCATCGGAGGCTACAAATCTGAACTGATGAATTTCCATTCTTCGCCTCCTAGCTGATTGAGAACTGGGCTCGACCGGTTTAGCAGTCTCAGTCTCACCCCAATATTATTAACTCCACCACGCATCCCAGCCATTACTACCACCCAACAACAAAAAAAAATTAAAACCACCTTCAAGATTTGAACAGATGAGACACAAATTTTCAAAAGTCGACCGAAATACGAGGAAAGGTATACGAGAGATCTGATGGACGAAGAATTTAGTGAGGACCCATGAAAAATTTCGTAGCTTTTTGTACAGAACGGGGAAGACCGCATTATACCTGAGTTGAGATGTGGGGGCGGGATGACTAGTAGCGGGTAGCTACCCGTCACCGTCTCGGGCAGAGTCCGACACGTACAGTTGGTTTGACGTAGAAATCTTAAGACAACAATTCAGATCTCAACCGTTCATTTCGTTGTCAAGTGTTCTCTCTCCTGTTTCGGGAGTTCCACGTGTGAGCCCACATCAGGTTGGCTAGACGTGGCCCAATGGGAGAGAAACACGATGGGAGTGAAGGGACACTCCTTTTCTGACACGCATGTGGTCCTGGGACGACACTGCCTGTTATTCTCTTTTCTAGTCCCCATCTATTTTAATATGCCTTTCTCTGTGGATATCACCACGTGGCAAGATCTAAGGTTACGAGATTCGTTCTTCTTCTTCTTCTTCTCCCCGTCCACGCTCCTGCTGAAACCGTGCTTAACAACTACTGGTATGGAGATTTTCATATAAAAAGAAAAATGTCAATTTTATCCTATTTCATTAATTTATAATTTATAATTAGTTCGTAGTTGGTACTCATATGTGTGAGGTAATTTGACATCCATTCTTTCTTGCTCAGTGTCTGCCCTTTAATTAAGTTGTGAATGGTTTTACCAAAAGACATAGTTAACTGCATATTTAATTTGATTCTAACAAATGTTTTTATAGTTTTTGTTTGACTTAGATAATGAATAGCTGGCACGCGAATAAAGTGAAATTAAGTTAAGAAATTATGAGTTTAGTGAAATAATGAAATCTATGCTAGAGAAGAATGATCTTGATTCATAGGTCTATAGTCAATGGCATATAAAATCAAACAATTTTATATCAAGTACAATATAATATTGACTGAAATTTGTACATAATAATATTCATCTTGTTCTAGCTCTAAATAATGCTTATTGTCCATAAATATGTTGTTTAATAAATAAATTTTAAACTAACATAGTATTATAATTATAATTATTATTATAGCATATAAACATAATTATGTTTGGACTATATTTTTAAATAAATTCTTTTAAGAAAAAAGCCCGTAAAAAACAACGTTTTTATTGAATTATGTGTTTTGAAATTTTTGAAAAATAAATTTTGAAAGTACTTTATCCTGGTGTAGAAAACAACATGTTGTGTATTCCATCCATTAAACGTATAAAAGAAATATGTATTTGAAACTAAATGGAAAAAATGAAAGCGTGAACACCACAGTCTCAGCTGAACTGAGTGGGGATGGTATTCATTCTAGTAGCTCAGTTTCCGGTGGGGAGAAGAGAGCGTCTAAGTAACAAGGACCAGTGGACACGTGTGGGGCCAGATGTCAACATCAACTGACGCTTGCAGAATATCTGAAGTTTGGTTATCCCTCTTAGCTCGAAACGTGGCGATCACTGACGTGGAGCTGAAGCTGCATCCCTCTTTTCTCGCGCCCTACACGTTTGTACCACCGGGAACTTGCTTCTCATTAAATTTTGCCGTCCACTCCACACAGCTCCCTCACGGACCTCGGTCTCTCCCCCACAACAAAAGAAAATGACAGAACCCAATCCTTGCTATATATATATATATATATATATATATATATATATATATTACTTTTTCATAAATTAATGACATTCCATAATCTAGTAAATTTGTAAAAGAAATTGATGGAATTAGAACCTATGCAACACGCATACTAACCAACTTTTATAGAAGGGATATTAACTATATGAGGGATATTAACTATATGGAGGATATATTAGCATGCATTCGAGATTTGGCGGTTGTTGCACAGTGGGACTTTGCAATGGAAAGATTTTTTGTATAAATCTTTTAAATTCTAGTTGATAGTTTTTCGGTGATATATGTTGTATTGTTTTGTCTCGGGAATTTAGTTTCATTTGATTCATAATGCTATATTTTTATGCATATTTATAAAGACATTATCATTTATACGAGTTTTATGTAACACAATATGAATGTCAAAGGAATTCTGTAGGTTGTTTTGTCAATGAATAAATAATTGCAAGGTGAAATCTTGTTAGAATTCACTAGAATTCGGAAAAATAAACGATAAGTACAAGGCAATAAAATATGTATTTTTCATATTTCTAATTAAGATTAAATGGATTATGTGACGTTGATTTCAAATATCATAATATGATGACAAATTGCACCCGAGATTATTTAACCATAACATACTTTTATGTTTTGCAAACCTCGGACTATATTTAGGAATAATATGCATCAATTTATACAAATTACAGTGGAATAAAGTCATAAAGTCAAGTGCTACTGTTCAAAAAGATGAAAAGATTTGTAGTAGATTTGGTATGATGTGTGGTATCCACATTTAGCGTTACAAGTTACTAATAGGTATAAGGGTTATTATCACAGATATTACAATATCGTTTCGAGAAGTTGTCTTTTTTGAGTAGTAGAAAAGCTACTTAACCAAATTTTGGTTGAGTCGTTGAGTGTCCTGTTAGGACAAATAAGATTGAGTTGTCGAATGCTAACTTGGCAAAGCTATTGCAATAATTATTACCCAAAAAAACAAAAGTTATCACAATAATTATTGTCCTCGGTGGTTAGAACCGCCGGGTCTCTCTTTCATCTTGCAAATAATCACAAACGTATAATTTGCACCCCCTGCCTTCCTTCCCTGCTCTCTTTTTCCCTTCCTCTATATGAACTATTAAAATTTAAGGTACTCTTTTGACTTTTGCATACTTAGAGAAGAACGCTGGCTTTCTACCTCAAAGAAATAGCGGACCCCTGCCCCTTCCCCCCGTTGGAATCAAGAAACAACGTCCACACTAATTTCTCTGTATTTCATCTTATCCTTGTTTTCTCAGAGTAATAGGAAAATGAAAGGGTACACAACTTTTTCTTTTCCCATTTTGCCATAATTAAGAAAATATTATTGAATCTTTGAAATTATACTGCCGTTCCCTTTTGGAATATCCTCATACGATAAAAAAGAGTTAAAGAACTAATCCTTGATATCATTTTCAGAACTTCCATAACTTTTTGGAGAGCTAAGGATATGTTAATCTCTTTCCTGTTTTGACAAATCTAGTGTTATAATTGACTAAAATGAGTTTATTATTTTTAATTTCCCCCTGTTCGACACTAGATGAAGGTGCGTTTATTCTGTTTCCTTAATGTCGTCGTCTTTGACTTCTAATGTGTACGATTAACATTTTTTTCTTTTCATTATTTTATGATAATCTATTGTGACATTGACATTAGACTAACAATTTTAATAAACTTAAAAAAAAAAATTGAAGTAATCACGAAAATACAAAAATGTCATTGCAAATTATAATTGTTACAATTCTCTTTTCTTTTTTGTGAAAGAAAAAGTTTTGAAGAGGGGAAAAGTTATTTCGACCATTGGCACACATTTAACGACGCTTCAGGAGAAATGAAATGTTACCTAATTTTAAGGTCCAGACAGACTACTGGTATTTTCAATAGCTTAGGGGAAAGGAGATGTTACTTTTATTTTGAGATCAGTATTGAAATATGTTAAATGATAACACTTACAGATAGGAGAGATTGTTGATTGTGAAACTCAAATTCAGTATTCTTTTTAGCAAAGTAAATGAGCCATACTGATTGAGACAACTCTGGTGGGGTGCCGGTGCTATGATATTTTGATAACAAATACATGGATTGAAAGTTATACAAAATTCAAGTCCATATTGGAGTAATTCTAACCAAATATTAGTGTTCTACCGTCCGTGTATTTTTCAGCAAGCCATTCCAAAAACGGAAAAGTATACAATACACCACACCACGTGTATTGTCACGTAGTGTATTAGAACTAATAATTTATCGTCATGTGACAATGGCGGGTCATACCTTGTATTATTTGACGATGTGTGATTAATTCTAATGCACCACGTGGCACGCCACGTGGCGCGCGTGGTGCACGCAATACTCACTCTCCAAAAACCTCTTCGCCATCCTCGTAGCCTAAAGAGATTGAAGAAAGAGCGGTACGGGGTTCGTGGTACGTTTCGCCGGAGAGACGGACGGATCTGAAAAAAAGAGGAATGTGAATTAGGAGGAGTAGGGCCGTGTCCGATTATCATTGCTAAAATTTGTGTTTAATCGTGGAAGGAGGTTGGATTGTACGACGATTTGTTGGGACCCAAGTATCTTTCTTTTGCTAAATAATTCCAGCAAATAACCACTCAGGAATCGCCACGTTTAGGAGCCACGGCTGGCAAGCAATAGCATCCCCCGCTGGGATTATACACCAGCAGACATTGACACGTGACATAGAAAAGATATGGCACCCAACTTTTTTTTTTCTTTTTTTTTTTTACCTAACGAAAAAAAAGAAAAATCTAAAAAATGGTCCTAGATTGATATCTTTATATTCCCAAAAGTTGATTTGATACCCTTTTCTTCTAACTGCATCTTCCTAGCCCAGCTAATGTGGTAGAAAAATCTTTAACTGATGATTAATTTGTTGTTACATTTAATGATTTTTTTTAAACAATCACAATTATTATATTACAAATGTGTCTTGTTTCACACAAATAGGGGTAAGACTCTCAAAGACATGTTATACGAAACTCTAAACTATTTGCTGTACACAATTAAGAATGTGTCTTTTTAAATCTAACCCTTCGTAACAACTCCTATAGTTCCAAAATTCTCAAAATAGAGTCAGAATACATATTATGAAATAAAAATTTAATTTTATACAATTTGGGTGGGCGTATTTGATGTCGATTGTTATTGATATATTTTTTTTTTTGAATTTATTCGGCACAAGGCCTACAGGGGGGAAGGGGAGAGACCTAAACCAATTCCACGACTCAACCCAAAAGGCAATTGCTGACTTAAGGGAGGAGCCATGGGGCTTAAGTACTAAACACTACGCACGCAGTAGTCCGATGTGGGACAAACTTTTTTTGAATTTATTCGGCACAAGGCCTACAGGGGGAAGGGGAGAGACCTAAACCAATTCCACGACTCAATCCAAAAGGCAATTGCTGACTTAAGGGAGGAGCCATGGGGCTTAAGTACTAAACACTACGCACGCAGTAGTCCGATGTGGGACAAACTTTTTTTGAATTTATTCGGCACAAGGCCTACAGGGGGAAGGGGAGAGACCTAAACCAATTCCACGACTCAACCCAAAAGGCAATTGCTGACTTAAGGGAGGAGCCATGAGGCTTGAGTACTAAACACTACGCACGCAGTAGTCCGATGTGGGACAAACTTTTTTTGAATTTATTGATATTTAATTTAGTGTCTTTGTCAACTCAATTTAGCATTTTATAGATTTAAGTAATTAAAAATATAACTTTCAATCACAATCTGAAGGACAAAACTCTCTGTTTTCAGTAGTTAGGATTGCTCCAGAATTACCTGAGTAAAACTTATTTATTTAATAGAATCTTTCTTGATCTTTTCTGGTTGATTAGAAACTAGAAAGACAGACCCAGAAGTAAATGCATACGTGGCGCGATGTGGCGAAAGCCCAAAGTGTAAAGCAAACCCAGGGGCAATATGTGGTTGCCGATTGGGAATCCGAGATGCCAAGGGCTGGCCGGCCGGCCCTCTGCCTACCTTACTTTTTTGATTGTAAGTTCGTTGGACCCACTCGAGATACCAAACTATTTTTTACTTTATATTTTACACCTAGATATTTGCCCCTGATAACAAAAGACATGGTTGCCGAGGCGAATAGTAGGCGTATGTCTTTTTTTCGAAAGGTTGGGCAATCGAATTCTATCATTTTCTTCTTTCGAAAAAAAAAATCTTCTATAATATTATAAGCTTTCTGAAAAAAACAAAAAGAGAGAGAAAAAGAGACATGGTTGCTAATATTAAGGGTCCGTTTGGTTGGATATAAAATATATTTTTTTAAATTAATTTTTTAAGAAAACATTTTACATGAAAAATGTCATTTTTTTTATAATTTTTCAGTGTTTTGATGACAGTGTGAAAATTTTTTAATATAGATATTTTGTGATATTTTTTAATTTTTTTTAATGTTAGTATGAGTTAAAGAAACTAATAACAATTATAATAGATGTTTGACAAGTAATCATGGTTAACTATATATTGTTTTGTTTATAATTAATCTTCAAGAAAATATAATGGTAAAATGTATATAATTATAATTATATTATTGTGGAGCCCAAGATAGTGAAAAAAATTAGTTGATAAGAATTAAAGACAAAAACTAGTTTGGTAATCAAAGTTAGAAAAGTAGGTATTTAAGATTTCATATTACTCCTGAACTCTAAGAAAAATAACTTACACTCGTTAACTAGGTAAGTTATTTTCAGCTAGGAGGAGGAAAATTGAAAGACATTTTACAAAAAATATATATATATATATATATATTTTCTTGTGTTTGGCACCGAAAAACATTTTGAAAATATTTATTTTCAATCCAAACAAACAGACCCTAACTTGCAAACTTTTTAGTAAAATTTTTCATCAAACCTCAAATCAAAGGGAGAGATCGATGAGTGTAGCGCCGGTTGAATTTAGGTAAAATTAAGCTAATTATTATCAACTTGATTGAATTATTGTTTTGGTTTAAGTTTTTTTTTTCAGATAAAGATTATTATCTTCATAATTTTGAAAAGCAATAGTCTTTTGGTAAAAGCAACTTCACCATACTTTTCATCTTTGATTATTTTTTTTATTGTCTAGGTTGCCTGCAATTATTTTGCATCATTTGCTTGCGTGGGATTCAGAGACCGACTCCATTGTTCTCTTGACTGCTGTAATGGTCTGATGCGGGGTCAAATCCATCCCTTCTTTACTTCAGACAAAAAAAGTCGCAATTTCATTCATTATACAAATGACTATAATATTCAGATACATGTTAATAATTTATTAAGATTTGTCCATATCAACACTGGACCATTGCGATTTTTGTTCTCCCCATGCATTAAATAAAGCTGGGATCTGCGACAAATTTTATCATTCATTTGCTTTTAACTGTTGACGCCCCCCAGTCACTTATTACACCACATGAAAATGGCTACAACAAAATTTCCTTCCCTCTCAATTTGTTTTACTCCAATATGGAAAATGAAATATAGAGATTAAAGACATCTCTGTAAAAAATTGTTCCATTTGTCATGACTGTAAACACTGCATCTTTGGCCACCAGTGTAAATCTGTTCTTTTTCGGCTTTTAAAGTTAAAATTTAGTTATTTAACAGAAAAGCTAAACCAATTATGGGTCGAACGGCGGACTGCCTTGCCTGTTAGTCATTGACAGCGGTTACATTTGACAAATTCAAAGGCCCCTCTTCTAACAAAAGAAGCCCAGTCCAGAAGCAAAAAACAGTGCCTTTTGATCATTAGTCGACATCATACATCATAGTAACGGACTACTATAATGGTGCTTACGGCTCACCAAATTTGGGCCCGGAAGTGACCTGTGGTATCTTTCATTTTTGGTAGGAACCCAGGCGCGATTGATTGCACAAGAAAAAGGAATAAAATGGTGGCTAAGAACAGACTCATCAATCGGATAACCACGTTAGATACCAGATCAACTTCAACAGGAAGAGAAAAATTATGCTAGCACTTTGTATATATATTTACACCCATGAAAACTAAACATGAAATTGCAGAATTAAGTAGTAGAATTTGAATATCTGTTGGCGTACTCAAAAAGACATTCCCACGTTATTGGTATGGCACAAACCGTTATTGATAGGAGGAAGTCACGTCCTTTGTCCAGAATATTTAAGACAGGCAAACAAAGGTAAAATTGGAAATTAAGTTTGTGAAACAAAACTTTATTTTCCTCATTTTCTAGTCCGACTTGAAGGTCGAACCGATAGAAAACGTTAACATTCAAGTATCTGAGAAAGCATGGAAGTAAAAATACAAAATATCGATAGTGTGCATTAAGAAAACAAATAGGAAGATTCTGGCAATCCAAACCCAAAGACTGTCATTCCTCCATCAACAGCTACGACCTGCCCAGTGATGTATGAAGCAGCTGGAAGACATAAGTACGCTACCAAGGACGAGACTTCCTTTGGTTCTCCAGGGCGTCCAAGAGGAGTTCTAGATATTATACTATCCAAAAACTCCTTGTTACCGAGCAACTGCCAAGAAAAGAAAAACAACGGAAGTTAGAAACTTCAACTATAGTCACACTAGCTTTACTAGTTCTAGAACAAGATTATCGTAATAACAAGCAAATCCAAATCTCTGTCACTAAAATGCATGGTAACTATGTGACAAAGGCCGTGTCCTTTTACTTTCAACATCCCCACGTAAAGATATCATTGGATCTTATTGTCACAAAATGTCTCCCTAGAGAATGAATTCGTGCCCTGTTGTATAATATACAATCCACTGGGCCATCCTGTAACTGGTGGCATCAGTTGCCAAATGCGATCTATGAAAATTCAACTTGGAGACTACTAAATTGTGTTTGGAAAAAAGATATAAATCTCGGTTTACTTAACATCAAGAATCAGAAGTAGACCTGCCAAAGCTCCAAGCAGTAATAAAATTATTAACACATTATAGTACACACGGCGGAAAATTAATCATCAAGACAATAAATTTTACAAGTTCGTCTTAGCCATCCGTTATGGTACACATGGTGGAAATTTGACGATTTAGACAATAAATTTTACAAGTTGGTTAATCATGTACTTTGATGATCGTGTTATCTATAATTCAAGTTTCAAAATTTAATGCAAGCATGTAAACGGGAAAATCTCCAACATGGGGCTAAAGAACTACATTTCTGATTCATCCTTAGGTCATATCACTCACAACACTCTTGCTACTCCCTTAAGCATTTACAAATGCACAGCGCTTGTGCCCTGTAATAATTTCCCTTAGGAAATGGCATTTTTTTTTCTCTCTAAGAAAACCCTAAAATCGTATACGCACCATCCCAACCGTAATAAGTTATTGAAATTCTAGATTTAACTGCATGTGTGTGTGTGTGTGTGTGAGAGAGAGAGAGAGAGAGAGAGAGAGAGAGAGAGAGAGAGAGAGAGAGAGAGAGAGAGAGAGTTGCATTTGTGTACAGGAGTAAAAAATTACACTATGGATCATTGTGGCACAGTTCCCCAATCAAAAAAGGATCATGACTGATGAGAAGGTAATTTGGAGGCTTCTTATTTTAGAATTCAATATGAAAGTAAACTAAAAGTTTTGTGATCTTTTTAATTATTTATCTTCAATTGTACACATCCAAATTTGGCTGATTTATACACACTTTTGTTACTAAGTTCTATCAGCAAGAGACACATTGTCAGCATAGAGGAGGCACCATGATCCATACACTTGCAACTAGAGAAGAAAATAAAAAACTCATCCTATGTTACAAATAAATGATCTATTGACTAAATTAAGAGGATTACTGATGTTATGCAAAAACTTTGACAGATTGAATATCAATGAGTTTCAAGCAGAATTTCAGCTGAAAATGCACAAAGGGTGTCTATCTTGTTACAGATATAGGATAGGATATTGTATCAATTAGCATTAATGTTATAGATATGGGATAGGATATTGTATCAGTTAGTATTAACTAGAAGATTGTTCATGTCTCAATTAGTGATATTAGAAGCCTAACTAAGATCTTTAGGATTAGTTACCTTGTATAATAATTGTCTAGATTCATTGATGTATAGTGTCTAGATTCAGTTTGTAAAGCCTATAAATATAGGCTTTTGTAATAATAATAAGATGTACAATTTTCCTCTCCTTCTTAGTTTACATATCTAAACTGGGAAAGTTAAGCTATACTGTCAATTTCCACAAAGAAGAACCTGAGAAAATACTTGATAAGCTTATTTAAACTTCCATTCAATTTGGGAGGTGAAGTAGGGTAATGAAAATAATACATGAAATGTAAAGAGCATTTAGAGAACAAGTATTACATTTTCCACAAGTGAGGTTCTGATATACCAGGGTGCAACACAATTAACTCGAATATTGTCTTTTGCCCACTCACAAGCCAAGTTCCTTGTAAGTTGATTCGTTGCACCTGTAAGCAGAAGAAACCAAAAGTCAATATTTTTAGTTACTGATTTAATTGGAATGGAGAACTGCATAATGCAAGCGAAATACCTTTAGTTGCTCCATATATAGATCCTGAATTTATGTGTACCAAACCACCAACAGAGGAAATGAACACAACGCTTCCAACTCCAGATGCTTTCAGGAGAGGATAAGCAAGTTGACACAGATGGTATGATGATTCTAAGTTGGTGGCCATGAGTTTAGAATATTCCTCAGAGGTATATTTAACAGTTGATTTCCTGATGTTTGTCCCAACATTATTTATCTATAACCAGAACATACCAGGTAATTAATTTCCAAGGTTTCAGAAAGACACTCTTACCGCAAATAACAACTATTTCAGAGGCAAATATTTAAAATTTAAAGCAGCAACAACAGGGTTTTGTATTATCCTGCCTGCCTTATATTCAAAGGCACTTACTTCCCTGAGTAAACCATTCTTAGGTGCTTCCATGTAAAATAACTAGCATAACATGTTGATTAATTTGAACAAACAATCAAAGCACAAATAATAAGGTGTCAAAGAATTTTGGTATCAATCCTGCTTCCCTACAACTACCAAGTAATGAATGGTTTCCTACTGCCAAAAGTCCAAATGAGCCATATCAACTACCAACACACATCAAACTAAAATTAGGCAACAACTTTCAGTTATTTGGTCTGTCAGTGGACCAAATAAAACAAAAAAGGCAATCTTTATGAGTTGCAACATAGAACTTTTCCCTTTCTGTCAGAGCAAAATTCATGAAATGCTGACTAGACACAAATCATAATCACTAAAAACAGCATCTATCAGAAAACACAAATATAATAAACATGAATTGGTATTTGGTAGTTACAAGAAGGTTAAGTTTGCCATCGAAAACAGAGGAGGCTCTTTCCATGAGCAGCTCTCTTTGTTCTCTAGAGGATGCATCACAAACTGACCCAGTAACCTTAAACCCCTTTGATGCCCATTCTTGTAAGCGTTCATTCAGCTCTGTTTCATTGCGTGAACACGTGTGAATAGTTGCACCCAATTCAGCCAGTTCCTCCACAACCGCAAACCTAAATAAATTTACCATGCATCAGTTGCGAAATTGCAGAATCAAATTAAATGGAAAAAAACGAAAATCCCAGAAAAAACTTTTTTCAAGAAATGTTTTAAAAAGCCAAAAAAGGAGGTGAAACGGACCCAATTCCACGAGTGCCGCCGGTGACAAGAGCAGTGTTGCCTGAAAGAGACCATCTTGAACTGCTGCTGCTCTCTGCAGCCTTTGCCATCCTTTGCTTTTAGCAGGATAAAAAAGTACAGGGGCAATTGTAAATTGGCACTAGAGCTCTTTTTTGGATGGAGTGGGCCGGCCTTCTTTGGATTTTGTTGCATCGACTCTCAAACTTGCCTCTTCCTCATTTAATATTATATTAAGCCGTTAAGGTTTTCCGAGAGAGAGAGAGATTGAATTAGTCAGTGTCATATCAATTTCCATTGTTTACATTTCTCAACGTCTTTTGTTGGAAAAATATAACAAATCTTTTTATTTCCTAAAGAAAAATGGTGATACTAACAAGCAACAATTCAACATGTATTAATTTTTGATACCTTTATTTAGAACTTAATTGCTCTAACTGTTTCTCAAAATTTGTCATAATTACAGTAGACTTTTCCTTAACTTTTTAAAGTTCTTTTTCTATTTTTGTTACCTTAATATCAAATTATGACAACCATTACGATCAGTCAGTGCAATTTCCCCTTAAACGTCTTCTGGGATAATTGAAATTTCAAAACAAAATGCTGATCTTTGTAAGCAGGACAGCACAATAATCCCCCTCGCCTTGTTCTAGTCTTTCTCTGTACATTGGTCCATAGAATTTTATTAGATTACTCCTGGGGACAAGTAGATGAATTTGGGCCAGGCCTATAATTTAGTTGGATCAGGATTTTTCCAAAGGCTCAGGGGACATCAAACCCATGCAGTTGATGTGTAGGAGGTATTGGTCTGGAAATTGGTAATAATAATGCTTCTAAATTAATTAGAACTAATTTATTGCTGATGATAATTTTATTGGGCTTACTTAACAACAACATAAATTTTAGCGAGACGTTTGGGAAATATATAAAAGACTCTCACTACTGTCATTACTATCACTTACACATGTCTTTCTCAAAATAAATAACAGGAAGAAAACAACTAGGCCCTCTTCTTAGACCGCTACTCAAAACAAATTAGCGGTCATCAGTTGCTTGTAAAATTTATTGAAGAAATCATGTCATTTGCGACCTTAACAACTCCTTAAATATGATATATGTACCTTTCATCACGAGAATCCCTATTCAAAGGTTACGTGGAAGTTGGAACATTCACTAATTGCAGCAGGATATCCTTTATTATACTCCTAAATGGTTGCCCTAAGCACTTTGGGTGGGTTACAAAATGCAAGATGTCTGACTCCATGGTTCAAAAGAAATATTTAGGTAGACCGAGTTCATGAGTAGGCCATGAACCCCTTGATTTAGAAGTTACTACGTCACCATATGGTCCATCCATAGCCCACCTGTAACTTACCATATGAACGATGTGGCGGATTATGGAGCGAGGCTCCGCCTAAATATTTCCCATGGTTCATCACTCCCTCCATCATAGGCATACTATAACATGATCCCTTCACATGTTTTCTATAGTAGAATTAAGTTAAAGAACACCTAGACTTGAAAGCTGTAAATGTGCATGTATATGTGCAATATCATGTAGATAATCATGGTTGAATTAGACTTTTAGTTGGTTGATGTCATGGTTTGAAAATCTACTGCTACCGATTCAAACCAAGTTTTCAAAAGAAAAACGAGGAAGCAAATTAATGCTGACTTGAAAATCATCAAGTTTTTATTCACTGAAGAGATTGCATCCTGAGCTCATCAAATTGACACTTCCAATTCAAGATCACACGTGAACTTAAACAAACTTTATTTTCTTCTTACTCTTTTTTAAGGCCCAAGAATTTGAAGTCGCATTTTTTTTACTTTCTGGTATAAATTCATGGTATATTTGTCATCAATTTTTGTTAGTTCTATTTGTATATAGCTATGATACTGTATTGCCAAATTCCCCCAAAAAAAGTGTATAATATACATTCCTTTTCATAATAACAAAATGCCAACTATCTAAATAATTTATCATTAATTGAAAGAGGCCTCTGTATTATTTATTGTTATTTGCTGAAAAAGAATTATTAATATTCTTGATAGCTAAGAAAATAGACGTATGTTTGAAGTCCCATGTGCAAGTCTGACTCTGTCACTCTGCACCCTGAAAACCTCAATAGAAAATCGTCATAGCTCGCTAGTTGTTGAACTGTTCCAGTGAAACTCAGCTCATTAAACCTTTTGTTCATAAAAGATCACTTGTACAGAAGGCGACGGCCATAAATCCATGCTCAAATGTCATCCCCAAATCAGCAATGGATTCTTTCAGGCTCTGTACCACAAGTCTACTAGCACCCGCCAAATTCTCTAAAGTAGTCCTTTTCGTTCTCCTTTTCAATTCAACCCTCTTACATCCCGGGTACAAAACAAAATTCCCAGGTCTAGAATTGCCTCAAAAGAATCAAACCCGTCTTAATAATCATCTTAACCATAAAAGAATAGAAATTGTTGGCTAACATCAATTCCCTCCATATATAGCCGATTCTCGATATCTATGAAGAACCCTTTAAGTCAAAAGTTATGTTCCATCAATTATTTTTGCAGAGAATGTAAAGAAACACAGAAAAAACAATTGTAAGGAAAACAGTGCTGCATGAGCAAACGCCGTGTAATCAGCAAGAACCTTCGGTACCAACTGTGGCTACATGATTTAGCAGCTACCTAGTTTAGGTTTCGAGAATTTCTTGAATCAATTTAGGGTAATAGGGTTTTTGCCATCTAAGATAAAACAGCTATGTATAACTCAAGTGGCACATGTTCCTTAAGTATTATATATAGTATAATACAAATGTAAAAACAACGGAAGCGTATATATAATTGCCAATGATCCGATATTATACGTTAAAAATAATTCAAAAAAAATTAAGCTAATGGTTCCATGCAGCAATACTTTATTTACTTGATTCTCTTCGAGCGGCCATGTTTTTATAAGAGAGAAAATCAGGATGTAGGACAGGTATAGGAAGATCTTGTTGAGAAAATTACAAAGGATAATCTGTTTTGTTTTTGTTTACGTACACAAAGGATAATCTTGCAACATATTTACTATTTACTTCCATTCTAATTTGATGTTATTAACCGTCACTGACCGTCATTAGTTCCCATATATATAACGTTTAAAACTATCCTTCATATTAGAGTAAAAAATGATGATGATGATGATGATGATGATGATAATAGTAATAATAATGGTACACATTGCAAGAGCTTTATCTGTGGATAATCTTTTAAACTCTTCGAATGAATAATTTTGGTATGCATCAATTGATTTAGTTCTAAAGAAGCGTTAAGCCTGACTTTGTTATTACATATTTGCGAATCAAATTGTTTTAATTTGATCGACCAATTATGAGTTTATGTAAATCAATTCAGAGGTTAACCAAACCGTTTTACGATCACAAAAGCCTCATTCCAGAATAAAGGTTCCTTTTTCGTATCTAATTTGAAGAAAATGTTGAAGAATTCCACGAGAACACATCCAATTCAAACGGTATTAATTCCACGTATCTTCCTGTAAACAGATATTCTCACAAGAACCATATAGCAAATATGGATATCAGAAAGGTCAAATCTCATTGCAACTATCAAATTTAAACTGCATAGAAGAGCTTCTACAGATCAACTAGATCATTTCTTGTACAGAAGCCATTAATATTTGCCTCTAGTAATTAAAAGCAGTCTATTTCACTGCTGGGGAATCACCTAACCTCAGCTCCAGATCTATGTCGTCGATGGAGTTGGTCATGGTAGTTTTCATTCTTAGTACTTCACACTGGAAAGGATATTTCTCACTTGAACAAGGTTTGTGGTACAACGGGAATGTTGCACCGCTCTTGTGTCTCTTAGAATTAATTGCACTATCTTCATTACGAGATCCAGACTGTAAATTAGTTCCGATAGATAAATTTGTTTCAACAGTACCATCATGATCTAGAGCAACCATAAGTTCTTCTTTTCTTGAACTTCTTCCTGTAGCAGTTGTGAAATTTGAGATGCTGAGAAGCGTAACTGAGTTCGAATCCGGAGAAGATGTACAAGGAAATTGTTTTTGCTGCAGTTCCATTTTGCTGGAAGAAGAAAGCGGAGAGACATAGGCCTCTCCACTGGAATTTTCTTGAGATATTACTGTGGCTGAAGCCCTCGAGTTAGGAGATGAAAAAGGTGGGGAATCACCACCTTCAGTAGAAAAAGATTGTTTAAGTCTAGCTCTATCCCTCCTGTGGACATTCATATGACCACCTAGGGCTTGAGCAGACCTAAATTCTCTTCTACAGAATGTACAAGAGTAAGATCTTGGAGGCCATACAAAGCCTCCGAGAGGGCCTGCTGCATCTTCAGCAAAAGCTTGTTCTTCCCATGAGGTGTTGAACGAATTCATGGATGCTTGAAAGTGTGAATTCAGTATTTGTTTGCTTTTCAACCACATCAAATATTGCATGTTGTGCTCCATAATAGTACTTAGTTGAAAGTAAGGAATGGATTTGGTATGCTGGGATAGGGAGTACTTATAAGATGGAGGGGAAGAGGTGCACATATATAAATGGAGCCTGGAGGAGGGAGCGGACCATTTTACTCCAAATTGAATGCATGAAAGCAACAAAAGAATCTCTGAGGAGGGCGAAAATTTCCACTTCAATACAAATTTTTCTTTTTTTTTTTTAATATAAAACTACATCGTATCATGTTAAACATATTTTGAACTGAAAAGGTCTTGCTCTTGCTTGGAC
Source organism: Mitragyna speciosa (assembly GCA_024721245.1). Lineage (NCBI taxonomy): Eukaryota > Viridiplantae > Streptophyta > Magnoliopsida > Gentianales > Rubiaceae > Mitragyna > Mitragyna speciosa. The sequence continues at coordinate 3,992,568 of CM045552.1, forward strand.
TGATTTTGGAAATTTGGAAGGTGCGATGTTATAGCTTTGCTTGGGATGGTGGATCTTTCACTGCAGCTGTACGATTGGCTTTAGCCGATTTCTACACAATCAATTGGTAATACCTTTGTTTAGCAACTCCTTTGAGGGTCCAACATGGGTCAACTTGTGCAACTGTCGTATATTTCAAGTTCATGCAGAATAATTTGGTGGTTTAATAATGGAAGTGCTTCTAGTTAATGGATGTTTACAGGTACAATTATCAAACTTTAGTGTTTAGTTAGTAATGTCTGGTATTTAAATGAGAACAAAATTAGCTAGCGAGTCATACTCTCCAATGGGTTTTACACTACTCCCCTGGAAGGGTCCATTTATGAATGCCATCTACAAGAGACAAAGAAAAAGGCAATTGTGCTGAGTAATTACAACGTGTTCATACATACATAAGTTATCTCAACTCTCAAGATTTCATTATCAACGAAGACTAATGATTTGACTAACTGATACTGGGAATGGTTGCATCATCCATAGTGGCTACGTACTTTTGAAAATAAACAACCGGAAAAACAAATATTTACAATAGATCGAGCATGATTTGAAAAAATATTCTTTTGTTTCTCTGTTAAACGTCTTCAGAATCTTTCAAGCCTTTCCTTCAAGATCACGTCAATTTAAAAGTCAATTTATCAATTAATAAATGTATAGAATATAACCATCATGCTTGTTGATATCTTCTATGTTTTTTAAGCAATGCCCTTACATTCTTCTTCATAAAATAAAATAGTTTTCTATACATTTATGGTTAATGCATGGTTGGTAAGGCTTAATCATTCATCGTCGTCCTTCATCTGTGGCTCTTTTACTTCCCCTTCCAAAACAAAAAATGGAAAAAAAAAAATTTAATGGTTTTATTATTATTTTTTTTGTTTTGCATCCTTTTGTTGGATTTTAAATAAGGCAAACTGCTAGTTACATATCTATGACGACATGTGGAAATTCCCAACTTATTTGTTAATAAATAATTTATCTTGTGTATTTAAAAAATTGAAAACCATAATTAGTGTGGTTACGGGCCAGGCATGCATCTTATATGTATCTTACGTAGTCAGCATAATCATCAGTTTAAGAAGAGGAACAGTAGATCTAAACCTTGGGACTTTGGCAACATTACTATTGTTATTTTTGTTTGATATTAAGTAGCATTATTGTAGGGGTCTCTGTTGCTTCATTTCCACCCTCATCAAATTGTGGGGCTCTACAAATTGCTAATATAAACTTAAATATATGTCAACCAACATTACAATAATGTTAAGATAATTGGAATCTTCAAACAACTTACAACAAATGATTCTTGTCATTCATACTTAGAAGCAACCTTCAATTCCAAAACCTTAAAGAATTTCATTTGAAGAGACATGTTGCAGCCCAGTCATTAACTCAATCATTGACTACCAATGACTGATCCATATTTAATTATCGAGAACACAAATAAATAAACTCTCCCAAATTGTCTGACATTGGTAGATGTTATCAATAACGTCTTTGTTCTCAACTTGTACTGAGAACGTGGAGTAAAAAAAATGGCCTGATTACTAGACAAGAAGAAATTGTCCGAGAAACACTTTTGAAGAGAAATATTAATAACAAAATTAATGACTAAGAAATATTTGATTTTCGTATAGTCTTGCCGACTGCGAAACAATGATAAGACTGGCCAAAGAACTTATGTATGATCACGTATATATGACAGGACACTCGTTGAAAAGATAAGATCAATAATTTCCAGCCATTGGAGGTATATATCAGAATAATTAATTATGGAGTATTTTTAACTGGAATGCTATATAATATACGCATACTCTCCACGATGTCAGCAAAATAAATCGTTGCAATTGGCTTTGATTCTTCGTTTCTCCTAATGCAAACATTGCCTATCTTCACACTCAGTAGGACAACATATAATCCACACCAACAGCCAGCCAGCAGTCCACGTTCAAAACTCACAAACACTCATTTCTCTTTCCCTTTAATGATTTCGAAGTCCTACTATAATATGTTTAGTTATTGTGTGGGTGTTTGATTAGCACTTTGATAATCGATTTTTAAAATATACAATTATCGTTAAGAAAAATATATTCATATGAAGAATTGAATCTTTGAAGTAGATCCTGTTCCATTAGAGCTTTAGGTTACAGTTTCGCCAATCTACTAGAGACATGCAGAGTTAGGAGGATTTTTGCTATGCCGCAAATGAAGAGATAAAACTAATTGTTTCTAAATTGAAAAATCTAAATTCATTGTCCTTATTTAATGTGAAAAATCTATAAGTCTTGCTTCATCAAGTGGATAAAATCCCACCCAGGTCCCCCTCTTGACAAAACGAAATGAAATCATTTCTTTATTTCTAAGTGGAGACCTTAAAGGAAGAATGGCAATTCCTGCAAATTGACTAATTACGTTCTGGTACAACTGCGTGTGTAAAAGGTCAATAAATGGAACAATCAGTTCTTTTCGGTCCATTCCGAAACACAGACATGTAAAATAAACAATCTAATTGATTCCCAATAAAACCAAAAAAGGGAACTTACTGCATGAGAGCAACATGCACATGTCGAAAAGTCCACCTTTCACTTTTTTGTGTGTGTGTTTGTGTATCTATATATATGTATATGTATATGTACACACACATGCATATGCATACTATATATGAACACTCTTCCTATTAGCTTATGTATAATGTAAACCATCGAACTAATCAATAATTAGTGACCCATGGTAGAAGAACTTTCACAAATACTTTATAGAAATGTAAATGCAACGGAATATGCACTAATAATATTTAAGCTGTCCTGCCAAAAGGCTTGGGTTACACCAGCTGATTAAGAGTCTGCAAGATAATTAGGGTTACATTAAATCTTGGATCCCAGAATCAAGTTGCAAACACACAGATCACAAGAACTAAGTTGTCAATATTAAAATGAAAAGATCTCAATCAAACAATTGAGTTTGAAAGGATTAAGATCTCAAAAATCAATTTAAAGGAAAAACGCAGCTACATTTACTTTGAGATTGCAAAAATAGCTAGCTACGCATATTGTTTGCAAAGACGCGCTTTGCAACTTGATGATATTTATTGTGCTCCAATTTTACAATTAATTTTAGAAATGAGTTTCAAAATTATCTACATATACCGTTTTCTTTCGGCCTGCCATGCTAAAGTGGACTGTTTAGCTTAAAAGATCTTGAACCAGCCTGCAGTTGTTCTCGACCAAAGAGATCAATGTAAGCTCGCAGTCCAGTACGTATGGGCCTGGGAAACAAATTGATAATTAGCTCCATACCTATGTAGGCATGCCTAGCAACATTTTCTCTGAGAGGGCAAGCTTGTTATGCCCCCCGTTTTTTTTTTTTTTTTTAGGCATTTCTTCGAGAAATTTCAATAATACTTGATACGATATGGTGTTATTTTCAAAAATTGAGGTTGGCAGGTCTAATCCTCCAAAACAGCCAGGAATCCAGACATTCCAGAGTATGCAGCTTAGACTTTTCCTACATATGTACGGGGCAGCACACACTGACACTAGCAGCTTTGCAGTAATTCCAATAGGACCTGCGCAGTGGGCAACGAAAGAAGTAGATCCTAAAAAAAAAAAAAAAAAAAAAAAAAAAATCCAAAATTGGGCCAATATGCTACTTGGGCCTTCGAATGTGTATTTAACTACATGCTACCCTGCCAAACAAATTCACATTCTGCTGTCGCTTGAAGTCCTCTTCAGATTTGCCAATTTCCTCTATTACAAACGAATCTATGATTAAACGAAAATTTCAAAGTCTTATGAGTTAGAAAGCCATTATTTCCAAATTTAAGTACTACTACTATTTATCTCGTACCACACCTGGGTGAAAATCGAAGGTGTGGTAGAAGCAAGTAAAAACAGAGTAGGCCCAGGCCCACAAAACAGTATCAGAAAGAGGAATCACGTTGATGGGGACGACTTTGTTTTGAGGTGCGGGAAGTATAAGGACAAGTCGCTCACCGCTATCCAGGCCCACCTTCGGAACCTATACCTTTATTTTGTGAACAGCATTAACTGTTTTTCCACCCCCAAAAATAAATAACAATTAAGGGGGTGTTTGGTTTAGGGGAATCAATGAGGGGAATGGGTATCACAAGTAATGATATCCATTGTTAATGTTTGTTAAACAACTATCACTATCATTTAATGGGAATGATAGTGATTAATTGGGGTGTTAATGATTCCCCAAAAAATACTAGTCTATCAAACCCATTAACTCTTATTATTAAGAGCAAAAACACACCCATTAAAAAATATATATCTTTTGAGTTACCCACTCTCAATACTCTCTCTCTCTCTCTCTCTCTCTCTCTCTCTCTCTCTCTCTCTCTCGTCTTTTGATTTTGAATATTTTTTATTAGTACTTTATAAATTTTTTTACAAAAATTCTTTTTAATAATTTTTTATAAAAATTCTTTTTAATAATTTTTTTTACATTCAATAATTTTATAAAAAATTGTATTGAAAATCAAAGATATATAATACTCTCTGTTAATATAATAAACATGACTTTTTTTTAAGATTATCATTTCCATAAAACTCAAATTAGAGCATGACTATATTTAAAATTGAAGAAATCTTTTTAAATTTTTTTCAAATATACAAAATAAGAAATCTAAAAAATATGTATATCATAAATAAAAATTTTAAAATTTTAAAATTTACTTGAAAGTCATTTCAGTATACCAAACAAATATTCTTATAATGATACCCCTTCAATATACCAAACAAATATTCTTATAATGATACCCATTCCATTATTAAACCAAACATGTTGGGGGGAATCATCAAAACCCATACTCATAGTAGGGTTAATGATACTCATAGTGATAGTGATTGAGGAATTTGAACCAAACGGCTCCTAAGAACAGTAGAAAAAAGGAAAAGAATAGGAGTCTGTACTCACTCCCGAAAGAAAGAGGCCCAAGGGGGTAAGCAATATAAGTAGTACAATGCAAGAAAAAATCAAAGAGTACCTTTTCATTTTTCTTGTCGGCTGAGATGAATTCATATTACAGTGCACTAGTAGCAGGTTTTTCTGTATCTTTAGCAAAAACAGTGAAAGAATAAATGAATTTAATTTATTCTTGATAGATGCTAAGGGATGGAATATGGAATTACAATAGATGATGGCGATGATTTTGTTACTACTGTCGGAAGAATTGCATTCGCTTGTGCTGCCGTCCACCACTTACGGAAGTGCGTCTGTTTTTTTAATGTCGTATTGTTTTTTTTAAAAAAAATTCAACTGCTGATCATCTTTTTATTTTACGTATGTAGTTATATATAAAAATAATATCTAAAACTGCTCTAGTAAACATCTTAAAAAGCAGCCATCCAAACAAAGGTTTTCAAGTTGCTCCCTGAAACAATTGGTGATCTGGACATGAGAGATGTGCAAGGAATTTTGGCTGGATGGAGGAAAATTCAGAACCAATATTAGAATGGACCGCTGCAATGAACTGGACGTAACACATGCGACTTTTGATAGCTAGCATTTTTGTTGATTATTAACGTTGTCAAGGAATATTCACCCACATTTCTGTACATTCTACTCTGATCTACAGTAAAAGTAAAACAAGTAAAATAGCGTACAACAAAAATCAAATTAAATTTGTTAGAGTTCTTATTGCACGAACCAATTCCTGCCTCATTCATTCACAATAACCAGCAAGGAGCAAGTAGCTTACAGCTCTAATTATCAAACACCGATACAGGGCTATTGATCAAGTACTAGTGATTTTAAATGTATTGTCCGAGGAGCTAGTTATTTTATCTTTTATTCAAATTTCAAAGTTAGTGCTGGCACATTAAGATATGCTCTTTTTTGGTCTTTTGACAAGTTGAAGCTATCAATGATGCTACCAATATTGAAGCACGGTAATGGAACCTGAAGTATGAGTTTGTTATCAACACCTATTTTTAGTTTTTTATTTAAAAAAATATGTTTTGTAAGGTTTTTAATGGTTTTTTTTTCTTGCTTTTAGATTTTTTAAACTAAAATCATATGTAACCAAAGATTCAGTCTTAGATTATGACTTTAAGTTTTGTTAAAGATTCAGAATCAATAAATAATAAACCCTTGTCTAATGACTAGTTAGGTTGTCCTTTCTTTTCTTGATGGATAATGGCCATGTTTGAATAATTGAACACTTGATATTTAATCATGTGTAAACTTATGTCAAGAATATAAATTGAAAATTTGAATACTTGACAGTTATTCATGTTGCATACTTTATTTCAAGAATGTACATTGTGTAATTTAAACGTACAACAAATTTCAACTTCTGAAGCTAATCATTGAGACCTCTCTGATTTCTCTCTCTCTCTCTCTCCCTCTCTCTACCCTTGGTCTCTTTCTTCTCTTGTACTTGTTTTTTTCTTTTTTTCTTTTTTGAATTTGATCTCTTAACGAGTTTGTAGTGAACTGTCCTTATTTATTACACGAATTAGCTTGATTAGCTGGGGGATGAAAGGCCATGTCACCAGACTTTACAAAAACATAACAAGTCCATTATTATAATGGGCTGGTGTAATTAACAACACCACCTTACCTTAAAGACTTTTTCCGACTTACCAGAAACGTGGCACTTGTACCAAACTAAGAGATAGTTGGCTAACAAACCTGTTCTTCTCTGAAATTGCATGGCTTGGGAGTTGGGACTTCCTGCTGACTTGCTCTACCCCCGTGAGAGATGCGGCGGAACCTCTCCATGTGCAAAGCTAAAATCTAAATAACAGAGTATTAGCCTAACTTTTGCCCCCTTTTTTTTTTTTTTTTCACATGCAAAAGGAATAAGCAAAATATCATGGTGTCAAAGAGTTAAAAAATTCATAATAAATGATAAAGCTTTACAGAAATATTATAATTTATAGTACAGAAATTACTATTTTTACTCGTAGTTTTGATGAGCAAGATTTAGTATTGTCAGCTAAATGATACGCTATTATCATCGTACTAAAAATGAAATAAAAAAAAAAAGGAATAAAGGAAAACAGGAAATGGTGCAATCAATCCATGTCGGAACCCGGTCAATTTTAGAGGGAATATGAAAAAGGAAACAAAAGGAAATTGGCTCAAACACACAAACCCATTGGCCACGCAACACGTATAACAGCACGAACGCTGAAGCCACATGTTACATTTTCACTCCTCCTCCATTCCATTTATATCATCGATTTCTCCAACTATATTCAAAGCACGGCAATCCCTCGCTTTTGCATTCTCTTACCCGTTGCGCCCACACACATTACACACACTGGTACACCCTTAAAACACACTGCCATCATTCGGGCTTCTCTCAAATCTACACTTGCATGCACATACTGTAACTTTTTCAGTCCAGCAAAATTCTGGGTTTTGGTTGAAGTCATCATCTATGTCTCAGACCCGGGAGAAAACGGGTCCGGAGTCCTATAACCCGTTCAAATTCTTCGTCTTTTCCTTCTCACAGAGTAATGATTTTTTAAAGAATTCCGTGAAAGGTGGTGTTTTGGTTTTCTTTTTCATCTCTTTCTCGTTGGTGGTTTACTCAGTCTTCACTAGTCAGCCTCGCTGGTTTATCTGCCCCGAATGCCCGAACCCGGTTCCTAACGTCTCTACTGCTTGTGACACTGAAGAAGACCCGAATTATGTGCCTACTAACATATCCCATATCGTATTCGGCATAGGCGGGTCGACCCTGACGTGGAACCGCCGGAGCAATTATTCCGCTCTATGGTGGCGGCCCAATATCACTCGCGGGTTTGTTTGGTTAGATAAAAAGCCCGACCAGAATTCATCGTGGCCCGACAACTCTCCTCCGTATCGGGTCTCATCCGACTGGACCAGTTTTAAGTACTCAAGTTCGCAATCAGCGGTCCGACTTGCTCGGATTGTGGTGGATTCCTTCCGGGTCGGGTTACCGAATGTGAGGTGGTTCGTGATGGGAGATGATGATACGGTGTTTTTCACTGACAACTTAGTCACGGTGTTAGCGAAGTACGATCACCGCCAGATGTGTTATATCGGTGGGAATTCAGAAAGCGTAGAGCAAAACGTTATGCATTCGTACGATATGGCTTTTGGTGGTGGTGGATTTGCTATTAGTTACCCATTAGCAGCGGAGTTGGTCAGAGTGATGGACGGTTGTCTGAATAGGTACTACAATTTCTACGGCTCCGATCAAAGGGTGTGGGCCTGTGTAAAAGAGCTTGGTGTTTCCCTCACTAGAGAACGTGGGTTCCACCAGGTACGATGATCACACTTTGGTTATGATGGCACATCACATGTCTAAAAAGTTTAGTGATGTTCTTCAAAAAAAAAAAAAAAAAAAAAAAGTTTAGTGATGTGTCAATTTTCCAGTGTTTCCCTCAGCTGCCTTGTTTTCTCTCAATTTGGTTTCAATTTGGTGAGTGTTGTAAATTTCTCTTTCCAATTTTTCAAATTGTAAAAAGAAAAATAATAATAATAATGTTCTTACTTTTCTTTAATGCTATGAAGTGATGTCTTATTTTTGTGCACTACCACAATTTAAGTGGAAGGCTCTTTTTGAGTGTCAACTACTAACGTGCTAGATTAAGGTCGTCTTGATTCATGATTGTGAAGACGTGTTTGACCAATTTAAGAGTCTTTCCTTTAGTGATGGACTCTGTTGATTTGTTTAGAAAAATTAGTCAATAATTTTCTGTGATTTAGAGGGAAAATTTTAAGTTCGTTGAAATCGAAGAAGAGAATTGATGGGTGTGATTTTGTTGTCGGTTATTGTCTCTGGTCACACCGCTCATTTGTTAAAAATTAATTTTTTGTCAATGATGATATATTATGCCTTGGAAACATTACATTATAGGGCTGGGAAAGTACAAACATTACATTATAGGCTGGGAAAAAGAGTTGTTCCACGTCGGGACTTTGAGCGTGAGTGTGTTAGTACTTAAGTCCTATGAACGAACTCTTAAATCAGCAATTGCCTTTTGAATTGGTTCGTAGAATTGGTTTAGGTCATCTCCTTCCCCAATTTTCCTGCGTAGGCTTTAAGCCGATTTGCAAAAGAAAAAAAAAAAAAGTACAAATGTACAATGAAATAATTATAGTAGTAGGTTTTCAGTTTTGTGTTAAGGAATAATAGAGGTATATCCTGATTACTGAGTTTGTGTTGACTAACTAGTATTGAACTGAGATGTTACCTGAGCACGGCTTCTATTGAATTAATTATTACTGTGTATTCCGGAATTCGACACCATGTAAGTTGGTCGTGTCTCATTTTTGTGATTAAGGTAGGGAAATGAAGCCACGTATACTTAACCTTTTAGCATTTTCCTCTTGTCCTCTAATAAAGTCTTTGTCGGAAAACGATGTGCCTTTGGAGTTTAGCCATTCCATGTGATGCTGGGAGTCCTTTTTGTCTTACTTCTTGTATTTTCTCTCTCTTTCCTTTTTGTTTTTTTTTTTTTTTTGGTATATTGGGTTGGTTTGGATTACATTGTTTTTAGAATTTCATTAGGATAACACCATAGTATTTTTTTTTAAGTGTGAGGCATATGAGATTAGAAAGTAGTTAAAAATATAAAAAAGTGGTTGAAAATGATGTTAAAAATATTTTAATATAATTTTTTGAAAATTTGTTTTATCAAAATGAAGCCATTGTTTTCTTGTTGGTTGTCGCCATGGTTTTGTGCTCTCCAGTTTCCACTTTGCTTAGTAAAAAAATCTTGACCTCCGGCTTCCTGCACAATCCGTCATTCTAAAGTACACATAGTTGAAAGATCTTTTACCAAAATTTGGTCAATCTGTGTGACAATGGTGAATTTCTGTGTTGCAAGTCAATGTAATTAAGAAGTAGAGAGAGCTTAGAAAGCTAGTACACGGAGTTTTGTTGAATTTAAACAAGAAGTTTTAGTACTGCAACGTTTCCAAATTGAATATCATTTGATACCCTTTTTTATACTCTTTGTTTATTGTAAAAGCTCAATGAGAGATCAAGCCAATTTGTGATAGAACAATGTAATGAGAAAGGACTGCCAGTATGTGGTGTTTTGACTCTTAAAGTCAATTTAGACATCCAATCAATTCCCGCTTTTGCTTACGGCATCAAAATTTTCAGATTGATATTCGAGGTGACCTATTTGGTCTTCTGGCAGCACATCCATTGGTGCCACTTGTATCGCTCCATCACCTGGACAATGTGAAACCTCTGTTTCCAAACTTGACCCGACATGAGTCGCTGAGAAATCTGATCCAAGCATACCATGCTGACCCAGCTCAGACAATGCAGCAGTGTTTCTGCTACCATCGGAGGTACAAATGGTCTGTCTCCATCTCATGGGGCTATGCTGTGCAGATATACCCTTCATTATTGACAGCTGGGGAGTTAGAGAAACCGTTGCAGACGTTCCGGACATGGCGTAGTCGGAGCAATGGACCTTTTATTTTTAATACCCGACCTGTGAAACCCGACCCTTGTGAAAGGCCAACTATATACTACTTAGACTCTGTTGGCGAAGATGGCAAAGGGGGAACTGTGACTCGTTACAGGAAGTCAGCAGATGAGCCTGAGAAATGGTGCAAGAGACAATACTATAACCGTGTAGCGGCTATAGAGAGAATTCTGGTCTCAGCATTGAAAATGGACTACAAAGAATGGAAGGTTCGTTTCTCTTTTTCTGTGGCTTAACCAATTGGTGCGTGTGTTTATGACTTGATAGTGCAGACTGGTGAAATTAAATTCTGGCGCTGTAGCTATTAGGTGTGTCATCCTAAACAGAATTTTGCTGGACATTGCACTTCTTGTCTTCTTTCATGAAACTTATTGAACATCACGAATAAGGAAGGCCTCATATACCCTGAATTCCAAAGTAGTATGGTGATATAAACTACTTATGAGATATGCAGCAAGCCAGTAATTCAGAGTTGAAGGTTCAGGATCAATAAATATATGGAGAATGTCGGGCATGCTTCTTTGGATTATTTTGATTTTGCTGTTCCAATCGACCAGACGTGACTAGAGCTGGCTACTATCATGGTTAACATGCATTGAGTTGAATCACGTCTTGCATTTAACTTGGCTAAATTTAAGACATTTACTTTTGTGGCAACTCACCATTATTTTGCCTTTGTTAGATATAATTGAATTTGAGAGGTCAGCTTTACTCAAAGCTTAAATAAACAAACTGCTGTTACTTTAAAGCAGATGATTGGGGTTATTTGCTATAATCTGAGTTATTGCTCACTTTTTTCTTTTTGTCCTTCTAATCTCTGAAAGTCCTTAGTAATTATTGCAACAAATTTGCTTCTTTTTGGTGATTGCACGGTTTTGATAATCCATATTGTACTGTCTGAATGCATGTGCAGAACCCCCGAAGGCGATGCTGTGAGATCAGAAGTTCGAAAAGTGGCACTATGAAATTGAAGATAAGCAGGTGTAATCAGGGACAATCTATCACCCCTTAAAGATTTGCACTTCTATTCATTAATGCTGCAAATAATGTAGTTTTAGAATTAATAGGAGAATAATAGGAGAGAGTATTTACACTACTGTATATTTTTTTTGCGGAGTGTAGGAGAGATTTTATTTTAAGTTAAATGATGTTGGGAATTCATCAATAGCCTGACGCTCTTTTAGTTACATGCCATTGGAGATGAAACTTTGTTGCCTTTCAACTTTCAGAGGATTTAAAATGAAGTAAAAGAAATTTCATCTTTCACCTTAACTATTGGAACGGAAATTAAAAATGGACTGCGTTGTGCCCGGCAGCCACAAAACGACAGGAAGAACATATAAACAAATGTAAATCTGACCAAAGGGCGAAATTGGAGCCATTGGAAAAAAAAATTAACGAGACAATTTGATTGCTTCAACTCGCCTTCGGGCTCTGATAGCATTAAAAAAGAACAAAAAAATTCAATAATTTTGAGCATTTACTCATCAAAGGTCATGCACTATTAATAGAGATTATACAGGTCAAAGATGACATTGTCCTTCTACTATAACAAAACCATACATTCCTTGCAGCAAGAATCAGCAGTGTGGATGATGCGAAGTCTTCCAGAGACTGCACCTCTTTCCTTCCAGAACTCTTTTACATACTAGTTGCAAAATAGCGTGTCTCGCGTTGCATTACCAGTTGTTGGGTTCACTCTGAGAGTAAAACATAATTCTTAGACGTAGTAAAATATAGACCAGAAGAAATGTTTTAGAAGTCAGTGGTACAACATTACCCATCTGCAACCTTGCAAAGGTATTCTCGTTGATCATCTCTCAGAGGAACGTCTGTAAAGTCTAAACAAGCATAGTAGTACATATCAGCAAATCTTTCTCTAAGACACATCTTCTAGACTCTTATCAACTTAGAAAGGAAAGAAAGTGAAGCACAAATTAAGAACAATCACGTTCATTCATCAACTTTGTAGCTGTATGGAAGTTCTGCATCATGGCAATTCCAAGTACAAACTTGAAGTTATTACATTTGACATGGTTTCCTGTTAGTTCCTCTTACCTGCACCTGTTATCATTGACCCTCTAAAAGATGTATTCCCTGTTGCCAGTGCGCCTTCCAGGTTTGCATTGCTCAGATTTGCCTGCGTCACATGGCAAATGTTCATTTAGAATCATTTGACTCATGTTAACACAAGAAAAATATAGAATTAAATCCATACATTACAGCTCCAAAATGTATTTAATTTGTAGTAACTTTGTAATATTCATATTCACAAGTGAAAACTGGATCAATTGACCTTAATTGTGCAATGCCAGATCGAAACTATTGAAACTCAACCAAAGGCTAGATGGATAGAAATGTTGCCATTATTTCTCAACAGAACCAATGAGCTTTAAACATAAAATCCATGGATTTCATGATATAATACCATTGGCGATAAAACTGAAGAAACAATTGCACAGTAACTGAGTATTAGGTCTCCAACTACTTGACTACTTTGAGGCAAACAGACATTGGCTTTCCTGTTTTGTAGAACTCTATTCTTTTTATAAAGAAGTTCATCGAACCTACTTTGGTGATTAAAAAGGTGGTAGCCACTATGTCTTCTCCATGGTTCAACTAGATTAAACTTTTAGTTTGATTACAAGCCGCTTGCTATTTAACTTGGATCAAGCAATTATTTTGCAATCTCATCTTGAAACCTTAAAAGAGTAAGTGCAGTAGTCATTGTAAAACATCCAAGTCCATAGAAGATGAACATCTATATTCCCCCAACAAGATGCCCATTAGCTCTGGATGCAAATTAGCAGCCTTGCTTGTTGAAAATACTGACTAAAAGCAACAGCAACAACCAATAGATTAGCTAAATGTGCACATAAAACGAAATCAACCTAACAATAGAAACATTAAATCTCTGAAAAAATATAAATAATCTTGAGGATTAGACAAAACCTATCACCTTTGTCACATTTGCTAAAGAGAAGTCAGCACCTCTAAGGTCAGCATCAGAAAGATCAGCACCTGAGCAAAACACAAAGTGTAACAAATGTTTGGAATAAACAGAGTCTCATGAAGAGAATGTCAAATGAATGCATAAAATAAAATCTGGCGTTAGTTCCGAGTAGCAGAGAGTCAATTATCAAGCTGTTATGCATCTCATCACTTCAAGTTTATATTTTTAACCTGTTTTTAAGCTGCAATGGAGAACCCGTGGAAAGATAAAAACACCAGACAATGCCCACAGTTGGATATAAACTTTCAAGGGATAGTTTTGACATTATAGTTCAGATTGCATAACATACAAAGCTTTAACTAAGAGTTGTACTTTCATAATCACCATCATTATTCTGCCTTTTAAATGACTAGAGTTGGCTTCATAGTGATCCTTAAGGTCCTACAGCGAAATCTTAAGCCCAGAAATAATTCTTTTCACCAAATCTTTTTGTAACAGCATTTCTCTCAACATTATGTCTCAAGTATGAGCCATCACATGTCAGGCAAGAACAAATAAGAAACTATATAATGGTTGCATAGTCTTTAACAGTCATAAACTGATGCAATAGGTAGTCCTGATATCAGCTACTCTAGATCATAAATTCCGTATTTTCCGTAATAAAAGAGCAAATAACAGGAAAAAGAATAGAAAATTACCGGTTAAATCAGCATCAAAGAAGCTTGCTCCAACCAATGTCGCACCTTTGAAATTGGCTTGCCTAAGAATGGACTGTAACACAAGTCACAAATAAACCACACTTGACTTATCCAAGAATCAATGCAAACAAATTGCAAGTGGAGAGAATTTCATTGCCAATTATCCAAAACATGCATTCTCATACCGTTTTAAAATCTTGTTTGACCAGACTCTTCCCACTAAAATCTTTCCCAGTAAGATCTTGTCCCCTGGTAACTTCAGCACCGTATGGACCTCCACCCTTTTCTCTCAAATTACATATCAAAAACCCATTAATCAAAGAGAAAAACCCACAATTCCAAACCTCAAGAAACGCTAAAAAGTCAATCAAGCTTTAACCGTGGACAAAAAGAGAATTCTTGGTTTTGCCTACCTTGAATGCTAAAGCAGGATGGGATGCAAAGAACAGCGAAGCAGAGAGAAGAGCAAGAAAGCTTGCTCTAGATATTGATTCACCTAAACATAGAAGGGGATTTTCAGGAGCTTGGGACTGATTCGAAGGAGTACCCTGTAAATTAATGCATGCACATAAAAGAATTGGTCATGTTAATTGGACTAAATTCTTTGAGCTTTTGATTGATGGAAAGGAAAAGAAATGTGTAGTGCACCTGTGGCCTAGTAGTAGAAACTGTGGGAGGAGAGACACAGGAGAAGCGTTGTTGAGTGGGAATTGAAAGAGGAATATGAACTTTTGGGATTAGAGGGAGTTTGGAAGACAAGCAGACATTGAGAACAGCCATTGCTGCCGTTAGAGAATAGGACTCATATGTGGATAATCCGTACAGCAAAATAATGTACTTATTATGTATTATAAATACATGCAGGCTCCCCCTTTGGTTTTTTCCCCGAGTGGATTAAAACCACTTTGAGACAATGGAAAATTGGAATATGGGGACTTTTTGCTAGATTTATTTATAACAAGTAAGTTGGAAAATAATACTAATCAGTACACTATGATTCATGTAATGTTGCTTTATGTAATTCGGTTGAAAATTTGGAATTTAATAGTGTAATTTCATTCCAAGACTAATTGGGTTATTTTGGTAAAAACAAAAAATTGGGTTTTGAATTGTTATGCATGTATTTCTTATCCTTTTTTTTTTTTTTTTTTGGGTGCATACATATGTTCAAGGTGTATGTGATATGATGTATGTGCAATATATTCATTAGTATGATTTAAATTTGTAATTTTTTATCTTATAAAGATTCTTGAAATCAGTTTCCAAAAAATCCAAAAGAAGCTTCTAGTCAAATTCAATTCCGTGGGGAATCAAAACCGGGTAAAAAGAACAACCGTATTCAGCTTTAGCCTGAATTGAGGCCCAATCCAAATTCGTCGTACTCCGATTTTCGGCCGGTATATTTTATGCAGCCCATTAAAAGATTTTCTCCCCTATTCTGTGGGTCGTGAATTTTGCTATCCTCCAATCCGGCCTCCAGTCTCCCCCCACTTGCCTCTCCATTGGCCGAGCAACTTGCTACAGAGCATGAAATGGTGATAGTGATATTAGTTAGTGGATTTTAAACAATTGATCACAGCCGTAATATGAAGTCAAAGTGATTTACTGTAATCAAGTTAATCACCTTTTTTTATTTTTCAAATCTTAATTTACTAATTCATGTCAATACACAAAATCGGTACTTTTCGCTAATCAATTTGTGATTACATGGCACGATCACGAACTTTTCTGATTTAATGATACTTAAACAGTATTAGAAAAATAAAGGAGTCTAGTCTGCATCAATGATTAGAAAAATTTAATTGTATAATCTTACTCCAGCGCAAACTAACTTGAACTTATATCACAAAATTAGTGTTCGAAATTAATTTTTAGTATGTACGAACGAAGTTCAAATGCATAAAAAGCCAAAAGATCGAAATTGTGAGATTCGTGTTGTCTCTGACCTTATTTGGTAATTTGTTGATTTTTTAAAACATTAAAAGTATAACTTAGTATAGTGAATTATAAAATCAACTTGAAATATTCTTTTTCTAAAATAGCTGAAATAATCTTCGACCATAGTACGCATGTGATCAAATTCTAAATTTTGATATTGTGAAAAAAAAAAAAAAAAAAAACGGGGAGTAGAGTTTTATAAGCTGGCCGCATGCGGGGGATCACGTGGACTCTACTTAACTTATTTCTTTTTTCTATCTTGAAATTTGCATGTAGTTTTAAAATTTAACACACCTATTTGATGCTTTCATTTTCTATAGGCCAATATGCACATGGAGGAGGGGAAAATTGTAAAAAAAGAAAACCACTACATGGAGTGGGTGTGTATGTACGGATGCAGTGCTATGAAGAAATAATATGGGTAAAACATCCAGGTTTTGAAAAGGCCTGCTGATTGAAATACGCTATTGTAAGAACTTCCCACCTTATTACGTTTTGCCACGATTCCAACGTAAGAACTACATAACGTGAAAGATTTTACCTGTAGTATCAAAAGCTATTAGTAACGAATAGTCGGTCAAGTGTCTAATGGTCCTGATTCCATTCGTACCACTTCAAATATTATTGACATAACAGTAAGTAGACTACAATGCAAGGGTAACATGAGATCCCTTAAATTAGTTATTACATTCCTCAACTTGACAGGACAACAAGTAGCATAGTACAAGAGAGCAATAGGAGATTCCTTAGATTAGTTATTCCTTTCCTTAATACCTCTCATTGTAATAAAATACGATTTAAAAAAAAAAGCTATTAAAAATTAGTGAATTAATAAAAATTCAGTTGGTGAATTATCGTTATTGTGCCATTTTCTAAAATTAAAATTTAGAGTATGAGCTTTTCTTTAGTCGGTGGCGAGGGCTACTTGTGTTTTCTAAAGAGAAATTTGTCAAATTGGTTCCTTACATTATTATAAAAATTTTTTTTAAGTCTCTAACCTTTAAATCAGCCAAATAAGTTCTTAGCATATTAAAAGTGCATTTCGATTGATTCCAGTGATAATTTTTATTCATTTTTCCTAGCAACTAATTTCCTAATTTTGCCCGTGATGTGGTGAGAAAAATGATCACCGAGACTAATCGGAATAGCACTTTTGATATGTTAGGAAATTATATTGTTGACTTTTAAATGTTAAGGGACTAAATAAATTTTTTGTAATAATACGAGGGATTGATTTACCAAATTTTCCTTTTTTAAATAGGCGGTGACAAGGACCGAAGCCCTTCTGCTGAAGGTGTAAAACGTAATGTTTAGAACCCCTAAACCCTGGCTCTTTAATCTTCCCAAAAAAGAAAAAAGAAAAAGAAAAACGTCTTGGCTCTGGTCAAAGTACACCTATGAGAAAAAAGGGTGGTCAGACTACAGACTACCAGTATCAAGTACTGCTACAGATGAATGTATAGTTTTTTTTTTTGTTAGTGGATGAGTGTATACTCAAATATATGTACATAGAACAGCACACTAAAAGAGGAATTAGTGTACTTAAAAATAATATGAGGGTCAGAGAAGTCTGGTTAGTCCATTATTGCTTATTTAATAGAGAGAAATTTTCTCGGTGAATGGGAAGATATAGATAGAGAGAGATTAGATGTCCAGATTGCAGACAGTCTCTTGGCATTCGATGCCTTGTCGGGACTTGGAAACAGTGACGTGTTTCCATTTCCCACCCCTCAATTCTCTCAACCCATCTCTCCCCATAATAATTATTACCCCACCCGCACAAGGAAATTCTAATAAATATTATAATATCATTTTTTAATTCAATAAAATTTCATTAGTATTGCTTTCTTATTTGTAATCTAATCAATTCAAATGAACTGAAGCCAACTGAGAATTTCCCCCACCACATTCCATTATGCGCACGTTACCCCACACTGACGCACTTGCAGTCCCTTCTCTCTTTCTATCCAGTCTTTGACTCCCCCCTCTCTGCCCCATCTCTTTCTTGCTCTACTTTGAGATAGAGATTCCAGATAGGTATGTACGTGTAGACCGAGGATCTGAGCGAGCTAACTTACCCTAGCCACCAAAACCCTTTTTATTTTCCCCTTTTTTGTTGAAAGATTTTCCCCTTTTTTGTTGAAATATACCAAGATGTAACCTAGACCATGGCTTTTCAGATTCTACACTCTCGCACAAACGTCTAATGTAAAATTTTTAATTGGCCCGAGTTTACGTTTCTATTTATAAACTTACGTTCTATTATAAACTTTCATTCTGGAAAGAGTAATATATAAATATGGTAATATATATTGACGTAAGAAAATAATGTATACATATTTATGTAACGTTATGTTAAGTTATAAAATTTACGAGTGAGGCAGTAAATTGAGTTCACATAAAAATTTTTCAACGCACCACCAAAGTGCACATGTAATTTTGTTATAATTTTTTATTATTTTTTGTCACCACTTTAATTTTTTGTGCTATATAACTTATTCTTATTAAAAGAAATATGTAACAAGATTTTGATTACTAATTTTAAAAAGTTCTGATTGGTAGCTCATCTTTCTTTCTTAGCTTCTGAAATGGATTTATGATTATATTAAAGGGCTTCAAAAAACAATTGCTAACTTATATTAAATATTTGTTCTTGAGGAGTCACTATATACACTGACCAAAAATAATAAAAACAAGTGGGCCCTAATTATCCAACTAGACACATTGCCTACATCACCTAATTAAAACAAACACACATTTGACTTGGAGCCAAGGGATATACATAGCTAGTGCTTTTAAATATTTGAATAATAGGTATAGTTTCAAATTTAAGTGCAAATAATTAACGTTTTTCCCCTACTCGATCGTTTTGTGCTCGGAAAAGAACAGCATTTTAATACATGCACAATACTTATTTAATTAGTTTCATTTTAATGAACTCTATAAAGCATTACAAGACGAACATAATTACGAAAATTGATCATTTAGGCAAAAACTCTAAATGTTACATATTATTGAAACAAGTAAGAGTTTGTAGTACTTACAAATTCAAAAAAGAAAAAAGAGCAGTGAGAGTTTTGCATATGTTCATCCCAACACCCTTTTGTTTTGGTTAGAAAAACTACAAACTGTAAACTATTGTAACAAATTTATTCTACTGTACAAGAGTTCAACAATTAACAATCAGTAATACGATTCTTCTTCTACTCATTCCTCTTTGAAAAGATTTGTTTAACATCCATAAAAAAGGTAAACGGCCAAACATTATCTACAATTTTTAACCGAGTCAATAGTGTCTTGTTC
The DNA here is from genome assembly GCA_024721245.1 of Mitragyna speciosa. Taxonomy (NCBI): domain Eukaryota; kingdom Viridiplantae; phylum Streptophyta; class Magnoliopsida; order Gentianales; family Rubiaceae; genus Mitragyna; species Mitragyna speciosa. The sequence goes on from CM045552.1 coordinate 4,011,941, forward strand.
TCATCAAGAATAAAAAAGAACACACAAGAACAAAGGAAAAGTAAACATTTTGAATTTGATATATCCCAAAATTTCAACTTGCTATTTGATTGCAACAGTTAGGGTATAGGGGCGGTATCCTTCTGCAGTAGCATTCTTTATAACCTACTGCAGGAAATTGGAACCTGGACCCTCAAGTCTTGATGGTCTCAAACCGTTTACTACACAGGAGACAGCCAAAAGGTCAAGACAACTCACTGCAAAACAGCCCAAGTGTGTGCAGATTTACGTTTTATAGATGAGGGAGGGAGGGAGAGAGAGAGAGAGAGAGAGAGAGAGAGAGAGAGAGAGAGAGAGGAGAGAAATATATACGACTCCCAATACAATCCAATATCAGAATACACACATTAGTACAGTATTCAGCTGCAAACGTACAACCATGGGTCACCAGCAACGTAGCAGATAGTCGCATAGAAAAGCTATTACTTCTGTACTGGTACCAATAGTGGTGATAACAACTGAGGAAAAGGAAACCTCAGTAAAACAACAAAACTGACCCCCCAAAAACATAAGCCCCCGTACCAACTGAAGGTAGTACTACTAGTTCCTAAAATCTTTCTTCTTTCTTTTTGAAATCTTTCTTTTCTGCACCTCAGAAACAAAAGTTTGCAGTTTTGCAGTTTTCACTCAGTACTATGTACACGCAAAGCATATAGTATCATTGTTAGTATTATATTATTATTAATCTACGTGCTTTGTTTCAACTTTTTCACTGTAGCTTAATGCATAGTGTTTGAAACTTTCAAGTGTTCTTTTCTCAGCTTGGTGGAAAGTAAATTCCTCTTCTGGCTAGATCTCTGCTTGTTTCTTGGGTTTTGGCAGCTGGGTTCTTTCTAAGAAGCTACAATAGATCTGGGATTTTTTTTGGATTGAGAGCTGAGAGGGTAAAAGTTGTAGGATGTTAAATAGTTTGAATTGAGAAAGAAGCAATCGCAGCCGGGTAGCTGGCTGTGACTGGTTGGCAAGGTTTTGGGTAGAGAAGATTAGTTTAAAATACGTTTTTGGGGTGTATCTGTTGGATTTAGGGGCGAATTCATTTGGATCTCACTTTGCAGATTCAAACAAACCAAAGAAATTGCGAATAAAAGAGCACAAGAAAGAAAACCATTCCCATTCCAATACCCCAATGTAACGGCAGCGATCAATCCAAAAGCAATTTTGGCTGTTTGTTTGTTAATGTATTGGTTAAAAAGAGAACAATAAGGTCAAGGAAGTGTAGCAATTTCAAAGAGGCTTATCTTAGTTCCGTTTCTTAAAAAAAGATTTCATCTTTGGGTGGCTACCACATTCTTGAATAGAGAGATCTTTGCCTAGGCATGGCTAATAGATGGTGGGCTGGAAACGTGGCTATGAATCCTTTGGCATCATCATCAGCTCCATCTCCATCTCTTCACCTCAGAAACAGTACTACTGCAGAAGATGAAAATGCAGCCGGATTGAACCGGCTTGGACAGCCAAGAAGAGAGCAAGAGTTCATGGATAACACCACCACCACTCCCACTACCAATACCACTGCCACAAACAGTAGCGGAAGCAACCCTAATGCAACTACGCAAAAACCTGATGAGGAGGTGAGCCGAGAAAATGAACGCGAAGGTGAGGAGCAAAATACCGGTGCACTGGAAATCTCTGAACTGGGCAGTGGTGGAAGTTCTGGAAGACGACCGAGAGGCAGGCCACCTGGTTCCAAAAACAAGCCAAAGCCACCGATTGTGATTACAAAAGAAAGTCCTAACGCTCTCCGAAGCCATGTGTTGGAAATTGGCAGTGGCTGTGATGTTGCTGAGTGCATTGGAACCTTCGCGCAGCGGCGCCATCGGGGCCTCTCGGTTTTGAGTGGTAATGGCGTTGTAACAAATGTGACTCTACGCCAACCGGCTGCACCTGGCGGTGTGATAACTCTTCGCGGGAGATTTGAGATTTTGTCATTATCAGGGGCATTCTTGCCTGCACCTTCTCCTCCTGGAGCAACTGGATTGACAGTGTATTTAGCGGGCGGCCACGGGCAAGTTGTTGGTGGAACTGTGGTTGGTCCTTTGGTGGCATCTGGGCCGGTAATGGTAATTGCGGCGACATTCACAAATGCGACATATGAGAGGTTACCTCTGGAGGAGGAGCCAGCTGGTGAAGGGATGCAATTGCAGGCAACATCAGGGGTTAATACGGGAACTACTGGTGCTTCGTCAGCTTCTCAATCTCATGGTATGGCTGATCCTGCATCCTCAATGCCTTTATACAGTCTACCTCCTAATATGCTTCCCAATGGCCAAATGGGTCATGAGGTCTTTTGGACTTCTCCTCCCTCTCGCCCTCCTCCATCTTATTAAGGCCAGACAGGAAAAGGGGTATGTAGAAAGTGGTACATTAACAATACTCACTAGTCACTAGGTTGTTCACCAGCTCTCTAGGTCTTGTAAACTTAGGAAGCAAGGTTAGTCTTTACATGACCCTTTTGTATTCCTTGTGAATTGATTCCCCGATTAGATATTTAGGTTGATGGATGTTTTGTATTTAACTTGTGTAACTTTTGTTTTTATTAAGTTCATTCTCTCTCTCTATCTCTCTCTGAGCTAGAACTAGTGAAATTCTATTCTTCTTTTTGCCAATGTCTTAAACATTGAGGGACTGGACAGGTTCGGTAATTGCTGCTATAGAAATGTATCCACAGAATGTTGTAACGTTAGTACGTTACTCATCTCTAGTGAATATTTCAAAGTTGTTCTATTCCTCTTTTATTAGAATCTTTTAAAAGAACTAATGATGTCTTTAATAACTTAGCTAGAGTATTCTCATACTCGATCGATGACTTTATTGTAGCTCATTGTGTGTTTCTCTGTGTGTGTGTGTGAGAGAGAGAGAGAGATTGATTCATCTGCATTTTTTAGATATCAGTCATGTCACCTTTTAGGTTGCACGCCATGCCATAATTGAAGATTAGGATTGTTCTTAATGAAGTGTTTTGCCGTAGGACTAGAAATTTTCTTTGAGCTGGGTCCATTTCAGATTGAGCGTCATTAATCAAACTGTCTTTATGATATGTACACTATTGTATGTTAGCTCCTGAATTGTTAACCAGGTAAAACAATAGCTAACAAGTGTAGCATAAGAATGTTATATTTGCATTTGACATGCCACAAGTGTTTTTATCTCTTATATGAGTTTAATTTGTTGATATTACTGATCTATTCTAATTGTTCTGGATTTACAGTTAGGGGTTCTAAGTATTCTGATATGTAATTAAATTCTTTTTATGACATGAAATAGGTAAAGCTGGGATTGTTTATCGATTGAGTGAATGATAATATTTTTTTAATTTGGAGGGACGAGAAAGAAAAGAAAGGCGGGGGGGGGGGGGTGATTAAATATGTGGTTTGCTATGCCTTTGTATGGTAAAAAAAACATAAACAATATTTGTATGCTTCTAAAAATTTTCTGGCTCTCATATTGCTAAAATACCATGAAACGTTTGTTACGTGTCTCACATGCTGTGAGCTCGACCATCTTTAGTGCAAATTATGTATGTCTATTATTTCGGTTGGTACGAGCTCTAGGGAACATTTTATTATGGGATAAATGTAATTGTGCCTGCCTAACTAGTTTTTTCCATTTAATATGAAAATGCATTACTTATGGTGCAAAGTAAAGGCATATCATGATGCTAATTAATAGAGCAGTATCATCACTGTAATATCATTAATAGTTGGATCACCGATTATCTTGTCAGTATTGCCATTGCACAATTATGCACATACTCAATGCATCTGCTTGAAATAGACCTAGCAATTTTGCTAGTTTGAGTTTTTCTATAATTATTATAAACTTAGTGCAAAAGGTGAGGATGAAGAGTACTTCCTATTTTATTTTAGTTTGGTTTGTACAGATGATTGTAATTGTTAGATCAGTGCAATATATTTGCTGGTCATGGAAATTAAAATCTTGGTTTTAGTTTTATTCTTTCAATGTACCACTTTTGCACATGTACATTGAATTTCACAGATAGATTTTCCAGATCCGAATGAAGCACCAACATTCACAAAGATGGTTATTTGTCTTACCCCAGTGTGTGATTGACTTAGTCACTCATAAGACGTATTAACAACTATGGTGATCGCATGAATTAATTAAAAATTAAAAGTTAAAAACTTTGGACTTTAGTTGGAAAGTTGCAAAACACTTGCTAAATGCTTAGTAGCTGTTCAACTCTATGGTGATAACTTCGAATGTATGAAGACAAGTGTAACACAAACAACTAAAAACAATTTGCATTTAATAGTCTTTTTGAAGTAGTCCATATTCCGTTAAGAATGCTTGCATAATATTGCAAATGTTTGCATGAATTTTGGAATGTGCTTGTGGCGGATAAATCACAGTTTTTTGGTTTGTTGTTAAATACGAAAACGTGCTCTTTCATGAACACAATGTTTCCATTTACAAATGTTCCTCTATATGTGTTTGTGCATTTGGGTAGTCTAGAGACATGTGCAAGTGTATTTGAACGTGGATATGTGTATGTTCTAGGCAAGTTCGATGTTCAACTGCACACACCCACCGCCAGGTATATGCATGTTGCCATAATATATTTATTTTATGTTGGTGTGTATTGGCCATGCTTGAAATTTTTCTTTTTTTTTTATTTATAAAATTGATTAAGAAGCAACATTTTTGTGCATCTAGGTTGTTTCGTGCTTGCTTCTCATCAATCTAGGTTTCTTTACCTTGCTATTCTTATTCAATTTCCTCTCAAGCTTCCGAATAGTGATGTCATGTAGCAGAACTAGTTATGTCATTCGTCCTTTAAGCAATACTTGAGAGGAGACATAATACGCCATCAAGATGTGGAATAAAAAATAAAACTTGAAGTTATGTGGAAGATCAATACCAAATTTGATATAGACTTACCAATGATGGGGTTATTGTGGTTTATTTTGTGCAACAAGGATGTGCATTGTATATTTTGTCAGTTGGACATGTAAAAATTTTTGTGTAATGGATTTGCATGGTTCCTAGCCTCAAGATGGAATCCAAATAAAAGAATCAGTACTTTGGAGAAATACATCGCGTCATGGAAACAAAGCATGGCTCTGGGTGTTTTCTATTGTAGGAATTTGAAGACATAGAAAGTGGTAAGAACTTGCTATTATATTGAGACCTACCATTGGAACCATGGACCATATTGAAGTAGGATTTGAGTTTGGATGAATGAATCCTCCTCATTTGTTGGAGTGTGCTTTTTAATGGATAGCGTATGAGCAAGCTTGAATCTCTGTTGCTCATACTCAGTTTCAAGTACTTGAAACGAAGGTGATGGAATGCATTACAAGATCATCAGGAGCCTAATAGGAAACGTGTATTTTTACACTGTATGCTTGCGTGGAAAGAAAGTTCTGTGTTGAAGCCTGGTAAATACTTCTTTTGGCGTGATCCTCTTTTAATGGCATGATAATTTGCTAGTAGATCGTTTCTGTAATGCTTGAAATTTCATGTGAAAGTAAAGGGATAATCTTAGCTCATGATTTCAGATATGTTCTTCAATTATGTTGCTCCATTATAGCAGATTTACTTCTCTTGTGCAATTTGTACGTTTTTTCAATTCTCTTACTCCAGTGTAGCAGATTTATTTCTCTTGTGCAATTTGTACGTTTTCTTTTTTCTGGTGGAATTTTCCCACGTCTTGAAACTTCTACTTTTGTTTGCGTTTCATCTTGACCAGATATAAGTGGACTTATTTTCTTTATGAATGTACTGAGATCTTTTTTTGACTGGCGATCATTGTTATTTCTGTACTGCTATCTTCTCATCTTTTAGGCTGATGAACTTTCCTGTCTGTAAAACTGTTGTTCGTATGAACTTCTAAAACTTCATGAAAGGATTTAAATAAATTAGCAGAATTTTCCCCATAGGAAGTATATGTCAGGTACGAGAAAGATATATATATATTTTTTACTTCTGATTGGATTTCTTGTTTGAGAATCTCTGAGAACCTTGGGGCTGTAAGTCACACTCTGTCGATTGTCGTTGATATATGTTATTCCTTTTTCCTAGCAATAAAAGAAGACTATGTAAATCGCTCATTTCAGGCTTGCTTGCTTTATAAATTTTTGCTTCTCAACTAGGGTTTTCCTGTTTTCTGGGAATAGTGATTAGTAAGCCGCTAAAGGAGATTAATCCTGCTGCACTTGAAACTTTCCAGAGTCATTCAGCGCATTGCATTATGAAGTCTAGGTTATTCTCGATCTCGTTCTTTATAGAAGAAATGTCTGTTTCACAATCTCTAATGGTCAAAAGTCATGATTTCTAGGTTTAAATTTCTTCTGTAAGATATGTGTCCGCATTTGAATGCCCGTACACCAGTTTGACTCCATGTTTGTCCTCATGTTTTCAGAATTTGCCTTTTTCCTTGAGTGGCCTGCTGTTGTAAGGTGCATCAAAGATTAGGGCATGATTCACCCCTATATTAACAAGCTTTAGTGGTTTTGTAAATTGAATGAGCTGGTGCGATTCAACCCAGTACCCGATCCACGTACAGGGTGCTTTGATCTCCTTGTTTAATTAGCAGGGTTAGCTCGATTCATTAAAACCGGTGACCATTGTCTAATTATAGCTCATTAAAATGGGAAAACAGTTCCTGTCACTGAGGAGCAGATGCAGCATCTCTAATGGAACAAAAATGAAAGATGAGCGAATTTCTTGAGGATTAGAAAGAGTGAAAAAGAAAGCTACAGATGATGATGCCAGATGCATGCACTTAGTTGGGTGGTTGTCCTTTAGACTACTTGGGTAGATGAGATGGTGTGCTCTCTGTGTCTTCTTCGTTTTCCTCATTCTTACCTAATCATAGGCAACATGTGAGTTGGGCTAAATATTCCATGTTCAAGATTTGAAATCATTGTTATTTTGGTGCAAATTACCACCAACTCACCAGTGCTTCTGAAGACTTGTTCAACTTTGTTAATGGTGACCGAGTAGGCAGCAGCTAGTAGTTAGTGTAGTATGGTTGCGTGTCTTTGTCTGCCAGAAGTTCTTGTAACGACAAAAAGTTTAGTTATTTGCTCTTTTACCTGTGTCTACGGAAATATTGGACAAGTTTGCAAGTTAGATCAGAGTCGGAAGTTCTTATTTTGTAATTCAAAAGTGAGGGGGTCAACATTGCTTAAATAATTTTTTTAATATCGTCCTTTTAGATAATTTTAATCTGTACATTATTGGACTGTTTTAGTCTTTTTTTCTTCTTTTTTGATTGTTATAATTGACGAGAAGGGATAATGTAGAATATCAAAATTATGCCATTCGTCAAACCCTTTTGCCGGTCCTTGCCAAATTATTTTTGGCTCCCTGTGAAATATCTAGTAATAAAGGATGGAATAATTTCAGATTCGCAATTGTAACGACCGGACCAAATATATTTACTTCTCTTTGTACAAGGGATATTACATTCTATTGCCAAAAAAGCGTAGGGTAGGGATAATCTCACATACCTCCTTGACGTATATCACAATTATAGCTAAATCCCTCCGGTTTGATTACTCACATGCCTTCCTTGTGTTTCTTTCTTTATGTGCGTTTTTTGCTTTCACCTAAGAAATTTTTGGTTATGCAAAGGTTTCTTTAATCATTTCATTGGACTTGGGGAGGTATGCATAGTCATTCAAATCACAGGGTTCTGGCTGGAATTTAGTATATCTAAGGGGAGGTATGTGGAAAAAAATCCCTTTGAGAAAGCAACAAAATCCTGCTTTTGCCTTCTACTAGGCGTTCCAAAACAAACCTTTTTTGTTAAGTTAATTAGTTCCAGTCCTTTCTCCCAAAATCTTTCAACGAAGGATTCACCAACTGGACGAGTAGGTCCTCCCATTATTATTATTATTATTTTTGGTCAAAAGGTCAACTTTTAAGGTCCTCCCGTTGTTCGAGGGATGAAAATTTGGATTTTCGTACTCTCTAAAAATTTTTGGACTTCCGTCCCATTGATAATGGGCTTGGGTCGAAGCCCTGGAAATTTTTCATCTGCCAGATGGAGGCCCACAATCTAAAGTCTGCATGTCCGCATTTCGGCGAATCGGTGTTAACAGTACCACGATTCATTTTACCCGCTTTCAGTGTAAATCCTTCGCTGTCCCTTCTTTAAAGGCGTCATAATAACACTTCACCGGAACAAAGGCGCGATAATATATCGAGTACTAACAGTGCCTTCATGCTGTCCCCCTTTAAAGGCGTGACATCTACTCCATGAAAGAACTGCGCCCTCTTCATCTCTCCCTTGCACAACAAAGGCGTACCATTGTACTCGCTAACTGAACTACGCTTTCCGCTGTTATCATCATTTTGAAGTTACAGCCACGACCTTGTTTGCTGTATGGGAATTAATTTTTGGCTGTCTTGTATAACTTAACCAGTTTAGTTACCTGGTCCTAACCGAGGTAAAGAAGATATCTACCGTTAATTCCATCCCACCAGAATTTTTTCAAATGAATCTACAGATATTGTAGGAGCAAATTTTAGAGGATTGTAAAACTTGTGATGAAACAAGAAATCGGCTTCAAATCGTGAATTAGACTCACTTTCTTTTAGGCTAAATTCGTCCTCAATTTAGTGCAATTTCATAAACGAATTTCCTTTAGGATAAAATAAAGCACGTCTTGTTACACTTTGCACTGGTGTTCTAGACCCCAAAAGAAGAAGTATTTAGTGTATTTTTACAGAATATCTAGTATTGATAGGACGATTTTTCTGTGCCGTAAATCAGCCTCAAATGACCTATTTATAGACTAGGGAAGTTACATGGAGATTACAACTATTCAAGTCATGTCTTTTTACTACTAGAAGTAGTTAATTGCCTTGTGAGTGTGCTTGTAAGATTGCAACACTTTACACTTGAATGAACAGCCACAATTATATCTTTTCACCTTTTGAAAATCTCCAACAGATATCCTTTTGCTTAATCTTGTTTACTCATTTCTTTGAAGCTCATGAAAATTGCTTCCAAGTTCCAATTAAGTATGGAGGAGGTAAATTTTTTGTTTGAAGGGTGCATGGTTGAAATTAATTACATAAATGCTATATTTATATTTGTGTGTGTGTGCGTATTTTTAACATATGTAGAAATCATAACATGACATGATGGAGTTCAATACTAAGGGACCAAGTAAGTCTTAGAGTCCTTTAGGTAATTGCTTATTAAAATTGACGGCCATCTGCCCTAATTGTGTCTTGCTAGGAAGACTTTTATTACAACTCTGACTTCAGTTAAAGGTGCTACCATCCTCTGTCCACAGATATTGCTGACAAATAGTTTGCCTAAGTTCTTCGAAAAGCTCTATCTCTGAGATATTTAAGTTGGAATAGAGCTGGAAAATATCATCTTCCCATCCATTTAGTGGAGGGAGCTGCACCATCATTTGGCTATCTTCACAAGCATTTATTCCTGGGAGTGCAAATTGTTCAACTTCAATCTGTTGATTTATGCAATTCTCTAGGCTCATGTCATTACACCCAAAGGCGAAGTCAAAATTTGAATTTTCGGCACGTTGATAACTTGTATAGCTATTCGCATCCAATGCAAGACTAGCCATTTGATTCCCAATCAGCTCTATCTCCTCTTTCAGGCAGGCCACCTGCATGTACGTAAAATTCTAGTGATAAATCGCAACACAAATATGATTTTTTTTGGGGACTATCATCAGTAAATGAATCTGTGGAGAAGTAGAGAACCTGTTGTTCAAGCGCAAATATTTCAGCAACACAACCATATATGGGATCTTGCATCCTGGCCAGGGCTTCATAGGATATAGTTACAGCAGCTTCACCACGGTTTTGTTCTGGGAGATGTAGCAGTAACTTGGAGACATTGCTTGCACCAAACACTCTGTGCACTGCCTCAAAGTGAGTGGCTGCTTGCTCGTAACTGAAATAAGGGGCAAACACGCATTCTCTAGTGCACCTCCTTCTCAGAAACTTGCATGCTCCACATGAAGAGCCCATTCCTGTCATTATCTTAAAAGTTTTTTTTTTCCCCCGATGGTTTTAATCAACTTGATGCAGCAAGGTGTGATCAAAGCTTTATAATCACAGCCCAATAGGGTCACACACGTTTGATTGATTGTGGCTGATAGACATTCTAACTTTATTTGAAAAGTAAATTCTATTAGGTCTCCTTTGTGGCAAACATTTTCATTCACAAATTGGGTAAACTTTCCTAATTTGTTCCGCAAATTAAAGGGGCCTATCCAGTTAATCATAAAAATTTGGCATTATTTTATCATTGTCATATGTTCAAGCTCTCAAAGTGTGAAATAATTGCTCATAAGTAGCCTCAATTATTGTTTCTCAGACAAAGTATAACAGCCCCTTTTCTCCAATACTGACGAAGTTCAACATGTTTACATATGATTAGAAAGACAAGTAGAATGAAAGTTCAACATGCTTACTAAAAAAAATCCAGAACAATATGGAGGTGCGGACTAATACTTGTCTGTTTTCTTGGTTCGTCATGGCTACGTATATATAGTCTCATTCATTTTGAGAATTCTTCTCCCATTCAGTGTTCCGTATTCACTCTCTTTAGACAATCTGAAAGTCTCTGTAATTGGTTTTTGTGCTTCAACTCTATCAGTTTATTAGATATTTTGCATGATGTCCATGATTAATCAAGCAATTAAGTGTTTTGGACACGTGTAGTTAATTTTTCATCATCATGCAGTATTTTAACTAGTATATAGTAACCATGCTTGGCTGTTGGCAACTTTAGGGATAATAATTCATGGGTCGGTGGTCATTGGAAGGGCGGCCCCTTCTCATTTTCAGGCACAACAAAAAGCCGTAAACAGCTTCGTCCATTCCCCTCTTTCTCTGTTGGCATATAGAGACAGAGGAGGGAGATGGTTCCCAAGGGGAGGATGGCATTTTCCTTGAATGAATACTTAAAAAGCTTTTGGAGTCTTGTCAAATGCAAAAAGTTCCCTTGGTGGTTTGATTGAATATATGCATGAGAATTAAGGTGGAAGGAACAAATTATAACAGGGGATGGTGGAGAGGAGCCTTTCTCACTTTCGAGTTTAACGATGAAAGTGTCTTTCTCTATCATAAATTCATCATGCATAATTACATATGCTAAGGTAGGCTTGCTAGCCTTATCTGTCCTATAAACTCCTACCTCATTCTGTCTGATTCTAGACTTATTATTGGCGATCTGAACTATAGCGCTGGTGGCTGGTGATTTAAACACTCCAATCATTCGAACCAAAGCCATGATTAGAAATATGTCATATTTCATTCTACTAAATTATAGTATTCTTTTTTTTTTCCCTTGTAGTAAATGTATGAATTCTACTCTGATGGTTGAGGACGAGTTGTACTCAGATCCTGACTAAAAAACCCTTGTTCGACTCTCCTAGTGTAGTCTAAAGAAAACAGCTATAATCTTCCATTCATTAATTTGTTTCAACAAATTCATAAATCGTTTGGATCCCAGACGAATTTTAGATCTTCTAGAGTTGTTATTGATTCTAAACCGTGGAGGAGGCTCAACGCAATGGTAGGGAACCAGAAGAGGAGAGATAGACCGATTGTTTGTTTTCTAAACTTGAAGGAGTTTAAAAGAAAAGGGAGAGAGCCAGAACAGAAGAGAGAGAGAGACGGATAGCTTGTTACTGACTATACATTAGACAAACGTTTATGGGTTCTTGATAGATAATTTTGCAAAAATATTGAATAGATTATGTGCATTGACACTTGGTGCACTAGTTACAATAATTTATCGACATGCTATGATAGTGGGTCACACGTTGCAGCATTTGGTAACAAATGATTGGTTTTAGTCACGTGGTGCACATAGTGTACCCAATACATCCTCATCTAGGAATCAAAACAAAAATTTTGTTTTGTCACTTCTTTTTATTTCTTCATGACTAAATCGAAGGCAACATTAGGTTGAAAACTTTCTCTCCTAAAATCATAATTTTAATATGAAATTTAATATTTGTATAAGTGTAAAATAGCAAAGGTTGGCATCAATAGGAGGCCTTATCTACCTTTGGGTGGAGCCAAAGCACTTGGGGGCAAATTTACCCATTGGACCACATCAAGAGTGAGGGTATTCTTGTATCTTCCCAGAATTTCACCCAACAATCCATATTCTTTTTGGGCCATAAGGTAAGGACCGGTAGTGGATTGGATTTGTAACTCGAAACCAAACCAAACCAAACCAAACCCAATCCAAAAGACGCGAGTTTGTCATATGACGTTCCAAATAAAAACGTGAATTAAGATTAAGATGTAAATTTGAGATTAACGAAGGTCGCTACTATCCAGAACTTTGACATATAATAGTAAAAATAAAATAAAATCTCTCATTCTCATTAATATTGAAATTAATTGTCACATCTTCTTACATATTTTTTTTTGGACAGCATGCAATTTTTAATGTCAATAATCGTTGTACTTCTTTGGAATCCCAAGGTCACCGCATCAACTTTAAAGTATCCTTCTAAGGATGGTACTCTTAGCTATGGCTATCGTAGATTGGTGTTATGAAATTATATATAATAAAGATTTTTCTTAATCAAGCCACATATTTTCTTGAAAATATGCAATATTGTTTTAATGCTCAAAAACCTAGCCATCGAAAACTTAAGGTGAGAACATGTCTATATTGTTATTTTAAGCATATACAATTGTCTCATACATATAATTCTCACAACTATTGATTCCCTTGATCTCAGTATTCATTCTCAGCCAAGTGTTTTCCTGTTATTTAATCTAAATTTATCAGAAATCCTTTTTGTCATCTTAAAATTTCTTTAGGCCCTCAAATTTTACGCTGTCCTATTCAAGTTCAAGATAGAAACAAATGTGATTAAGGCTGCAAGAACGGGAACCTGTGTGGAGCACATAGCTTCCAAAAATCCAGACAAAAGATCTGCTGCATCTATCGTTTCTAACCAGGAAATTACACCATCAAAACAAAAAATTGGACACTCAAAAAAAATTCTTGTGCCTTCACCAAGTCTTGGTATTTTGTTTTTCTTCTAAGTTTTGCCATTACCACTCCCTATCTGGCACAAAGTGGGAAATAGAAAATGATTCCATGGCCAACCCAGCCCCTGACAACTAATTATCCTATAATTGAACAGAGCCTTGCGGTAACCAAATTGCCAAATTTTAAGTGGAGAAGAGTAACTCAAAATTGCTAGCCTTAAGATTCCATGAGGATCCAACGCAAAATAACGTACGTTTGCCAAGTGGCAATAGGGCAATCTTGAGTGTGTGGCCGTTAAGAATTCAAAATCCAATCCTTTGGGCTTCAATTTCTGTACACTCAAAATTACTATAAGTCCCCTACTCTCTCCTCAAAATCCACTTGCTCCAATCCAGCAACTTTCCATTGAGCTCTCACTCAACTTCTTAGCGTTATACTAACAACAATGGCAGCCGCCGTATCAACTGTCGGAGCTGTCAATACTGCCCCGGTACCTCACCATCTTCTTTTCTTTGCTAGCTTTTTATATTTCAAACTTACAAGAAGTCACAAATGATTGTTTGTATTTTGTCTAGTTGATACTAAGTAATCTTTTTATTCAATTATTTGAAGTAACACGTACACTAATCATCTTTTTACTTGCAAAATTATCAGTCTCTTAGCATCAACTTTTGCCTATGTAGAAAAACTAGAGAATTTAAAGATTTCATTTAAATTCTACTCGTACTATATGTAGAAATTGAGTATTTGATTTTGATCAGATTCTTATGCGCCTGTTCAAACGCACTTGTGTAAGTACGTACTAGACTACTTGTCGTGTGCTAAGATAGGAATAGGACCGACATAAATCATTGATGGTGTGAAGTGAAAACTATCATTCTAAAAATATAATGGTTTTGGTTGATATACAGCTCCACTTGAATGGATCTGGAGCTGGAGCGGTAGTTCCGAGCTCAGCCTTCTTTGGTAGCAGTCTGAAGAAGGTGAACTCCTCATACACTGCCCCGAGGGTTTCATCAGGAAACTTCAAAATCGTTGCTGCTGAGGTTAACGAGGATAACCAGACCGAGAAAGACAGATGGAAGGGCCTTGCCTACGATGTATCTGACGATCAACAAGACATCACCAGAGGCAAGGGAATGGTTGATTCCCTCTTCCAAGCGCCCACCGGCGAGGGAACTCACTATGCTGTCCTCAATTCTTATGAATACATCAGCCAGGGACTTCGCACGTAAATTTATTTGACATCAGAAATTAACATGTTCTTTAACTTCTTCTGCTGCGATTAAATAACAGGAAATGAAGTTGTATCTGATTTTGAGCTGGTGACTCTTTTGCAGATACAATTTCGACAACAACATGGATGGTTACTACATCGCCCCTGCCTTCATGGACAAGCTTGTTGTTCACATCACTAAGAACTTCATGAGCTTGCCCAGCATCAAGGTATTTCAAATCCTACTCGTTCCCGCTCAATGATAGGATGCAACAATTGTAGTAGTTTGACTTCAAAAATTGCATAGACAATATATTTAGCACCAAAAATTTTGAACTAGAGAAGGGAGACGCAACTCTAATAGTTGCGGTCATTTTTCCACAGGATCATACAACTGTTTAACCTCTAACGTTGTAGCTTCTTTAAAACTGAGAATTTAGAAGAGCAAATGCCATTTTTTATATATGTTTTCTGACTACCTTTTATCTTATAAACGTATTTATTAAAAAAGATATTATTTATCTTATAAACTCATTTATTAAAAAAGATATTACAGTAATGTTTTCTAAAACTTTCTAAAAAGACATCATCGTATTTATGTGTGTACATCTACATCTTGCAAGTATCTAAATAAACACAGATAAAGCTTGATACTGGTTATTTAAGTTGTAAAATGATGCATATAACCTCCAGCCAGAATGATGGCTAGATTGTATTACTGCCAACATTGATGTGATACTTTATGTATATGATTTACTATGAAATATCATTCATTCTTTCGCTCCATATTTCATAAATACATTCGCCAATCATTAGAAAATCTTCAACGCTACGGATCCTACTTTTAACAAGATTCATTACCTAGCTAGTCTCTGTAATTAATTATAATGGAAAGTTGAGGCTTTCACTGCAATTGGGTCTCAGATTCCTCTCATCTTGGGTATCTGGGGAGGCAAAGGTCAGGGAAAATCTTTCCAGTGTGAGCTTGTCTTTGCCAAGATGGGAATCAAGTGAGTTTCATGCTCTCTGTAATGTACTATAGTTCTTATTTTTTATAAAATTCATGTTTTCTAAAAATGAAAGGATTTACGTGGTTAATTATGCGTCTTTTCAGCCCGATCATGATGAGTGCCGGAGAATTGGAAAGTGGGAACGCAGGAGAACCCGCAAAACTAATCAGGCAAAGATACAGAGAAGCAGCAGACATTATCAAGAAGGGAAAAATGTGCTGCCTCTTCATCAACGATCTTGATGCAGGTGCTGGTCGTATGGGTGGAACTACCCAATACACAGTCAACAATCAGATGGTTAACGCCACCCTCATGAACATTGCTGATAACCCCACCAATGTCCAACTCCCTGGTATGTACAACAAAGAAGACAACCCCCGTGTGCCCATCGTTGTCACCGGTAACGATTTCTCAACCTTGTATGCCCCTCTCATCCGTGATGGTCGTATGGAGAAATTCTACTGGGCTCCCACCCGTGAAGATCGTATTGGTGTCTGCACTGGCATTTTCCGCACTGACAATGTTCCCAAGGAAGACATTGTCAAAATTGTCGATGCTTTCCCCGGTCAATCCATTGGTAAGTTGGGAACCGATTTAGTTATAAATTAAGATATGACGTCCTATTTGTGGTTGGGAGTTGGGAACTGATCGAATTTGATTCTGTTGTACAGATTTCTTTGGTGCATTGAGGGCTAGAGTGTACGATGATGAAGTCAGGAAGTGGATTGGTGATATTGGAGTGGATAAGGTTGGCAAGAGGCTCGTGAACTCGAGGGAAGGACCCCCAACATTCGAGCAGCCCAAAATGACCCTGGAGAAGCTGCTCGAGTACGGTAACATGCTTGTTCAAGAGCAGGAGAACGTGAAGAGAGTCCAATTGGCTGACAAGTACCTGAGTGAGGCCGCTCTTGGTGATGCAAATGCGGATGCCATTAAGAGTGGAAGTTTCTACGGTTAGCTCTCTCTTGATCCTAGAGGTCTTGATAGGAGGTTTGCATCTTTCTTTGTGCAAATCAATGTAGTTACAATTTTGGATCCGGTAGAAATTCTCATATATATATATATATTTTTTGGTTTCTTTTTCTTGTGTTTGGATATACAGGCAAAGCAGCCCAGCAAGTCAATATTCCAGTTCCTGAAGGATGCACTGACCCAAATGCCAGCAACTTTGATCCCACTGCAAGGAGTGATGATGGAAGCTGCTCATATTCTCTCTAGGCCTTCTAGAATTTTGGTGGAAGCAACCAATCAATCAAGCAGGAATAATTTATAGCCATGCAAAGGAGTCAAAATATTGTTGTCACCCGTGTTTTTATGGATTATTGTCCCGTAATTTTGTGTAATGTACACTCTGTTCTCGTCAAATTTTAAAGAGTGTTTTTCCTACCTAATATTGAATTGAATGCCTTTGCTGTTTATGATCCCAAGCTGTCCTAAAAGGAAAAAAATTGGGGTACACATGGTTTTTGAAATAAGTGGTAAATTCTGTAAAACAACTGAATAAGTAATAAATTTTATTATAAAAAGAATTTAAATTATGGTAACCAAATGCATTGTACTCCTTGACATTTACTCCTTCACACTGGAAAGAAGGATTCCTGCGAAAAGGGCAGTGGGAAAGAACAGACAAAAATAATACCACACCTTACTTCCTCATTTAATCTGACTGGAAAGTCCACAAAGGCGGAGGTTGTTTATCTAACGCCATTATCAATTAGGAATTTTCTTCTTTTCGAATTATATTCCTTAGTGACATGTCCAACAGTGGAATTTGGCTAGCCAAGGAAGACGACATGATGACTTAAGCAAAGAAAAAAGAGTCCAAGATTCCGTATGGTTGACAATTGAAAACATTTCTACAACAAAAATTCAATGCTTTTCGTCAAATCAAATCAAATACATTTGCGCAAACACGTTTCCATTAGCTTTTTTGGATATAGAAAAACACGGGCTTCATTTGGATTGAACTTCTTAGAATATTATTAGGAGAATAATATTGTGACATTTTTTTGTGATGATATATGTGAGATGAAAAAGTAGTTGGGGGTAGAAATGGGAGAATGTATTTAAGAAAAATTCAAAATATTATTAGGAAATAAGGATGTAGGCACTTAGGTCATTAAATTAAAAGCTCGCGTGAATATATGGTGGCTTTCTTATTTATTGACCCAAGTCAACAACTTTAAAGCAGCCAACTTAGAAATTTGCGTTCACCCTATGTGCTGGTTAAGGACTGCTCTAAGTACTAATAATCACGGTTTAAATGAAGGCAAGAGTAATAATTACGGTCTAAATGAAGATAAAGGACAAGAAAGGTTTCCTAATTGCGTAAAAAGTGGTCGGAGCACGGGAAAAATCAAAATCCATATAGCCGTCATCCGCCACAAACATCAAAACCAAGATTGATTTTTGTTATAAATTTCATGCGAAAACAATGTAAATATATAATGATCCCAAGATAGAAAGATTGGTCGGTGACACAGTTATGTTTTTGTTTGATCAAACTATGTAAATCAGTCTTTGCATTTACATAATCTCAAATATAATAACTTCTTCATGTAGCCTAATTTATTTCAGGGGAACAACCGCCATAAGGTCCATAATGGGAAAAGTGGTGCATGTGAATTGTACTAGGATATATGAACAGTGGGCATGCGTTGATCAAAAATTATCAGCCACTCCCTTGTCAGTGAAATGATGTCCTTGCAATCCATGTGCAAAGAAAAGGCATGGTCGGTTACTCGGTTGCTCTTCATTGAATCATTGGAATCTAATTCCATTATTAACCTTAAATCTTACTGGCTTAATGGTAGAGTCCTTATCAACACCATTCGATTTGATTTCAACCTCAATAACCTTGGTAGTATGTGGCATGAGAAAATTACACCAAACAACATATGGGACCACCAAACATCCCAAAAATAATACATGTAACAAATCAAAACCATATAGGATGTAGTACAGAATACTATGAATCATTGTTAAATCACCTCATCAAGAATCTTCAGACCTAGTAAGTCCTCCTAAGTTGATCCAACAACAATTAAGTTGAACCTATCTACCCATGTGATGGCCAGAAAATCAGTTATGTTTCCCGTGGTGTTGCCGCTTTTGATTTCAAGCATGGTTCTTGTTCTTTCTCAGACTGATGAGTTCTTCTATGATGGTTTTGAGAATGCAGGCAACAATATAACTCTCAACGGTGCTGCTAAAATTGAACATAATGGTGTCCTCAAGCTGACAAATGACACAGATATATTAATCGGTCATGCTTTCCGATCAAATGCTATCTTGTTCAAGAATTCCACAACTGGTAAAGCTTTCTCCTTTTCAACTGCTTTTGCATTTGCAATCGTTCCCCAGTATCAGGATGTAAAACTAGGTGGTCATGGGCTGGCCTTTGCCATCTCGCCAACTAAGGAGATCAAAGGAGCTCTTTCTCGCCAATACTTGGGATTGGTGAATGCAAGCGATAATGGCAACTTCTCCAATCATGTCTTTGCTGTTGAATTTGATACTTTTCAAAATGTAGAATTTCATGACATAAATGAAAACCATGTTGGCATCGATATCAACAGTGTAATCTCAAATGCCTCGGTACCTGCTGGCTATTTTGTTGAAGGCAATTCAACAATGAAAGACCTGGATCTCAAGTCTGGGAGGACAATTCAAGCCTGGATTGACTATGACTCCAGTAGAAATGAACTCAATGTTACTCTTTCGCTATCTTCATCAAAACCCAATAATTCAATTCTCTCGTATGATGTGGATTTATCACCATTTTTTGAGGATTACATGTATGTAGGCTTCTCTGCTTCCACTGGTGTGCTTGCTTCTTGTCACTATATTTTTGGTTGGAGCTTCAAGATCAACGGGAAAGCTCAATCTTTAGATCTATCTTCACTGCCTACACTTCCTGTACCCCGAAAGAATCAGGTAGGACTTATATTAGGTGCATCTATATCAGCTTTTGCATTCATGGTATTCTCCGCTCTGTTGGCTCTATACGTAGTCAAGAGAATCAAGAACATGGATGTGATTGAGGATTGGGAACATGATATAGGGCCACACAGATTTTCTTACGAGGAGCTCAAACAAGCCACTAGAGGTTTCAGAGAACAGGAACTACTGGGATTTGGCGGATTTGGTCGGGTTTATAAAGGAACTTTGCCTAACTCCAACAACCAAGTTGCAGTTAAGCGAATAAATGATAAATCGAAGCAGGGTATGCGTGAATTTAAATCAGAGATTGCTAGTATTGGCCGCCTTAGACATAGAAACTTGGTTCACTTACTGGGGTGGTGCGGGCGAAGAGGTGATTTGTTACTTGTATATGACTTCATGCCCAATGGAAGCTTAGATAAATACCTTTTCGATGAACCTGAGATGATTTTAACTTGGGAACAGAGGTTCAAGATCATCAAAGGTGTGGCTTCTGGGCTTCTTTATTTACATGAAGGATGGGAACAAACTGTGATTCATAGAGACATCAAAGCAGCCAATATTTTGTTGGACTATGAGCTAAATGGCAGACTTGGGGATTTCGGACTTGCTAAGTTATGCAAGCATGGTTCAATCCCAAGCACAACAAGAGTAGTGGGAACCTTGGGCTATTTAGCCCCTGAGCTAACAAAGACTGGCACGCCTACCACAAGCTCTGATGTGTATGCCTTTGGTGCAGTCTTATTGGAAGTTGTATGTGGAAGAAGACCAATTGAGCAAAAAGCATTGCCTGAGAAGTTAATTTTGGTGGATTGGGTGTGGGAAAGTTGGAAGCAAGGTGCTATACTTGAGGTAGTAGACCCCAGGTTAGGAGGTCATTATAATGAGACTGAGGCAGTTATGGTGCTTAAATTGGGATTAATGTGTTCTAGCAACGCCGCAGAAAAGAGACCTTGCATGAGGCAAGTGGTGAGATTCTTGGAAGGGGAGGTGGCTCTACCGGAGTTCGTGGCAGCACCAGATGAATATGATTCAAAGAAGGGCTGTGATCATGGTGGCGAGTTTCAGGATTTTGTGCATTCATATCCGACATTATCATATTGTGAGAAGGTAAGCAATTGGTCATCAGATGACTACGGTGTCAGGGATGTTGATCTTGAAGCTGGTTTAACATCACCACTTTCCACTGCCAGAAACTCAGCGAGGAAGTGAAGGGTCATGGCGGAAATAGAAAGGCAAAACTATTGTTATCTTCTATGTGGTTTCTTCTTCTTCTTCTTCTTCTTTCTTTGTTTTTTTTTTCCCCTTCCATTGATGAGAGGTTTCTGTTTCTTAAGGACTACTAATTATGAGTAGTATTATTTTTGGGGTCTTGAATGTAATAGAAGAATCCATTAATTTAGGATTCTTATATTTGTAAGTCATTGTAAATGTATACGAGAGTATCAAAGCTCTAGTTTTGAGAAGAGAAAGGAGCCTCTACTTTCTTGTTTGGAGTTCTAATGCAGACTGTCGGATGTTTCTGTCAGTACCACTACCACCCTCGTACGTAATACTAGTTGTCGATGGAATTCAATCAAAGCCATCACTGAATCTGGCATTCTCCCTAACTGAAGAATGAGTCATGGATCATATGTGTGAGATCCTTTGATTAGGACTGTCTAATTTTTTTGCCTTAAAAGTATCTAAACATGGCAAGTTGGTAACGAGCATAAAAATTAATACAATAATAATTTTGCTAAAGTACAAATAGTAATCAATTTTTTATTGGAAAAGAGGAAAGGTTAGCATAAAACTTACTAGGGTTTGGTTGGATTTAGTATTTTATTTTTCCGGATGTGGCTAAGAAAAACCGAGCTAGGAAAGGGTGAAGATTGGGTTCGGAAATGGGGGCAGTTTATGTACTTGGGTCAAGAGCAATGTTTTAAAAACCGGACCGGCCAATGAACCGGAGAGGGGGTCCGGTTCAAGGTCGAACCGGTCGGACCGGTCCGACCGGGGTTCAATGTTTTTCTCTTTTTTTTTTTAAATTATTAATTATTGAACTTATCTCCTGGTTTGTTTAGTTATTTCTTCTACATTACAAAATAAAATAAGAAAGTTGAAAAAAAATAAAACAAATTCTATGAGCAAATATGACAAACTAATCTATTGTTGTTAACTTATGATAGATTAAAGAATAAAAAGACTAACTAGATGCAATTTAAGAGCCAAATATTACATATACCTCACCCTATTGAACCAATTAACCCGTTACTTGGTTGAATATTTTTAAATATACAAGTTAATGAATCTACTGTATTTGGTAAAAAATTTATAAAATATTCTACGGTTCTAACAATTGAATTAACAAAGAAAATGATATTAAAAGTATAAAAAAATATAATACCTATAAAAAGCAAGTGTATCGGATGAGACAAGTACTTTAAAATTTACCACTAAAGTACATTATTATATTTTTAAATACTTTAAATTACAATCTTGAACATTCTAAATTGTTAAATCATACTTGTTACTTGTTTGACATTTTCTACTCCTTTAATAGCATCAAGACTTATTTTTTGAAGTAAAATTTAAATTTATTTTTAATACCAAATAATATAATCAATTGACTTTGTACATAGGCTGGTTCAAATAAGTGTTTTTTTAATTAAAAATTGTCCTTTTAAGGTTGGTTCGCATATTCAAATCATTTTTCAAAATTTAGTTTGATTATCTTATTATCAGTTTAGATCTATTTTATTTTTTTATTTTTCCTTTTTTTACATTTATTTTTGCATGACCTAATTAGAGGTAATGTCTAGCAATTTTTTATCAAGGAATTGGTTTTTAGGCTTTAACTTTAGACGTATTTCTTCCAAAGAAATTTTATTTTTGACATATTGGACCATTGAGCGAGTTGATTTGGACTCTATACAATAGTCTCAAAAATAAAACTAACAAGTAAATCTATTTACTCATTAGTTCTTAATTTAATCCATTACGTTCACTTTATATATTTTTTTCAGTATATCATATATCTATCAAGAAAAGGTGGATATGTGGTACAATGATAATTGAAATCAATATATCTTGCATAGAAAAAGAAAATTTAATAATTTGACATGATTTTTTATTTTTTTCTAATAAAGAAAATAACTTTGTGCCCACTTACTTTGAAGATGTCATATTTTCTTATTATTGAATAATGATTTATTTACTTTACTTCTTAATTCATATATTTAACCATAATTAAAAAATCTAAATAATAATTTACAAAAAAAATAAACTTTTAATTATGGGAATATTTTAGGTATAAATGAATAGTTAAACAATTTAGATAAAAAGATTAATCTTAGCAGGAGAGATTTTAGTAAAAGTTCATCAAATATTTCTTTAATATAATGAATTTGGGTGCCAAACTAAATGGGTAAGAATTAATTAATTTAATTAAACATGATTGATGAAGGAAATTAAGAAAATAAAAAAGTAATAATCAATTAAATTCATTAAACATGATTAATGGAAACAAGGAACCTAAAAAAGTAAGAATAAGTTAATTTCATTAAACATAATTAATAAAGGAAATGAAGAAGCTAAAAATGTAAGAAACATTAATTTTATTAAATGTGATTGGTTAAGAGGGGGAAGAAGAGAACTTACCAAAAAAAGAGGGGGGGAAAAAAGAGGGGAAAGAACAAACAGATTATATTTATATAGATATTACTTTAGAAATCACAACAGCAAACTTGGTCCAGTGGTGTTGCACTTGCAAGTGCAAATGGGGGATCTCGGGTTCGAGTCCCCCCATATGCACCAACTCAAAATCATTAAAAAATATTTTTAAAAGTTACAAATTCAAGAACCGCCGGTTCACGGTTTGAACAGTTCGACCGGTTCTTGACCATTTGACCGGTTCTTGACGGTTTCTAGACATTTACGGCTTTTATGAAGAACCGGACCGGAGCAATGGCCGGTTCGCGGTTCAACCGGTCGAACCGGCCGGTCCGGTCCGGTTCTCAAAACACTGGTCAAGAGTCATTCGGGTGATCGAATATACCGGTTAGGGCAGCGGTCAGGTGTCTGGGTTTTTACTTTTAGATGGAATCTAGTAAATTGTGGATTAATTTCATTTTAACTCTTGAAAGTAATCAAATGTTTAAACTCAGCCCTACAAGTGAAAAATTTTTAATATTGATCATTAAAGAGAAAATTCATTTGAATTTGGCCCTCAATTACTCTTTTATTCTGTACTTTACATTAAAATCATTTAGTTTGGATATGAGCACTTATAAAAAAAGATCTAATATCACTTTTAATGATTTGGTGTACTTTTTTATTAGTAAAATTAAGTGAGCAATATTCTCGACTTGGAAAATAGTGCCTAAAAAAATTTGGAGACTTTCATTTTGTTGTCACTAATTCTTTAATTCATATGAGATATTGGCATTAAGAATTGTAATAAGTAATACAAATATTGCTGACATATTATTTTTACTCAACAATAATACAAATATCTTTGACATATTATTTTTACTTAACCCTATGTTTTTTTAAAGTCACATGAGGCACTTAGACATCAGAGTAAACAAAATTGGAACCAATGGGAAATTTATTTAATATTTCTTGTTCAAAGATTATATTGAAACAAATTTTCTTTTTTACAGGTACAAATTAACTTTTAGGGGCATAATTAAATTTTTATTTACTTTAAATGGCTAAATGGAACAGAACATTGGGTACGTGATCAATCGGTCAAAATTATAAAGTGGGCCAGTCAGAGGAGTTTAAAACCGGGAATTTTCCGTTTCCCACTGCTGAGGACCGGAAACACCCGGCCGCAGACCTAGACCGCAGATTTGGACTATTGAACCGGCTAGTCCTCTGCTTCACCAGTGTCCCTTTACACTCAAGTTTTGGAGAGGCTAGAAGAACCAAACCGGTCTCTGTACCGGAGACTTTGATTTTTCCAGGCTTTCCTCTCCTTAGTTGAAATGGATTAAAAATATCAGGTAAAAAAACAGATTTCTCAACTTTTTTCGCATCAGTGGAATGATTTCTTGTGAAATGGGATTGTGGGTTCAGCCGTACAAGTTGCCATGATAACATCTTTATCGATCATTGTCAATTTGCGATGGCTACACCATGGATGTTGTTTGTCCAATTTTCAGAATTTCGCGATGTATTATGATTATAGACGTGGGATCTTATTCTTTTCTTGCATTCTTTTTTGGCTGTCTCATAGCATCTTTTATGCTAAAATCACTCAATTCTCGGCCTCACGCACAAATATTCCCCTAATCTCTGTTTTCTTTACTTCTTTAGATGCGGACAAGACCTTGTTGGCAAGTGGGACTGCAGTAAGCTTTTAATACTGGAAACACCTCAAAACTCCTGTTTCCTTTGTGCGCAATTATTATTACAGCCAAAAAAAAAAAAAAAGTAGAATCTTTTAGCTATTTAGGGATGAGAAAGTGGGAAATGTGATTGATTTGAAAATTGAACGTGATAGCCCATGGGAAGTACTTGCTATTTAAAAACAACAATGTATTTGGATACAGCTACTCCTCTGACGTGCCAAAAAAAGCACTATCCAAAAAATTTGTTTTTTAACCATCTGCGTCAACTTTTGATAGCATTATCCCCATAGACATGAAGTGAGGCCGCTTTGTGGACTCGTTTGTTCATCAAGGGTTGAAGTTACCTTTAGTGACTTTGTAAATTTAACATTCTTTTTATTTCTAGAAGTTTAGTAATATATTTCTCCATATTCCTTCATCTTTTATTATCGAGTTTAATGCTCAAAATTTTATTTGCATCTAAATTTGTTAATTTTACAAAACATAAAAATCAGTTGACCCGTGACTTTACACACAAACTAATTTACCAAGTCAATATCTTCATCATTTGGTAGCCAAAAAAAATGACAGAAGAGTTACACTGGAATGGATTACAATAAAAGTACAATACAGTGCGCATAGTAAATTAGCAATACCTTTGAGAGCATAAATATGGGGCCACAGCGCATTAATTACTGCCTAAGAATGATTAGTGGGAACAGAAAGAAACTGCTTTCCTTTTAAAACCACTCCCCATTTCACATTTGGTTAAAAGAAGTTATAGACCTCTCTCTGCCATAGAAGTTCACACGATCGGCAATCATTGTCCCTTTCTATCAGCATTTGGAAGAAATGTCAATGCATTCATATGTCTTCTTTACTATTCTCTGCTTCTTAACGTTACTCTCCCATTCAAGTACTAATTACTTCTCTCCCTGAGTATGAATGTGTGCAATTTTGTCTGTGAAGATTGTACTGAGTCAAAGATTCACTAATATGGTTGTTCTTGTTTGGTTTCAGACGCAATTCAACTTATAATAGTGAACAACTGCAAACAGAGCGTGTGGCCGGGGATTCTTGGCACTGCAGGCCACCAAACTCCGAACAGTGGTGGATTTCATCTGTCTACCGGCGAACAAGTAGTCATAGAAGTACCCGAGAAGTGGTCAGGAAGAGTATGGGGCAGGCAAGGCTGCTGTTTTGACGAACACGGCAAAGGTTCATGTCAAACTGGAGATTGCACTGGCCTCCTTCAGTGCATGGGCACCGGGGGACTACCCCCTGCAACGGTAGTAGAAATGACACTAGGAACTTCACAAAATCAGTTGCATTACTATGATGTGAGTTTGGTTGACGGTTTTAACCTGCCTGTCTCGATGATTCCTGTTGGTGGTGGTGTTGGATGTGGAGTGGCGGCATGTGCTGCTGATTTGAATGTGTGCTGTCCTGCAGCCTTGGTGGTGCAAGAACAGGGGAGCGTGGTAGGATGCAAGAGTGCCTGTTTGGCCACGAAGGCGCCTAAATACTGCTGTACTGGAGAATTTGCTAATCCAGGAAGGTGCAAACCAACAGTTTTTGCCCATCTATTTAAGGCCATTTGCCCCCGGGCATATAGCTATGCTTTTGATGGATCTACTGCACTTAACCGATGCAGAGCACCACGGTATGTAATAACATTTTGCCCTCCCAAGAAATAGATTACCCCAAAAGATCAAGACCCATTGCATGTGCATGTTTCTTTGTGTTGGCCTGATGTTTGGAACTTTTAGTGTTAGATCAGGGAATCGGGTAATAATATTCACTTTTCTGATGTATCTTAAAATTGAAAAAATAGAGCAACTCTTTTTTTTTTTTAAACAGTTTATTGTTTACTTCTGCTTATTTTTGCTTTCTTCTTAGATTGTTGAGATCTCCTTTAACAGAAACTTACATAGCATGTTTAAGGCAAATCACCGGTACTTCTTTCTGGAGCCATAATATTTGTTTTTCCCGAGAAGTTGAGAAGAGGGGGCACCATTGCTTGTTAGTCTAACATCGTGGTTGGTCTCCAGATGTCACCATCCATCATTAAAAACTAGTTATGCGCAACTGTAAAAATTAATTTACGTAAAGTTGATTATTCATATTTAAAGTAAGATCATAAAATAAAATTTTGTGGGTAATTTTCAGTGCAGTGGGAAACCATTTGTTAGTTGCTAATTATAGAGGTGGCTAGAGAGTTCAATATTTTTTTCAACATGAATAAAGAAGATTAGTGCATACTATTTTAACATTTTAACAGAAGAAAAAATTATCTCCCAAAAGGTTGAAATTAAATTCTTTATAATGAAAAGACACATTTATAGCACCTGATGGCATAGATATGGATGGACCGTTTACAAAAAATTGAGGAACGGAAAGAATCACTTCCAACCAACCAATGAAAGAATGAGATAAGTGAAAGTTTCAGAAATATTACAAAGATGAAAAAGTTTATTTAAAGGAAAATTTATCAATTCATACATTAGAGAACTTCTGCCCTCCTAAAACACCACAGGCTCAGCACATTGCAACATTTGTACAGTCAGCTCCGCTTACTTCACTACACTTTCCTCCTCTTTACACCCTTGTACATTAGTTTTATCATCTCTGCAACGGCATCAGGTTCGTTCACCATCTAAGCCTCACCTAACCTGATTCTAGGTATATATTCAAACTAACAATGTACATTTTTTAAGTACAACCAACAAGTTTATTTAGAAAGTTCCATCCATCAAAATAACGGACAGAGCCAACACGAGACAAGAAAAATAAAAGAAGGCAGCTCTCATACTAGCCTCTGTTAGCTGTACAATTTCCTTCCTATGCCATCTAAGCAGTAGCAGAATATGAAGACATGATGCTTATCCTCCTCTCTGCAAAAAGATCAAACACCTTATCAGAAAAGATATACTATGAAGCTTTCAAGTATGATTAATTCGACAATAGCGTCATAATTTCCTCGTTCCAAAGAGCCTGCAAAAGACAAATAATGAGATATAACATGTCCGGACAAATGGTAAAGGGTGTGGCACAGGGCAGGCATTTTTCTTACACATATCTGGACATGTCATGCCCAGGATAGAGAAATGCCATGACATTGAACCAACATAAATAATGTTCAAGTTCACAATCCCATTTGAACCAGTTTATCGAGAGTTATTTCCACACAATATATAGGTAAATGGAGGTGAAGAAGAAGCTTAGTCACATGGGCTTCTCACTTTTCTCTAGGCACAAAATATACACCAGCAAAGTAATAGTTAATATCATGTAGCTGTCCCTACTTTGCTTGTTCGGTTCTGCAACGCATCTTCAATTTCCACCTAAATACTACATTACTACTATTCCAATGACCAACCATTTGACTGACAATAACTATTAATCTTAACAAGAAATATTAGAAAACCACAGAGTGGGGTCGAAGGACAGGATTCAGTCATATGAAAGCTAATTTTCCTCAAGCAATGGTAGGAGGAAAACAAATCCAACAAATATATTCAAAGGGACAAAATATTGATTATACCTCCAGCAGCTACAAGTTTCTCTACACGGGCAACTATATGCTTTCCATATGTATATTTCTTCAGTGCATTCAGATGAACCTTTATTCGGTTAAGAATCAGTTCTAGTTGCTGGTCATCACAAGTCTCCAGCACTTTCTGTACAACATAGTTAGCAAACTGGTCTTTCATCATTACCTGAAATCATAAAATGAGGAGTTATGAAAGTAAACATGTACTGCCTAGGAATCCTTTATAGGGCTAGTTAAAAACTAGAAAGAAAACCAACAAAATCAAAAATCTAGTGCACTAGCAAATAGATAAAAGCAGAGCTCATAAACACACATCCCCTTTGATTCTATGTATATGTACGATGTATAAATTAGTGTATGCATTTACACGCAGAGCAGGGAGGAGAAGATAACATTAACTTATCCACTATGATGGGAGAAAGAAAAAATAACTCCAAATAGGTAAAAAGACTTCAATGAAAGGAAACTGCAAAATACAATTTGTTGCAAACCACACAATGGAGGAATAGAACCTCGGAGAAGATATTCCCATTTCTTAATTTTTTATTTAATTAGTATTAGTCTCCATTAGGAAACAATTAAGTGTCAGCAGCAAATTTCCATATTCACAAATTTAACTCCACCATAGCCACCTCATAGATGTTTCTTAAACCTAATGCATATTTTCTCTTAGTTTGTCTGAAATCTGTGATAATTGAGAAGATGCAGTGACAAATAACCCGGCAGAAAATTGCATCTTCAAAGGTCTTCAAAAATTTTAAAAATACATCACCTTTTTACAGATGTACTTAGAACCTGAAAGCAGAATAACAAATTTAAAACAAATTGAGTAACGCACGTATGAAGGGGAAATTTGAGGATAAGTCCGAAGTAATAGTTGATAGTATTAGAGGTTAAATGGGAAAATAATTAGTCAAAACCACAAATCAACTAAAACGAGACAGAATATCAAATCAACTTGACCACAATCCACAGAATTCTTAGTAGAAAATGCATGAAAAATTGAAAGGCATTAAAAATTACCAACCTGAAGGGGCTCATTTTCATCGGTAGAACCAAGCATCTCATTCACCAAGGTCTGACGTTCATCAGGGGTTCCAAATGTTAAGCACTTCTCCACAACATTTGAGGCAAACTTTTGCTGGCTCATCTGGACTATCTGTCCAGTTAATTTATTAATTATACAAGTACGCTCTTCTGGCTTTCCATGCTCCAGTACATGCTGTCAGAACACAAATTTAAGAACAGACTCAGGAAGGACAGTCAAACATATGCCCAGAGAACCAAGCAGAAGAAGCTTCAAATCAATGAAGCAATGATGGAAAGCAAGAGGAAACAATTCTAAGAGGAAATAGCAAATGGCAGGCACCAAAAAAAAAAAAACACACACACACACCCCCCTTGATGTTGCGTGCAGTATTCTCTCTTTTTTTATTTAAAAAAGGGAACAATTCTTAGGCTCAAATAGCAAATGCCAGGCCCAAACAAACAAACAAACACACAAAAGATGTTGTGTGCATGTTCTCTCTTTTTATTAAAAAAATAAAAAGAATAAACCAACATGCTCATTCTCAAAAGGGTATTCCCATATACAAGAGGTACACTTTACATTTCAAGTTCAGACAAAAATTCAAGTGTCTATGCAGTTAGGAATGTTAATTGTATGTTCTTATAACAAATATAACCCCACAGAGTAAATTACATTAAAACTTAATCCAGTTACCAGGTTGGAGTGGAACTATCATCTTTAACAAATATAACCCCACAGAAGTAAATTACATTAAAACTGAATCCGTTACGAGGTTGGAGTGGAACTATCATCTTTATGCATGCAACAGCTTTAAAGATGAAGATGAGCTAATATTCAGGACGGCAGCGACAGCGACCATGATTATGGAAGCAGTGCTTAATTAATACAATAAAACATTACTGTATGGAATCTTTAGCCATTATAAGACCAATGAACTGTCTTGCAAATGCTGCAGATCATGAGAGATGTATATTGCATCATCAACAGAATTAAGAAACATATTATGAGCTTTTATTTCCTATTTTACCTGGAAAGTTCCTGCATGATTGAAAGATCATAGTTTGGAAACGTATAATAAGTCACAATTCAAACCTACCCTCTGAAGAAGCACAAAAGATAGAACATGATTGAAGTGCAGCAGGTTAGTCATCTCAAAGTGTAAGAAGGGAGGAGACATGATCAAAATCTAGACACATACTGAGAATGAAAATTTACAGAAGCCCAAGGCAAGTGGTGTCTATCATGAAAAGTTTATTCCACAAAAGTCACTGTAAACTAATTAGGCTGAGTTATTATTTATTCATCCTGAAAAAGTACGTTATTAATCAACCTTTTAAGCTTCTAAGGAAAACTTCTAAGGAAAACGAACAAAACCTGAACAACATAATTCCCATATTGATCTTGTGCTAGCATGCAAACAGATTGTAGAATTTCGTCCATTACAATGCTTTGCGCCCTTTGATCATGGCAATGCTCAAGGACTCGCTGCCAAATAAAACATCATCATTTTAGGACCAAAGCATTTACTTGTGTTCACACAATAGAACCAAAAACATGAATATAATGTCTCTGCAGTAATAAATATAGCTAATTCTTAACCTGTATAACCCGACAACCATAGGGATGCATTGACAATGTCACAACTTGATCATAGAATGTTGAAACAATGAACTGAATGGCGTCTTCAGGAATACATTCAATACATTTCTGAATTACATGATTCCCATTCTGATCGCGTACACAGCGCATAACATGACCATCAAGCTCTTTAACCATTTTTGTTTGCTGTTCTAAATCGACAACCTCGATTGCCTGGACAAACAACAAAGTTTCAAAAACCAGTATCTTCATAATAATCTAGAGCCCTCTTTAATTAGAACTGAATACACCGGACAAAATGAATGGGCCAATACGAACAGCATGACATCCCACATTCACAGTTATAAAAGCTGACATCATAAATGAAGGGTGGGTCACTTCTAACTTAAGAGGTCAGACAAACATACTTTAAGGGGAAAAAATTATCTCCATAACTTAATGCCCAGCTGCTTAAAGCCTGGCATATTGCTTGGGCAAAAACAAAAGGAAATTTCATAAACGTAAATAACATCAGAAGAAAGAAAGAAAGGAGGAAAAATGAGAGGACACAAAAAAAGACACCAGAAAAAGGTAGAATTTTCTGGACATAGAATCAGATAATTTATATACTCCCATAAAATGATTTGACATGTTCTTTACGTCAATGTTAAGATCCTATTTAAGCAGTTAATAAATTATTTACAGAAAGAATGAACTGCATCATGATCCATAAGCAGAAAGTAAATCTGCTTCACAAAGCACCTGCTGCATCAAAATTCCATACAAGCAGCTTGAGATCCTTCTAAATTTTTATCTGACAAAAAACTAGCTAAAAAATTTGGACAGCAGGCATAACATTTGTCTAGATACATTATCCAAAGCACAACTTGATATCTAATTCTAATATCGTGAAGCTCTAAAGAAGCAACAGAGGTATTTCATCAGTAGAAACTGGCGGAGTAAGTTCTAACATAATAGTAATGCACAAGAATCAACAGAATTTGGATACCTTCTGGGTCACTCGGCAGCCATACATTTGAAGGCTAAGTGCCAAAACATGGCCAGTAAGCTGGTCAGCCAGTTCTCTAATCTGTGCTGGACTTCCATGTTCGAAAAACTGGAATGAAGAAATACGCAAGTATGAAGAAGAAGAATATAAACATAAACGGATAATAGGATTTGCCAGTCCAGTCCTCATTCAAGCAATATTAGCAAACAGATATATCTGTGCCAATTTGTCATTACAAAGTTGATCAGAACAGAAGAATGCAGTTCACCTTTTGGATCACATAATTCCCAAACACATCAGTCATCAAGGAAAGTGCTTGGGGCATAATCTCATGGAATACCATGTTCTTCTCTTCTGTAGTAGCCGTTTCAAGTTTTTGTTGAATAAAACGACTTCCATATTGATCCGCAGCTGCTCAAACAAGGTTTTCAACAAATCATAAATATCAGTACAAAGATACTGCATGGATATACAACTATACAAACTTCAGGCTAGAATATTCACAGAATTATATACCTGAACTCAACAACATGACCAGCAATCTCTGAAAGCTCAAAACACTTCGTTTTATTGCTTTTGAACTGATCCAGTAATGATGATGCAAAACTTTCCTCCAAGCTACTTCCAAGGTCCAAATGCCATGATCCCATAACATTTCCACTCAAGTTCCGCATCCCTGAAGGAAAATGCACTGTTTCGATCACCATGCGTGACTGAACTGCCGGTCCCAATTGGAGAATTTGGAAGAATTTGGCCCCCCAATGGACTTCCAGCATATGACATTCTGAGACCAAATCCAGGGTTTCCATAGTAACCATGACTTAGATTACTACTTTTGCCAAGATAGGGAAGACCATACTGTGATTTTTGATGCAAAAGCAATGTCTCCAGATAAGATTTCTGCATCTCTAACAGCTCCATATATGAATTTCCCACAGACTCCTTATCAAGCATAGGATCAGTGAGAGCTGAAGCATGTGCTGCAGCATACTCTGTCGATCTCAAGTATTGGAGATACAATGGGTCCATCAGCGGAATTTGCAGAGAACTCCCAGAATTTTGATTACCAACTCTACTAAGGTTCTGCAATTCTGCTGCAGGAGCCAACAAATTAGGCCCTAAATTCAATCCACCAGCCACTGCTCTGGAGTCAACACCCATTGCCCTTGCAGCAGCAATATTATCAAGCAAAGGTGACCAATTATCACCACCAAGCTGGTTTCCCAACATTGATGGCGATCCAGGATTCGCAGCCCCACCACCCAAGCCATAGTTTGCAAATGAGGAATTTGGGCTATCAATATTTGGATACTGAGAAGGTGAGTTTCCTCCACTCTTAAGAGTGAATGTGGAGGGCCCCTTCAAGAATGACTCGACAGAGGGCACAGCAGATTTGTGAAACTGCATTCCTTCAGGATTGTTTAAAAGTGAACGATGTTTAGCTGGATTCTGATCATTCTGCAAATGGTAGAGGTTTTCATGATGAATTTGAGAAGCCAGATGTTTCCCTTCATCGACCATGTTAGTCGAAAGACTGATGCCAGACAAAGCAGCAGCAAGGTCTGTTGGCACGTCTATATCCGATAAAACATTATCAGAGGATTTCAGAGCATTCGCATTTGTTTTATCCAGTGAACTCGCCCTTCTCCCACCAGCAGGAGGAATGCGAGGACTAGGAGTTTTTGCAACAAGATGAGGGTCCGGAGTAGTACTTCTTGACAATGATGCACCCAAAGCAGAAGCATAACTTTGAGAAGCTGATGAACCAACAATTTGGAGCACAGGCATTCCCTGAATATTTGGTCCACAATGTAAGGAGTCTACAGATGTCAATTCCTGTTGGAGATGAGTAAACTGAGGCTCAGACGATTCAGGAGTGTTATCAAATGCACGGCTT
This sequence comes from Mitragyna speciosa, assembly GCA_024721245.1. Classification (NCBI taxonomy): domain Eukaryota; kingdom Viridiplantae; phylum Streptophyta; class Magnoliopsida; order Gentianales; family Rubiaceae; genus Mitragyna; species Mitragyna speciosa. Next base: position 4,045,506 of record CM045552.1, read on the forward strand.
GCTGGACGAGATGGATGACCAGAAACCGGTATTGTCCGGTTTGCATCATCCTATATCAATATTAAAGAATAAGTTGTACCAAAATGTTAATAGCAGAAAACACACGTTCAAACGAAACCATAAACTTCACCATAATAACAAGCAAGAGAAAACCAGTAAATGCATGAATGAAAACAAACTGTCACATTTACTGTATTATGCATGTGAGAAGTAAGCTGAAGCTGAAGATTCAAATATTTCAAGTACACTCTTGTAGTTTGAACCCAAGTATATTTTTCATACACAAAACTAGATATACAGATATTGGACCATATTCAGTATATTTTTGCATATAGAAAAGCCCTTGACCTAATACACTGGTATTGGCTTACATTAAGTATGTTTTTGCACACACAGAATCAGATGCAGCCCTTGATCTAATTTATTGATACTGGCCTAAACACACCACACAGACCCACACACCCACACACAAAAAAGAAAAATGCATACGCACACAAGTAGGACAGTGAAAAATGAGGATCTTGTTGTACAGCTTAGATTTTATAAGCAGATGAAATAACAAATATTCGTTTCAGTTCAAAAACAAATCCTTTCCGTCACAAGATTTCTTACTATGCCCCAAGGCAAAGACGGCTGAATTGTGAGAGACAAGACAGACTAGAGGGCAGTGCTAAGTATTAGCACTTCCCGGAAAGTTCTTTTGCAAAAAAACTCACAGGCTTGCGAAAAAAACTCTGCTTTAGTCACGGCAACTCTTGACCTTCTTGCATGGATGAATTAACCAAAAAAGAACAACCATGCTTAGGCTTACTAAGTTTGGAGTAAAAGAAGGAACGTGGCCCTGAAAACGTGACTCGATACATTAATGACTAGGATACCAAAAGAGAAGCCAAAAAAAAAAAAAAAGCAGTGGCAACTCACTAATTGGAACATGCAAGATGCAGTATTTAGACATTCGAGGTGAACAAATCTTTAGTAGCAGATCCATACAACTGTCACAAGCATATGAAAAGAAAACGCGAGGAAATGTCAAAGCAAAATTCTGATGTCAAACCAAGTACCAACATAAATGCCTCACAGAGACAATTAGAATAAATACCAACCATTTCTCCAAAAGAACAGTGTACACCGTATGCAAAAAACAAATACAAAAAGAAATGTCAAAGAATGACATCAGATGGACAATAAGAAACATTTAAGGTCAGTCAACCATCAAAATCTGAGAAATTGCAATAACAATCAATCTAAATAATCAGTTTGTTACTCTGAGGAAACAGGAAAATGAAGCCAATGTCATCTACCAGCTATCAAGGACTCAATTTTTTTCCTCGCACAACATAAATTAAATGTGATAGCAGTGATCGGCTCATAGCTATTCCAATGCCAAAAACACAAGTTCCGATTATTAGGCAATAAATGCATAAGCTCTTGATAATTAGGCAAGAACACAGGTAAATGCACGTCAATCAAAACACTTAAGTCCACCAGGAAACTTCAATACAGGAGAAAACATTTCAACCAACAACCAATAGATTGCAGAAATGAAATTCTTCAAACAAGCAAACCCATAACAACACCGTAGAATATCAATAAAATCCAAAATTTAAATTTTTTTAACCAGTAGAATCTGAGCGGAAAATAAGGTTTCTTAATTTCTTCACCTGAATTATCTCAGCAAAGCTCTTCTGTCGCCTCATCAATCCCATTCCCGGCAACCCAATAAGTCCATCACCACCCCAATCCTTCCGAGTGTCCATCACGTTTTCTTCCTTCCCACCAAAATCCGGCTGCACCGAAAACAGTGACCTGTCACTGCTTCCTCCATCATCCTTCCTCCTGTCACCAATGGCAGTCGAACTTCCGCCCCCACTTCCGCCGTCACCACCGCCCTGCAGCCGCTGCGCGAACCGCCAATCCTCCTTGGACAGAAGAGGAGGCGGAAGCCGAGGGTTCAGGTTCATATTCGAGTAGTAATACTTAATGTACGCCGGATCAGACCTAATCTCCTCCTCCGACAGTCCTCCACGACCACCACTGCCGCCTCCTCCAAATAATCCTCCCAGCGATCCTTTAACAGTTGGAGGCGCCGAGCCGCTCCTGAAAATACTGAGCTCTCTCTCGATATCACTAGCCTCTTGCTGCCTCCGGTGCTGCTCTCTCAGCAACATCTCCAGCTCTTCGCTGTAATCGCCGCTTCCTCTCATCATCGACGACCGCATTCCGACTTCCGACATCATCTTCGAATAGCTATCCGTAATCATCGCCACCTATACAAACATACAAATCTATCTATATGTATACATATATCTATCTATACATACACTTTTATTCCTGTGAAAGGAAGACCTAAACAACGTAAAATCCTCCGAAAATTAAGAACTTGAAGTTTAAATTTGAATTAAATTAACCTCAAAACCTTTTTTTTTTTTTTCCTTCAGTGAGTTAAATTTTTCCTGAACCGGAATAATTACACGATGGAATCAGTGAGGTTCGCCATTAAAACGCGAGTTAAATTTTTGCTCAAAAATTGAGAGATCGATGATGGCGATGCACTGGAGAGTGAGGCATTTTGTAGAGAGAGAAAGTGCAAAAGGGAGGGTTTAGTTTAGACAGGGAGATGGGGAGCGGAGTAAGAACAGTGAACAGTGTAAGTGAGGAGGAGAGGGACGTATGGGATTATAAAGGGAATGAGGTGAGGGAATATCATCCGTTGGATCAAGAGGTGAAGGGTTGAGATTGAGAGATGGAAATCGGGCAGTTCTTCCAAGCGGGCATGGGTATGTGGGGCTGTAGTAGTGGGCACTGAGATACCGGGTTAGGGTTTTTATGTCAAAGGATCTAAAGGTGGATTGTGGATTGCTGAAATTGGATATTTTGCTAATTTTATACTAGCGTTATCTTTTTGGGATTCAGATATTTCTTTGAAGGGTTTCATTTATAGTAGTATTTGAAGTCTGGCATGCCAACGTTTACTTATATCAGAAATGAATCCAACTTTGGGATTTGGTAATTGTTGGACATTGGGGAACTAGTGTTGGCCAAAGCAATGTCGTGAAGATCAAACATTTCTGCAGCTTTCATAGAGGGAGAACTTTCCAACCTCCTAGGTGACATACTTCCTCAAATTATGTTTTCCTTCTTTTGGCCAAATAAAGCGTTTTCGTTAAGAAATTATTAATGAAATTGGCAAACGTTATCGTTATGTTAAAATATGATAAAATTTTTACCTTTTTTCGAATGAAAACGAGCACAGAAATAAAACTATATTTATTTTTTTAAGATATTAACACGTAAAGAATACGGGACAATGATGATTTTCAAATCAAACTAAAGTATATATACTTGACAAGCACCCTGCACACTACATTCAGACTCACTCCTATCCAATGCCAATTTCGGCCCAAAAGTGTAAATCCATCATTTTAGCAGACTCACATTTTAATTTCCAAAAGTTTGGAACCATATTTAAGGAACTATTTTTTTCTATTGTAAATATTTATGGAATTTTATTTACCACGCAAAGACTAGACCACTGACCTTAAAAAAAAATCGTGTTTTAATGCAGAACTGGACGAGGAAGTTGTAACGGATTCTGTTAAGTGCGAAAGGGGCACCGCTTGGAGGCTAGAGCAACAAAGATGGGCCTCTGTTTTTCCGTGAGGCGAACGACGTCATTAGCTATAATTAGTGTTCAGACAAAAAAACTAAAACTCCCACGCGCTTCATCACTAGGGCTTTTGCAAGTGATGGAAGTAGATATTAGGTGCACCACCGTCACAAAGTGAAGATATAATATTGATTTTAATATATCATGTTATAATACACGTTGTGCATCTAATATTTTCCCCACAAAAGGGGTGTCTGGTCCAGTGTTAGGGATGTCTGATATAGTGTGTACCACTCTAATAGTATTGTCAAGAAATTGTGAGTTCAATTTTAGAGAAAATGAACCGAAAAACAAAAACTTTTTCTTTTCAACGTGCATGATTGTAATTCGCTGTTGGCATATTATTTTTGTTGTGATTGGCTGTAGATATATAAATTTTCTTGTGATGTATGAGTTTTTAAATAGCTTAAATTTGCATTATCTTGCTTATCTTGTACAGTTTGTGTGCTATATATTTTACGACTTATGCGAAACTTTATAAATTCCTTATTTATCATTTAAAACAATTGCTATGCTCCTTCGTGGAGAAACACTGCCGTTTCCGCATTTCTTAGCCTTTGTTTTTCGTTGCAGTAGTTGCGCGTGGAAAAAGCAAGCGACCAATCTCCTAAACTTGAGCCGACGAAACCGGGCATGCGTGAATTCCAGATAATTTACACTCCCCAAAAAAGTAATGGTAACCGATAATTTATTGCCACCTGAATGTTAAAGGTTTTTGGCGCACAGCTCTTCCCATGATCCCACACAGTAATGCCAGTCTCCGGGTTTATATAAATTTTCTTTATAATTTTGAAAAATGGATTATGCATGTTTGAAATATATGCTCTACTTTTTTTTTTTTTTTGGGCATATATGCTCTACTAACTTGTCTAATAAGTTTTCTTCATTCTTAACAAACTACCAAGACTTGCTGCAGGTCCTGGGATCAAATTTCAGAACTTGAAGCTGTTAGGGGGTTTTAAGGGAAGGGAAGATTTAGGTAAATTTCGAAAAAATTATACTCCTAAATTATATATGGACAAACAGTTTAGAATTTCATCAAACACTATTATAAGACAACAAACTTGTAATATATCAAGTGATCGATTAAAAAAAAACTACATATGTTTCTACATATAATATCACATAAGTTAATAGTCACATCTTACAACAAACTATTGCATGCCATAAATGTTTAGTCAATTAAAAAACACTCGGGGAAAAAAAGCAGTATTCGCATTTATTAATAATTTCTAGACTAGCATATGCAGTTATGACTTTCTGTTGGATGGTTGTTTGACACAGCAATTAGCAGAATTTAGACTTAGGATGAGACTGTGGATAAGGAGAAGATGATGGACATTGTAGGTAACATAAGAAGCTAGTTAATTAGCACTTCATTAACTGGATATATATGCAGTCTGCATCACAACAATGGAATTTATTTATATTTGTGTATAACTTAATTCTAATTTAATAGTTGTTCGGCTGGCAGTTACGAAAGCACATGTCAAATATCATTTACGTCGCTATATCCTGATTAATTTGTTAATACTTTATTACGTGGTTGAATTGGTCTGCGACAGTGAAGGAGCACTACCTTCAACCATTACATCACTACATTAATGCTACTATGTTTTTAGCTATTTCTGTTTCTGAAATTTTTACATGTATTTTGTGGTGCATACTCATAAACAAAAACATTTACGGCAAAACATTACGTCAAATACCTAGAAAACTTGGTCTGCTGACTATACAGTAGATTTTGATGGTGAATTCAATATTTATATGATCATATAGTACTGTTGCTAATGTAAGCCAAAATAATAACTAAAGTAAATTAATTTGTAAATAAGCCGGTACATCGTATCTACTCAAGTATTTTTTTTTTAATGATTACGAGACAATAAGTAATAACCAAAGCTGAATTTATCTACATTGTAATCTGCTTGCTTCCCGCATAAAAATTGAAGATACGCAAAAATGCCTGCATTGAAAAGTAATTAGGCGACACGTGACCTGCATTACTTAACCTTTCTGAAAATATTGTTTATCCATACCAGAAAATACTAGAACTAGATCCATTAACAGTTGATTAATTGATGTCCAAAATCAATGCACCCAAAAAACTAGCCCAGCCTAGAATTAATTATCTGTTTACGCGTGAGGTACTTTTATTTCATCATAAACTAAAAGCTTGTGTCCTTAATGAGACTTGCATTGTTGTCATTATTTATTTGATTAAATTCACAAATCTCCCTTCCTAGTGGCTACGCATTTTCTAATACTCCATTATTTCAGTGCTCAGACCACCTCCCCTGTTACTCATCACTGCTCACATGTATACTACATTAATCAAACCTCGGAATTGTGCAACAATATTTAATATGTACTGACCGATATTGTAGTTTAATATTCGCCAAAACCATCCTTACTCGACATGGTTATTGGTTTCCGTGTGCTCAATCTGAGAGAACAAACAAGAAGCGCATGAGGTAGTACAAGACGAGTGAGAATTGCATGCACCACGAGCGACACGTGACGTGTCACGTGGTATATTAGAACTAATCATATATCACTAAATAATAAAATGTATGACTCACTATTACCACATAGCAATAAATTATTGGTTCTAGTACACCACGTGACAATGCACGTGGTGTATTGTATACTTTTCCAGTACAAGACTCTCTCCAACACTTGATCCGCTTCGTATCCCTACGAGCTGCTTGAGAATTAACAAAACCCAACGCCCCACCTGTAAATCTGGAAAAGGATAAACTAAAGGGACATGTTTTGGGCAGTTTTCTTGATGTATCTTGTTCACAGACTACACAATAATTACAGCATTATTATTGGTCCCAAAAGAAAAAAAAAATCCTTAGATCATAGTTAAATACTACATTTTGAGAAGTCAAGGCTGTCAAAAGAAGAGGGGAAAAAAAGAGAGAGAGAGAGTTGCATGAGTCTGAATAGTTTTCTATGTCCTTTTTCCAAGGGTTCTTTTGATACTTGATTAACGCGAGCCATAATAGTTGAAAGCAAGTATCGATCACCAAACTGATTCAATATTTTGTCCGGTTTATAAATTAGCAGTGTTACTAGAATTGGCAATTTTAAAAACGTCACAAGTAAGGCTTATGGTGAAGACACATTAAAGTTTGTGTCTATACGTGTTTGATCCATAATAGTTACAAGGCAATGGACTTCTTCTCCATCAAAAGTAGGTTTTCCAAGATTCACATTATATTGAAAAATAGGCCCATTCTCTCAGCGTAATGGAGATGGGCTATTGAATTGTAGAACCCAAATTAACAAAACGACATTCATTGGTCCTTAAGCCTTGTAGGATCTATCTTTTTTTTTTCTTTTTTTTTTTTGGCGTAATTTAGAGGGGAACTGAGGAGGGGGGAAAAGGAGGAGGAGGAGGATTTTAATTCTGAGTAGCCAATTGGCTTAAGAATTTCAATTTCCATTTCCATTTCGATTTAAAAGATCTAATTCTATCGATAAATTTCCGATGCACACCACGCAGTTATGGTGTGGCTAGCTAGTTGAAATTGATGAACACTAGCTTAGTTTGGAAGGCTTCACAATGGATTTGACCATTCTAGGCATCGAAGGCTCAAGTAAGCAAATTTATGCCTAGAATAAAAAATCTTACTCCGTATGCATTGGCGAAGGAAGGAAGCAAGCCAAACAAAATGGTCTCAAGTTGGAAAGAAATTGAGCAACCATTGTTTACAAATTGAGAGAATGGAATGATCAAGTTTCTAACCTACTTAGAAATTTTCTTACAAGTTTCCAAATTTCAATAGCATTTGGAATTGTACCAAACATGTATACCTCGATATTTTATTGATAATCAGGTTTTACAATCTGACTTTTGATTCAACTTTGTGATCTAGATCAGCATCAACAAATTTTTCCACTTCAAACATGCAGTTAAAAGTGCAACACCACCCTCCATCTCTACACTACATGTGTATGTGGTATACCATCATAATTTGGGAAAAGACTAAGTTAATATGCTACTCGTCTGGCCAAAAGAAAAAAAAAAAAAAAGTATTCTACTTCTTCCAAGTTTAGAACTTTTCCTAAATGATCTATATCTATACACATGCCCGCACACATACATCCAGATGTATATATTTATATAATTTTTTGTTAGAATGAATTAAAAAAAACATGCTTGTTAATCGCCTTACAACAGACCAAATTTACCTTATAACTTAGCGGCAATTCAAATGGCTGCTTAAATTATTTACAATTTTACTATTCCATAGTAACTTGGGCTTACAAGTAATTCGCCATTCAATCTTGAGACAACTTCCGTGTCGCATTCTTTTTCTCATCTACCAACGACTTTAACAATAATCCACGTTTTTTCACAAGCAATTGCTAATACAGTCGAGTTTGCTCATCAAGCGTTAACAAGGATCCAAGTGGTATTCTTAGAGCTTCAACAGATTCACCAAAAAAAATTGTGACAGCCGTACATGAGCTACACAATGACAATAACAACATTGTTTAATGCAATTTGCCGCACCATATTTCTGCTAGCTAGTTGCAATTTTCTTTCTATTGCATTTAAAGGAACATTCTCTTGGCAGGTTTAAACCCGTTTCCCCTATGGCTTTGACATAAGTGCATGAATGAATTGTTATTATAGTCGGATGATATAACATTATTCTTTTCTCTTTAAACTTTCAAGTTAATCATGTCATATTCTTACCACTTGGAAAGGTTATAGCTTTGCTCAAATAAATTTATCCAAATCTTTCGGTTTAATATGATGAGAATTGCTAAGATACAAAGGCCTATCCGGACAAATTATATTATGGCAATCTTGCTGGATTAGAAATGTGAGAAACAAAACCATAATATCATGTAGCTAAAATTCCATTACCGCCACTAGATAAGAAAATTGATTAGAATGAACAAATTCAGCACACACGGGACTGTTGACCATTACACCAAAATGATAATAATAATAATCAGTGTTTGCTAACATCCAAACTTAATAAAATTTGAAAAATTTAATAAGAATTGGATTCAGGTCAGCCAAATTACGACGAGCCATGAGAGGCTGACACATTTCGCGGGAAGACAGAAATAGGAATTTAATAGAATATTTTGTATGAAAGTTAGGGCATGTAACAGATGCAAGTTCTAGAGAAGATGACGAAATTAAAACCTGAATCGAATTTTTTCCCAGAAATCAAAAAGGGAAAAGAAAGGCATTTAATGGTTTCATCAGTCACTTCTTTCTTTTATATGAGAAGTTTAATAAAAATAGTCATAGGTCATCCAAATTTATGTTAGTAACCTAAATTCGCATGGAAGACATATATTTAGGTAGCTCTACGTGGAGCCGCAAATGTTGAGTCTTTTGCATTTTTGTAAAAATAAGTTGTTGGGGTTAAGTAATCAATATTTGCTTGTTAACGTGGCGTACAATCATGGCGTTTTACATAGCTGTATCAACCCAAGAAAACATGGGAAGCGAGCTGCGGTTTGTATAAAAATATGGACCATGCACAACAAGGTAGTTGGAGACTGATAAACGGCCTCATTCTTTCATTAGAGGACAGTCAATCTACCTTCATCTTACAACCTTTCTAATCCTTATAAGCCTTGTGATTGTTAACCAATTTGCAGCAGAAAAATCTGATTGTAAGTTTCTTGATAAAATTTAAGGAAAGATCATTATTAGAGAAAACAAAGCCGATTAATCTTTAATGGAGTCTGTTCTTTCCGAGCTCGAAGGGACCCTTCTGAAGGATCCCGATCCATTTTCTTATTTCATGCTAGTAGCTTTTGAGGCATCAAGCATATTTCGATTTGCTTTGTTGCTAATTTTATGGCCCGTGATTCGTTTGCTCGAGATTAGCGGGCAAGGAGACGCTGGCCTAAAATTGATGATTTTTGTTGCCACGGCTGGAGTGCCTGTGTCTGAGATTGAAGCAGTGGCAAGGGCAGTTTTGCCTAAATTTTACTTTGATGATATTGACATGAATGCTTGGAAAGTCTTCAGCTCGTATGACAAGAGAATTGTGGTGACTAAGACACCAAGAATTATGGTGGAGAGGTTCGTGAAGGAACACTTGCGAGCTGATGATGTTATTGGGAGTGAACTTGTGGTGAATAGATTTGGATGGGCTACGGGATTCATCCAAGATGATTCTGATTCAATCTCTGACCGTGTCACTGAATTAATCGGGGATGAAGAACCTAGGTTAGGTCTGGGAAGAAGAGGACAATATTCTGGCTCTCTGTTTTTACACTTGTGCAAGGTTCGTAAATACTAAAATTAAATTCCCAAACATGTTATTTTCGTTATCTTAATCATTTCTATTGCTTTCTCTAAAGATGATCAAAATTACTTAATTAGTCACGTCATTTTTTGAGTTAACCTTGGAAAATAGAACGTTACTTCCATCGCTAGTTTATTTAATACTAACATCTTGTGAAAATGGTTTATGAATTAACAGGAACAATATCATCCACCGATAACCATCAACAAAAAACACGACCACCAGTTGATCCGCCCACTGCCCGTAATATTCCACGATGGCCGGCTAGCGAAGCGCCCGACACCATCGACAGCCCTCTTAATCCTACTATGGACTCCTCTAGGAATCTTGCTGGCTGCAATTCGGATTGCTGTAGGCCTGATACTTCCTATGAAGGCTATTCCACGCATAGCTCCCGTATTCGGTGGCAAGGTTATCGTTAAAGGAAAGCCTCCTCCGCCTGCATCTGCTTCTACCTCCGGTGTGCTATTTGTTTGCACACATCGAACCGTAATGGATCCTGTTGTCCTCTCCGCCGTCCTCCATCGCAGAATTCCAGCAGTAACATACTCCATATCGCGATTAACCGAGATTATATCACCTATCCCTACTGTCCGCTTGACAAGAATCAGAGACATTGATTCAGCAAAAATCAAACAACAACTAGAAAAGGGAGACTTAGTCGTTTGTCCAGAAGGAACAACATGTAGAGAACCATTTCTGTTGAGGTTCAGCAAACTTTTCGCAGAATTAACTGATCGTATCGTTCCTGTGGCAATGAATTATAGAGTAGGGTTTTTCCATGCAACCACAGCTAGGGGTTGGAAAGCTTTGGACCCCAGTATTTTTCTTCATGAACCCTAGACCTATTTATGAAGTGACATTCTTGAATCAGCTGCCCATGGAAGCTACCTGCTCTTCAGGTAAAAGCCCACATGATGTTGCTAATTATGTTCAGAGGATCTTGGCTTCAACACTTGGTTTCGAGTGCACAAACTTCACGAGGAAGGATAAGTACAGGGTTCTTGCAGGCAACGACGGGATTGTTTCACAAACATCCAGTGCCGAAGGCCTTAAGAAATTGGTGAACGGATTGAAGCAGGTGGTTGGCACTTTTAAACCTTTTATTCACTGAAATTCCACCCGGCGCTGTTTTTAACTTTTGTTCTGATTGATATTATAATCTTACTACCATGATTTTACCCTTTCTGTACAAAAGCGGGTGTATTCTTTACCATATTATTTTTTGTTTGTACCTGGATTTTTTTTGTGTAAGTGTTGATCAATAATGTATTGAAATAACTGTCGTGTCTTTTAATGCTATTAGTTATTCATTTGGGGTATAAAGTACATTTATTGTCGTTTTTATACCATGTTTAATGTGATGGTACAATATAACCTCATGTGTGTAAAGTGATTTTTACAATCGAGAGACACCGCTAGAGATTTTGAACTTTTTTAAGAAATCAAAACATCAGCACGGTCCAGGGCATCACTTGGTTTTTTGGTATTAAAAGCCAAAAACTGTGCATGAAAATACACACACGTATATAGAAGAAGAGGAGTTTATTATTTGATCGAACAAATATAAATCACAATCAATCCTCATACTAGTACGTACATAGAGTTGAAGGAAAATTTGTTTTTATTACACTTTAGACTTTCCCTAATTTTCTGTTAATTTTTTCTCTCACTTTTCTTAACTGATACGACTACAAAGCCATCTACACACAACCTAACCGACTTAGAGAACAAAAAACCCATTAAAGTAGGAAACTAATAAATGATGGCCAAACATTAAATAAGAAGACTACCAAAATTTTAGTTCTAATAAAACTCATAAAACGAAATAGAAAACATCCACCTATTATGGTTAAATTATGACGACAGTTTCCTTTGCCAGATTCTTCGATCTCTATGTATCGTAGTAGTAATCCTAACTATTAACGTGTGTTTCTATATGTAAAACATACAGTTTCGTGACCATGATGGCACCACCAGAGCCAAACACACAGTAATTTGCCTGATGATTTGATCTTCCTGCTTCCACTACGGGGACCTCTAAAATCCATCTTCAGATTCAGGTGCGTTTGCAAAACATGGGATGACAACCTCTCAAACCCTTCCTTCCGGGACACTTATCTTGCCATCCAATTTGAATTGCGGGAGCCACAGCCTCTGCTAGGCTTCTTTAACTTCAAGATAAATCATCCAGGCAAGATGAAACTCCATCCTGATGAAGAAGCCGGACCCTCACGATTTCCGTTCCTACGCACTAACATTAAATTAGAACGTAAGCCCTTAACCAGAATTGGATTTGATTTAGTAAATAGAGTTGGTTAATTTCGAGGAAGTTCCAATGGTCTCCATCTTTTATTAGGTTGCCATCCAAATTTCCACACCTTTAATCCAATTACGAGGCAATTGTTCACGCTCCCACGGACTTATGTTGATATTTGAGTCCATAAATAGCAATATTCATCAGCTTATAGATTATCGCACAGGTGTCCTGGATTTTTTTCCAGTGAATCAGATAACAATTTCAAGGTGATCGTGCCATATGTACATAAACATAATGAATTATTAGGTAAAAAATTCGTGCTCGTAGAGTTGTATTCTTTGAAGAACGGACTCTGAAAAGAATCCAGGCTGGTTGCTGCTAACTCTTGTCATCTTGATACTGTTGTGCTGCCCACATCAATTAAAGGGTCCTTTTTATGGCTTAATCATCCTATCAACTTTAAGCACAGCTTAATGATCCATGACACAGAGAGGGCTGATGATCGTGTGTTGTTGATTAGGTTACCTACACGTCTTTCCTCCCACCCTGACCAAGTCAAGTGATGGATTTCTGCAATGAGTTACCCATGCCAATAAATTCCCAGGTTTCCGAGTCCACATCCTACCTTAAAAACTAGATAATTTTAGATATGATGATGTGGTTAGGTCATGTGAATGGATCCTAATGCATAATGTAAGGCAAGGTATGTGGATGGCCGTACGGTATAGTCCCCATAATCGTGAAGGCATCCCACAGCATGATAGGTATGTCGTTCGCATGGCCTTCCATCCTTTGAATTCACCTGTAGTGAATTTTAGAACGGGTTCCATAATCTTTTCCTGCAATGTCGAGAACGGGGATCTGAATCAAATCCCGTATGAGGGCCTTCTTTACTTACTTGCTACATTGGCATTTCCCTTCCCCTCGTAATTAATTAATTTCAAGTTGCTCTTTTGGATAACCATTTTGGATGTTTCATTTGTTTGCTTTTGGCATTAGATAATTACCTCTGTTTTTTTGTTTGTTTTTAGTTTTGGTGGCATGATAATTTTTGTTAGGCGATATTTTTCAGTGATGTGCACTTATACGCTTCAGATGTTCTGTTTATTATTTTTTTGAGGATTGTTCTGTTTATTATTATTATTATTATTTCGTCGGATATGAAATTACATTGTGTTATTGTGTTAATGTGAAACAATATTGTACTAACTATAGCTTTAATCAATTAATTGATTTAAATTTCTTAGCTGAATCAGAGATTCAGTCTCAAAAGGTGCGAGAATCCTGACAATTACTTTCTGGTTAAACACTTGGGTCAATGTTCAAAGTTACTTTTATGTGATCCAATGAAGATAAGATGAGATAATAAGCAACTAAAGCCAAAAGCCCCCAATCTGCACACTTTTTTATGTGAAATTTTTGCGAAGTACTTTCGTTTCTTTTCTTTAATCTTACAAAGTCACCTTAAGCCTTAAGAAAACTCTAAAATAATGGAAATGATGGAACAACCTGATCATCCACTGATTCAGTGTCCAGATCGAATATGTTCTTCTTTGGCTTGCATGATAACCTTGATTTATACTACTGTTTCAGTCATAAGAGTAATGGATCTTTTTCATATCAAAAAGCCAATTAGTAAAAGCGATAAGATGATTTGAGATTACTTTTTTTTTTTTTTTTTTGGAAATATCTAGGGTGGGTTCCAAATGTCAAAGAAATCTCTAAAAGTTTCAGTCAATTGTGGCAATGAGGAATGATTATCTCTTTAAAGAACGAACCAAAAGCCTAACCACTCAACTTGTTGGGCACTTTCTTTTTTTTTAATTGGGAAGAATTTGACATGGAAGCGATAATCTCATGATTGTCTAATTAATTAAATGAACTGTATCAAGTTTTTGGGAAGTTGAACAGGTCCTCTTTTTTTTTTTTTTTTTGCATGTTTTCTTTTTTAATTTGTTGATCGTAGCGGTACCATGATAAACATATCTGCATATCGGACATGAAATTTAAAACCAGTCTAAAAATATATAGAATTATATTGACAGCGGGATTTTTTTTTTTAAATCAATGTTTATTTCAATATTCATTTTATTAATGATATTTTTTGTCACACTTAATTAATTTGAGTAAGACTTCGATATAACTAATACGCATTCTATAGCACATCCTAAATACACACATCCATCAGTTGTTTATGAGAACATGATTCAAACTGCAACAATTCTGAGAATAATAAATCTCAAATGCTGGAATATTCTGTATATTGATTACACCATCAACATCAAAGTTAAGCCTCACTAACGAGTCACCACCGGCTCATCAGCACAACCGGGTTGTAATCGAAACTAACAGCGACCCATGGAGTTGGACAACGAGGTCATGTGGCCCCTAGAACCGCTGCACCCAACGAGGTTGAACAGTTATTTATGTATATATAAATTTTAAACTTTTTTTTTTATTGAATCAAGTTTGAATTGAATTTGAAAAGTTAATGACATTAATAACTTGAAATATTGTTCAGATTCAGTCCAGTATGTTGACAAAGTGATAAGCTTGATTTGATATGGCATAATTTGGTTCATATTTCGTTGAAAATGCAAACTGTAGCCTACTTAATTTCTTGAGAATTCAATTAATGATCTTAGAATTACTTCGGGGACGTTTGGTTTAGGAAATTCAGGGAAGGGAATATTTGTCAGTAGCAATGACATACAGTATTGATATTTGAAAATCAATTATCATTATCGTTTAATTAGAATAAGGGTGATTAACAGGAGTATATAATTTCGTTTAAAATATTATTTTGTTAAACTTATTAACCTTTTTGGCAAATGATACTTATTAAATTACAAAACCAAAGACATTAGGAAAATTGTTAAAATTCATACTCATAATATAGTTAATGATATTCATAGCGATAGTGATTGAGAGATTTCAACTAAATGGTTCCTTAATTAATTTAACGATCTGTAATTATAAATGCAAATTGTAGTCTAATTCAATACTCTTTTCTCCCTAGTTCAGGGAAGACTAAAGTCTTGTAAAAGTGATTGGGATTAATAGAAAAGTAGGAGAGTCCCACTGGCCACTAGTGATCTTTAAATTACTTAGCTAATGTCTATTACAGGTGAACTAGAGATATTAGGACCACTCAATCAATTATTTGCCCTCAAGATAAAAGAGAAAAAAAAAAAAGAATAGAAAGAAATTGAGGCCCGATCAAGAATGCAAATTAGCCAGAATCAGAATAACCACCCACTATCATCCCCCATAAAAACCACTCTTGGAAATTCAAATTCCTAATCACCAAACAGTGAGCCACTTACAACCACCAGACGATCCACTTAAAACGAGTATAGGCTACTTGCGAAAAAGTTAATTCGGTCCACTAATTACGGTATCGCCACGTGGCCTTCCCTTCACATCGTCAATTACACGCTAATTAATATCCTACTTATCGTTCCCTCGCTTTCTTTTCCACATTTGCCCCTCAGCCCCCTCTCTTATACTTCTCCGCTCCCCGCCTCTCAGTTTCTCCCCCCAAACACCCCCTAGCACATCTCCCTCCATCCCCAGTCTCTCTCTCTCTCTCTCTCTCTCTCTCCACCGGAATATTTTCCTTTCCGCCCAATCACGAAACCCCAGTTTTCCTCCGCGTTCTATACATACATGATATATACAAGCATAGATATTATTTTATTTTCAAAATTTTTAGGTCTTAATTTAAATTTTGATTCATTTTCCAAAATTTTTTAAATAAGTTTTTTTTTTCCCTGTATGTCTCTAATTTTATATTGGTAAAAAGGCTTCGATCTTTCGCGGTTATTGCCAGATCTGATTTAAGGGTTAGGTTTTTTTTTTTTTCCTTGTATTACCAATATATAAAAGGATAGATGTCTATGCCTTCATCTTATTGGTGTTATAGATGCAATAGATTTGTTCGGGTTTGGACCCAGGATTCGATTACTTGCCCCGATTGCAGAGGCGGATTTGTCGAAGAAATCGAGACTCCTTCTCGATCCTCAATTTCTGAGTCTCGACGCCGTCGTTTTCCCGCTGCGGCGATGTATATGATGCGTAATTCTGATTCGGGTCATGGTCCGAGTCCGGGGTCTGGGTCGGGTTCGGGTTCTAGTCCTGCTTTGCGTAGGAGTCGGAGGAACGGTGGCGACAGGTCTCCGTTTAATCCGGTTATTGTGCTTCGCGGACCAGCAGATGGTGGCGGTGGAGCTGCTGCTGTTGGAGTTGGAGCTGGAGGTGGCGGTGGGGGCGGTGGTGGATTTGAGTTGTATTATGATGATGGAGCTGGTTCTGGGTTGAGGCCTTTGCCTGCTAGCATGTCGGAGTTTTTACTCGGTTCGGGTTTTGATAGGCTTTTGGACCAGTTGGCTCAGATTGAAGCTAATGGGATTGGGAGAATTGATAATCCACCGGCTTCGAAAGCAGCTATTGAATCAATGCCTACAATTGAGATAAATCAGAGTCATGTTACAACTGAATCGCACTGTGCTGTTTGCAAGGAAGCTTTCGACCTGGGCTGTGAGGCCCGCGAAATGCCTTGTAAACATCTCTACCACTCAGATTGTATACTCCCGTGGCTTTCGCTTCGAAATTCATGCCCTGTTTGTAGACATGAGTTGCCTACAGATACTCGTGATTCGGGTGAACTGAATAGAGCATCTAGTGAGCAGACTGGGGTTGGAAATGATGATGAAACAGTTGGTCTAACCATATGGAGATTGCCTGGTGGTGGGTTTGCGGTGGGGAGGTTTTCAGGTGGGAGAACGAATGGGGAGAGAGAACTCCCAGTGGTTTATACAGAGATGGATGGTGGTTTTAATAATAATGGGGTTCCGAGGAGGATATCTTGGGGTTCAAGAGGGGGTGTTTCGCGGCAAAGTGGAGGGTTGAGGAGGGCATTTCTGAGTTTGTTTGCCTGTTTTGGTGTTGGTAGTGGTTCATCAGGTTCTAGTTCAAGTTCGGATTCAAGGGTAACTCGGAGAAGTAGTTCATTGTCATCTGTATTTAGCCCCAGAACCCCCAGAACAACAAGGCATAGGTACTGGGCCTATGTTGCTAATGGCAGGAGTCGAAGATGGTAAATTTTGAAGGTAAATTATGTGAAAGCGGAGTGATAACGTTGGGTGGGTTTTGAAGGGTGTTCTGATTTTGATGGAGAAATGCTGTGCTGGTGGAAGACATGGTCTAATTTGTAAATAGTTGGCTTTTTCATTTTTGATTCTGCCGGCCGTTGATTTATTGATGATGATCAAGATCCTAGCAGGAGTGGATAAAAGGAAAAATAAAAGGATATAGCAATGGAGGATAAATATTAAAGAAACGCTATTGTTAGAATTGTCGCTGTGGGAGATGAAGGTACATAGCTAAATGTGCCACAGTGCCTCTGCAAGTCAGAATTCTGGAAGCCATTTACTTTTGCTCTTTATGTTGCACCTTGTTGTTTCTTCTTTACCGTTGTAGCTGGTCTTAATTTGTTGTCTGTTATATCGAGCCTCCCTTTCTCTCTGAAAACTCAGGACTACGATCAAACATATATGAATCTTGAATGAGACAGAAGTATGATTATTCTTTGGTGGAAATAAGTTTCCTGCATATTATTTTTCCATATATGAAATGCACGTAGTTTAGTGAGAGCAGACAGTTCCTTTGACAATTGAAATTTTGCATTTCATGGGGTGGTGGCGTATGAGAATTAAGAGTATTGTTTTGTTTGTTCTCTCTATGTTACTTGGCATTCGATATATTATTGGGTAAGGAATTCATGTGTGTAAACTAAAATAGCAATAAAGGTTCAACTTGAAAGTTGTACAATCTTTTCATCTCTTGATGTGAAGCAGTGCCGACTTAGATTGTAGCGCCTTTCTCAGCGCAGATACTTTTATACTGACTCTATGCACGGCTATGATAATGCAGAAGAAGTTTCGCTCGCTTTATGAAGTGTTTTTTGTTTGGAAAAAGAATAGTGTCACTGAGCATTCATATTAGGTTGTATTGCATTTCTTCCCTGGCGTGTTTAGCCCTCAGGAGGTCCTGGCATCACTGATTTTGGATGGGCTTAGTCAGGTTCTGTTACTTCATATGGTTCCTGTGTTACTAAGTTGGGAATTATAGCATGTCACGGTGGCTTTGCATGTATTCGAGACAGAGAGAATTGATGGACTGTCAACTTGTTTACAATCTGTTATTGGACAGGGACTCCATCCTCCATCAGCTTTAGGTGGACAGGAATTGTAACTCATTAATGGAATCTAATGTCCACTGGATTCTGAACTTGGGATTTAGGTATTGTAAGACGTCTCGAATATAGTGTCATAATTGGATAATGAACATTTCTCATTCCCTTGATTTCATTCGAGTATAAATTATTCTTGCCCAGATTTCACCTTAGAGTAGGTGGATAGAGATCGTGATGAAGTAAACTCATGAAAATAAAAATTGGTTGGTGTTACAAACTTACAGTTGCCGTATTGTTGGACGTCTCTCTCTCTCTCTCTCTCTCTCTCTCTCTCTCTCTCTCTCTCTCTCTCTCTCTGCATGTTGGTTGCATTGTTTTTCCTTCAACAATGGCATTTGTGGGGAGCGGTGGTTGGCACTATGAACTTGCAGTTGGCATATTGTTGTATTCTCTTTCTCTCTGCAAGTTTCTTGTATCTTTTCCTCCAACAAGAGAATTTGGGGGCAGTTGCCAATTTTTACTTGGGCAAATGTGCAAAAGATCGTGAATGATACTCGTCATGCGTTTGATTCATTCATTCATAGTCATTATTTATAAACTGGGTCAGTATATATTATGCATTTCGGGTTCTCGGATGCATTTCGGGTTCTCGGACATCCCAGAGGTTCAGATAAGTTACATTTAGAATCTAGATGCCAAGTGAAGCTTTTTGGTAGCTGGGAAATCCTTTATTTTTCTCATGCTGTTGATGCCATGAAAAGCAGGGATGCCCTTAGCTAGCTTTGGAAGAAGTCTGTTATTAATGTACTAGGCTTCATGATCTATGTTGAGGGAGGCGTGATTAGAGGAATTTTTTTGCATTATATAAGCAATACAGAGTGCAGCTTGAACTAATATGAAAACCTGAATTGGCAAGATAGTTGAAGATCTTAAGATCACAAGGATTGTAGTTTTTAGTATAGAAAAGCAAATGTTTGATGTTTTATTGTGTTGACTAGGTAGATGGAATCACCGTTGATATTTGAACCTGTTTAGCGCCTCTTGATTATATATATTCAAGGATTGTTTTGCCACTGTGTTTAACGGTGTACTGATATTCGATTGTGAGAATCCTTACATATTCACCTGGAGTTATGTTCGCATGTTTTTATGATTGTAGATGTTGTGCTTGTAGTCTGTGCTGTCTCTAGAGTCGAACGGGAAAAAGGAAAAGGAAAACAAGGCTGACGTGGGGGGCAATCACAGCGAGCCATTAATATGTTGCACATGACAATAAGTAGATTATCCACGGTGGTCTTTGATTGTGCTGTTGCCTGCAAGAAATTCAGATCTTGTTTGGGTGCAAAATCCCTGATTATTTTGACCTTAAATGGGAAGTCCCAAGGATGAAAAACCAAGGCGCTAGGGGGTCCTTGCATGTTTGGTTGTATTTGTTGTCTTTATCTGTTTCTCTTGGGATGTCTTCAACAGTTGTAGTTCACGCAACTGTTTTATGTTAAAAACGTTGTTGTTAAGACCAAGAAAAATTGGGTTTGCAATGCCCTATAAAAATTAGAGAGGTTATGACAACATTATGTTGTTGAATCAACAAACTCCTTGACTCAAAAGAATCAGGTGGACAGTAAGCAATTCTATATTATATTAAAAAGCTTGTGTTCTCTTGCTTGTAATGTATGTAAACCTAACGCAGGTAACTTTTAATTGTTGTTTTCACTAGTTTGCCTTCTGCGATCCGGAATTCTTGTTACCGACTCTGGACGACGGTAACCTTTGAAGATAAACATGGGAAAATATAAATTTGGTCTAGGTAACATTATTGATTTGTCATCTTGTTGCGTTACTTGTGGTTAACAATACATTATGATGATTGAGTCGAAGACAATTACCTGCTCTCCCAGGTTTGCTCTTTTATATTCCAGTAACCATGGTGGAAGAATCCCATTTGTTGAAATTTGAAGCGCAATGGAATGGACTATGTATGATTTTTTAAGAATTCAGTTTGTAGAGTTGCACATAAAAATGGTGCCAATCAATTTTTAACGACATTTGAAAGCGTCAAAGACCATTATTCTTGTATTTAATACACAACGAACGATAGAATTTTCAAGTTCAAATACTTCCTGAATGCTCACACAGAATGCTAATTTGCATGGTGCATACACTCAATAACACAAAAAAGCTCAAACTCATGAACTCCTTAGTTTCTAGCACACTACCTATTGGACAATTTACAATCAAGTATTATTTGATGATGGTATTCTTCCAACAAAGCTAGCCATTCAATGAGTTCCGCTCAAAATCCAAACTAATGCCTCTGCTAACCAGAAATCCCAACTATTTATTTAGTTTAAAGGACCGGCCACAGCCTACGAAATAATATCCAATTCTTATCCCCCAGCTTGAATAATTCTACTTTTGAAGAAGCATTCAACTTTGGTTCCCAACTAACCCCCTGACCTGCTCTACCCTAAAACAAAAAAAAGCAAATCGAGAAGAAGAAGAAGAAGAAGAAGAAACCTAGGCCTGATTGATAATCAACTCTTTAATTAGTATCTCCCAAACATACATTTTTTAATCCTCTTTTTAGGTGAAATAAGAGTATCTTTCCCACATTTCATCAGCTGATTACTAAAGAATTCAATAAACTATTGATCCATAAGAATCGAGCTGAGGTGGCACGTTCATTATAATGAGGGTTTGTTTCTGTATTGAATGATTAGAGACCAATTATAGAGCCTTCTAACTATTGAAAATGGGGTTGCCTCCTCCACGAGAAACAAGTTATTTGGTCCATGAATTCATAAATGATTATCTTGAGATTCCATATTTGGTTTCAGGACCCACTAATTAATTTAGAAAAACGCGTAAGGATTAATTTTAGAATCAAGTTTCCATCACGCTTTCGATGCAGATCTTCCTAATCCTTACCCGGTGACTTTGATGTGAGATCCCAACCAATTTTTTTGTTCTCTTCTTCTAGACTGAATCAGTTTGTTGCCTTGCAAATTTATCAATCAAATCTTGTGACCTGTTGGGTAACAGTTGGATTCCAGTTTCATTTTAGTTGAATGAAGAATATTTAAACGTGATTATACAACTGGAGACCAAATTTAAGGACAATGCAAGATAACAGCAGCAAGTTTTTTTGGAATCATATGGGAAACTATTGATCTATTCTTTTCTTTTTTCTATTGAAAAGTTAACTCCGTCTAGACTTTTGGTCTAGAAAATGACCATACAGAGCAAAAGTAGACATACAATCTGACAACGGCAGCGAATAAGTATTTTCATTAGTGAATCTTTTTCATTCCTATTTTGAGTTGCCTCTGTGCAGTAATTATTTACATAAGGCCATCCAAAGAGCAAATACCAGAGCTTCATTTTTCCTGTAAATTGAATGTTCTGTAAACTATACTGTTGCGACCACTTAACGTCGAATGCATGAAAAATTGGGCAAAAAATTTACAAATTTATTGTTTCTTTGGAACGATTCATCTGAATATGTGCACATTTTTTGCAGAATAATAAGGATTGCTTTTTGACGTGTTTGAGTACTAACAGTACAAATCTTTTCAAAAATTAAGGTCCATGCTAAAGATTAACATTATCTCCATTTAGGGACTACTGCAGCAACTTACCCTTGCCAAGTAAAATTGCTAATAATAATATTTCGATAATTAAAAAGAAAAAAGGTACAATTATTAAATTTTATATCCACCCCCGATATAACGACGCGTCTAGATAGACAAAATATTAGAGCTAGCTCGAAAAACAGTGATCAGAGGTCTATTCTTGTCAAGTCTCTAGTATGATAGAAACATCACTAAATCCGGCGCTATCTATCCTATCTTGTCACCTTACTCTCTTCGACTAGTACTCTGGTCAGTGGTTGGACGAGCAAGGATTGCATTCGTCCCGTGATATGTTACGTGGTGTATTAAAATTAATCATATATTATTAAATAATAAAAAATGTGATCTATCATAATTATGTGATGATAAATTATTAGTTTTAGTGCACCACATGATAATATATATGGTGCATTTATACTTTTTCATTATGGAACGAGGATTTTTTTTTTTAAGGACAAGTTTAAGGCAAGTACTCAAAAAATATTAAACTCAAATATAAATAAATTATGAACACAATAGTTTAGAGAGGCATGGTTAATTTTTTGGGATAATTTCACAAAACTCCCTTGAGGTTTGTCATAATTACACTCACCTCCCTTTAGGTTTTGAAAATTACACTTACACCCCCTATGTTTGTGTTTTTCATAACAAAACAAATCTATTTTGATAAAGTAATCCAAAAACACTAACCAAACATCTTAAAATATGCTTAATTACTTTTAAATTGGTCATCTCTTTTTTACTAATATATTTGTTTGTAAAATTTTAATAGATAAAAAAATTCATTTAGATTAATCAGATAACTGAGTTTTAAAAAAGTATTATTTGGTGGAGATTGAAAATTTGATGTAAGAATATAAGTACTTTTGACATTTTTATAACTAACTAATTATTTTTTAAGATTTATTTATCTTTTTAAAAGCAATTAAGCATATTTTAAGGTATCTTGTAGTGTTTTGGGTTACATTATAAAAATGGATTTGTTTTGTTATGAAAAATATAAATATAGGGGGTGTAAGTGTAATTTTTAAAACTTTAAGGGAAGTAAGTGTAATTATGGCAAACCTCAGGGGAGGTATGTGAAATTATCCCTAATTTTTTTGTTAATTTTTAGGGGAGGCATAGTTGATTTTTTTTTTTTAATTTTTAAGGGGGCAAAATATAATGATATTTTTACTTACAAAAATTTTTTTTTACAAGTTGGATTCCGCCCGACTCCAATTGTTTGAATGGAAATCATCATTGGATCAGATGATATATATCCTTCTTTCGTGTTTGTTCGGACGCCATTTTTTTTTTTTTTTAACTTTTTTTGTTCTTCTTTCCTAAGCTTGTTTATAAATCATTTTTTAATTTTTTTTTTTTCTAAAATGCTCGATTCATGCGTACCCAGATTCGCTTTAGCCGTGGAAAAATTTAAACCTTCACCGCCTATGGATGATGCACCTAGCTAGATGGTAGCAGTGAAAGGTTCAATTTATTAAATTCAAGAACGAATTATTTGTTGTGAAACCAACTTAACTCTTTAATTGATGTAAACTTGTCCAATAGCTCGATGCAGCCGATCGCCCGTGTATTATCATGTTACTATATATAAGCTTCCCTGGCAGATAATTTGTCATTAAAAATGACTATTAGAAATAAAGATACTTTGAATTGAAAGGAAAAAACGAAAGTTCGTTTTTAACGTGGAAAGCTGGTCTTCAAAAATCCAAAAAGAGAAATCATTCAACTTTGATTATTGCCAAAATACACAATCCTTTAAATTAGGTATTCTAGTGCGTTTAGTGTTACACTCATATTATATCGTTACTGTTTAAGAGAGAGATACACACTACTCTCACTAATTGTGTATTTTAATAGAGAGACGCATGTTACCCTCTTAAATTGTACAAAAAGTAACATCATAAAGCATATCAAATGACCTTAAAACCCAATCCTAATTAATGCATGAAGGAGAAAAGGTGTGCGACGGAACGGAATAATAGGATAGACAGCTGATTGCATTAGTCATGATTTAACTAAATATGTCATCCCCAAAGTATAATATTTCTTGAGTAGTAGTTCAAAGAAAAGAATATATACTGCTATTTAGGTTTCAAATTCTATTTTCATCAAAAGAACCAATAGAAATATTTGAGTTTGGTTCGAAGGTGAAGTCCTAAAGCCACACTGCATATTTGATCAGAAGGGGTAGGGGAATCTGTAAACAAGGTGAGACCCACTAATTAAACTTTAAATTCAAGTTTATGTATGTACATGAATGCTTCTGGATAACAACACTAATTGGAGTCACCAACAATGACATCTTTATTTCTCTTTACAATAACCTTACTATATATATATATATAAAGCACAAAAAAATTGGTAAAATATTACTTTAATGAAACTTCAAAACCATCCTTCGTAAAAGAGTTTTTTAGCTATATTCAACTTTTCTTTATAATTTTTTTATACAATTATAGCGTAAAATATTTTAATATGAATGAATTTAGATTAATAGGACATAATTTTTAATAATATATAAACCTTTTTTTTATAAACGTTGATATACGTATAAACCCGCTTATATAAAACTATTCTGCTATGCATTTAGACTCGCTCATATAAAATATTTTTACACTATTTGTGCATAAAAGATAATTATTTTTCATTAAATAATTACTCACCAACACTTTTCCAAATTTATGTATATTCATATAAATGTGCCTATATAAATATGAAGTACAAAGTCATTAGGCCATTATTGTGTCCTTGGACCTCAATGTTGACCACGTTTTACCTCCTCATCACGACCTCACCCGCGAGAAATTTAGCATTAGGAAATTCTTGATGACGAAACGCAAAGGATAATGACGTACAACGGCCTGACTGAATCATGACAAAGAGTCTCGACTTTCCGTGTTTTCCGAGACTTCGATTTTCATACGCTTTTTCTTTTCCTTTATTAATTGTGTGTCGACATCTTCAACGTATGACAGAATTAATTTAATCAATCCACAAATTTTTCTCTCTCTGTTTCTGTTCACATCCCAGCCTAGACTTTCTTACGTTTCCAGAAAACAATTGAATTTTATATGGCCATAACCGGCTTATCCCTCGCTTTTTGCCATCTTGAGAACATAAATAATCAAAGGAAATAAACCCCTTGTTGGTCGCACTGAGCAGGATGAGTGATGGCGATCGAGTTATTTTTGAGGTTATATATATAGGGTTAAATTTTAGAAACAAATTTTCAAAGGAATATAAGTTTTTTGGTTTCTTTTAGATGACGTAAACTTTTAATATTATTTTGAAACATAACATAAGCTTCTTAATCACTTTCTTATATTTATAACCTGTTACGTATATCACATTTCAAAATGTGTAATATATGGAAATCAAATACCAAAAAAAAAAAATCTTCAAAATTTGAAAGTGAGGCAAAGGGAGCTGAAAATCGATTTTATGCCCTTAAAAGAAATTTTTTCATGCATTTTTAATATACCCAATATTTGAATTTACAGATAGTCAAATTTTAAGACAAAATTTAGAGACTTGACGAGTAAAAAACGTAGATTTGATAGAAAGACAAAGATGTAATGATAAAGGATAAACGTAAGGAGTTAATGAGTTATCTCCAAAAGTTATGTCCACGGTAAAAAGATAGACAAGGGGGGAAAAATAAGAAGAGAACATCTTGAGAGAATATTTATAGCTTTTAAAAAGAAATTCTCAAGTGTATTAATGAAACTTCAATACATATGCATTAAAGTTAGCTCGTATTCAATTGGATGGCGACACATCATCATTAACATCTAATATTTGAATTTTGATGGTATCAATTGGTAATGGTAAAGTGCTAGTAATAATAGTAATACTCCATTCGTCCCATTTTGATAGGCTTACAGTTTTTTTCACACAGTTTAAGAAAAGTTAGTTAACTTTATTGAAAAAATGAATTAATTTATGATGTTACTAAAATACCCTTATATTCATCATTAAATATTTACATTAAATACAAATAGAAAATTACACCATAAGTCAAATTAATTCCATTTGATGTGTGAATGCACGGTTTGTTATGCACTCTCACTTGTAACAAAGTAATTAAATAGGGGCATTTTAGAGAAGTTGAAAATTAATTATATTCTTCAATTAGAAAGTGGACTATAATTTGGAACGGATAAAAAAGGAAAACAAGCATATCAAAATGGGACGGAGAGAGTACTATACTACACCAGTTTAAATCCTTTGTTCAATTCAAATTTTTCGATGTCAAATGGTATCCAATATAAAATTACACATATCAATGTGAAACTATATAAAATTATGTCATACGATGTAATTTTGTACTAGATTAAATACAAAAAAGATTGAACAGAGAATCTGATCCGTTAGTACACATGCATTCATAATACTCTGATATACTGCAGAACTATCGAGCTCTTAAGATTATATTCGTAGTGCATGGAAAGCAAACACTCCTCTTGGGTTGCCTTTCTCGCATCCGTGTATTTGCCGTCTTTAAGACTTTAGCAGACCCAAACAACGCAGACTTTCAAGACTCACAATTCCCAAACGACAGTTCCCAAAACAGAACAAAAGCACACGAACTCCTTGCCTTCCTGGCCCCGTATGTTGCCTAGTTTAAAGTGGGACACTTCCTAAAAACACAACACCTTAACTCACGTACCCAATAGTCCGCCACTATACATATTTATATGTTACCATTCCACTATTAGCACCATCATCAACCTTAACCTTAAGCAAAGCATCCCGCTCGTACGACCAGACACAGCCATCGAGACAACAACAGCACCAAAAATAGTCCTTTCTGAGATATTTTCAGCCCCTCCTCCACCCACCACCACAACAACACATCTCCAAAAGAGTACTGACGAAAAGAAAAATAATTTCTCCTTTTTTGTGCAACAAACACAGGAGTAGTGAATTCTTGTTTTCGCTTATTAGTCATGGAATTTGGTAAGTTCGTGGTTCAAGTTGTGTTCTTCTATTATTGCATACTTGTGCAGTTAAATCTATGCTATTGTTCAAGGCAATCATTACTTCTTATCTCTCAAAGCCACGCAAATACCATCTATGTCCATCCCGAAACCTCCTAACCGGGTCGCTTTCCACCATAATGTTTCTCTCACGGTTTCACTCACCGTTGGCTCACCCCCACAGCAAGTTACCATGGTCCTCGACACAGGGAGTGAG
This sequence comes from Mitragyna speciosa, assembly GCA_024721245.1. Taxonomy (NCBI): domain Eukaryota; kingdom Viridiplantae; phylum Streptophyta; class Magnoliopsida; order Gentianales; family Rubiaceae; genus Mitragyna; species Mitragyna speciosa. The sequence goes on from CM045552.1 coordinate 4,072,759, forward strand.
CTCTCTTGGCTTCACTGCAAGAAAACACCTTCCACACTTGCCGTATTCAATCCACAGCTCTCTACTTCATATTCCCCAGTGATGTGCTCCTTAGACACATGCAGGACCCGGACCCGGAACTTCTCCGTACCGGTTTCTTGTGACCCGAAAAATCTCTGCCACGCCATTCTCTCCTATGCGGACGCCTCCTCCGTGGAAGGAAATCTTGCCACGGATAATTTCGCGATCGATAATTCGGGTATACCCGGATTGGTTTTCGGGTGCATGGATTCGGGTTCAAGTTCAACCCCAGACGAGGATTCGAAGACAACCGGTTTAATTGGCATGAACCGAGGCTCCTTATCCTTTGTTTCCCAAATGGGCTTCCCCCAGTTTTCTTATTGCATATCGAATCGTGACTCTTCCGGGGTATTACTCTTCGGGGCAGCCAATTTTACTTGGCTCGGGCCATTGAGGTACACACCGCTGGTTCAAATTTCGACACCTTTGCCTTATTTTGATCGGGTTGCATATACGGTTCAACTCGAAGGAATTAAGGTTTCCAATACGGTTCTACCGTTACCAAAATCCGTATTCGTACCCGATCATACCGGGGCGGGTCAAACCATGGTAGACTCGGGCACCCAATTCACATTTTTACTTGGCCCGGTCTACACTGCGTTAAAGAACGAGTTCACGAAGCAAACTAGAGGTGTGCTGAGGCTGTTGAACGAGCCAAATTTTGTGTTCCAAGGGGCAATGGATTTGTGTTATCGAGTCGAGTTGAGCCGAAGAATTTTGCCACCACTGCCTGCGGTGACATTGATGTTTCAAGGAGTTGAGATGATTGTGGCTGGGGAAAAATTACTGTACAGAGTTCCAGGTGCAACGAGGGGGACTGATGGAATATACTGTTTCGACATTTGGAAATTCAGAGTTAATGGGAATAGAGGCATTTGTTATCGGGCACCATCACCAGCAAAACATATGGATGGAGTTTGATCTTGCAAAATCCAGGGTTGGATTGGCCGAGGTTAGGTGTGATTTGGCAAGTCAAAGGCTAGGTTTGGGACACTAGCTTTGACTTTTCATGTTTCAATTCAGTTACTACTAATGTGATCTTAGGATAGAGGACCTACTACTACCTATTCTATTATTAGAGGGGTGGCCTACTTGGATAATTAGATTATGGTATTTTGGATTTCTTTTGCCCTTTGTGAATACCAGTCTATATGGTCCAATCCATGGTTTTCCTCTTCTCTGTTCAGTAATTATGCTTTGTGTATTAATATGAGAAGTGGCCCATCGATCGGACTATGTGGTTTGGAGCTATTAATTTTAACTAAAGAGATTTGCAATTGTGTGAAATGAAACATGCAAATCTGAAAATTGTTGTCATTTCTTATGCATTAATTACAAATTCAGTAGAAGCCAGTCAGATGGCAATTTATTTTTAGTTCAGTGTCCTTTTCTCAGTTCTTTATTCTGACCTAAACCATAATGTGGCTTATCTATAAATAACCTTGATAAAAATAAAAAAAATTTATTTGCTGTCTGTGTTCGCCAATGATTGTGGTGTGCCGAGTGTAAACTTCTTCCAAACATTGCCTTGAGTTGAGAGGTCACTTGATGGGATAGTAGCTCTATCTGTTTAACTTAACAGTCCAATTAAAAATGTAGTTCAACCAATAACAGCTTGTTTTAATTGGTTTTGGTTTTGAATTGAATTTGAAAATCAGGGATGCCGGTTGCGGTTAATAATGAGACTCCAAATCCTTACATGATTTGCTTATTCCTTCCTCCTGTCAACCTCACCATTCACCAATCTTATAGTTTAGGCAAACTTTCCAAACTTCGGTCTGCCACTACTAGTCTTACTAAAGAAGATTTTTCTGTCAATCGTATGCGTAAGAGATCATGCATTATGAACTTCGTGTGTATTTATTTATTGGTAGTATTTTATAAGAATCCTTTTTCTTTAATTATAACTTGCAAAAACAAAGATCAAAATCAATCATTGCTTTGTTGGTTTACATATTCTTAACTTTCTCACAAACACATTTATCTGAAAAATGTTATAGTATTATTTTTAAAAAAATTCCAGAAATTTCTAACCAAGCACACTCCATATCGTTTCAAACTTATTGTAACAAGATGGACACTAGAATCAAGATAAGGAATTCAAAAAAAAAAAAAAGATTAAAGGATGGTTTAACAACGCGTTCAGAGAAAAGTTCAAAATAATGCAATGTTCGAACAAAAGCATATCTAATTTTCCTGTGCACATTTTTTCCACATCGAAATAGAAATTGAGTGCCTTACCTAAGGCAAAGGGCATCGTTATTGGCAACATCAATGTTATCAACAGGCTGGAATTAGAAAATAGTAGCCGTCAGTAACTGTGAAAAGACGACTGAGAACAGGCCTGAAGAGTTTGCCCAAGCAGACCAAACCATCGTTTTCCTTCCCAGATTGTTGGTGACAGAAAAGATGCTGCCCGTGGTTCAAATTTGCAGCAGACTATGGATAATCAAGGGTTGGACTTCTGATTTTCCAAACAATAAATATGTGGTCCTTCTGGAAAAAAACCGAAGGAATTTAGAGGTATTATTCGAACCGAGCCGAGCTGAGTATTTAGTGTTTCGAACTCGAACTCGTTTAATAAACGAACAGGCTCTGACTCGGCTCCTTGATTAAACGAGCCAAAATTTTCATTCGAGCTCAGGCTCGTTAAAAAAACAAGAAGCTCGAGCTCGACTCGATTAACACTAAAGAGTCGAGCTCGAACAAGCTCGAATGAACTCGGCTCGTTTAACATCAACAAACCGAGCTCGAATGAGCTTGTATAAGCTAGGTTCGTTTAACACCAACAAACCAAGCTCGAATGAGCTCACATGAACTCGGCTCGTTTAACACAAATAACGTTCGCGAATACAAACAAGTTCGTTTAGTCAATTAATGTATGAAGAATAATAGTGAAAAGACATTATTGCCCCCTGTTCGCAAACACAAACGAGCGTTCGCGAACAAGGCTTGTGTTCGCTCGTTTAATAAACGAGCTCAATTTCTTATTCGAGCTCGGCTCGTTTAGCTATACGAACGAGCCGAACTCGAGCTTTCACGAGCCGAACCGAACTGTGTTTGCAAACAGCTCGGTTCGAATAACAGATCTAAAGTAATTGGAGCCTCTGAGGGAAAGCACGTGTAACTCTGTCTAGTTAATGCAAATTGAATCTCTCTCTCTCTCTCTCTCTCTCTCTCTCTCTCTCTCTCTCTCTCTCTCTCTCTCACCAGTCTACACTTTCGATTCCTCAATTAGACAGCTGTTGTTTGACAAAACAGTGCAAATGGATGTTTTTTAACGTCAGAAAATCTTCATTATTTCATAAACAAATCAACAAATTCATGTTTGTGTTGAACAACTCCGCTTTTGGGATGAGAAGTAATCTAAAATTTTTATTATCTAAAAAACTTCTAGAAATGGATGTTGAACCTAAGTACACTTTGATTTAGCTTAATAAAATCAAATTGGCGAGGGACAACAGAACCAGTTCTATCTTTGCGTGATTCAGAACTAAAAATGGTTTTTGTTTCGAATCATGTTTTTAGCGAATGTTTAGTCATTTCTTTGACTTTAGAACATTTTTTTTCCATTATTTTTTGCTAATTCTTTTACAACATAAAATCGATTTATTCTACATGACTAGAGGAGATTGACTATTGATTGAGGCTAAAAGTTTCTATTTCTAAATCTCTCAAGCAGCGCCTTGAATTGATCTTCTTTTGGAGCGATTTTGAGTGAAAAATAATGGACCGCATCATCTAACTGGCCCTAGCCTGTTTTGTCTTCAAACCCAGTAGTGGACAATTGTCTCAGGGTACTAGACGGGACCCTAGCCCAAAAGCCTCAATGGTTTTTCTGCTTTTTGTACAAAATGGCGTCCAAAGCTGTGACCATGGCGGCTTCCGCATGTGGAGGACCATGGGCCATATTTTGGCATTATATATGGAGCCCTTCGAAGTCTAGGCTCCCCACACGAAGCCAGCACACAATACTTCGTTTTCAGCATTAATTATTGACGGTAGTAGTGACGGAGGGACTGCCAAACGCATTTTAATATGACAAATTGAAAATCAATTGGTAAGCCCGTTTGTGTGGTCATCGATTTTAGTCAACCCACGGCGAGTTTCCACCACTTTTGTCCAAAACGGGCCCTTCCAGCCCACAGATGTGATACATTCATTTTTGCCAGCCCAATATTTTCCCCAAAGTACTGTTGGTGGTGGAGCTTCTGTTTTGATTTGATTCTCAAACAAAATTTTCTTTTCGTTTTTTATTTATAAATTTTGTGGTGTCTTTTAAACAGAAAAATAAAAAATTGTTTTACGCATATACACGTCATCTATCGATCAAATTAAAAACAAAAACTAATCCGAAAAAAAAATCCAAACAAGTTACTACGTATCCCAAACAATTTGTGAAGCTCAACGATGAACAAAAAACAGTAATATATGATACATGAATAATATGATTTGTTTTTCCTAGTTCTCATATTCCAAAGCAATTTATGAAATAAATTATCAATAAAATATGTTACGAGATTTGATTATATACTCGTCAAACAGTCTAGAACTTCTATTTAATTTTGTTATGGTGTTTAATTGTATTCAATATAAAATTACATTGTATCAATACGAAACTGCACAAAATTATGCCCTGGTATTTAAGGAATACGAAATAGTTTTGAGCACTTTAAACTATTGGACAGAGGATTTGAATAGTAGATGCTTAACCATTGCTTAAGTAACTTTTCCTTATTTTTTTAGTAAGATTTAAAGATGACTCCCCTTTCCCGTAAAGGTTGGAATCTTGAGGGGTACTTAAAAAGATACAGTATTAAGTAAAACCAAATATAAATAAACAGAATGCTTGCAAAATACAATTAAGCCGAAAAAGTAACCAGAAAGTCAAGTCTGCAAAATATAAATCTTCAGATAACCAATTACATGAAAACTTAAAAAATGCAATTAAAATAAAATAATCTTAAGCTTAGGAAAACAAATTTAGTTTTATGAATATGACTAAGCAGAATAGGACTTTGTTGGCCACGTGGATAAAAATCTTACCATTGATTATTAGAATAAGGTTTTCTAGCAAATTTCATATTCATAACCAATGAGTCAAAATGTTTGTTGTTTAAACAAAAAAAGTTAAATGTTTGTTGTCCATGATTAATCAACTCAAATAACCAAAATAAAATTATAATATTTGTCTATTAACTATTTGATTAACCCGTCATTACACAATTAGGATAAACCAAAACAGACACTTAATCTAACACAGCGAGTAAAATGCATGCTTTCGGACAAGACTAACCAACGTACGACCTGCGTAATATAAATATAAAATTCTTCTTCGGAAGGGGGAGGGGGTAAAAAAAAAGAAAGAAAAGAAAAGGACAAAACCCAACTCGCCTGAGTCGTCTATCCTTCCCTCTCGCTCAGCAAACTCGTTCTTTGTCGTGCTGACTCAGAACGAGAATCCAAAACCCCCAAAAAAATTAATGAAAAATAAAAAGAGAGGAGAGAATTTATTTTTATGAAAGCCATTCTTCTAATCTACCTGGATCTCTCTTCTTTCCGTTGAATCAATTTCCTGTAAGTCATCGTTTCCTTAACCCCCAATTCTCATTACTGGGATTTGGAGGATTTTGATTAAAAGTTATGATCTTGTTAATGTCGATAGTGTTTTTATAGCGTTGTTTGTAAGCTGAGAAATTTCTGGGAAATGGTATAAAAGTTTTGATATTTATTGACAAACGAAGAAATAATATATGCCTACATGTTTATGCAGTAGAGTCCGATATAGAAAGAAGTAGTCTTTTTTATTGTATTTCAGAGTTTGAAAATTTAAGTCACTAATCAATTTCATCTTGTGGCTTTGAATATTTAACGGAAGCTTTGGTTCCATTAAGTTTCTATTTTGTTACAATAAAAAGATTTGTGATTATCGGAAACGGTGGAAGGGTTTAAGTGGAAAGAATGGCTTGTAGTTCTGTTATGTTGATGGAAACAAGAATGTTTGTTTGCGCAGAAATTGTTTGTGAGTGAGCCCTGGACTCTGGCTGCTCTGCATTGTTTGTTCATGAATGGCCTGGTGTTGTGTTGAACCATTCCACGTCCATCTAGGTTGTTGAGAGTGGTTAAAATATTCCATCCTAAATTTGTGGTGTAATCAAGGATTAATGTGCTTATTTATCCGTTCGCTTGTATGCACATGTTTGGTGGATATTTCTTCTGGGATTTGTACAAAATTTCAGGCAGTTGTTATTTTTATTTGAGCTGGAGCCTGGAATGCATCAAAGAAGATGCTATTAGTTAGTGTCTGGAGGACTTCATTAAAACAAAACCGCTAAGGATGATGGCTCCTTTTTAATGCTATGTACTTAGTCTATATGAAATTTTGTTTCTTAAATTACTGAAATGATGATTGTGTTGTTTTGAGCACGAGTTTCTGAAATAATTAGCTCCAAAACTTGAAGCATGGAATGCGACAACTAGGATATTAAACAAATCATAAAGTTTGCCAAAGTAAGGAAAAAGGGGAAGACAAAAGTCCTCATGGATTATACAATTCTATGTCTGCAAACATCCATGAATGGATGGTTTCTGAAAGGAAATGGTCAGCCTGATATTCTCAGTAAAAGGCGTGTTCTTCCTTCACTTTTCAGCGTCTTTCTGTTCCCTTTCTTTTCGCTCTTATGCTATACCTCGTGCTTGTGATCATGTAAAGCATGATAGTCAAGCTCAGGGATTCAATAAATTGTCCTGTTTCCTTTCTTGCCCTCATGCTGTCTTTTTCATTTACAGGTTGTTGAAGTGTCTGTGGATATAGATCCGCTTCTAGTCAAAAGGACCATGAGTTTTGTATTCCGAGGAACTAGAGCAGATATAGAAACTGGTTTCCCGGGTTTCATTCCTGAGCGGCGCACAGTGGTAGTCCCTCTTTTTGTAAATTTTACTTCACATCATTTATAACATAACACAGTTGCAGATGCCTTCTAAAACTGATTGTGATACTTAACTTCTTTTACTTCTTGTATTCAGCGTGTTCATGCAGCCCGACCAGTTAATACAAATTCTCTTGCTTTTCTTGTTACAGGTAATTGTTTTTTAAATGTTTGCGAATTTTAATTATTAAGTCACTTCACCATGCAACTTATAATTACTTTTTTGATGAACAGTTCTTTTGTTGTTCATGATTCTAAACTCGCATCAAATGTCACCAAACTTTCTGGTTCGTAATCTCTTGACTGATGATTTTTTTGACTATTAATTTACCAGTAATATCATACTGAGCTTTACGTTAAATTGACATGTTTAGCTCTGGCTGGTACTGGCTGTCTTTTTGATGGCCACAAGCCTACGAATGTATGCAACTTGTCAGCAGCTGCAAGCTCAGGCTCAAGCTCAAGCTCAAGCTCATGCTGTGGCAACCAGCGGCCTTCTCGGCCACACTGAGCTGCGGTTGCATATGCCACCATCCATTGCCCTTGCAACCAGAGGGCGTCTACAAGGTCTTAGACTCCAGCTGGCTCTTCTTGACAGGGAATTTGATGACTTAGGTAAAGTCCTTTTTTTTAGCCTAACTTTTGTCATTCATTATTTTTGCTGGTTGAAATTATAGAAGCTGAAAAACTTAACTGAGTGTATTGTTGCTGTATACAGATTATGAAACTCTGAGAGCACTAGATGCTGATAATTTTCCAACAGGTCCTTCAATGACTGAGGAAGAGATAAATGCTCTTCCTGTTCACAAATATAAGGTTACTGGTCCTCAAAGGTCTGTAGTTAATATGATTGCCACCATTTCTTGCCTTCCTAACCCCTGGTCCATGCACCATTTCTCCAGCCCCACCTACCCCTTTCCTCACTCACATCTTCATATTACAATAGAAGTACTTGCATTAATTGGCCTTTTGCACTGTTGTTGGCTCATCTTCTTTCATGACCTCCTCCAAGATCTATGTTGATAAGGGAGTTCTAGTCTACCTTTTGTTTCTTTATGTGTGTTTGGGTGTGGGGTAGGGTGGGAGTGTGTGACACACACAGAGAAAAAGAGAGGTATACAGACAGACACACTTTGGTTACAAGCAGCTTACCTTCTGTTTTAGTATTACAAAAAAGATTATAGCTGTTTATAATCACTTGTAATCATCTTGGAACTAATGTGTCTTGTTGCTGATTTTCTGGGCAGTGCTGGCTCATCAGTTCAGCAAGCTTCTTCTTCATCCTCAGTTGAGGTGGTTTCCTCTTTCTTTCTGCAAAGCTTATAGAATAATTAGACTATTTAAATAAATAACAAATTAAGCTGTTGAAGATCATTCTTACCTATCAAGTTTGAAGATATGAAAATAGTTCTCCTTCCATTTGTGTGGTACCTGATTGATTTGCTCCGTGGCCATAGCTGTGTATTGTTGTCCAAGTAACAGTATCTTGTTTTATTCTCCAGTCAGAAGTGTTTTCTTTTTTTATTCATGAGATTTCATTCACACTGAGAGGCCAATTTTGTTAATTCTGTGTCATTTAGATTGAGGGAGGAGGGTGGTTTAATGGAGGTGGGGGGTAAAAGTTAGGTCATGAAACGATTATTTTATTAGCTCCAAGTGAATAATGGAAATAATTTCTGGATGCATTTGAATGGATGAAGGTGTTTATCACATTATAAACGTAAGGTTATAGATTAATATCCCATGCCATAATTGTCAGTATAATATTGTGTACAAGTTCCAATGAAGTAATTTTTAACTATGGGCTGGGGGATCTTGAAATGCATTTCTGACATTAGTGATGAAATTTTTACCATCCAAGATCTTACTATTATCAATGTGTATAAACCCCCACGCAGCGAAAAATTCTAGCTTATAAAATATCTGTAGGCAACTGGTTATATCTACAATCAGGAAACCATGGTTTCTGTTGTGGCGGAGGTGGTGGTGAAGAAGTGGTGGAATATAAAAGCAAAGTTCTCACCAAAGTAATTCGTAATGGATGTTGACATTTCTGGTCTTCTGTTCGTCTGAAATATATTAAATCTTGGACGCCTATTATCTGCTATCAAAAAGTAAAGCTTTTTCTGTATTTGCTAGTTCTTTACATGTAAATATGAGGGTCAAACAATTCTTTTCACTAAATATGATGTGTTTTGATAATCTCTTCTTTTTATTCCAGAGCTTTGATAATCTTGTAGAAACTGTGAAATGGTTTTCTCTGTCCATCCATGAATTCGTTATGTGGTTGCTTTATCTTTAGAAACTGCAGTAATTCTATATTTCATTCAAGCAGAAGAAGCAAGATCCTGCCAATGTAGCTGGGGGCACAAAAGCATGTGATGATGAACTGACTTGCAGTGTTTGCTTGGAACAAGTTGATGTGGGAGAACTTGTCCGCAGTTTGCCATGCTTGCATCAGGTTTGTCTTTGTTTTGTGTTGACTTTTGAACCTATTTCTTCTTACTAATTGGAAAGTCATGATCAAAAAGTGTTCATTCCGTTCAAGATTATCTTTAGGATGTCTTTTCAAAACCTACAGCATGGCCTAATGGCCTTTCTGATATCTGAAATATAATCATGATATTGTCAGTATGATGATAGTTTCTTTGTGTTGAAAGATATAAATTTGGTAGTCTTTCAGTATAATTTCTGTATAATGGCAATTGATAAGACTCTGGTTTAACTTTTGCAGTTCCATGCAAACTGCATTGATCCATGGCTGCGGCAGCAAGGGACATGCCCCGTTTGCAAATATCGAGCTGGGTCGGGATGGCATCAGAATGGACAAGAAGAAGAAATGGATGCTTCATACATGGTTTAGTTTTACCGATAATATCATACTAATATATCTAGATAATTTATACTTCCAAGCAACTGCTCATGCTTCAACATCATAAAATCCGTTGACCATTATTGTAATTATTTTCACATAGCATGAAAATAAATTGCTTTATATCGTCTTCGATAACATAACTAGCTGAGTGTGATCCCTCGAACCTCAACTATTTTGGGATCCAACTATAGATAGTCCAGGCCATTGAGTATACAACAGATTTAAACTAGACAATCAATATCCTTAGAGATGCTAGACAGACACAAGTATCCTACCTACCGTTAGTAGCTAGGGAGGTTTTGGGGTTAAATCGAAATTAAGGCTTTCAAGTGTAGAGCAATAAAACACTAATTGGCCTAACGAAAGCCATGGCCAGTTTTACATTTCCAGCCTTTTACTCGTTAGCCGGAAAGGTATACTCCACAACTTGTGAATGGATCTTGCAGCAATCTTTTAATAAATGGTCAGTTCACTTGTTGCTTTGATGCTTGCTTCAAAGTCCAAAGTGATGATCTTCTTTTTGCGCTACTCTCTCTCTCAAAAAATGTTGCATGCTATACAAAACACTGGTTGCGTTAATCTGATTTTACCGTTAAGCCTTATTTGAAACTAAAGTCAGCCTCTATTAGTGACCGTAACGCAGTTGACATCAGGACATACTTTGAACCATATCTCCGGAGCTCAGTTGACATAGCGAGTCTATTTGTTTTCGTTGAAACTCTGTCAAAGCAAGTTTCAGGTTTCACTGTTGAACTGCTTTCTCAAAAATGGGGCATGAATTTTGAAGAGTACATATTGGAACCTGGAACCAGAAGTGCAACAAATGCACGAATTATGTAACCAAAATCGTTTTACTAACAATGCAGATATTAGCAGCAGTGAACTTTAGCCTAAATGCAGCAGGTACAATATAACACATTCGAGTGTGAAGCATTTAGCCCTAAAATTGAATAATCTAATCCAATCAAATGATTTCACAAATTACCGACCGAAATCCACCAAAGAGACTATCACCTGATTCACTGTAAGGTCTACCTTTTGAGCATGAGACACTTTACTCATAGGATGCAGCACGAGTGTCCAGAATTATGCAGCGGAAATTACCAAACAATAATCTCAAAACAGACATAAGAAAATTTGTATGCTGACTGGTAAGAAGTTCCATGAAACTGTTACATAGATCCCATCATAATCATCTCCATATACTGAAATTCAAGAAAGCTATCCATGTCTATTCAATTATCGATAAGAACACATTAATATAAATATAATCCTATTTTCCTTTTCCCTTTCCCTTTCCTTGACCCTTTTTGGCTTCAAGCTTGGCTTGTATGCGAGCAGCAGCTGCTGCCTTAGCTTCCTCTCTCTTCTTCTTCTCTTCCTCTTTAGTTGCAGCAGCAAGCTCCCTCTGCTTTTTCAATTCCCTGAAAATTGTTGGAAAGAGCACAGAAATTGAAATTAGTCTAAATCTCATGCTGCAAATTGATTAGTTGCAAATGTCAACGGTCAACAAAAAGAAGTAAATTACTCCAGTCTGGCCCTTTCATCTGAAACAATACTAAGACTTGCACCTCTCCTCGGCCTGCAGGTCACCAACTCCACCTCAAAAATGAGTGTCGCACTGCATGACATCATTTGAAAAGCTTGCAACTTAATTTAGAACACAAATGAAAGATTTGGTCTATTGACAAGAAAAAGCAAGTTAGTGCTCTATCTCTATTAAAGCAAAATCCTAGACGTCATCTAGTGAAAATACATCTCCTCTGCGTTATACAATTCGGAAAGTTTAGAAGTTGCTGTAAACCCAAATAGAGAAGGAATTTGACAATTTCGGACTTAAAATGGTTGGACAGACACAGAATAGGAAACCTTTTTAGATATGAACATACCCAACAATCCCAGTTATTTTACACTGATAGACACTAACTCGTTTATGTCAGAGATCAATTTCAGGACAATTACTCTTTCAATTTCAGCAAAGCATAACAGCAGTAAGCAACATTTCTTCGCCGAACCTATATGCTTTCTATTTCAGCAAAGTATAACAGCACAGTATGCAACATATCTTCACTAAGCCTATGTAATCTAAGATGCCAGTTGACTTCCTTATCTTTACACACTCGGGGAAATTTCGAACAAGTCATGTTTAGCCTGATTTCAGAGTACACACAACTTTCACATACTACAATTACCAAGACATCAGCTCATGGATTTTATTATCAAGTGCGAAGTAAGTCATGAAAAATGAAAAAGGAAAAAAGGATAAGAAATTACTCAGGCGGCACATCTGGTGGAGAGCCAGCACTTCCATACGCATACTCTGGCTGGCATGTGATCTTCGCAACTTCCCCAACCTGGAAAAAGCAATGAAAACCAATAACTATTTGCTGAAAATTTTAGATAACAAATTGAACATGATGAAAACTAGACACTAACCTTCATAGTTCTTACTGCAATTTCCCAGGCCTTGATTACAGAGCCCTTGGCTAGTTCAAACGTGAAAACAGTATTATCTTCACGCGTAGTGTCAAAAACTTCACCAGTATCGGCAAGTATACCTTCATAATGAACTGTTACAGAAAAAAAAAATTAAGGCAAAGATGAAATTTCCAGTACCATCATCAATCAAACAGTGTTTTCCATACCTCCCCCCCCCCCCCAAAAGAAAAAAAAAACCCACAGGAGCGCACGCACGCAAGCACGCAAAAAAAAAAAAAAAAGGAGAGAGAGAGAGAGAGAGAGGAAAACCTGATGTGACGTAAATAACAAGAACTTTAACAGGAAGCTAACCATTTATAGTAACCGTTACAGTGATAGACAACCAAAATTATAGAAAATGTCTAATAAGATGACTAATACTATCCTGAATTTACCATCCACAAGAGGAAGACTCTCTGACGGAGCAAGTGCATCAGGTTTGGCCTGCCGAACAATGGTCTTCAAGACACCTCCATCTCCAGTCAAATCAATCTTCTCACTCATGGTGCCTAAAGTTTCACCAACCTGATTAGTTAGTTACAAACACAAACCATTAACTTTTAAATACGCCATCAACATTTTAGCAGTACATCAAGGACAATCCTCCAAACCGCTCAAACTTTCTACCCCAAATTCCACCCTCAACAGAAAAGCCGGATTCTTAAAAAATTTCTCAACACCCTAATAATTACTCTACTAAACAGAAGTGCAAAAATACATACAGGACAGAAACAAATCAACAATTTTCCTCCATGAGATAAACATAAATTAAAGAGTACTATTTTGTTTAATTTCAATTATATAAAGTTTACTTTCAACCAGGTGATAACAGATGTGAATACAAAAATTAAAGATTACAGTAATTCCTAAAAAAAAATTTAAAAATTCCTATATATATATATATTCCAACAAATTAGGAATTCAAGCAATCCATCATCAGTTAAATTACTAAAATCATCCAAGAAACAGTTTATTTAATTATAAATTAAACATAAATAAAAGAATTCATGAACAATTCTAAATTGAAATAAAAAAAAAAGTTTACATCTTTAAATCAATTAGGGTTTTAAGAGAAAAGACTGGATTACGTATAAAACTACCTGAAAACTGAAGAAGGAAGCCGGGGAAGGGTTGAGTGGGAATTGGAGGCAAGGAGCGGGGTATGATCGGAAATTTGATGCTGCTGCTGCTTGAAGATGTAAGAGTCGTCGGCCATAAGCTTTCTGTCCTGCTTTGCTTTTTACTGCTTTTTATCTCTTCTCTTTTCCTTCACTGGTTGTTTTATACCATCAGGAGACTGCAGTAGCTTTGATTATTGGTAGAGTCCCACGCGCGAGGGATGACCGTGGAGATCGAGTCCATAGTAAGGCCCAAATCCGCCCAATATAAAATGGCTAACAGAGAGACTTAACGCAAACAAGACTAGCCCAGAAGGGCCCAATAATGATTATACTGCAGGCCTTGGGGTTCTTTTGTTTGTGTGGTTTTTTCTAAATAAAAATTCAAATTTGTTCTTTCAATTTTTTTTTTTTGACATTAGGGGCTAAAATAAGTGTAAATTATATACTACTATTTGGAAACATAATAACTCTGAATTTTATTAGATAAATTATATTACTTTAGAAAATCAAGTTTTACCAATATTGTGAATTCAATAATCACAATAGAAATTTTGCAAAAGGCATAATTATCACTAAACTACAATTTTCCCATTCAAAGTGTCACAATTGATTCAAATTTCTCATTATATGCTCCCATTTAGACTCGTCAAGTGAGTCTAGGCCTTCACAGATTCGAGCCGAACTGGCAAGAAATAATACAACATTGAAATTTTATGGACATTTAAACTTCCATTGGACTCTACCAATACATACGCAGGCAAGTATAGCGGACATATTTTCAGTGGGTTGAGCCCAAATCCAAATGCCTATTTAACTACGATTGACAATGTTTAATGAGGCTGAAGTCCAGTTTGATACATAGAACTAATCCATATAATGGCAGTAAAGGCTCCTCTTTTACATTAGTGGATCAACTGGGATCGGTACAAGGTTTCTTTGTTATTAGTTTGTCGTCCTCTGACAACGAGAAAATATTGCTACTAGAGTTAAAACTAAGGATTTTGCCTCAATAAGATGATGGCTGTTGGTAAAACAAAAAAAGAAGATGATGGTTGTTATGACTAGTCCAATCCTTCTTCTTATGCGCTAGAGATGATGATGAATGTTTGGTGGTCGGAAATTGCCCTTTGAATAAGTTGGATACATGCTTGTGAGCCCCATTTCAACTTTTTCTCTGATAATATCCAGGCTCCTTGGCAATCTTAAGTCTCTTCCATATGTGGCCCAAAAATCTGTGGACTGAGGACCCAGAATCATGTGTTTATCCTGGATTGAGTAGGGCCTAGTTACCCAAAATGATGCAGCAAATTTGACAATTGGCTGCCGAATACTTAAGCATTCTATCTGCTGTAGCCACAATTTTATCTGTTTTCAAATTTATCTCAGCTCCTTCTGTTGACATAAGAAAACCTTGAGACTTGGAAATATTTCAATAACCAGGCTGCTCATGAAGCTTCTCAATTAGCTCTCCATGTAAAAGAACAATGTGTCCTCTATTCTGATTTCCCTTCACATGTTATGGAAGTTGTAATCGCTGATTCTGAGCAATGAAATGAAATACACTGGTTTTCTCAAAAAAAAAAAATTTATCTCAGCTCAGCTCCAACAAAGAGAACAAATTTTGGGCAATTGGCCCGTATGTAATAAAATGAAAAGGAAATGAGAAAAGCACAGTTCCATAGCCAAATGGGACTGCACGTGATGCTTGCTTAGAGAATTAGAGGACCAACATCCATAAATCACACGTGAAAGCAAATGGGGACTGGGCAACCTTGCAGCTTGGGTCAGAAGAGTAATTCGAACTCAGTCAAACCGAACCAAAATCATAATCTCTATTCTCGATTTATTCCCCAATCTTATGTAGTCCATTAATAAACAAAAGCATGATGGACATCGTATTAAAGAATTATGCATCCATAGTTAATCTGTCTAAGTCCAATGTATTTGCTGATCCGCATCCAATTGGTTTGAGTAAAGAAAAGAAGCTTAGTAAGAGACAGGTAACTTTTTAATGTAGATTTGATTCTTGTAGATATGGTAAATTGCATCAATCAAAGTCTTGTGTTTGTTCAAAAGAATGTACAACTTTTTAATGCACATTTAGAAAATATTTGTACAATAATAACTAAGTGTACAAGATCATCCGAGGAGTACATGGTCTAGTTCTTGTAGATATGTTGCCTCAAAGTCGTGTAAAAAAATTAGAGTATATAGCTTCATAATGCAAAATTTAGAACTAACATATAAATTAAAACACAAGTAAATCGCGTACATGCAATCATACTAGTAAACAAGAAGCCAAGCTAAAAAAAGTAATGATTTTAAGTTGTGAATTTTCTTTTCAACAGTTTTTATAGTCTCTATCTGGTGTGAGATTGCATTTTTTAGATTGAACCGTCTAGAGGATATTGCACGTCGAGATAAGTATTTGATTAACCCTAAAATTTATCTCACATCGGATATGTGGAAACGGTATGAATATCAAAGTATGAATTCTATAATTGCTAATTATTTACTTAAACATTTTGTGCAGCAAATTAAATGACGTTTAAAATTAGCCAGTTGATTATACAACTTCAGTCTACTTGCTAAATGTTAGAACTAGGGCTAGCTACCCCCACCATGTTATAAAGTCTAATCCAACCTCTCTTATATCAGACCATAATTGAAAGTCCTACATAGTACAAGTTGATCTTGTACATTGTCTGTGGGCAATGAGAAAGGCCACACTTCAATAATTGTAGAGTTCCCAGTCCATTTCCTTCACGCTTTTAAGTTACTTGATAACAAAACTAGGACCCTTTATCTTTTAATATTTTAATTCTTTGTTTGATGGATTTGACGTTAGTATCTTAAGTATATTAATAATAAAATCAAACAACTTGTCCACAAAAAAAATAGATATATATATATCAAATAAAAGTTGCATGGGACCTCCGGGGAAAGTCCACCATGTGAACGCGGGCCCATTCGACATTAACCATGTGATCGATGGTCTAGAAGGTCTCACACCGATTTATGTTATCCCTCGATTATTCAGCTCATTGTCGCCA
Source organism: Mitragyna speciosa (assembly GCA_024721245.1). Classification (NCBI taxonomy): domain Eukaryota; kingdom Viridiplantae; phylum Streptophyta; class Magnoliopsida; order Gentianales; family Rubiaceae; genus Mitragyna; species Mitragyna speciosa. The sequence goes on from CM045552.1 coordinate 4,089,275, forward strand.
CGTGGAAAATGGTAGTCACCCGCAGGTAAGAGTTGAGTGTGACTGTTGACCAAACCCTTACCCGTTGTCACTTACTTAATCTTCTAGGCTTGGAATTTGGGGGTAAGGCCCACGCAGAGATTCCATTAGAGTACAAACATTATCGTTGGGATGTGTGTTATAAAATTTGTCAATATCTTAACTGTGGGTTATAGGCCCATTGGGCTCCAATATGCATGTCTCATTTTGGGATTTTACCTTTATTTTTTTTAAGTTTTTCGAAAAAAGAGCTTTTTCATTATATTTAAAGTTCAAATAATGACCAATATTTAAAAAATTAAAAAAAGAGTAGTGCAAATTTAGGACCAAAAAATTGGTTTAAATCCTCTTTGTCCTCAACTTCTACAATATTAATTCATGACGTTTTTTAAAATTCACAAACTTTAAAGGTTATTTTAATAAATGTAAATATAAATTCATGCACATGGTAGATGTACAAGTTGAAGACAGAGGGGACAGAGAGAATTTTGGAGATAGAAGATTTGAATTGCCAAAAAAGTGAGTAATAGCTTGAAAAAATAGCTAAAATTGAGGGCATCGTGATAGAACTTGAGTAACGAAAATCAAGCTTTGAGATTTTGCGAAGTAAATCAAGAATAGTTTTCTTTTTTTTTTATCAATAATCAATAGTATATTATTCTACTTCTAACCTTCACTATAGGGGAGGGGCCTAACTGAGCCCCAGAGGAACCGATGGGGACTGAATCACCATCGAACCAAACGGGTGCATTTGCGCCCATTTAGATTTTTTATAGGAAGCAAGGTTTAAACCCTTGACCTCCCATCACATAGCTTTTTAAAGGCTTTGTGGTGGCCAATCCCATCAAGTTGTGTTGGTTAGAATAGTTTTCATTACATACATTCAAAATCAACTTTTGTGGGCCTTAAATTGATTGCATGACAAATTAGAAAAAGCAAAATAATCAGATGAAACACGACAATAACCAACGATACTGAACGGCGAAAGCAACAACCACAAGCACTGTTCTGTGTCTAAAGCCGCATGCTGAAAGCGTTCCAAACATTTTACCAACGAAAAAAAAAAAAGGTAGAAGAGGAAAGCATTCCAAATAATTGGTCAAGATATTAAGCGAGATTATCTAATCTTCTTTTCAAAAAAGTTGCATTTTTTTTTCTTCCAACTAGTCGCCGATAGCTAGCAACCACTTTGGGCTCGTGATTAAATCTAAGATCTGTAATGATTAATGTTCCATTTCTAAATCCACATGAAATTTGATGCCGGTTTGACTGAGGATTGTCTCTTGCCCATCTAGAGGAGAATAATTTCACGGTAATAAAGCGAACAAATAATCAAATCAAAATTAATGAGTAAAGGTGACGCTTTCTTCCCTTTTTATTTTTTATTTTTGGGTGTCAAAGATTTGTGTAATCTATTTCTTAATAATGTTGGATTATAAAGTGGCTCCCAATATTTGTTGTTCTTTGAGCTCTATCACGGTTTAGTAGATAGATAGTTACGTACTTTTGACGCTTCAATTTAAATCTAGCAAGTTATGAAAAATTTTGAAAGAGGCTACAACAACAAAGATTTAAAGTTCAAAAACTTTATTTTGCAAAATTTACAGAACCAGAAGATTTTTTTCCAAAGCACTTAAACATATCTACCAACTGCAAAAAGTTTCTTTCAACTTTCTTAAATGAGTAAAGCAATGCAAATTTTACCAAACACAACCTAATAAGATGGCCCAAAGGTCACCATCTAAAGATTTAGATTGAGGAAATAATCTCATTTCCCACGCCTATTGACTTCAATGACCCAAAAAGAAAAAGAAAAAAGAACAGTTTTTTTCAGTGGAAACATGGAAAGGGGAAAATGTGCCATGTGATTCAGTTTTTTTTTTTTTTCCTCTCCTTACATACAGTTTTGTCTTAAGCAATCCTTTTGCCGCAAGGTATCATTAAAGGCCATCTTTTTCAAAAGAAAGCTTTTCAACTCAAGTCCAAATGATAAGTAGGGGAGAAAATTTGTTGGCCTAGAAAACAAGAAAGCCTTGACTCATTTTTTACTGGAAAAAGAGAAAGAAAAAGTGTTGCCTCATTTGCTTTATAAGGAATATATTATCCACTAGTGATCTTGTGCAGATATCTTGCCTTACTTTATCGTGTAAAATAGCTTATCTATGTTTTTGTGTTATAAATTCCAATCAAAAATCAAATTGAAATTGATAGAGGGTAAGAGTTGAACCAAAAAGATGTACATGAAAGGCTGTGTCCGAAGCTAATGGAATACCACATTACTAAGTACAACCGTCTACAATAATAGGTAAGTACTGTCAAAATTCTTAATTTATCCGAATTTTTGTAAAGACAAAATCAATTGAAACGTTTTTCACATTTTTTTTTTCCTTAAAATCTTCCGAAAAATCTCTTCTTGATGAAATGTTTTTGTAGGATAAAAATATCCAGGAAAGTCATTAATTTAATAGCTGGTTATCAATCACGCGTGATGCTTATGCAGTATACCAATAATTATCCATAGACTCCAGATAATGCTCCCAAAAAACCCCCCTTTAGATGTCTCTCGGGGAAGTGGGGGTGAAAAAAAGAAACGGGAAGAAAAAGAATACAAGAATAATGTTTGTGACAAAAAGTTAAGGTCCTGTTCCCGTAATTTTTACAAAATTAAAGCTAATAGACAAGTAATCCGAAAAGAACGCAAATGGTTAATCCATGACAATTGTGAATTTGTTCTACTATATATACACGAATGACCTAATTTTTGTATCTTTTTTAATTAAGCTGATATGTTTTCAATTGGATAATGGTACAACAGCCTTAGTGCAGATTAATGTTATATTTTGGGTTAGGAAATTTTAATAAAAAAAATCCCATATCTTACCCTTTGTTGTATTAGTTTTCGGTAGATGACGTCTCAGTTGATTCACGAAAATACATATTCAATTCTAAATACTATTAGTAGTCTGTGAAGCTTAAATATTTGTCCACTTGAATTTGTTAAAACCATAGTGATAATAGCACCAAAGTGAATTAAGTGCAAAACAAGTAAGTGCATTTAAGCATTCAATAGGAGTTAATTAGCTTTTGGAATTATACAAGATCTACAAAACATAAAATGATTGCATAGTTAGTGGGTAGCTCCATAATTAGGAAAAAAACAAGGGACCCAATTGGAGAAGATTAGATGTCACAATCACAGTAGTGCCGGTGCCCGCCCTTGGGCCAAATTTTGGAGTTCTTCTTCTGACTATTATTATTGTTATTGGAAGGAACATCTGTATTTAGATAATATTAGACAATTTTTTTTTTAATATATAACTTCAAATATCAAACAGCAATAAGATCGGGACAGTTAATGTCATGCTGGAAAAAAATTTAAATAAAGTTTAATTGATTTACTAACATTTTAGCACAATTAAAATATATATTCTCACAGTAGGAATCGGAAACTAGTTTTTTTTTTTTTAATCCCAAACTGTACAATTTTATTCCTAAGCTAAGAGGAACCTATAGCGATCATTGTATTTGTGAGATAACAATAATTAAAAATTAATTTTCTTCATAAAATAGTTCATTATTTTTTTTTTCAAATATGCGTAACGGATACTTATGTTATGCAGAAGCAGAAAAAGATGCCTCCAAAAACCATAAAAATCGATGAATGAAGAAGGAAACAGTTGCTGCTGTCCTGGTGGTGAAGTCCGTGTGTGAATTGGCTGGCTGGAGTTGCGCGACCTTCCATGTGTAGCTCTTGTGATTCCTTGTCAGCAATTGTACCAGTTTTCTTTTCCCGGAGCTATTACTCATTTATTAATTTTTGTCCATTTCCTTGTTCCCACGTACTTGTTTACTAATTTTAATTTGAATCCCAATCAAGTTTTCTCAGGCTTCAAATTTCAATTTCCTGTTTTGGAGCTTCAGCCTTCTGGTTTTGGACTTCACCGTTTTCCAAAGATTTCCATTTTTTAACGTCTGGTCAAATCTTTGATGGAACGCTCAGTTGCGCCCCCATCGTGAACTATGAATCATCACCACATGGAATCACGAATCATCTTAGCCAAGGAAAAAATAAAGGTGATTACTAATTAAATTTTGTAAATCCTTGTGGACTAAATTGCCCTTAGACAATCCAATAGTAACACATTGTACAAACATGTTACTTACAACTAGTTTGACAGCAAGGATTTGTGAAGAAAAGAAAGGAAAAGTTAAGGTTTGATTGTTTGGGAGTTAGTGAGAAAATAAAAAAAAAAAATGATTGGAAGAATGACTTTGTTTGGGAGTTGGAAGGTGGGAAAGAAAATGAAAGAAATGGAATAAAAACTTCTTCTATCCTTGCTTTAAAAACTTTCTGCCCAAAATTGGGCAGAAAGCAAAGGAAAAGAAAAGGAAGGGAAGATCCTTTGCCCTTCCCATCTTTTCTTTTGTATTACAAACTCTCAAATCAAGCGTTAGAGTCCATAGCACCTACGGAACTGTGAATTTCGTTTCTACTCCGTATCAACACAAGAAATACTTTTACCTAGTATAATGTATAGAGCAAGAATATTCTACATTTTTCTCCCAAATACAATTGGTAGTGGGAATAATAAGCTAACACCTTTTATGTCCAAGTTAATACTTTTTTATGAAATTTTCGGCACAAGGCTTACAGGGGAAATAGGGGAAAGAAAAACTTAAACCAATTTTACAATCCATCTCAAAAGGCAATTGCTGACTTAAGAGATGAACCATGAGGCTTAAGTATTAACACACTCACGCTCAAACTCCCGATGTGGGACAAGTTTTTTTGAAACTTTCGGTGCAAGGCCTACAGGGGAAATTGGAAAAAGGGAAACTTAAATCAATTACACAATCCATTACAAGCTAATACTTTTTTACTAATTCAATTGATATGGCAAAAAAAATTTTTTTGATTATTTTGTTACAGTGCAAAGTAACTGATTTATGTTAAATTGAATATCTTTTAATTTTTTTTCACAGCGTCTACTTAAAATTTAAAATTCAAATTGACCTCCTCTGGATGTTTTTCGTTTTCAAGGTTATACTTACAAGTACGAGTCACAACAGTGATTACTGTTATTAAAACTAAAAAATAATTTTCTCAACATAAGTATGTATAATACATTAGTGGAGGTTAGTGAAATTCCGAAAACTTTGAAGGAAAGTTTTTGCCAAAATATCAAAGTTACGAGAGGTCAGTGTAATTTAACTTTTATATTAGCTCTCACTTTTCATTGACTGAACTTCAGTTTTCATACGAGATTCATTTTTTCACATGAGATTCTTTCACTTTTATCTTTTAATGATTTTTTAAGCAACATTAATATATGAATTTTCGTGAACTCAGCCAAAAAAAAGAAAAGATTAAATAGACAAAATAATATTTAAGATCAAGCTGGGGTAGAAACAATTTTTTAGAGAAAACAAACAGATATTTTTCTACCAATACTATTTGGTCAAAAGAATAATTTTAAGAAAATATATCTAGTTTACCCCTCTTAAGAACAGATGTCAAAGTGGTCCCTTTGCCGGTCAAACATCAAATGGTCGAAAGAATCAGGACAGAATGGTAATTTGGGCAAGTACACAATTGTAGGGTCAGCCCCATTACTTGTCCAGCTATCAGCCTGTTAATAGAAGTACACAGCAACCGACGGGGAGGCCCACCTTCCTTCTTCACCCGTATACACAAGTCAGGTTAACATTTAACAACACGTGCAATCAGTACAAAATTAAATAAAATGAACGTCATTATAATTCTAACTAATAATTATAAAAATTTAAATAAAAGTAATAAGTCATTGGGCCTTAATCCAATGGTGGTCGGGGTTCGAACCCGACCGGCATTTAGGAGAGAGGGAGAAAAATAGGATAGAATTAAAAATATGAACCATAACTCTAATTGTGTGTGATAAATAGTTTGGGACCTACCTAACATATCATTGGAAATTGTTGAGATAACATATATTATAATACAAATTGTTAACAATAAATAAATAAAATAATATAATTTCATAAAAAAATCAGTACTTTTTTTTTTAAACTTGCAAATTCTTAGATAACTTTTTGTCTTTACAACATTTTTCAAATTGTCTAATACATTTCTTTATGGCTTCAAAACTCATTTTGTCAAACACAAATGGAGCTTATTATGCACTATATATTTTTTGATCTTTAAGGAAATACATAAAAATTTAATTACAAAAAATTTAATTTATACAAATTAAAACCATATCGTTTATTATATAAGAGGAGGAATACTCTTTACGGTTCATTTGAATTGATGTATTTGAATTAAAAAGATATTAAATGAATGGATTTAAAAAAAAAATTGAAATGATATCTAATTTAAGTGTGCTTGAAATCTACAATTTTAAGCTTCGAGTTTATTTTAACTAGTTGGTGAATTAATTTTTTTTTTGGTTTCGTGAGTAATTCAAAGAACTAAGAGAGTTTATTAGGTAGAGCATTTGGGATTAAGTACACCAATTCAACCGGCCCCTGTAGAACAGTAAAGGCAATATTGACCAATATGCTGCACAAGAAGTTAGTTGAAAAAACAATTCACGATCAAAACTTTTGGGTTATCCGTGACACTAAATACTGAGCAGTCTTTCTGTATTTTCACTAAAAATGTAGAGTTTGTTGGCACGTTCTGTTAAGGTGACATGTTCACAAAATTCCAAAAACTAAACTAAAAATATACTCCTCCGTCCTATTTTGATAGACTTATAGGTTTTTTTACATAATTTAAGAAAAGTTAGTTAATTTTATTAAAAGAATGAATTAATCTATGATGTTTCCAAAATACCCTTATATTTATCATTAAACATTTACATTAAATGCAAATAGAAAATTGCACTATAAGTCAAATTAATTCCATTTGATATGTGAATGCACGGTTTGTTATGCACTCTCACTTATAACAAAGTAATTAAATAGGGATATTTTAGAGAAGTTGAAAATTAATTACATTTTTCAATTAGAGAGTGGACTATAATTTGGAACAAATAAAAAAAGAAAACAAGCCTATCAAAATAGGACAAAGGGAGTACATATTTTTAGAAGCTTTGGTATAACAATTCATTTTTTTGGAATTTCTCCGAAATGATAAAAGAAGGCAAGATCGTGGAACTCTGGATGACCTTTTACAAATCCAAAAGGACTTGCTACTTCCACTGAATATTTGAAATTGCTGACCCTCTCTCTCTACCTTACTCTCTCTCCCACGTTGATACATCTAACTGTGCATTTACAATTTCAATCTCATTTCCATTATGGTACCACCATAATAATGGTACTAAATAATTTCTGACACAATTCTAAAAAAAGCATTAGAATAGTAATGTGCGTCCTTTCAAAAAAAAAAAAAAAAATAGTAATGTGCGTCAGCCAAGCACACCGGATCCACACAGTCCTGCAGCTGCCTTGCAGCAATGTTTCAATGGAATCTCTCTCTCTCACTTTTCTATCTTTTTCACAGAGAGAGATCTCAAACGAAGGCAACAGGCCAGGCCCCCCGTTACCACTGCACCCATCCATCAACGATTCAACGGTACCAACACAGCACAAACAGAAAATACAACTAAGCAAATGGCACTACATAAGAGAGCACATGATAAATGATCAGTATTACCATTCACGGCTAAAGTTCATAAATGTTTATGATGATGACTTCATAAATTTCCCTATATTCTCTATTTCTCATTAATTGGAATTCACATTAACATTAAGAACCCATGTCTCCTTCACAAGGGTTTGGAGATCAATTGGATCCAAAAAAATTGTACTACTAGTAGCATAATAATACTAAAAGCCAAAATAAAAAAAAATAAAAAAACCAAAGATGGAAAAATGGAAAATTCATATGTTATATACAGAGGCTCAGGTTCAGGTCATTTATGCATCTCGTCTTCTTTCTCTTCCTCCTCGGACGCTGGAAAATCTTTAACTGAAGTTTTCTTGAAACCAAAAAGGAAACCCCCCCACGAACTATCTCGTAGAAAGAAAGAGAATGAAAAGGAGAAATGGGAAACCGGTCTAAAGTCTTTCTTTCTCAAACTCTTTCCTCACTTCTACTGTCTTCACGAATCACTATAATCACGCCAGCAAATGAGCATAGTTACGCAGCGTCTCATGATGTAGAACCGAGCTCTTTGTTCCTTCACCAAACGGGCACATTTTCTAGTGAAAGCGCATCTCTTGTTGGATGGATTCTTGATGAAAGAAGCCGAAGAACGGCAGCTTCTTGATGAACTTTCTTTCTTTGAGAGCTTCCATTTCTCGTCAAAGTACGGCTGTGGCGGTGGGGGTGCTGCGGTTGCAGCAGTGGCCATTTATGAGCTTCAACTTCGAAGAGAAAGGAAGGAAAAACTGAAAAAGTTGGCCCTTTTTTTCTTTTCTTTTAGGAAGAAATTCTTTTTCACTTTGGAACTTTGGGTTTGCTTTAGGCCAAGAAGTGTGTGTAGAATAATGTGTTATTGGGGTGATTGATTATGACGAATAATGCAAACACAGAGATGAATCAGTTGAGGAAAGGCAGGCAGAGGTTGAAAATGGGATGCTCTAGGGCTGCTATTTATAACGGGTTCCAAGAGAAGAAAAAGGTTCTATAAAAATTTGGCTGTAGCCAGTGGGTATCACCTGGGCCTTGTTTGCCTCGAACGCCCCACTCCCCCTTTGAATATTTGTGTACAATTTTCATTAAGTTAACCACTAAAGCTTTTTTTTTTTTTTCAATTCTTTAGTGAGACCTATATTAGCATATATTTGTTGACGAGACTGATGTAATGCATTTATGAGGAGCATTATGCATCAATAAGATTGATTTCAAATAGACGTCATGCGATGGGCTAGCTACCTAATTCAGTGAGAGAAAGTGAGAGAATTAAATAATTAATGCAATTTCAACAAAATCTCGCTGACTCGCCTAGCTCTTGCTGCTTGCTAGGGGGAGCCCCTCAACGTTTCTTATTGTCAAGACAAGACTCATACCAATATATGTCACTCAAACTCAACCTCCCGCAGAGCCAATGAATTGTGATTCAGAGTTAGCGATAAACTCCAAGCTAACAAGGGAACGGTTATGGTATACACCAATACTGTTAATCTAAAGCTATTGATTTTGGCTAAAATTATCTGAGAGTAAAGCTTATTATTACTGGCTAATGATAATTTGTCACATTCATTTATCAAAGATTATAGGCGAAACAGAACAATGAAAAATTGCAGATACCATATATCATCCCATACAAAAAGACAATAAAAAAAAAAGAAAAAGAGAAAACTGGATATGGAATATCTGAGAGAGGACAAACACAGATTTGTCACCAAAAAATTCCCTTCAAAATTACTATATTCGTTGTCTTGTAGATAATTCAATCATCTAGCAAGCTGACAGCAGCTTTCTCCACTTTAATTTCTTGCTGTGGTGCTGCAGTGCATGAACCACATGAGTCAGGACTCAGCAGGCGGGGAGGCTCTGCAAAAGCATTTGCACGGATAAGCTTTAACAACAGGGGTCAGGTCCGGGCGGTGTCGTTTACTCTTTTTTTACTGCCTCTTCCTGAATTTCATCCTAGTGAATTTTCTCTAACGTTACAAATCTGAAATATTCACATGTAACGTACTACTAATCGATGCGATCGTAAGGAAGGTGCTACCTCATCTGGGCTGGCTGGGCTGTGGAATTTCACAGGACGCACGTACAATAATAATACCATAAGAGACTGATTAATGCCGAAATACGCTCTTCTTGTTCTATGCTTTGATCCATCACCAGATAGAGACCCACAAAATGACTTATCAGAGGGATGGGATCAGTTAATGATGCTGTTTTGGGATTTTTGGTATGCACACTCAGTGGACCCATGGATGGTTAATTGGTGAAGTGAGTTAACACCAAGATAGCCCAATACATCATCAATTGGACTTCTCATGGGTCTTGTCCACTCTGGCTGGAGTCACTTGTTACGGTACAAAGTAATTATGGATCTCAGCCGATTTTGTTTCTTGTATTGGTAACTTTTTTGAAAGTGTACAAACTTGTCGTTTTGATATCGTGTAATCAAGATGGAAGTAGGTAATTTTGGGAGGAAAAAATCACTAAAATTGCTATAGATAGAATCACAGAACACTTATGGAAATTGTAATTACATCTTTATTAATTGCATGAGCAAATGACGACAAAAAATAATGAAACAGCAATTTTAGTGCATTTAGACAAGAATTGACTGATTGACCGAACTTGAAAGCATTCATCAAAAATATGGGTAGAAGAATCTGAGATAATTTTTAAAATCACAAATTAGATTTTAAACTTGACAAATAATTTCATAGTTATTGACAAACTTGGCAAACACTTTCGTAATTATCAACAAAATATTACATAGAGCAACAAAAGTTATCCCTTGAGGTGAAACAGAGGGATTCTTCTTTTTCCAGCCGGATATAACGAATTCTAGGTTTATCAGCTTTACAAACTAATCATACACAAATTCTTCTAGTTTAAGCCTAAGGTTTCACTAAATTATTTATTATGATTATAACCGAAATAGCAACAGCAGAATTCGCACCCAATTTTAGTAGAATTCCATCCTTTAGAAGATTGCTGTGACTCATGCGTCATTCATGTGAATTGTTTAGAGCAATACAAGTTGTTAACAGTCAGATTCTCACAAAAAAAAAAAAAAAAAAAGTTGTTAACAGTCAGTAGTTTGTATTGTAAATGAAGTCTGATTTGGTACGTTCAGGTAAGAACCATCACAGAACTTTGAACCGATATAAATTTCAGTTCTTCCCCATTTCTAAAAGACCAGACACATCTAAAGATAGTTTTGAAACACATATGCTACTTCTTTTTTCTTATAAATGATAAAACTGCCCTAACTAAAACGGGAACGGGAGACAAATATGCATGGCTACACACACGCCCTCGTGCCTGCCATTTGTAATTTGCAGAGAGCTCTTGAAAATGCATGTTATTAGGTGCATAGAATTGCTACTGAACATGTTTCTTAGATTCAGCATACTATCTTGTATGCAAAATTTATATGATATCTGCTAGAGTTGGAACTTGAAAAAAGAGCTTTGAATTTCTTATTAAAGGGAAGGTATCGAATAAGTGTGAATTTCAACACCAGTCTTTTTTACTGAATTTATAGTACCAACGTGAATAGACGCAAAGTATAGCTAGGCAAGATGTTATAAGAAAATTTACTTGTGTTACAAGAACTTTTAATTTTGGACTTATAGGTTAGGATCTCAGCATAATAATAATAACAATAATGTACATAATGTAGCCGGTCAATTCATGGGGAATCTCGTGAAGAGATGCTCCTCTCTACGGCAGAAGATTGCAACGGAACGGCTTGGCACACGCGTCGGTCGGCATTATGCTAGAGTTTTGTCTCTGGTCAGTCGGACCATGAGTCTTGCGAGCTCTGCCGTTCTTGGTCAGCGCTAAATTTTTTTACTTTTAATTAAATAGTTAGTTTGTATTTGATAGTAACGTATGAATTGTTGCGCGCAACTATTCTCTGGGCATCAAATAAAGAACAAAAAGAGAAAATTGTTTAGTAATTTAAGGATTCAATAATCCCAAGGCTCGATTGATTCCTTTTGATTTTCGCCCTAACACGTGTGCTTGTATCTAGATACAGCATGTTTTCGTAGCCCTCAACAACAAACGAAGAAAAAGAAAAGAAAAGAAAAGAAAAGAAAATACTGAACGTTTTATTATGGGCTTAAAATGTCACAATTTTTTAAACTGTATTTGTTTCCATTTTTGTTTTCCTGTTTGAAATAGAAAGCTATTTCTTCTTTTAGAAAATGATTAAGGAAGTATCAAGTTTTTTTTTTTTTTTTTGGGAGCAAATCTAAAATCCATAAGGAGGATATGCGTTTGATTATAACTAGTTGTACGCAACTCATAAAAATAGAACGATTGCACTTGTGCTTAAGCAAGTTGGCTTCACCAATTCTCTTGTTTTTAGCACGTATCTTTTGTAGATTAGACGTGGTTAGATTGAACACGATGCATCACACAAATGTGCATGACAAGCAAGGTGATTTATTAACACCTAACAAATTTTTCTTGATCCTTATTAGCACGTAACAAAAGGTGTCTTCCATAATCCGTAGTGTTCTTTACTTTCCTGGCAAAGAAATTCTGTTAATCCCAATGCCTGAGAGAGTTTGTATATAGTTGAAATTTGCAAACTGTGCTATGGCGTTTTTATGTTGTCGACAACAACTTCTGTGACTAAAAATTTGTCAGATTTTAATGGCTTGCTGAATTAATATTGTCAATAATATGGTGCATGAGTTTGTTCAATCTTTTTTGTCATAGCTCGTTCGTTTAAAATAAGCATTAAAGGTAAAAATAATTGAGTTAATGATGGGAGTGATAATTAAGAATATCTACTTCAATTGGTTTCTAGAATTTGAGTTGATTATAGCAAGTAGTCGCGAACAACTTTGATTAGATTATTAACTAATAACTCATTCGTAGCTTTAGTTGATTTGGGTATGTTAGGCTATGTTTGGGAGGAAGGAAATGGAGGGAAAAGAAAGGAAGAAAAAGGATTTTTAGATTTTTTTTTTAAGAGTAAGGAGGGAAAAGAAAAGAAATCACTCTCCTTTGTTTGGGAGTAAAAATAGGAGGAGAAAAAAAAATGGAAGGAAAAACTGGGTTTTCCTCCAAAAAATTTCCTCCCAAATTTGGGAGGAAATGGAAGGAAAGGAAAAAAAAAATTTTCCTTCTTTTCTTTTCTTTTATTTCCTCTTCTTTCTCTTCTTTCCTTTTTCATTGCCAACTCCCAAACAAAGCCTTAAGGTCCAAACTCCAAACAAGGTCTACATACGGTCCAACGGATGACGTCTAGCGGTCGCCTCTGGTTTGCTTAAAATTAAGCTATATTTAGCTCACCATTTTTCGAGAGTGGATTATTCTAGCTTATTGGATCGATTTAAATAACTTCATTGAGAACACCTTAACTCGTACCACATGCTACCATGTGGGCGTGATGCTCTAGACCTATGGACTAGCGGCGTTATGCTCGAGCAATTCTTAACAACGAGAAATAAAGAAAAATTGTTATTCTAGCAATAAAACGACAAATTGAGTCATGTTGAAACGAAGCACTGAAAATCATTAGATTGACAATTCACATGGACGACAAAATATCATTCGCCATTTCTATTTTGAAACCTTGGTCTCTCCCTCTGCTTATTGCTCACCGAATCTGTATATAGGGTCTGACTTTTTAATTTGAGCCATACCTTCCCATTTATTTAATCAGAGATAATTTTGATTACTGCACAACGACAAAACCTTCTATCTATTCCTTTTTTTTAATTTATTTTATATATAAATAAAGAACCCATCTATCTGTTCCTGCAATGCAAAATCCGCTAATACTTGATCTTGGAACATTTCATGTCCTAGTGTTTAGTTACTGTCGTCTGTGAGTTGGAACAATAAGATTGTTTGATTTTTGGGTAAGAGTAGCAACCATAACATATGTTGCCGATCTTCTCCAGTTAACACTTTATTAGTGAGAAACCCCGAGGAAGATTGATTAAATGTAAAATGTCCACCAGCTGAGTTTAATCATTTGCGGCGGGTTTAAGTAGGCATCTCTAGCTAGGTTCTAGCTAGCCCACCAAATTTCTTCTTTTCTTTCTTCTCCTGAATTGTTTAAAATTTAAATTCGGAACAAATTGGTTTTTTGTGTCTTCGTGTTGCTTGTGTGAGGAACATGTCATTCGACTTTACATGCATTAAGCAACAGCTCCCATAAAGCCCGGAATGTTGAGGAATTAGGATTAATGATTGAGAAAGTAATCAAATCTTTACATCTACTTGTGGTCTGGTATCTTTCTTAGTGGTTTGCCGGTATAATTTAGACCAAAATGGTAGCACTAAAAGATTCTTAAAACAGCCCAGTGAGAGTTAGCAGTTAGTAGCACCACATGCAGCCATCCACCGTTTGAATAAGGTGAATATAGTCCACTGATGTCAAGTACATTCTTTTAAGGAAAACGGGATGCTTGTTGGCTTTCCCTAGTAAACGATACTCAGTTTATGCAAGAGTGTTGCAGACCTGCATTTCAAGTGGCAAACTCCACATGCCTTGATGTGTTATGGACGTTCATAACCTCTACATGCCTATTCTAGTCTCTACTCGCCGCATTACCGAGCATTGTTCTCTACTTGGGTCAAACTGTTGGTTGTACTGAAAGGCAGACACTTATAAAACTTGTTTCTGATTATTATTATACCGGTTTGAAGAGTCCATATTGTACCGGCCAAGACTAGCATATTGTGATAATAAGATAAGATTATGATCGATAAATCCATATTATTATTTTCTCTGCTACATTTGGCTAGTTTACGAAGTCAAAGTCTCAGTTCACTTCAGTTTTTAGCAACTTCTTTGATGCCCAAAAATTGGTCGATAAACTTTGTCTTCCAGTTTGTACATCTCCAAAACTAAACCTAGATACGAAATTGTCATACACAATTAGTAAATCTATTAGTCAGAGGGCGCCTTCGTCCACCAGGCAGTAGCTGTTTGATTGGAAACTTTTAGCTCTACCTTGAGACCTTCTACCTAAGCCATTAGGGCAAGGCAATGCATCTACTATTATATTTTGAACGTGTAACACCAGATTATACATATTCATAGAATGACATATGCACTTCTCATAATTATCAATAAAACCCAATAAAATTTCAAAGGTGTAAATACATGTAACACGGTGTTATACCTTTCGTTTTTTTAATCAATTGTCAATAGTATTTTATACTATTCGTAACCTACTCTATGGGAGGCTCAACTAGACTTAGGGGGAATCGATGAAAACTGAATTACCATTGAACCAAACGAGTGTATTAGACACCCATTTGGTTTTTTGATTAGAGGCAGAGTTCGAGCTCCTAACCTCTCGCCCCACTTAGTTTTTAAAGGCTTAGTAATGACCAACCCAATTAAGTTGGGTTGGTTTACATGGTGTTATACACTAACAAAACTTTCGGTATCCATAGAGCAGTCCTTTTGACGAAGAATAATTGAGGCCCAATGATAGACAAATCATGGTTGCTATATTTCAAAATGTCTTTTTCAGTACAGTAAGCCCGGTGCTATCAAAACCTGAAAGTTTTAATATTCACGCCCGTTATAAAGAACTTCTTGTTCCGGCTTTCTTAAAATTCCACAAAGCGCAAGGGAGCCCGAAAGTGTTACGTCGCAGCTCATAGTTTTTTCATGATGCCAAGGGTCTTGAGCCCACCAAAACCTTTAAATTTGTTGACAGAGCAAAGTGGCCGACTGAAACGGCCCAATAGTTTCGTCCCCTTGGTGAAATGAAGCCCGATCACTAAAATGGTCATTATTGGGTGAAGCGAGACTCGAAGAAAAGTGTTTTCTATTTTTGTAGACCATTTATATTAATTTTTCTGTCCTTCATCTGACAATTAGGCTAATAGTAATTCGACCTTAGTTCCAGATTTTGAAGCCTTTTAAATCTATAAATTTTTGTAAGACCTCTTTTAAAAAATTTCATTTCAAATAAACATTTTTTAAATACCGCAATTTTATTTCGAACAATGCTGTAGAATACCCCAATTTTCTTAAATTAATACGCAAAATTTTTTACTTCAAGTTGATTGATCCATTTTCTCTGGACTTTTCCTAAGACAAATGTTTGGTTTATCTTTTCACCAATTCGTTCCCCAAGTTATCTTCAATGTATCAAACCAGCTCCCCCCCCCCCCCCTCCCCAGCCCACTCAAAAAAAAAAAAAAAAGAGAGAAAAAGGAACGCTTGTTTATTATATATCTGCATATGGAACTTAATAATTCCCATTCAATTTATGTAAATTTTGCTGGTTTTATGAAAAGGTTCCCTAAGGTGGCTGCTGTTGTAGCATTGCATCATCGAGACTGATGACTTATGCAACACTGAAGAGAAGGACAACGAGAAAACGAAAAAAGAAAAAAAAGCACCCCAAAGGACCAAGAAAAGGAACCATAACAAACCATATCGTTCTTCCGAAAAGGTAAAATATTACACTGAAATAATCGGCTTAGAAACCTATCTTGAAGATTTCCATACAAAAATCCTGAACCAAAAAGATTAGATGACCATACGTAATGTTTCCGGTGGATATATGGAAGACTGCATTGGCCTTTTTTCCATAGATAGGGTCTTCAAACAGACTACCAGAAATAGAGGATAGAACCATAAAAAAAAACCCGTCTCTATTCTCAAGTGACGCCTTATGATTTTGTCCGCTTTTCCTTGCTGCTACATCATATATAATCACCATGAGAGATGGAAGAAGTAATAACATAATGCCCTTTCATGTCATGACACCTGAAAACTTAAAAGAGAGATAAGGGAAGAGCTGCTGATTCTTGGACCATGCAACTTCCAACATATTTACAAATGTGAATATACACTTTCTGATAATATCAAATGCAACATAAGCTCCAAAAAGGGTGGACATTAACAGAGAAGCTATGCAACTTCTATTCTCGTTAGTAGCAAATCAGAGATACACATATTATTATACCAGAATCCAGAAATCAACATGTAAGAAAAGGATTATCATATCAAGAAGGTAAAGAAACAGACCAGCAAAAAGTTTCGAGGACGTGCATAGACATTCATCCACACACATATTTTACACCCTACTATGATGCTTTGACAATTATACGTCTGAGAATTAGTCCGTTGTTTTGTATTGTCTTCCAGTTCGATAAAGTATTTGTATTTGATTAAAGCATGCATATTTCAGCATGAAGCCTCAGTTACAAAGAGATACAAACTAATCTTCCTTAAATTGATAACCTCTCCCTTTAAAAAATTAATTAGAAAAGGACAAAAACGAAGGAAAAACAAAAACAGAAAGGAACTTCAGTGTATTTGAAGGACAATAATCAACATAAAATAAGCTGCAAGCACTGAAACTGTTTTACCTTTGTGTATCTTTTTGTAAGCAACACTCAAGGCTTGAACCATGTTTAAGGGATCAGGGACAGAAAAGACAGGCTGGGGAGGGGAGTTTCCTCGGACTTTAGTAAATCTAGCTGAAAGACAACCATATATTTATTTACAACCTGATTTAATTGAGCAGACAATCCAAAGCAACTGCATCTATTCAGTTGTAAAACAATAGATTATTTAAAGCTCATAACACATTACCACACGGGTCAGCTAACATTTGTGATCCCAAGCAACACTCTTGTACGAATTGCTGTGATACTTTGGTGGATGAATAGATCAACCAACAAACCTAAAGCTTCCAATGACACGTTATTAGTCAGAAATTATCAAGAACGAATTGGAACGAATAACATGAGGGTTTAATAATTGGAATCGTTCACCTTCCTCATATATGTAGCCATTTATGCCTTGGTTACACCATGGATGTTGAGAACTTCCTCAAGTGGAAGCAAATATATATGTGTTAAAAAAATATAGCCATTCATTGCCGCTGCAGCATCATCAAGATTCCCAAATCAAAGAGCACTGGGAGTCATGGAAAGAATAGATGAATCATGATTACTTCCCCTAACTACCATTCGGAGAAGCCCTAGGAAAGCTTTGTGAATCTTGATGATGCTCCACCGGCAAAAACTGACTGGGGTCATCTTGAACTATTTATCAAATGATCACACCATCAATCCATGCAAGAATTTAGATGGTACTAAAGGAATCCTGAATAGGATAACCCTACTAGAGCTAAAGCACATCTCAACAAAGAAAATAAACATGAAAAGTGAAGGACACGACAATCAAAGGGGACTAAACAACTCCAGCATTAACATATAACACGAGATCTAGTTTAAAGAAAAGCTATTAGAAGGTATTCTGTGCACGTACGGCTATGAACTAACAATCAAAGTTTGCAAAGAGGGCTTACAGAAGATGAACTAATTAAAGGGTAAAGAATTGGAATTAAGGGAAGAAAAAAAGGACTGATTGTCTCAGGAGTTAAGAGGCTGAGTATTTATAGAGTAGATTTGGAGATTGGAGCTAGGCGGAATGAGTATTGAATACGAGATACTAGGATTGGTTGGGGTCAATAGATCTGTCAGGAGAGAGAAAAAGAAAGTATATCACAAATCCTAGGTACCAAAATATATCAATGACTTCAATACTTACTGATCCTGATCAATTCCACAGATGTCAAGAGAACAATAGCTTCTTAGAATGGAAAACAACAATTAACCAGTAATGGTGTCATCCAGGCTTGAAGGATTTCTTACGTCCACTACAAGTATTTTCATGTTTGGGAGAATTGATGGAGATTGAGATGATCTCTTGTGTAGGGTTTCAGCCTTTGAGGTTACGTGTTTTACTTTATCATTTTACCACCGATGTCATTTTTTACTTTTCATATCAGACGGAACCCTATGAAGTAACTGGGCTTAAAGGGCTCATTCTATTTTTTTAAATATATATTTTGGCTCTTTCTGAAGTTTATTTTAGCTGTAGTTCATTTTTTGTTTCGGTTTTTTTTTTTTTTAACACGGCTCGGGCTTGGTTTATTATGAACTACGTTAGGTGCTTAAATCTCTTTTAACTACAAAAAGTTTTCCACCTAAAATGCAATTTAGGGTTTCGTGTTTTAGTGTTCTGTGAAAGAAGAGTTCTCTTTTTGCTAGGCCGGCTAGCCAAACAATATTGGCCAAAGTAATTAGTAGTGGTGCATCTTTTGTTTTTTTCTATAATATTTGATGCTGTGGAATGTTCCCAATTTGATGTTGCTGATATTGTTACAGAGATCAAACTAATATAAATCCTCAGAAGTGATTGTCTCTTAGGTTATTGATTATTTTATTTCCAGATTTCAGAAGTTGACTCTTTTGTCTTTTTTAACCGTCTGTCAGTTTGATTTTAAAATGTTTGTTTTAGCAAATCGAAAACCAAACCAAACTACAAAAGATAACTGAAAATAAGCTACACAAATCTTTGCCATGATTAAAATTAAACTATTTAAATGCATCAATTTTGTTCATGGAATCACAATTGCTCTTCTCTCTAGATACCATAAAATAAATGTCAGGATTCCTTTTAGCAATTTCTATGTCCACAGCAAGATTAAGGCTTTTAATATCTCCATATTTTAGACATCTGAAGCTGAAATTTAATCTAAATGATACAAAAGAAATATTTTAATGCTGAATCTGACATCCAGCTAATTAAATACTCATGTTTTAGCGCATTTGGCATTTAATCTTACAAATGGCAAGCACTAAAAAGTGGATTATGGACAATCATACATAAGCCTCTGCCAGTCAGTAAATAATTGTCTTTTCAGGCATTTTCTGCAGCAGCACTAGCAACAATTTTTGAAATGACGATCCCAGCTCAGCAATTAGCACAAATGGATGTTGCTTTCGACTTATAGGAACATCTCATTATTTGAGCTCTTATCCTTCATCAGACCATTTCTAACCAAATTCGTAGGATTGTATATGATGAACAAGTGATTGATTTTTTTGTCAGTAATAATCCTACACTGTTACGTTTAATGGATTTGATAGCAACATCAATTGTCTTCTTATTTTCTTCATATTTTGAGTTTTTCATCAGCATCAATTATTTTGCGTATATGATGAACAAGTGATTGATTTTTTTGTCAGTAATAATCCTACACTGTTGCATTCAATGGAACATTTGACAGCAACATCAATTGTCCTATTATTTTTCTTCATATTTTGAGTTTTTCATAAGCGTCAATTATTTTGAGTATATGATGAACAAGTGATTGATTTTTTTGTCAGTAATAATCCTACACTGTTGCGTTCAATGGAACATTTGATAGCAACATCAATTGTCCCATTATTTTCTTCATATTTTGAGTTTTTCATAAGCATCAATTATTTTGAGTATAGTGAATTTCAATGTTATCTCCGCCTCTCCCATTTTTTTGCGGATGTTTACAATAGAGAGATATTTATTCTTGTAAACTATTTTATTCTTTCATTTCTACAATTTTTTTTTTATATAGGCTTGTGAGTGTAAAGATGAAAATATTAGATATTCTAAGATAAAGTTCGAAAAAAACAAAAGAAAAATATTGATAAATGTCAACATTTTATCATATGTTTTAATCATTCAATTTGAAGGGGGCAAAAATTCTCCTAACTTATTCCTTCGGAAATCATTATCCTAGAACTTACATCTAATTTCCGTGTCTGGTAATTCAATCCAAAGCTACTTATACATACGTATAACGAGAGACACGAAACCTAGAACTCGTAGTTGTCCATGTATTCTTGCTCTCGTGAAAGTATTCTATAGGTTGGTAATTTCAATTAATTTATACAATTCCAAAGAACGGTGTTTTTTTCTTTTCGGTTCAGAAAGAAAACCCTTGGAGGCTTAATTGTGTGAACGAATTTCAAATAAACTAGTACATTTAATTTTGTATAGAATAACAAAACATGTCAAGCTGGCCATATGTTTAGGTGGATTGAATTCTTTTTCTTTTGTTTTTTGGTTAATTGAAACAGTTAAGATTAGAAGTGTGTTCTTTTTCTTATATCAATAGTTAATATAGGTTGTTTATATCAATAACGAGAATGATGACTATACCGTAACTTTCTCAATTATTAAATTTGGAATTCATGCTGACAAATAAGTATGTAGAAATCTTTTCTACATTAGAATATCTTGAATTCGGAAAAATATTTCGGCAGATGACAGTTTTTTTTTTTAATCTAAAAGAACAACACATAATGTAATGAAACTATAGAACTAATACCTTTTTTAAGGTAGAAGATATTAATTTATTAATTATATCTCTCAGAAATTACATTTCCACAATTGTTATTCTAAAATTCAGGGATTCTGTCTTTTCATTATGATACAGTTCTGTCTGAAAAGTTTTGCTAATTTCGTAAGGAAATATCTAAATTAGAGAATTCTATAATCCAAATAATAGAGTGACTAAAAAATGAGGGGCAAATTACACACGATAAAATTTATCCTAAACCCCCTTTTATGGTACATTGACTCGTTCAAGTCACATTATCTAGGAAACAGCTCAGTTATATCTGTATAGTTAAACTATGACCTAATAGATATTAATGCCTATTGGCAAAGGGTACTATTCTAAGGCTGTTGCTATTTTTCCAGCTGATATCCACTTTATCATAATTATTTGAATTGTTCGTACTTAAAGAGAAATAATTAGGTGGATTCAAAAGTTCATGGACCCCGCTGACTCAATCTCCACCATTGGGTTCACGAATGAGACTTGTTTTAGTCCATCTAAGCATTTTCCGTCCTCGAAGGATATGCTAAGTACTTTCATGCTATCCAACTATTCATCACAAACAAACATCAAAAGATAAATGCTAAACGTCATAATAAGGTTAATAGAACAAAAGATAAATGCAAAACGACATAATAAGGTTAATATAACATTCTTCAAAAGTCAAACCGTAAAGGATCTGTTTCCAGTCAGTGGATATGATTATGGTGATCAGTAACAATGGTGGAGATTTTCGAATCTGAATATGCCAGAGGAAAACGTATTCGGTTGAGGAATTAAAGAAGAAGAGAATCGTGAGAGGCCGGTAGCTGGTGGTGGGCTCAAAAAGTACGGTTCGGAGAGTAACACGGTGTAGTGGTTCTTGGGACATTCATTGATTAATCCATCTTGTTATCCTCGTATGGAGCACAGTTTTTGAAGTTATATACAATTGAATTGACCACCATTGATTAGCGTTATCACTAGATCTCTCACTTGTTTCTTAGTTTCCTCGACCCTTCCAGCTATTTGTATGTGTCCCTCTTCCATTTTTAAGGGCTTTCGCTATACTTCTAGTGCCTATGACTATTCGGTTAGATTAGGGCTTCCCCAGTTCCATCTGGATTTTGTTCACAAACAGGAGTTTATTACTTACAATACCAGGGAAACGGTGCTGACCTGGTCCAACATCGCAAAAAGAGAATCATTGATCGTCCCAGAAACTAATCAATGTATCATTCTAATACGAATATCCCGTAGTACATTTATATGTCAAATCGCACTTGTATCAGCTTTTAAGACTTAATAAAGGATCAAATGCTTTTCGGTCGTCAGGACGATAAAAATGGTCCTCTAAGCCATCATCACATGCCACCCGGACTGGAAGGTTTACTGCTGACATCTGACCGTTACATAGAAAATTAAAGCATTTCAGCATCTATCAGCTTCGGCTTTGCTCACATTAGCGTCACTTAAACGGAGAGAAGGAAAAAGGGAAATAGGGGTTGCACTAATAAATTCATTATACATGTATACAAGTGTGAAGGTAAAGACAAAAAGATCTTATGCTTACATCTTGATTTGCTGGAAATCTTCTTTACACGACAGTGGGGCTGCTTGCTCTTCTCATGGCGAACAACCTTGCCCTCTCCAGACTCCAATGCCAAAGTTCAAGCTCTTGTCTCAGTTGACATTGCACCAACTCCAAGTTTCGACCACCATTTTCCCGCTTTTATTACCATCCCAGATCTTTTACAGCCTTAATTAAGGTTTACATTATTGTAAATTGAACTGGGGGTGGAAACGTTTTGAAACTTTAACCAAAAATACATGCACCTCAAAAGGCATAAAAATCAATTTTGTAAAGCTCGAAACCACCCTGCAGCTAGTCTATCACCCAAAATAACTATACACAAATTACCATATATCTAACTTTCTAAATTTCAATATAATTTTCAGCAATTAAAACTTCTATGCAGTTGACATCTATATATGGCTGCATAGTCTGAACAATATGTTAATAGAACAAGTTGCAACAGAAACAACCAAAATAAAGACAAATTAGATTGAGCCCATATTATTGAGGAATGTACAGAAAGAAGACTGAAACCCTATCAAGTTGGTATTCCATGGTTTTACGCAAGCTAAGCATTTGAAATGATTTATCAAAATAGAGCCCAGAAATTTCGCTGATGGACTGAGGAGGACAGGACATATACTCTACACAATGCACTGCACTAATTTCAGGTAGCTTTCTCCATGTGAAAATTCAGTAGTCCTTCGCCTACTTATCTGTAGCCTTCTTTCGCCAGCCTAATTTCAATACACGCCACTACAGCGTACTCGCTTGTATCCCTCGTGCATCCTATTTCTGGACTTTCTTCAATTTCTTTGTCAACTAAATTGGTTGTTGTTTGGTCCCGTGCGAGTGCTACCCTATCTTTGTCTTCTCTCTCTCTCTCTCTCTGATTTTAATTTCACTGCTTTCAGCTTAAAGAATTAACATTGATTCTCTTTTTGTTGTCATTTTTCATTCTCTTCAGATTAATTTTCTTTCTAAAATTTATGGTGGGACGTAGGTGTTTTTGTCTTTCTTTTTCTTTTCTTTTTGGGGGTGTTGGTTTGCCACCCAAATTGGAAACGCCTTTTATCCTAAGGGGAAGTAAATGGTTTCGACATGCGGGACGCACTAATATAGCTGATAAAAAATCAACCCAATATGATTGGGTTAACCACTACAAAGACTTTAAAGGTAAATGGGGTGAGAGTTCAGCAGTTCGAATCCTGACTCCCATAAAAAATCTAAATAGATGCATAATGCACTTATTTGGTTCGATGGTAATTCAATCTCCATCAGTTCTCCTAAGCCAGTTGAGCTTTCCTATAAAGTAGGTTAGAAGTATGATATAATACAGTTGACAATTTGCCAAAAAAATTAAAAAAACTGGCTGACAAAAAATTAAATAGTTATTAACTTCTTTTCTTGAGGCTTTAATTAATGAGTTGTGAATATGAATAACAATGAAGAATATTTAGGTAGTCGTGTTGATGCCAGAAATTTACGGATCACATCATGATCATCTATCGAGAGATGAGAATGGGCTGTTGCTTGAGGGGATCTGAGAAGGGTTGACATTATCTGTGGGGTTCTAATTCAAAAGGCAAGGCAAACTATGCTTTATGCATGGGATTGCTATATTTTAGGTTTTATTGACGCACATCTTATTGTTCATGAGACTGTGATATCAAGAAAATACATTAGGTAAGTGTATATATGTTTGTATATACAAGGATTTCAATACAAACAATTGGATGAATTTTATATTCTTAGGCAAATTATTTGAATAGTTGTTATTTCTTCATGTAAACAAAATTCTCACACAGCAGCGAAGATGGTTTTTAATTTTCAAGCTTATATTTGGTTCAACAAACCAGACTGGAAGCAACGCCTTTTGAAACATTACTTCTTTTTAAGTCTCAACTCTCAACTCTCCATCAATCTATGAGTTGCAACAATGCATGATTGCGGGGACCCTGCAGATGGGGTTCAGAGTGGGTAAAGTTTAATGTACCAATATTGGTGACTGTCGATCACATGCATAAAGTTGCGTGGGGTGATGATTTCATTTGTTTTGTGCAATGCAAAAAGGGGTTTGATTATTGATGGTTTGTTGGTTAGCTTTACGTTTGAATTCGCTTTCACGATCCCGAACAAGACGTCCTTTCTTAATGAGATCTCTTGTGATACGTACTGCAGTTCCATCTGATGCCATCATGCTCAAACCAACGAAATGTCTCATATGCTATCGCCAATATCATATCATTTGATGGCAGGGAACCTTTGGAAATTTTATTCTTGCCATGGTTCAATGACCAGGAACCTGCATATGCCACAAATTTCTGTGTATATTTACTGCGTACACGTGCTTTATGGGCTACTTCATCTTCCCAATTTGATTATGTGCAATTGTGCACAGCACCATGAATAATGGCTGATCACTAAGAGTTCTTACCATCTCAATTAACCTGCCCCCCACCTCCAGCGCTTCTGATTCTGACACACACCAAAAGAAAACCATGTATTCTGACAGAAGATGTCAATTCTGATACGCTATAGACCAAATTCGATCACAGATGACTAGTCTATTGCAAGTTGCATACAATATTTTACACTGACATTTAAGTTTCAAGTGATCCATGCATAAAATTTATGGAAAGATATTGTCAGAACTCATTTAATTGAGGATGTGTGCCTTAAATCTAGATATGAATGTAACCCTTTCTTCCTTGCACACCAGTAATCTCCTATTTGACCTCATTAGATAATAAATTGAAATAACCAAAGATAGTATAATGCTATAATTAAATAAATACTGCATGTATACACTTCTGTTTTCCCAAAAATATGAACATAATTTGTTTAGAATGCAAAAGTCTAACTTAAGGATGGACAAAATACAGACTACTTATTTTATATTTACCGTTAGCTATGATTCTTTTATCTGTATTCTTCTCTCCAA
Organism: Mitragyna speciosa; assembly: GCA_024721245.1. Lineage (NCBI taxonomy): Eukaryota > Viridiplantae > Streptophyta > Magnoliopsida > Gentianales > Rubiaceae > Mitragyna > Mitragyna speciosa. Next base: position 4,114,588 of record CM045552.1, read on the forward strand.
ACAAATGGAACTCTATGTGCATATAGTAATTCCATTTTCCAGAGTTTGTTAATCAATTTCCTATTCACAGTAATTGGAACATATTGATTATGCTAGATGATATAAATATCAATACTACTTTATGTTTTGCGAAAAGCAAATTAGTTTTGCGAAGTCCAATATGTTAAGTAAAGGTGGACAAAAAAACTCGTCGACCCAAAAACTCGCCTGATCCGAACCAATTCCGATCCAAAAAATGAGTACTCGAACCGTCTTTCTCTCAACGGGGCAAGCTAGGGTTAGGTACCTAAAAATTTAGGGTAGGGTATAGATCAAAAAAATAAAAACCCACGGGTACCCGATTCGACCCGAGGTTATATTATATAAATATTAAAAAATATAGGGACCTTATCATAATTTAATTAAAAGTATATGGACCAGACGTCCGTTATCTCGTTCGTATACTTTCTAAAGTTAACCAGACGTTCGCTACCTCGTCCATTATCTCGTCCGTATACTTTCTGGAATTAACCGGTCGTCCGTTTCATCATTTGGCGTGTCCGCTTGGTCATCCGCTTCACTTTTTACTTTTCATTTTAACTATTTTTTTATTCCTAACTAATTTTACTGCAAATGCACTTTGGTGAAACATTAGTATATATTGTCATTAGTTTATTAATCATCAAAATCAAGATAAATTGAGACTATAGTGTCATCAATTTGTCTATAAACTTTCAATTAGTAACATGAATTAGTGGACATTTACGATTGTTTGAGGAATTAGAGAAGTCAGGAGAATTCCGGAAGACGTTGGTATATGATTTTGTGTTCTAACCATTATAAATTTCAATAAAAAAAATAGGGATGGGTCGGGTACCCTATGACCCGACCCTATTTTTTGGGTATCCGAAAATCGGGTATCCGAGAGTATTAGGGTCGAGTTAGGGTCAAAAAATTGCTGACCCGACATGTTAGAATCGGATCAACCAAATCCCTTTAAGGACGGGTATCCAACCGTGCCCACCTTAATGTTAAGAATATACTTGCATGAGCACGAGAAGGAGAAATATCAAAATGCCCAGATTTTTTCACATTTCTAATCATAATCCAATCAAATATTCTTAAGGGTAAGTTCAGGTGAGATTACACTACAAGTTAAGACAAATTCGCATTGGGCCTCTCAAATCATTCCCCTTAATGTCTGGCCTCGTAGTATCAAGTTTAAAAATGTGATTCGTAGCCCACATGAGTCCTTTTTAATGGGCTTCTGTGTCCATGAGATGGGCCTAGTTCCGATTTGGAAGTTCTTGTCTGTTGCTTTAGAATTGGCCCCTTATCCCCGTGATTCACACTTCATGAACTGGCACATTTGCTTTATAACGCCCACAAGGGGGGAAAAAATCAATTCCCTCAGCCCAAATTCTTTAGGATTTAGATTAGCCCTTTCCTTTTTTTTTTTTTTTGAGAATAGATTAGCCCTTTCCTTGTTTGCACTTAAACTCTCAGTTATTGCTAATTTTCTCATACAAAAAAGATAATTCCATTCTGAACATTGTCCCTTTTTAATCCATGCATAATTACAAGGTCTTACAAACATTGCCAGCTGTGATTAATAACTGAGTTTTACGTCACGGTGAGAGTGTAGAAAGTAGATACCAGCCAACAATCTTCAAATTCCGGTGCAGATTAGACTCTATACAAGAAAGATTGCTTCTACTGGAAAGAGAAACTGACTACTTCTCAGGTTGTATTATTACCAAATGGTCCGCAGGACGGAGTCTCCAAAGAACTACTCTCTCAGAAAGATAATTTTAAGTTTTTTGGAAAAGAAGAAGAAGAAGAAGAAGAATTCATACACGTGCAAAAGAATCTAAATGAATATAATGAAAACGTCCGACGCGGCATTGCTTATTGTCAACAGACATAGACATTTAGGGCAGTCAGCATAGAAGCTCTGTTGAACAATTGCAAGGCGGATAAAGGATTTCTAATTCTATGCACTATTGTGATGCAGGGGCCACACCCACAAGCTTGACAGCTTGCACAGAAAGGCATCACATGGGCAACACGATGGACTATGCAGAGGATGCTCAGATACTGCTCAATCTGATCACTCTGACTCAGATGGGGCAGCTAGAGTTCTCTTTAGGGAACCCAGCATTCATCAAGCATTTAGCAAAAATGAGAAACTTCCGCAAGCATTTAGCATTCATCAAGCATTTAGCTTACGGCTCAAAAAATCCCTTCTTCAATGATCGATCACGCTCATTTAGCAAAAATGGGAAACTTCCGCAAAGAAAGAGTCAAAACTCAAAAGTGCTGCTGAGTCTGCTTGAGCGTCCGCCATAAGAGTAGAAGCCTCTGCTATTTGATTTTCTTAATGGAGTAGCTCTACAAAGAACTACTCCAGTTGTACTTAAAAGAAGTTACTATTTCTTTGACTCATGATTAAAGTTAAAAAAAAAAAAAAAAACGTCAAAAGATGGTGTAATAAGGGAACATTCTATGAGTTTATTTTTTATTTATTTTTTCTCCTTTTCTTGATTGCATCACAAAAAAAAACAAAACAGGGGACTCCAAGAGGAAACAAAAAGATTGAAACAAATACTAGTAATCTACATAAACAAGAATCACAGTTGGTAACAGGGGGTATCAGGCGGAGTCTGCAATTGAATATAAGGTTGCCTTGTTGTCATCATCATTTTAAAGAGAAGCTCAAGATCAGGATGCTGAAAGAACCCAACCTTTGGCACCACGCTCCTCTGCTTCCTCTGCTGCTTCATGTAATTGTAAGCTCTTTTCTTTCTTGGAGCCTGTGGACACACCGCCGCCGTTTATTGGAATCCTACACCCTTCATGTGTCGGGGTCCCTGCACTCTTCCTCCTGCTCCACCCCATAATTATATCCACCATAACCACCCTCCATAATTCACAATTGTAACCTATCCAACTGCGAGAACAAGATTAATTATGATAATACTACAGCGAAAATAAAACTGTATGAGTAATATAACCACATGGATGGATATAAAATTGGGCTAGAATCTCTCTCTATATATATTGCAGTATAGTAGCAGTGGCGGGCGCGTGAAAATGTGAGGTGGGATGTTTGCATAGCTTCTTCCGGAAGCTGCTAAATGCTACTAGGTCTTGCGTTACACATTTTTTTAACTTATCCAATTGTGCAGCGGAAGCAACTTCGTCTTTATTCTATATGGACTCCACGTGGCATAAAAAGGAGCCCCGTTGCCAATTGTGATGCAGTTAATGGTTTCTGACGCACACAAGCCAAAATCCTCTGAATAATAATTTTGGGCAAAACAGTTCCTTAATTCTCTTGAAAAATATTGCATTTGTCAATTCCAGGTGTTGATTAATTTGGTACAATAAAAAAAAGTGAAGGTCTGTTTGATTAATGGTTGTTTAAAAAACACTAGATTTCAGACAGTACTTTAACTAATTTTTTATCTTATAAATATAATTTTATAATTGTTAAAAAAATATTTCAGTAACCAGAACGCCCTGAGATAGTAGATCAAGGAGTGAGTATTGCGTGCACCACGCGCGCTACGTGGCGTGCCACATGGTGTGCTAAAACCAATCACACATCGCCAAATAATACAAGGTATGACCCACCATTGTCACATGACGATAAATTATTAGTTCTAATACACCACGTGGCAATGCACGTGGTGTATTGTATATTTTTCCGTAGATCAAGCGTGCGTTTGGATGAAAATGAACTTTATTCTTTTCTTTTTCTTTATGGGTGAAATCATGGACTTTATCCGATGCTTACATTCTTATTCTCTATGATGGCCCAACGAGTCGTGGGCTTACGGGCCAGGTCTAACCTGATGTGTGGCGAGAGAAAAATACGAGTGGAAAAAGGTTAAAATTTCGATTCCCTGTGGGCTGTGCATACTTTTAAAAGCAACCCCACAGGCTGTTAGGAAGTGACCCAAAAGTTTGGACTTTTTTGGAACCACGACGATTCACGAGTAAAGTGCCCAAAGATGGCCGTGAGATGAATTTTAAAGAAACTCATAGAAAACGCAATCTATCAAAACGTCTACAAGATAACCGTAAGGTTTAATGTACGATATGCCATTTTCTGTTTGCTTAAAATAGACTAATTTCGTCAATTTCTTAATATACATCGATGGTGCATATTTTGAGGATCAGTCCCCTTTAATCCTGACAAATCCGTTTGGATTAAATTTTAATTATTATTTTTTTGTTATTCTAACACTTTTTATGATATAATGTACATAAAATAAGAAGTTGGTTAGAAAATTAGAAAAAATTTAATGAAAGAAAAGTATTTCAAGAATAATACAAAAATATATTCTGTTTTTTGGACTATCCAAAAGGACCTATCTCCGGAGATGCATTTTGAATCGTCTATCAATTTCTCACTCAAATTGTTAACACCAAACGAGGGCCTATCTCCGGACTATCCATTGAAATGGTCAGTCAATTTCTCCCTCAAATTGTGAACGCCAAACGAGGAGGGGCCCAAATACATGCTATTGGATCAGTTCTGGACCAGTCTCGGTAGAGCTCCAAAAAAAAAGATCCGTATGACAGAAACTAGTTTGACCTGGCAAGAAATTATTGTTCCCATGTCGATCGCCCGAGAAAAAAACTGGGCTTATGTGCTGGAAACCCAATTGCCCTTTTCTTTTCAGAATTTGAATGCGCCTTAAAGGCTTTGTTTGGTTAAATATTTTTTTCCCTAAACGTTATTATTCGGATAGATACTTAAACTATATTTTTATCTTACAAATATGCATATTCCAAAAAATGTACTGTAATTTTTTGCTCGGAAAAAACATAATCTGTACGGTGTTAACAATGCAAATTTAAGTTAGACAAATGATTATAATAACCAATTTTTATATAAAAAAGAGAGTAATTTCTTAAATTAGGGTTAATTTAGAAATAGTTCTGACATGGGATGATTGTTTAAGTTAATTATGGCAAGGGCATGTTCATATTCAGAAATCATTGAGTTCGCATTCACTAAATTCGAACGCTTCTTCTTCTTTTTTTTTCCTCTCTCTTTTTTTCTTAACGAAGCGACTTCATGTTAACTCATCATCGAATTATTGTATTCTCGTCATCTACAGGCAATTATTGTCCAAAAATCTAAAATTATATAATTTGAAGATTTAAGATTAACACGGGGGAAGTTTTAGAAACTATAAAATTTAATTTAACACAGGATTGTCAACCAAAAGGAGTCCAAAATATTTAAAATTAGATAACTTAAAAATTTAAAACATAAAATTTAATTTAAAGTACGGTAGTGAGTTTTTTCCAGAAGGATAGGAACAAATCCGGCAAAACGACCGATTGTTTTCAATCCTGAGATCAGTTCGCATTTTTTCAGTCAAGAAAACAAAAAGGAATATTTTATGACACAATTCTTATCGGAAGGTCTGTCGTGAAAGTATTCACAACATAAACAATAAGGAAGAAAAGGAAACTTATTAAAAAAAAAAAATTGCAATTCTTCTCAAGACAGTCCAAATTTATTCCCACACGAAGTTGTTGTTAGGTGAAGAAACTAGAAAGGACGGCCTGCGCAAGTGTCAAAAGCTACAGCGTGTAGCTTGATGCTTAATAAGTCGATTTGAGTTCGAAGCATAAAAAAATAAAAAATTAACGTGACACAAGTATTATATTTTTTTTACTAACTTTTGTATTGTTTTAATTTTCTTAATCACAATTAAGAGTCTAGCGATATTAACATTTTATGTTTCGTTATTAATGCCTTATTTACTTCATATTTTTTCTTTTGTAAATTAAAAAAATAATAGTGTATAAATGACAAAAATTAAAAAATTATATATATCTATGTATGTATATATGTATTAGTTCAACCAGGATGGAAGACGGACCGGTTCCCTGTTAGTCCGAAACTCATAGTGGTAGTTAAAAGTAAAGCCGAAGCCGACGACTCTGTTCATTATAAACAGACAGGGAAAGTCTCAGCTGAGTGTTGAGAGGCGGGGACGATTGCCTAACTACAAACCGAAAGAAGAAAATGCCGTTCATATCGAAGATAGAGAGGCAGTCGGATTACAGCAGTTTCGATTCATCAGTACCCATCGTCATCGACAATGGCGGTTCCTATTTCCGCATTGGGTAACAAAAAACAAAACCCTAATTTATTAATTTGCATTGATTAATTGTTTTTGTCGAAAATTAATGCTAATTGAATGCGTCGATTGTGGTTTGTTATTGGGATAGCTGGGCAGGAGAGAGTGAGCCTCGGGTTATATTCAGAAACATTGTCCAGAGGCCTCGCCATAAAACCACTGGTAATTCATCTTCTTCTTTTAATTTTATTACCTAGACGTAAGGCATAAACAATGGTTTTTGAAGTGGAAGAGTGAGAGGGAGTGTGCGTGTGTTTTTGTGTGTATTAAAGCATAATGCTAACGTCAATTTCTCTACCATTTAAGAATTGAAATATTTGCATTATGAGTAGAAGCACTTGGTTGCAGCATTGGTCGATGGTCCTTAGTTTTCAACTGAATCTGCCAGAATCTGTGAAAGTCGTAGAGATTTTTTTTTTTTTTTTTTTGGTGGGCGGGGGGCATATGATAGTTATGATGATTGGGGAACTTGTTCTATAATCACCCGCGACCCGGGGTGGGTTTTGGGTCGGGGGATTATATTCTCAGTTTTTTCTCTCGCATAAAAACCCCCCGTAAGTAAAGGATATGGGACATCAATAATGGTATATAAGAGATGCCATGTGAAACTTTGTATCAGGGTTTTGTTTTCTGATAAAAGACAAATGAGTTACAAATGTGCTTTTGCATGTCTTTCCTCTTAGTTTATGAATTCTTTCTCTTTGATGCGTAGTTGGACTTTCTAGACATAGTACTTAATTAACTCGCAATATGTGTATGTGGTTTGATGAATACTTCCCGCACCAGTCACCATATACTTAATGTTCCTAAATGGAAAGAGGAAAACTCTTGCCATCTTACAGGTTTGTGGGCTCCAAATGGTAGCCTCATTTCTTTGAGTATTTCTAAGCTTTTAACTGTTGCTATGTAGATTTTATTACACTATACGGGTATGTGTATGATACTAGGATGGATTTGGAGAGAGTACTACTACTTGGGTGATTTGAATTGATTTATTTCTTATTCAGGTGAAACGGTCACAGTTGTTGGTGACCATAACCCAGCGCTACTGAGATTTTTCGATTGCACGCGATCAGGACCTCGTTCAGCTTTTGATGCCAATGTTGTTTATCAGTTTGAGATAATGGAATATGTAAGGTTCATTTGTCATTCAACTAATAATTGGCTTTCAGATTTTCAAATTAAAACTTGTCATTTCTTTTTCTCTCATGTTTCTATTATACAGTTATTACTGAAGCATGTAATAAATTTCTTTTCGTATGATATGAAGCACTACCATCTCTGTCAGTATCCGATTTGTCAACTAAAAATTGAATATTCCCACATCTTTTACAATGTTACTTTATTTCCACACACTAAGTTGCTGAGCTGGGTGGTTGTTTCTTGCATTTGTAGATTCTTGACTTCGGTTTCGACCGATTAGGTGCTGATCAATCACAGGTATCGCCACATCTTCTTTCAATTCACTATTTAGTTATCTCATTATGCTTTTTGGTGTGATCTGATGTAAAATGACAAAGTAAGCTTTATTATGTTTCAAAGCTGCTGCTTCTTAGCGTTCTTAATTTTTTTAGTGTCTAATCAGTTTTGCTTCCAATGAAGTTGTGTTGTATGACCCATGCCTTTTGCTTCGTGATCTGTGTTCCTCATCTCATTTGACTCCCCTTGTTTTGCACATTGAATTTTTGTTTGATTTCATACACATCAAATAATTCTGTGTTGATCAATGTGCCTAAGAATTCAAGTGCTGAGATGAAGAGACAACCAATCAGATTTGGATATCTGTATAACTAAACTAGATATTTTATTCCTGCAGTCTTGGATATCTTATATTTAACTCTTTAAGCGAACTTATAAAACTTTCTGTGCAGGCTCAAGCAGGCAACATTTTAGATGTTAAAAATGCTCTGTGGAGCAGAATATGCTGCAATTGACTTTTTGGTTATGTCAATCGTTATGTATTCTGTAGATGTCTGATTTGGTGTATGTTGTCTGCAACATCTGTCATTTTAGATTTGATTGCTGAATTTTATGATTTGCATGCCCTACTTTTGTAATATCATGAAGTTGATTTGATGGCAGAACAGATTGACCACCCTATTTTGATAACTGAGTGTGCTTGCAACCCCGTCCAGTCTCGTTGTAGAATGGCAGAACTTCTTTTTGAGTCTTATGGAGTTCCTTCAATAGGTATGAATGACAGCCATCAGTCCATGGAGGCTTTTGAGTGTTTAAACTCATATTGTCATCAACTATATCTATATCTACTTCTATAGTTGGCCAGTTTTATTTTGGCTGTAATATAATTAGCATGCTGTGGTCTTAGCATATTGTTCTTGTATTTCTCACTTTTTATCTTGAGATGCTATGAGTATCTAGATTGTGCTAATTTCTTATTGTTTACTGCTTCTATTTTAACTTATCAATAACTTTTGGTGTTATCCTTTTTTCAGCATTTGGTGTTGATGCTGCATTCAGCTATAAGTACAATCAACAACTTGGAATATGTAATGGTGTCGGTCTTGCTATTTGCTCAGGATTTATGACTAGTCATGCTATTCCGGTATGTTCAACTTGCCTAAATTTACTGAAGTTAATGCGAGTAATGTCGTGGATGGTACTATTGTCATAGTCTATTGAGTACAGTGTCACAAATCTCAACTACGTGTCAAAGTTGAAAACTTTTTTACTGTTCTATTCTGTTGCTTACTGTCTTACTGATGCATTATTTGGATTCAGTATCATATAAATTACTATTTGGTATTGTCTGACGAGAGAAGTCCTATGTGAAATAGGTCATATATATATATATATATATATATATATATATATATATATATATATATATATAAAGATCCAGGGCGTTGTACATATAAAAGATACCCAGCATTGTAATATCATCAAGTGAATGAAACCTGTAACCGTTAAATTTCTGTAGTTTGACATGACATAAGCTTTCCCTGTGACAAACTGGACAAAGATGAACCGATTGTGCTATGAACCAAATTGGGCAGCAATCTGCTCACCGGACACTCTGACTTTTAGCTTCTCGAACAGTTGAGAAAATGAATTGCAGTAAGGAAATGAGAAGGGGAGAATAAAAATTCACACCAGCACATATTACAAATTTAACATCATCCTGATATTTTATCCTAGTGTATCCTGAAGCACTACTACATAACTACTTGTGGCAATCCTTGATATATACTTTTAAAATTGAAATATCATCTTTTTTTTCCAATTCCAGTTCATCAATGGAGAACCTGTTTATGAAGCATGTTGCCGAAGTAATGTTGGTGGATACCATGTCACTGATTATTTGAAGCAGCTTCTTTCACTTAAATACCCTCATCACATGTAAGCTTGAGAATGATGTTCCTCTGAAATTTTAAATGGATATTTTCTTGGTGGTCTTTTAGTTATTTTTTTCTGTATATTGTTTGAACAGGTCTAAGCTCACGTGGGAGAAAGTTGAGGACCTGAAGATGGAACACTGTTATATTGCTCCAGATTATGCATCGGAAGTTCGAATATTTCAGGTACCACATTTCTTTACCTCTTTGCAATTGCTCTGCTTTGCGTCTGAGATTATCCAAGCAATTATTTTAACAGAAAGGGGACAAAGAAGTTGAAGAAAAGACCAGATGCTGGCAGCTTCCTTGGACTCCTTCACCAGTTGAAGAACAACCTTCAGAAGAAGAAATTGCTAGAAAGGCAGCTCTAAAGGAGAGACAAGGTCAAAGATTACGGGAGATGGCTGAAGCAAAGAGGTCCTCACGAATAAATGAACTTGAAAATGAAATTAGGGGTTTGGAGTTTCTCTTAAAGCAGCTCGAACAGGTTGAAGAGAACAATGTACCTGCTTTCCTCAGAGAGACTGGCTATGCCTCTAAACAGGAAATAGATTCTACTCTGGCCAAGGCAACACAGTCTCTACGCAAAGCAAAGGGTGAACAAATTGAAACTGAAGAGAAGATGGATTCTTCCACAGCTGAAAAGTATAATCTTGTGAATGTCCCTGATGAATTACTGACACCAGATCAGGCATGTCCCTGCATTACTTGATTTCTAATAAATCTTTATCTTATATTTATTGTTAATTTTGGTTATTTATACTGCATGGAAATATTTAATTAATTCAGATTTTAGATGGATTCTGATGTCTTCTAAGAATAACTGATGATGAAATTATTGCGTGATTTTATCTCAATTGAGCTATAAGATTACAAATCTTTTAGTGTACTGTAAGTTGGTTAGGATAATTTGTATATAGTCTATGAGGGGCTGCTGAATTGGAAAGTGTAAGACTAGTTCTCACACGGTATGGTTTTCAAATTCAAGTTTTCAATCAACTTTTTGCAATTTTAGTTAGCCTTCAATTTGCATTCTTATTTTTGTTGCAGATTAAAGAAAAAAGGAAGCAGTTGTTTCTCAAATCCACAACTGAGGCCAGGCAACGAGCTAAACAGAAGCGATTGGAAGAGGAATTAGAAAGAGAAAAGCAAATGAAAATGGAGGAGGAAAAACGCTTGTATGTTTCTGATTCCGATTGTTTTATTATCTCTCTGCTTCTGGACACCCGCAGAGTCTCTTCAGTAGTACATCTAAAACTTTAGCTCTTCTCTGTGATGGTATTTCATACATAGATCATTTCTTTTTTATGTAATTGTTCTTTTCTTCTCAATATAGAGAGAACCCTGAACGTTATTTGGAAGATTTACATGGTAAATACCGAGAGCTTTCTGAGAAAGTGGAGCAGCGAAAACGTTTGAAGACAAATGGCAACAACACAAATGGGAACCATAATGGATCTGGAGGTGTGGGCCGTGGAGAGAGGTTGAATGCTGCCCAGAGGGAAAGGATGCGCCTTTTGACAACAGCGGCATTTGATCGAGGGAAGGGTGAGGATACTTTTGGTATCAAAGATGATGATTGGCAACTTTACAAGCTAATGAGTAGAGATAATGATGATGAGGAGGATGAGAAACCAACAGAGGATGAAGCAGAACTTTCTCGCATCTCTTCAAGACTTCGGGTTTGTGAATATCATCTTTAGCCTATATATCCTTTGTATTTTTACCCTGTGAGCTTGGTGTTAATTTATCTTGGTGCCTGGACCATATTCGTACAGGAAATAGATCCAACATTTTTTCCCAAGTCTGAATCAGGATCTTCGACATTGGAGGCACCACGTTTTCGTCCTCTTACTAAGGAAGATTTTCAGATCATTCTAGGCGTAGAAAGATTCCGGTGCCCTGAGGTTCTTTTCCATCCCAACATAATTGGGATAGACCAGGCAGGGCTGGATGAGATGGCTGGGATCTCAATAAGAAGGTTGCCATTCAAAGATCAAGGGTTGGAAGAGAGATTAACAAAATCAATCCTTATGACTGGTGGGAGCTCTCAATATCCAGGAATGAGTGAGCGCTTGGAAGCTGGGATTCGAATGATTAGGCCGTGTGGAACACCTATAACAGTTGTCAGAGCATCGGATCCCATTCTTGATGCATGGCGTGGAGCTTCTGTATATGCTGCTGCAATGCAGTTCCCCCAACAGACGTTTAGTAGGATGGATTACTACGAGAAGGGTGAAGATTGGTTACGGAGATACCAATTCAACTACACAACTTGATTGTTATAAATGAACTCTATGTCGCAGCAGTAAATGCATTAGTTTGAGAGTAGTTTATGCACCCTCAATATGTTTTTTCTTTTACCAGGGGTTTCACCTGAGAACGCTTGAGCACCTTTCTAGCTCCCGGGAACCGCAATGGACCGAAAGGCAAAAAATGGCCATTGATTACTATTATGCGAAGATATTTACTTATTCGTTGTGTGAATAGTTCCAGCAATCTTTTTGACCCTGGCATTTTACGTTCCTCCCCGGTTACCTCGTATGCATCTGCAAGGCCTAGTCAGTCGTAATGGGACTGATTTGAGCTTTTTCTATCTTTACCCCTTTTCAGAAGGAGATCCAGTGAGGTCCTCGCTGGATCTCCTTCTGAAAAGGGGTAAAGATAGAAAAAGCTCAAATCAGTCCCATTACGACTGACTAGGTCATACTCCGGGTAAGGAATAGAATCAGCCCAAACCACAACCGGCTGCCTTTCACCAACCAACCCATAAATGCACTCAACCCACATACAAAAACGTATGACCAAAATCCCACAAGGCTTCCCTTGCACACATGACCGTTAGAACATGACTCCTACTGTGTCATAACAAAAACGCCCTTTCCTTTTATTATAACAAATAATAATAATAATAATAGATAAATGACGCCCTCCTCGAAACTGACCGTTAAGCTCAACCAGCTCCACTCCATTAGTCAACATTCCCATTCCTCAACCACCAACCTCCCTCCCTGCTGACACTCTCCTCCCATCTAAACCCTTGAAAAGCCCTCTCTGAACTCTGTCCTCCTCCAGAGAGAGGGCCTCTTCAAGATCCTATTCTTTTTTTTTTGCAAAGTTCAAAAACAACAATAACAACATATCAAGAAGAGAAAAAAAGATACAAAATGGATTCAACTACGAGAAGAAAAAGTGGGATCAATCTTCCAGCCACAATGTCTGAGACTTCTCTTCGTCTCGGGACCTTCTCATCCGGCTTCCCGGCTCGATCAGTGTCGAATTTGCCATCACCTATGACAATGTCTCCGAGAACTATATCTAATCTTTCCTCCCCTTCATCAAAATCTGGGAGTTTAAGTGACAGGTTTATTCCTTGTAGATCATCATCGAGGCTGCATACTTTTGGGTTGATAGAGAAGGCGGCTCCGGTTAAGGAGGGAGGAGGCAATGAGGCATATTCGAGGTTGTTGAAATCCGAGCTTTTTGGAACTGATTTTGGGTGTTCTTTTTTTCCTGCAGGTAAAGGGTCGCCATTGAGTCCCAACAAGAATATGTTGAGGTTCAAGACTGAGCATTCAGGGCCTAATTCTCCGTATTCGCCTTCGGTTTTGGCGCAGGATACTGGGCTTTCTGCTGAAGTTTCGGCCCCTTCTAAACCACCTCGAAAGGTTCCCAAGACACCCCATAAGGTATGACTTAGACTTCAATTTTTATTCTTGATGTCTAAGAAGCTCTCGAAAAGCATGGTAGAATAGTTATCAATAAGGTAACAAAATAATTGTCAAAAAGATTTGGAGAAACATTAGCATTGTGGTTTGTGCTTTATAGTATATGATTGGACTTTTATTGCTGTAACTGGGGATTAGCCAGACCAGTATAGATGGATCATGGAGTAAGAACTGGTGTACAATTTGTGTGACCATGTTCTTCTTGTCGGTTCATTTAAACTCTACTGTTCGAAACCCATTCATGGAATTTAAAGAATATGTTTGCATCAAGTTTTCTATTCTTTGGTAGGTAAATCATCCATGTCTTCCAAGTAGTTGTTGCTGAAAAGAATAAAATAAACAAATGAGCATGTGAGACCCCTGACATTGACGGGTTTGGAATGGTTTATAGGCATGTGCAGCCTCCCAAATAATAATGAAGCAACTTACTATTCATGCTAAGGTTCATGAAGTGATCATGCAAAGACCAAAGGGTTGGACAAGTTTGATATTTGTTCACCTTTGGACACACCCCTCCTTTAACCAACTCCTCACCACCATTACGAGCAAAATCATAGTAATTATTTTAATGGCCATTGGTACAAGATATGTGAATGCTTTTTTTCCTTGGCATACAGAGCTGTTACGGAAAATGTTCCCAACACAAAAAATGCAGAAGCTTAGTGTTAGTTGGAATAGTCAGTATCATCCTTGATTTGTTAGGACCATTTTGGTTTGATGTGCATAAGAAGGACTGCTTTTCTGGTGGATGTTCTTGATTGTTTAATTCACATGAACTCCAAAAGAAGTGATAGCAGTAGTTTTCTAATCATTAAGGCCTCTATAATTGCAGGTTCTTGACGCACCAGCACTTCAAGATGATTTCTATCTAAACCTAGTTGATTGGTCATCTCAAAATGTCCTTGCTGTTGGCTTGGGAAATTGTGTTTATTTATGGAGCGCCTCTAAGATCGTGTTGTAGTTTATTAAAAGATCTTAACCTTCTGTTTTTCATCAATGTGAAGTGCAGTAGTTTATTAATGGCTGCAAACGGAAGGTATTGTTCAACACACTGGTTACTCATTTAACTATCAACTCTTTTTTTCCCTTTTCCTCTTAAATTTGCATAGGTAACAAAGCTGTGCAACTTGGGACCTAATGATGGTGTTTGCTCTGTCCAATGGATTCGAGAGGTTCATATATTTCAATTGGCACGAGTCTTGGTCAAGTTCAGGTACCTAATTGTTTGTAGTGGGCTGTGCAATTTGAAGTATTAGATACAGTTCAAAGTGATCAGACACTTTGGTGCTATATTCAGGTTTGGGATGGAACTCAGTGCAAAAGGGTGAGAACCCTAAGTGGGCATCAAACGAGAACTGGAGTCTTGGCATGGAGTTCACGCATATTATCTTCAGGAAGCAGAGATCGGAACATACTACAACACGATCTTAGAGTCCCAATGATTTTATAAGCAAGCTTTCTGGACACAAGTCTGAGGTAAAAGTCCAGCTTTCACATATGGAATAATTCCAACTACTAAATATTTCCGAGGGAATCTAGATATAAATATACCTAATGCATGAAGTGTAATTAGATATGTGGCCTGAAGTGGTCGCATGATGATAGGGAACTTGCATCTGGAGGAAATAACAATCAGGTAGACTCTCTGAATGATGATCACAGCTCTTCACATTGACAGAATTCACTGAGCCATTCTAATATTTCTCTTCTATGGTTTTTTTATGCAGCTTTTGATATGGAGTCAGCACTCCCAACAGCCAATTTTGAGACTCACGGAGCACACTGCTGCTGTAAAAGCAATCACCTGGTCTCCTCACCAGAATGGGCTTCTCGCTTCTGGAGGAGGAACTGCCGATAGGTGCATTCGCTTTTGGAATACTACTAATGGCAATCAATTAAATAGTGTGGATACAGGAAGTCAGGTTTTTGGTTGAAAATTTTGCTTAAATACATTTCATTCCTTAGAAAACATTATTTTGAATGTCTGAAAATTATACAATATGTTGAATTTCCTGAGAGATTTAGTCAAGAAGCGCGACGTTCACCAATGTTGGTCACCTGCAGGTGTGCAATCTAGCATGGAGTAAAAATGTAAATGAACTGGTCAGCACTCATGGGTATTCGCAGAATCAAATTATGGTGTGGAAGTATCCATCAATGGCAAAAGTAATGGATGATGTCCTGGCCCATTTTGAACAATGAATTCTTTATTTAGAAGAAACCCTGAATATGTTACTTAAAGTTCCATGCATTTGTTTTTGGATTGTCTTTGATAGGTTGCAACTTTAACTGGCCATAGTTTGAGGGTCCTCTCTATCTTGCTTTATCACCTGATGGTCAGGTATTATACAGGATCAGAAAATCATGTTGAATTTTATTTCCGTTTTACAATGACTATAAACTGATGGATATCAATCTACATTAGTTTCTGTAGACAATTGTGAGTGGAGCAGGTGATGAGACATTGCGGTTTTGGAATGTTTTCCCATCTGTAAAAGCACCTGTAAGTATCCATGAACCTACCTCGTCAACTTATCATGCAAAAACTTCTTTTGCACTATTCTTTAGCATGCTGTTTAGGTAATTCCCTCAAGGGGCCAATGATTACGTTTTTTCCTTTTCTCAGGCACAGGTGAAGGATACAGGTCTTTGGTCCTTGGGAAGAACTCATATTAGGTGACAAAACACCTTAAGCATTGTTCTGTAAATGGAAATATATGGTACCACAGTTCGGGTGGAAGCCGACGCTGGATAAAAGAAATTTTGGCAAGCTGTCCATAATTTTTCTCTTGTTGTAAAGCTTTAGTTCCTTTTCTTTTTCGCCAAATGATTATACCACTAAGAAGTTTGGCAAGACTGGTAATCCTTTAGTAGCAAAGTAATGGAAAGTGAAAATTATTTCATACTTCAGTGACATGAAAATTCTGTAAATTCTTCAACTTTTGCGATATGATATCTTCTGGTATTTATCACAAAGCATAATTGCTTGTGTGCGTGTGTTCATTGCAGAGACTAAGAGATAATAATCAACTTTTCGTTTAAAGATTTTTGCATGCTAAAATTGATCCCCAGTCAAAAAGTGTAAGAAAGGGGAAAAACACCCATGTTTGGCAAGACATGGGGGGACTCTCTTGCAACTGCAGCTGCAAGGAACAACCAACGGTCTAGAATGGACTGCCAATTTGAACTTCAATTCCAAATTAAAAGATTCAATTAAATCTGTGTGGCCTGGATGACCTCACATCAATATCCACTTGATTTGATATGACACTTATGATACATATTTTAGATCTAAAACTATTGTATTACAAATAAAATTTATCTAAACCTCTTGAACATCATTTTCTAAAAAAAAAAAAAACTCTTGTAGATCTGCACAACACAAAAGCTTAATGATTCACCGCAATAATGCCTGGCACTTATTTAAGTAAGACTATCTTGCAACTAGTGAATTCAAAAGCAGCAAACAATGTCATGTCAAAACTCCAGTAATCAATGATCTAATCCTTGGCATCCAGTATTTCTGTAATTGTTTATAAAAAATTATAAAAACCAAGGACGAATAAGTAACGCAAATTATTGCTTTCCCAATCATAATGAGTGATACATGAAACAGAGATTTTGTAAACAACACAAGGTCTTATTTATTATAGTATCAAATTGCTTTGATGTTGTTTTTCACAATATTATCCAGATGGCATTGCTTTAGATGATCTAGCAATAGATTCCGGTGGACATTTCTTAAGACAATTGTCCATACATTCTTAACTGCTATCTCCGCCAAAATTACAGACAATAGCGCATCGGATACGGCACTCCGCACGCGATTGCTCCATGCCTGTTGGTTCTTTGTCCAATGTTGAGTGAGCCATTGACACTGTCAGTAGTATCAGGAGACCTACACTTACCTTTCTTACCTCCATTTTTTTTTCTGGTTCTCTCTTCACAATTTGCAAAACATAAGACATTTTGATAATGCAACTTGGAAGTTTATTTATACTCTGATCAGAAGCTTCAAGAAAGTTATTATTTCAAGACAAATGACGTCCATTTCATGATTTAATGAGCCATACAATTAAATAGCTTTGGATTGTATCAAAATTCTGTTTTCATTATTGAATGAATAACGTAATATTTAATATGCCGTGAGCAATGATGTCATATTTTTATAGTCTTGCTGTATATAAGGGTTAGCACTACTTGATTTCACATTTATATTATCTTACTACCTATAAAGAGTAAGCATCCCCAGATTTGTAGTGATTCCACTTCTAATATTTCCTTTTTTAAAAAAAAAAAAAAAAGATCATTCATTGTTTAAATTCTTAAGCACGTATTATCAACAAAACCACCCATAGAACAAAATAACTATCCAATTCATATTAAAAATATAATAAACAATTGTGATTTTGCTCAAATAATGTAAAATTAATTTTCATAGAATTATTTTATGTTTATTTTTTTAAAAATTACACATACATTCAGTGTGTCTTAACACTAGTAGGCATAGGGCCATTCATGCAGTATGGTCCCTAGGCTAAAATCCGACTATAGTCAATGCATGATGTCTAGTAAGTTAAGACGAAAATGAGGAAGAAAAGAAAGAGAGGAGGAATTGCCCTCCCTACAGCCCCACAGTTGGCATGTCTAGGCAGTTTGCCGATCTTCTCTAATATGATAGACTTGCCAAACTTGTTTGCTAACCTTACTGCTGCATTAAATTCAGACGCAACAACCAGTGTCTAACTTCAGCTACTCAATGATTTTAATCCTTGGCAAATCAAGTAAATCTCCCTAGAGCATGACCTGGTAGCTTTAGGTCTCAACCATGATGCCTTCTTGAAGAGAGGTTTGCAGATCTGGCTGAATTCTGTAAAACAAATGAGTAAAAGTTTATTATATGCAAATTATTTCGGACCGAGAAGAATAAACTGCTCTATGGAATAGAGGAGCAGCAACCTTTAACATCTTCACTCTCCAAAAGTTTTACAACAAGATGGCCTCCAGGCAGAAGAATCCCATCGTGCTCTGGAACAGAAGAAAAGCCACCTGATTGAGCCTTTTCTTCAATGTTAACATCAGATTGCACTAAGACAGCCTCCCCAACAGCCAAGCCAAGTGCTCGCATGCCCAATTCTGCAGATAAAGCTGCATCCCTAGTTGTGATTCCAGAAACCAGAGGACACATGTCCGAGAGAATAACTGAGAACCCTTCTTGCTGCAAAATTTGGAAGCAGACTAAGGACCAGAAGAGGAGTTTTGCCTCCAGAAAACATTGAGCTGATTCACAAGGTTCTCAATCATGTCAGCTATGCCTTAATGTCAAATGAAGGTTATCTACAAGATTCTGGGACAATACAAGTCCACAATGTACAACAGAAAGAGAAAACACATGCATGTCAAGGAGAATAAATTCCTTTTTTCACTTCAATATGGTTGTAGTTCAGTGTGCGAATGTTTCTCAGCCTTATGCAAATTAACATATTTCTAAGCTGATAGAAGGAGCAATTTTCTTCTACCATCATAAGAAATAATCACTCAAATACATATGCTAAGAAACGAAAAGACACGAAAAAAATACACATAAGAACACAGATTTCTCAATGCTCTGACCTTACAACTCCCCTGCAAAATACTACCAAGGTGTTATTCATCTCTGCCAGTTTTGGGTACTGCATTTATTATGGCCAGAATTAATTGACAGAGATAACCATCATAACCAAAATCTCAAAATGCACAAATTCTGTGAGGTCAAATCAGAGGGACACTAGAGAATAGAGCTGCAGAGAGCTGGAACATGGCTCAATTTACAGTGTTTACAACTCCCTGTCAAATAAATCCATAAAATTGATGTGGTATACTTGATTCTTCTTAGTTTATGATCAAGATGAGCAAGACACTTACTAAAATTAGGACGCAAATCAACCGATCCAAAATTTTCAGTTATAAAGATCATATCCAAACAACAAAGCACAAACATAGATCTCAAAACTCAATTTTCAGAACACCTTAGGGGAGAAAGCCCTGACTTGGCCATTGGGTAAGTTCATTACATCAGCACAAACAGTCTGAACCCTTGCATCACAATGCATTGAAGGAACCTTCACTTTCTGCTCTGCACCACACCCAGTAAATTTTCGTTAACTCAATCTTAATTGGAAGGAGGGAAAAAAAAAAGGCCTGCACCAAGCTTAACTAAAGTAACTAACACGCATTTTCCCATAAATTTCAAAAACATCCAGAAATATCATAAAAAGATTGTCACTTGACTATAACCTTAATATCAATCCCCACAACAGCCCCACCATTTTTTAATGGTCCCAGGCTCTGGCATGCTACCTGCATTGCAATTTCACAAAAAAATAAAAATAAAAACCTATAACAACCCACCAAAGAATCCCCTTTTTTATTTCATAAATCCAAAAAACACGAACTTTAGAAAAAGATTGATCAAAGGGGAAAATTTTACCTGAAGCCAAGCGCCAGGAGCACAGCCCAGATCAAGAACAGAAGAACCAGGTGTTATCAGTTTGTACTGTTTCTGCATCTGCAGCAACTGCTCTTCCCACAACGGATTTTCCAATTTTGTGAATATATCAGTGCATGAACAAATTCAAATACCATGTGGGTTTTCTTTTTCTTTTTTGTAAATTTCACTCTCCAATTTGTTCCGGTTTTACCTCTCATTTTCATTTTTCCGAATATTATCAAAAAAACAAAAAATGAAAGTTAAAACGAAGAAAAAATTGGACCTTGAAGGCAGAGCGGGCGACATATCCAAGGCGTTGAGCTTCTCTGTAGAAGAAATCTGGTGCTCCACTCATGATTTTTTTTTTTTTAACTTTATTATTCTTGTGCTTTTTCTGCTATACCCTTTTGGGGTTTAAGGGAAATTTAAGTGATGGGTAGGGTTTAAGGAATTTGCTTAGTTGGATGTATCGGCTGGGGATGTTAGTGGTTGATAGTTGGATCGGGTATTCGGGTCGGAGAAACCGATAATCGGATGGATTATAATGCTTATCTGCGACGAGGATTTGTTTCTTGAGAATTGCATAGATGGCAACTAAATTTTCATATTTGCTTAGGAGGCCCTCACATTTGCTCTAATCTATTTTGTTCCCACGGGAGACAAATTATACTTTTTTCACCAATTTGACTGTTTCTCTTTTCATTTTTTTTTTTTTGGTAAAAAATAGAGGTTCAAAAAGGAGGTTGAGATCCTTTGAAAATAAATCCTGTTAAGTGTATTTTTTTCCCCCTTGATGCTATTTTGATGTCTTAAATGGTATAAAAAAAAGATTGATAGTGCTGACTGATGTACGTTTGTATTATTGAGGGATATAAGACCTGTTTTTCTTTTTTCTTTTTTTTTTATGAAAAAGTAGCTCCAGTTTGTTGAGAAATTTTAAAATATCCATGCTTTAATCAATATTCTTACGTCTCTTTTGGGAATATCAGTACAAAATTTAAGGAGAAGGCTATGAAGGTTCGCAGAATAGATGTCAATATTTAAAAGACTAGGAGGAAGTCCCACGCGAGGCGTGGGTATTTGGTAACTATATCTTTTATCTAATAGTTTCATTTAAAAACAAGATTTAATGGAAGTCTGAAGTCTATTCAGCCACATGATAATTAACAAATAATAAAATTTTAATTGAATAAAGGGCCTTAATCAAGACTTAAACACAACAATATAGGATTTATTTCAAAATTAGACAACAAGCACAACAAGTGTGACGATTTGCATAAACTGACATGCTCACATTTACAATTTTTAACCTTCAAAAAATACCCCACAAACAAGGAGTGCCAAAAGGTCACTCTCCACTGCGTCATTGTCTTGTTAGAAGTTGCATAAGTGCAGTCTCAGTGCGGAAAAGTATATAATACACCACGTGCATTGCCACGTGGTGTACTAGAACCAATAATTTATCGCCATGTGGCAATGGTGGGTCATACCTTGTATTATTTGGCGATGTGTGATTGGTTCTAGTACACCACGTGGCACGCCGTGTGGCGCGCGTGGTGCACGCAATACTCACTCGTCTCAGTGCAATACATCCAACCGAGAGCATTAATTGTCTTGAATGTCACCTTCTATTTAGTTGTATGACGTTTCTGGCCATACACACCCTCCAGGCCTTGTGTTGGAGCTCTTGGGAATCTATTGTGACATTCCAGTACAAACGCGCAGTTTTTTTTTTTTTTAAATTAATGTACAATTTTATTCTCCAGTATTTTTTTTTTGGCTTAATTTCCTGGGCCCAAAATGCAATCATCATTGAAAAATTTTGAATAAAAAAATTTGTTTAGTTCTCCATTTTATATTTAGAAGATTAACACATTGTTCATATCTTTGAGTTTATAAAGTCATTATTGGAAAAAGAAAAACTTCGAATATTTTCTATAATATATGCACCTAATAAAAAATGCTATCACACTATATAAGCAACTATTAAAGCAATTATTTGATAAGTTATTAAAGCATAACCTTTAAAAATTCATCAATAATTTATTTTCTTAATATTTTAATTATTGACACACCCAACGTGGTGCGTAAAGAAGCAGCAAGACGCATTTTTGTAATGTCAGAAAATTAACAAAATTATAATTGAAGCAATTATATTTTTATCATATTTATTCCTAAATTCTTTATTATTTTCGTAATTGTTTCTATTTCTTAATTATTTCTCTAATTGTGTACATTGCATATTTTTTAAACCTAAAAATAATCATTACAACATAATATGTAATTATTTACTTATTATTCCTACGTTTATAATTACTTCTCTCATTATCTATTTTACATTTTCCTCATAATTTATTTTCCGTTATCCATTAGTTACAACTTAATATGTAAGTCTTAATTTTTTTCCTCAATTCCTACATTGTTTTCCTCAATTTCTACATCTAAATATTTCTCTACTTATCTTTTTAAATTTAGGATTCTTACTTATTTTCGTATGTATTTAAAAATTATTTAGTTTACACAATTAATTCAAATACCAACTAAAAATACAAAAATCCAACATATTAATAAATGCAAAACCATCCCATGTGTATAACAAATCTCAAATAATCTTAATCTAAGCAATTTCTCCACCTTTCTTCTTGCAGTGATGATGAGTAGTTGTGGGCCCCACCCGCAATAAATGCTCTTGCTGATGAATGAATAGATAGAAGAAAGTAAGCAGACAAAAAAAGCAGTGGAATTCACTGTTCATGTGGACAGAAGGTAAAAAACTGTTCATATGTGCAGAACAAAAATTCACTGTTCATCTCCAAAAATGTATTCTTATATAATATATAAGATACAAGAAATTCAAGAGTGCTTCAAGATTAAAAGATCGGACAAGTTACCTAGTTGATATAAATCTCACGTTAGCTTAAAAAAAAAAAAAAATCAAAGTGTGGTTCATAATTAAGAAGTTGTTATTAGCACTTAGCCTGATTTTTTGACCATGTGAATTATAGATATCTCTATCTCTCGTTTCATTTACAATCACTACTTTGTTATCAACTCGAGCTGAGAGGCTTAAAATTGAAATCTAATATAAAGTTACTAGGACATGAGAAATTTATGCTTTTATTTGTCTTTTATGCACTGTCATAGCCAAATACGGAAGTGGATGAATAGCACGTTGCTTCAAAACCTCTATTATGGCTTGTAAGAATGCAAACCTTTATAATAATTGAAAACCAACTAAGGAAGGTTTGTTTGGAACGAATAGAGGGTACAGCGATTAAAGTTCTATGATTCTACCTTAAAGGTATAGGGTTAGAATCCCACCGAAATCATTTCTCTTTCCCAATTGTAATAGTATAAGTTATATATAAATATATATATATATAAACAAATGAAGGTTCGTTCCCATGAACTCCAATTATTGTGAATTAATAGATTTCTACAATATAATTTGCATATTTATAGAAGTGGAACTTATAAATATTTCATTCTAGATGTCGTAAGTATTTTTTCTCCACCAGCTCAATTCCTGGATAAGTGATTTTTCTAATTAATTATCTAGATATATCCTTCTTAAGCTTACTAAACGTGATGTTTTCACCTGTCAGTAATTGCCAGGTGTTATGAATTTGTGAGTCCCCCTTTTTTTCCTTTTCCCATTAACTCAAAAGAAACTAAATCCCACATCGGGAGAAATTGAGAGAAAATATTGAGAGATAAAGGTCCTCAGCTCTCTTACCTGTCAACAGTGTTATGGATTTGTGATTCCCTCCTTCTTTCCTTTCTCCGTAAAAAACGTGATGTTCCCCGAAGAAAAATACACTAGTCATAGACCCCACCTCATGATATCTCAATTCCTACATTGTTTTCCTCAATTTCTACATCTAAATATTTCTCTACTTATCTTTTTAAATTTAGGATTCTTACTTATTTTCGTATGTATTTAAAAATTATTTAGTTTATACAATTAATTCAAATGCCAACTAAAAATACAAAAATCCAACATATTAATAAATGCAAAACCATCCCATGTGTATAACAAATCTCAAATAATCCTAATCTAAGCAATTTCTACACCTTTCTTCTAGCGGTGATGAGTAGTTGTGGGCCCCACCCGCAATAAATGCTCTTGCTGATGAATGAATCTATGTTTTCAGACTCGGACAGGGTATTGACTCTGCCAAGCTCAGGGGTCAGGGGTCAATGGGTTCGACCGGGGATCGACTCGGGATCGAACCGGATGACGTCATAAATATGTCATATATATATTAATTTTTTCTTTAATTTTAATTGTTAGCCAAAAGTAAAAAATGTCAATAAGTTTAAAAAGTCATAACCATAAAAAAAATTAAAAAATCGAGTGTTATTCTATTCCCATTAGGAAAATAAATAAGATAGACCGCCAATATAATTTTTACTACCAAAGTAATAAAATATTTATCTGGTAATAATTTTTAAGTATCTTGACCTCACCTCTCATTTTGGGAGCTTACAAATTAAGAAGACTCGTTTTTGTAATTTTCTAGTCTATAGGTTTTGTCCAGACAAATGCCAAGATGATTTTATTAAGATTTTCATTTGAGTTTTGGTTGGTCATTGTATCATGTACTAGCCAAGCAAAAATGCAAAAGGAAATGATTGTTTTTGAATAAGATGGGACCCATCATCTTTTAAAAATTTTTGCCGTCTAAGTCTCTTGGTTTTTTAAGAATTGGGATTGGGACCCACCCAACATGATTGACTTTTGTGGATTGATTTGATTGAGTGGTCTTTTTGATTTTGTGGGAGCTGAAGACAGAAAAGCTGGGAAACCCGGTTCTTCTGTCCAGTTCTTGAAAATCGGTTTCTGTCCGGTTTTGACCGGTCAGATCCGGTTTTCGATCGAATTTGACCGATTTTTTAATTGTCGAGTTTTTAGCTCAACTCGGACCGAATAGCTGACCGGTTTCTGGTCCGACCGGCTGGGCCGGTCCGGTCCGAGTTTCAAAACACAGGAATGAATAGATGGAAGAAAGTAAGCAGACAAAAAAGGGAGAAATAATTAGGTGGATCGGGTCCATGGGTGAGGCCGTGGACCCTGTGGTCCACTTTCTTTCACATTCATTAAACGTGTGTCCTTCTGTGGGTCTTTGTGGACCTCATATAAGTCCTATAATACTTTTAGTAAATATGGAAGAAGGTGGACCACAGGATTCACGGTTCCACCCGTGGACTCGGTCTACCTAAATATTTAAAAAAAAAAAAATGGAATTCACTGTTCATGTGGATAGAAGGTAAAAAACTGTTCATATGTGCAGAACAAAAATTCACTGTTCATCTCCAAAAATGTATTCTTATATAATATATAAGAAATTCATGAGCGCTTCAAGATTAAAAGATCGGACAAGTTACCTAGTTGATATAAATCTCACGTTAGCTTAAAAAAAAAAAAAAAATCAAAGTGTGGGTCATAATTAAGAAGTTGTTATAAGCACTTAGCCTGACTTTTTGACCATGTGAATTATAGATATCTCTATCTCTCGTTTCATTTACAATCACTACATTGTTATCAACTCGAGCTGAGAGGCTTAAAATTGAAATCTAATATAAAGTTACTAGGACATGAGAAATTTATGCTTTTATTTGTCTTTTATGCACTGTCATAGCCAAATACGGAAGTGGATGAATAGCACGTTGCTTCAAAACCTCTATTACGGCTTGTAAGAATGCAAACCTTTATAATAATTGAAAATCAACTAAGGAAGGTTTGTTTGGAACGAATAGAGGATCTAGCGATTAAAGTTTTACTATTCTACCCCAAAGGTATGGGGTTAGAATCTCACCGAAATCATTTCTCTTTTCCAATTCTAATAGTATAAGTTATATATATATATATATATATATATGTATAAACAAACGAAGGTTCGTTCCCATGAACTCCAATTATTGTGAATTAATAGATTTCTACAATATAATTTGCACATTTATAGAAGTGGAACTTATAAATATTTCATTCTAGATGTCGTAAGTCTTTTTTCTCCACCAGCTCAATTCCTGGATAAGTGATTTTTCTAATTAATTATCTAGATATATCCTTTTTAAGCTTACTAAACGTGATGTTTTCACCTGTCAGTAATTGCCAGGTGTTATGAATTTGTGAGTCCCCCCTTTTTTCCTTTTCCCATTAACTCAAAAGAAACTAAATCCCACATCGGGAGAAATTGAGAGAAAATATTGAGAGATAAAGGTCCTCAGCTCTCTTACCTGTCAACATTGTTATGAATTTGTGATTCCCTCCTTTCCTTTCTCCGTAAAAAACGTGATGTTACCCGAAGAAAAATACACTAGTCATAGACCCCACCTCATGATATCTCATAGTGGCTTCTTAGCAACAAAAAAAAAAAAAAAAAAAAAGATATCTCATAGTGGCTAGTCTTTGTTTAAAAATACAAAGAACAGGGTTAGTTGACTTTTGTGACAAATTTCTCATTCTTTGCCTAAAGCATATTTTATTATAACCACACCACACAAGCAGGATCATGAAGTCAATCTTTTAAATTTTTTAATTCTTTTATATCTTAGATTATGTTGATTGTGTCCTTTATAATTATTATAATGCATGGATAGAGCAAGAGTTGTTGAGAAGCAAAAATATAAAATGCTATAGACGTTGAAGATGCAACATCAAGAGCACCTTAAAATTTAAGTTACTTAAATTATGGCAATATATAGCGATTTGGCATTGAATTTTTTAAATATTATTCAATGTCCCGGACAAAAACAGCATTCAACTTCATAATACATAGAAAACACTAAGAAAACTTTGATCACAAAAAACTATTTAATAAAGGATTATAGCATTAGCAATTAAAAGGAAAATGTAGTATCCCTCTCTTTCCAACCACAATGATATCATTAAATGCAATCATAATGCATATACAAATCCTAGATCGTGGGATCAATGGAACGCGTCAGACAACAAAATTCGAACATCCCTGCTCAGCAACATTTCTGATTAGCGGTCTCTCAAAACACTGCCCCTTGGATTAGTTAAAGATAAGAATTTTGAAGAACGGTAGAACGGCCGTATTACAAACTTATTAAGAAATAATTAATTAATGGATGCACGATGCATATTGCATTGGTTTGTTGAATTGATAATCAGGTAAGACGATGAGCAATTCACATTCCAATATGAATATATACGCAGATTAGATATTATATTCAAGAGAAAGCATATAATATTAATGCATATGCAATAAACTAGAAGTTTCCAACCGATTGGCAGCTGATTAATGCGAGCCAAGACAAGCATATCTCCCTCTAAAATAACATGAGAATTAAGCACCAAGTTCAAGAATACGAGCAGATTACCTATATCATTCTAAAACCAACAACTGTACAAGGCAACAAATATGCAAGTCTAAAAGAATTCAGATGAACAAGCGTATAAGAATTCCTTGTGCAACAAAAGCTCTAAAATTCTAACCCATCTTTACATTTTGATGGACTCTCGAAGACTGAACTTGGTTGCTAATTACAGATGCCAGAATGCACATGAAAAGGCTTTCTCCCCTGCTACTTTCCAACTACTGGGAAGATTTTAACAGAGGAAAGTACAAGTTTACATTTCTGTTATATGAAGATCATGGCACTATGTCGCCTCATCTAGTCATTATCAAAATGACATCAATTGCATTTGGTAATTTCTATCCCCGCAGCAAGATATAGGAAGGCAAAAATTGAAAATCTGCTTCCAATTAGCCTCCTGAAGAACAAAAGATATTAAGGAAAGACAATTTCTATTTGTTATGTAATGAAACTGGAAAATTTGCTAGAGGAAGTCAAGTCACATCTAACCAGAAACGACCTAGTTCAGATGTTATCAGTACCTTAGCTTCAAAAACTACTACAAGTTCACAAAGGTAAGATCGGAGAACCCAGAATGTTTAGGACCAGAATAATTTCTTTCACTTCATGAATAATAACCAACAAATTCAATCAGCAGGACTCCAGGAAGAAAGCGCATATAGAATGCGTCCCTTCCAACCCTGCAACAGCCATTCACTATCTTTGTCAATCACAAAATCCTTGTTGTAGGACTTTACCCGTTCTCTTGCCATCCTCATGATCTCGTCGTTCAAAGGAAGCTGTTTAAAACCAGCCCGTAAATTTCGGACCTGCCATTGTTTGTATGTCTCTGGTCGCTCAATCCGCTCAGCAGCTTCACATGCAATGACATTCATTGCCTCTCGTCCAAATATTGTTTTCTCAATCAGTGTCCTCTCGTAAATTTCACGAGGAATAGTAGCCTCAAGCATATCAAACCAAGAAGAATAATGAAAGAGAGCCTCCCGAAATCGAGTGATAAAGAAGGGGGCATTATAAGCACCATTGACTATCCCCAGTATAAAAACATCTGGTCTCAACTTCCTAACAAGGTTCAAGACAATATTTCTTGGACTATTCACCACCACAGTCTCATCAAGTAGATTCCTAAATCGATAAAGACAGTTCACTACAAGCACCTCATCTTCATTGATCTTAAGGTCCTCGATCCTAACAGTCTCCCACTTCTGTGCTATAGCATTGAACTCAAATGGTATACTGAATGTCTCAGCATAATTAGCCAAGCGGCGTCCAGTCTCCTCAACCCTCTCAGCCGGTCGGAAACCTGGATGTGGAAGATCAATCCCCGTGATACGAAGTCTGGGAGGGCCACCCGGCCTTGATGAGAGACGTTGTATAAGGCAGGGCCATTGGAAACCATATAGAATACCAAAATCAATGATGTGCAGTGTTGAGGCTTTCTCAGCAGCATTCCAAATTGTCTTATTGGAGAAGAAATTAGAAATCTTCCTAAATGGACAGGTCGCAAGATAAAGTTGGTAAGCCTTTAAGACATCTACAGCCGCTGTAGGCATGGTAATAAGGGCTTTGTAGATCTGAGTGCCGGAGCCGGCCATACGTGCTTCAAGACCATCAGCGAAATAGTTGGCCAATCTTTGCATCCCATCCCCAACTGGAGAAGAATGCTGTCTTATCTGCTTCAAAAACTCATTTGCAGTCCTTCGATCATCAGCAGCAACAGCTTGCGCACATAGGGTTAAGAAGGTTCTCAAATCTACCACATTCCTTTTGTTCCCTTGCTTCTTACTACGAGATTTCCCGCCACTAGGACCCTTTGATTGATTTTTCAGCAGAAAATTTTTACTTGCTACATCCTGCAAGGCTTTGCGGAGATCAGACTCATTTTTACCTCCACTGCATAGAAGCACCTTATCAAACAGATCCGACCGCACAGTTGATTCAGTGGACACAGCTGACTGCTTGTTACTCCTACCTCCCTGCAGATGCAAATCTTCATGAAGAGGATTTTTCTTCCCCCTTGACTCCTCAGGGGAATATCCATTTCCGTATTTCTCCACCTTGACACTCATAGTCTGGCTGCTCTGGCCCTTCCTCAACAACCCATTCTCTGGAAAATCAGCAAGCAAAGCATTGCCACTAGGAAGGAATTTGCTTGCTTCCTCAAACCCCTTCTTAAATTGCATAGCAGACTGGCTATCACTGAATATATCAGATATTCTAAGGGTACTGTCAGGAGAATCAACAGGCCCATCAGTGACGGTTCCACTGCTACTTGAGGAACTGTAGGATGACTGTGAAGTTGACAATGAAGGAACATCAACAGAAAAAGGTTGGACATGAGTATAGTCATATTCACTAGTATCGGAATTCCAATTCGGGCACCATAGTCCATTACTACTAGTAAAACTATTATAATCCCCAAGATAGTTTTCATCACAACTTGAAGTTCTCAGATTTGAATTGGGCACCTGATGATCAGGTTGAGGAGGATACTTCTCTCCAAGAACCTCATAGAATGACTTTTCTGCGGCTTGAAGTGCCGCGGACTCTTGAAACATGCACACCTTCTCTTCCATCTGTTCCTCCATAAGCATCTCGCTTATGTACTTAAGCACCACATCACTAAAATCATAATCCTCATGTGAATCACCCCCAGACGGTGGGACTAATACATCTGGATGTAGTTCAGATCGGATAGATGGACGCAGAGCATAATTTTGTTCTACAATTTTATCATCAATTCTCAAGTTACTAATCATATCAGGGTTAGGAACAACAGAAACACCTTCATCATTAAATTTCATTCCAGGGGTGGCCCCATAATACCCCCTTAAATTTCCATCCATAACCATTAACTTTCCGAATACTTAATCAGAATAGCAACACTCAATTCTTAGAAAACTTCCCAACCTTAGAACAAACAAATTCTCTTTCCAACCATCTGTTCCGTTCTTAGAGCAAGAACGCAGAGCAAGAATTTCCAAGATACAAGCTTTCAACATCAAAATCAAAAACCCAGAAACTGGAACCCTGAAACAACTCTGGTACATAAAAAATGAAATTAAAATCGTGTTAAAAAAATGAAACGTTTGGCTAACTAAGTTCAAGAAAAAGCATATCTTGAGCATATAACTGAAGAAACGAACATATGGTCGCAAAATAAGACAAAAAGAAGTGCTTAAATCAAAATCAACACAAAGCTAGCATCTTTCTTGGCCTCAAAAGTCCAGAGGAAAACACAATCAAACAAAAAACGTAAAGGGTGCTTATGTTTAATCGTATGCGTGCATTTGAACCTTCACCATAAAATTTTGATTGAGTTTGGTTTCCTACTAGCATATTACTGTTCACATGTATTATCAAACAGTGAAAGTAATGTCAATGAACGGAGAAAGTACCTGGAGAGGCACCCTATGGGAAAAAGAAGTGGGGTGGGCACTGAAATCAGGTAGAAAATTAGAGAAGTGGGTTATTTTTCTGGCATTTAAGCAAAAGGGTCTGAGGACATGGAAGAGGAAATCTGAGCCGTTGGCTATCCAAATCGAGAGGGTGCGGCTGTGGACTAGCGAAGGTAGATTGCTGAACTGGTTTTTGTGTGTCTGATAGTCAACTATTTTTTCTGGTTGTTTCTCCTTAAATTTTTGCACTGAATCCACGACTGGAGTACTCTCTCAACTGCGGTACTATTCTCTCCAGCTCAGTTTCTACTTTCTACGATCCATGTAATTAACCTGTTACTTTTTGGTTTTTAACTTTTTCTCTTCTTTCTCCTTCGCATGGAATAGAGTAGCAAGTTGCATTAAATATTAGGACGATAAATCATGGGAAATTATAAATCAACTCATGTTTTATGGTCATTCAAAGTGAACATAAAAAAAAAAAATTGAGCAGATATTCTGAAGTATTTTTTCAAGAAATTCGTGTGACTCATGAGTATATGTAAATATGTAACAAATGCATGCATAAATATGCATGCGTGCCCAAAGATGCAAAGGCGGACTCTCATTACAACATTCTTCTTAAGAAGGTTTAGTAACATTATTCTTGTCAAAACATTAAGCCTAGTAGAAAATCAACCTCTTAGGCATAATAACCCTTATAATTAAGAAAGCTCATTAATTTGTTTTACGCTTGTTGCATTTATCATTTTCAATTAGAGTAATTTCTAGAAGAGGTGCTAATTTTTATTAATTTATCTTTGGCGGATACATGTTTCAATCAAATAACAGATGCCCAAAATGTCAACACCACAATCAATAGTAAAAGAGCGAGTATTGCGTGCACCACGCGCGCCACGTGACGTGCGACATGGTATATTAGAACCAATCACACATCGCCAAATAATACAAGGTATGACCCACCATCGTCACATGACGATAAATTATTGATTCTAATACACCACGTGACAATGCACGTGGTGTATTATATAATTTTCCATAGTAAAAGGCTGTTTGGCTTGTACAACATTTACCCACCACCCTGGAGAACTCCTTTTCGAGCTTCCGGCCCAATGCTAGCCATCCATCACTTTCTGTTTCCCTGTCTTGATCCTTTTAATATCTCTCTTTTTTTTTTTTTTCTCTCGAGGAAATCCTGCTTGATATATTTCCACCATGAACTGTACATTTTGCCTAATCTTCTAATGCTCAAGTGGATCATATAAAATGTTAATATATGTGCATTAAAGTTATATTTTACGCAATTACATGTTAACAAATTATAATCGTTGATCAAGTGGTATTTAATTTTCGATGGCACTATTGATAACATCAAAGTGTTAAGAATGATAATTAACATTTGGTGTTAATGCATTCAAGAACGACGAATTTTTTAGGTTTTGTTTTATTTCTGAGGAATTGTGGTGGTGTTCTTTGCATTCCTTCCTTTCTCTTATTCCCCAATAAGTGTCAAAAAAAAAAAAAAAATTACGAATTTTTTAGGTTTTGTTTTATTTTAGTTTATTTTATGGTCCAGACTATATGGTGGTGGTGACATCAAATCAAGTTGTCAAATTATGATCCACATGCGCAGCCTAAATTTGGAGGCCACCAGACACCTCTGTGAGTCTGTGACCGGGATGCGTACTAGATGTTGACCATCACCATATTTCCAGCTTTTAGGCGCCAAAAGAAACAGACAAATAGGTTGGGACCGAGACACTACATCTACACCTAGCTAGCTGAAAACTGTGGACCAAAATTTTTGCTGTCTTTATATGAAAGTTCGCGGAATAAATAAGCTTTCAAGAAATTTTATGGCCTTATCTTTCGTTCTTCGTCATCGCCATCTGCGGTTGCAACTGTCGAGCTTGGCCCAGCTCTTGCACAAAGGTGATCCTGTCCTTTTTCAAGTCTCTCTTGATACGAGACGGCGATCTAGCCAATACCCAAGTTTGGATAATGAAAGACTCGACCCCTCTAACCCTCGGGATGGCGAACCTTGATACGATCTCGACCCACGATCCAACGAGTTAGCGAACCAAGTTTGAAGGTAGATGGCGCCACAAGCCAAGGTGATTACTTGGATTGATAAGCCTAGAACACCCAGAGAATTCCTAAGGTATTCAAAGAGAAGCTTTCAAGAAGCCAAGAGGAGAAAAACCCTCAAAGATGAAATTTCATTTTTAAAATATCCCAAAAAAACTAATGAGTCTTACAAGAGAGTAGGCTATTTATAGCTAGAAACAAGGCTTAAATGTTTAAAAGACCCTAGCTTAAAGTTCTAAGCTTTTACAACTTTAAAATAGAAAAACATAAAAGAAATCGTAAAAGCCCGCTATTATTCTGGACGCAAACCGCGCGACAAACCGCGGGAGAGTGGTCCGCGGGTTGTTCCGCGGTTGTGTTGAAGAAAGTTTCTGGACACGAACCGCGAGAGAAACCGCGCGATGGAGTATCCGCGGTTTACGACGCGGTTTCTCTCGTGACTTGATCAACACCTCTGGACGTGAACCGCATGACAAACCGTGGGAGGCATCATCCGCGGTTTGTGCCGCGGTTTCTCTCATTCCTTCAATACTTGTATTTTGACAACCTTGTTCCTCTTGAATGAGCGTGCAATCGATTGTCATGAGTGATCACTGTGTCCTCATCGCTCGGTTTCGCATCATCTCTTTTTGCCTGGCTAATGCTGCGATAAATCTAATTAAGGGCCATCTTTTCTCATTTTCAGGCTCAGTTGAATATAATGTTGATAAAAAAGATCAAAAAGAAAAAAGAAAATGTTCTAAATTGAATTTTCTTTTATTTATTACTTTAAGCAATCTGAAATCTTGGATTATTGGCCTCTTTTTTTCACCTTTGAGGCGGCCCAGACTAGGTTTCATGGCTAGATTTCTGAGAATGATTTTGATATAACATTGGTACAATAATTCCTATTTGTTTTTGGATGTTTTTTAAAAGGGATAATTTCACATACCTCCTCTGAGGTTTGTCATAATTACACTTACCTCTCTTCATGTTTTAAAAATTACACTTACACTCCCTGTGTTTATATTTTTCATAACAAAACAAGTTCATTTTAATAATGTAACCCAAAAATATTAACAAAATACCTTAAAATATACTTAATTACTTTTAAATTGATCATCTCTTTCTTATTAATATATTTGTTTATAATTTTAACAGATAAAGTAAATTTATTTAGATTAGTCAGATAACTGAGTTTTGAAAAAGTAACATTTGGTGGTGATTGAAAATTTGATGTAAGAATGTAAATATTTTTTATATTTTTATGACTAATTAGTTATTTTTTAAGATTTATTTATCTTTTTTAAAACTAATTAAGCATATTTTAATGTGTTTGGTTGGTGTTTTTGAGTTACATTATCAAAATGACTTGTTTTGTTATGAAAAATATAAATACAAGGGGTGTAAGTGTAATTTTTAAAACTTAAAAGGAGGTAAATGTAATTATGATAAATCTCAGGGAAGATATGTGCAATTATCCTTTTCTAAAATTTTTTAGGATAACTTCTGGGAATATTCTCGAGTAAGTACAATGAGTGTTCCCCCGCGAAAAGAAATATCTAATCCAATCAAATCTCGGCTCTGTTTTTTTCTTTTCTGGTAAAATGGCCAGCAATTGTTAGGTTGAATTTGTGGCAATAAAGTTTGTGTTATTAGATGTGATATGCTTAACGTGTTGCTAAAAATGTTCCCTTTGTTTTTTTTTTTTTTTTTTTTGCCTCAACTTAAATACCCAGTAGGTCTGTTTTTTTTTGATAAAAAACATCTCACAGCAACAAAGTAAGAATAAGTCTCAATTTTTTAATATTAATGGGGCCATTACAAAGGGCACAACAATGAATTCCTTGTTATATGGTCTTTCAAATTCTGAATAAAATATGTTGTATTATGTCCAAATAACTTATATAGGTTATTATTGGCAATTTCGTATTTGCTAATAACATTCTTTGTTATGTTTTTCTAATTTTTTTTTTTTTTTTTACTACAACTTCATGACAAAAAAGTGCTTGTGAATGCAATCCGCGTAGAGATATTTTGTCTAATTCACATAGTAAAAGAATTCAAAGACGTGACATTAATAGATAAGGAAGTAAAGGTGACAATTTTCATAACCCAGTCATTGTGGCGTTTGAAACTTAAAAGGTGGTTGGAGAGTCTTGTTCGAAGAAAGAAAATACTAAAAACTTTTCCGCAAATCGTTCATAATTAACCAAAGTTAATGGTCAAGTAGTTATGAACCTTGCAACCTAATGACAGATTTAGAAGGAAGGAGTCAAATCTAATCATCACGAAGTCTAATTATCCCAATATGAATGACAAAAGTTAGCAAGCATAATTGCACGAATACAATGAACCTGACTTTATGATAGGAGTACTAATTACTCCACTCAGTACTACTACTAGTAGGAAAGAAAAGAAAAAGTTAGCCATGTGAATTGGACCAATTGAAATAAAACAACCCAACTTTTCTCACTTTCTTGAGTGAAAGAGAAGCCCGCGTCGACCTTTTGCGACTGAAGTGTGAACCTGTGGTAATTTGGGGCCCACGTCCTTGAATTGTCGTTATCATGTTGGGCCAGGCAGACTTGTCTCGATTGGGCTTGATCCTATCTACATATTCAGCTGATGCTTTCGAATATCAAAATATATAAATATTATTTTTTGTTTTTAGAAGGATCAAGAAAATTCTAGCACTGCATTTCTAATGCATCTTAATGCTAAAATTCACATAGAATAAGGAATGGATGCTAAATTTCAATAATAACGTTAGAAAAAGTTACATCGATTTCATTAGTATTCTTATACAACTTTTAAGGAGCACTGTTGTACAAGAAAATAATGTTGAAAATTTGGCCTCTTCTATTTTTCAAATGTATGGCCGACAATGACAAGGTTCGATTTTAGTCCATATCAGGTATTGTGATGGCCAGCCCAATCAGGTCCGAAGTAAATGTGAGAGTTTAAAAATTCCACAAATGTCAATGAGGCCCGCCTTCAGTCCAAATGGTTCTAGTCATTGATAACGACACCATCCATCTTTAATTTTCAAGCCAGGCCTATATAAAGTCTGTGAATAGGGAATAGGGATCAACGGATTAGGGCATCGCCCACCGGAAATGCCCAGACCAAATCAAAACTATGTACTCGGAATTTCTCATCGACCCTGGCCCATTGATTTGTGTCCATTAAATTTTTTATTTTTTTTTCTTTTTCAACGAGACAATAAACTTTCTATTTCTAGTTGACTTTAACATCGTACACTTCATTATCCATTGTTTGTCAACCAAGTAATGCAACATTAACAATGTCTAACCTTGTCCATCAGAGTAACTACTTCGTCTAGTAGCAGTATTGAGTATAGTACTTCAATTATTGTATATCACTCATATACTAGTTACTTGCATAATCACTTAAATAATTGTCTATTAAACCTAATTGTGCCTTTTTTTTTTTAAATGGACTTTTCCTTTTTGGAGGTTTAAATGCCATTTGCCATGATGTCAGCGAGTCACAACCTTGTTGAACGAAATAATTTGGTCATGGCTAAAACATGCAGGCTAACATTATAGAGTATTAGAAGATTTGTTCCCTGAGCAACATGCATTTTATATATGTTAGTTTGTAAAATCTACAATATATATTTGCATATGTTAACTTGTAAAATCTATATATTTGCATATGTTAGCAAGGATAGAGGAACCGAGTTCATGAGTTAGAGTTAAAAGGTAAGCAAAACAAACAAACAAATAAAAACAAGAAAAAGTCATTTAAAAGATTCAGATCTGAATCAGATGGAGGTGGGTTGTTATTGCCAGGCTGGTTTGCTGGTCACTTGGGTTGGGAGCAAGAAGTATGCTTTTTGGCGTCAAAACTCAAAAACTTTATAACTTAAGAGAAAACCAGATGCGTTGCGTGCTGTGTTGGATTGTGCATGTTCTCTTGCTTTGCTTCATCTAAACGTAATCCACATCATTAGCCTAAATGCCTGACTGTCCGAGCGCCGTTTCACAACAATTGTTGGTTAATTGTAAGGGAGACAACTGAAACTCACGCAAAAAAAACCGTAATCTCAATCATATGATCATCTTTTGACGCCACCACATTTTTACTGGCATCACGTGCCCCAACGTGCTTGGTACAAATTGCCACCGCCAGTTCTGCCCATTTTATTTTCCACAAAACAAATGCTTTCCAAATTTTAGTTCTGTCTGCATATCTGACACTTTCCGTCTTCCTATATTCTCTATCTTCTTGAATTTCCTCTTTGGGTTGGAACAGGCAGAATTTCTTTACTTTCCCCTCTTGCTTTCTTGTTTCTTTTCTGTTCTCTCCCCACCCCACCCCACCCCCTCTCTATTGTATTTTCACCTTTCACTGTTATTCGGGTGCCAGAAGATGCACGATTAATAAAACCAACTGTTCTTCTTAAAGTTTTCAAAGTAGCCCTTTCGGCCCTTTGGCTCACTTCACCCGTTCACCTGCGAAACAGAGCAAATTGAGCAACTTACATTTTTCGGCACACAAAATTTGTAACAAATGAAAGTAAAACAAGACCACGAAGCTACATTGACAGAATTCACCACCTTCAGGATCTCCTAGGATCTTGGTCTGGTACTTTCACCTACATTAATTTATTCAACACCAACGGAGACGTGGCAACGGAATCCCTACATCTTATTTCAGGCGTATCTGCAGAGATTCCTCACTGTAAGGAGGAGAATAAAGGTATTACTTCAAAGAGAAAAAATCTTGCAACTTTAACAAGCGAGTACAAGTAGAATTATATTCATGAGTTTGGCCGTGCAACACACTGCCACATGGCAACTAATGGCAGAAGCAGGAATAAACTTCAGTGTAGAACTTGGGACAGGATTTCTTCAGTATAATGGGTAGAGCAAAATGTTCAATAAAGAAGCACTGATACAATGTGAATTTCCATTGTCATTCCTTGGAAGTTAACCAAGTTCTACAGTTATGTTGAAAGAATAGAATCAAATGAAACATAAGTCAATCCTATTTTTATTGTGAAAACAAACTTTATTTGATCATTTACATGGGCCAGCCTACCCCTGGTACATCGGATAGGCTGGCAATAAATTTGGTGAGTGTGACAACACTACATTAAAAATTTACAAATTTTTTTACATTATGGTGCTTTCATTTCCCAACACAAATTTTTACATGTTCACACAATTTTGAAACTTCAAGCTTCAAACTTTTCAGCTTGAGCATCCATGATTTGCAGGGGCTCCATTTGATGCTTCCCATGTTGCTTAGACTGATGTTGAGACCAGTATGAGTGGGCAGATAGTACTCGGTCCAAAAGCTCTTGAGGCACAGGCTCTCCTCTTCTTTGCTGCGGAGAGATGCTTGCTGTATGCACCAATGTTTTCCATTTATCCTGCATGTACCAACAGAACAATATCAAAATGATGAAGGCAGTTGAACTATGCGTGCACTACAGGAAATCAATAACTATACTGAAAAGTCCTGAATATACTACAACCAATTAAAAAACTGCAATTTCATGGATAACATATTTAGCCTGAGAATACTTAAATGTTCATCTCTTTAAGATCTACTCAAATAAGAATAGCAAATAGTGTTCTCACCTTCAGGTCAACATAGGTTCGATGATCTGCATTGTTAAATGCACGCATTTTAACATCACGCCACCTGCACAACCAAAGGAATTAGAAAGAGATGTAGGTCACCTTCAATGAAGCATATAATTTATTATACTAACAAGAAAGGATTATAGAGAACAGTTCAGAATATATCAATACCTTCCAGTACCAAGTATCTCAACTGCTGCAACCAAAGCTTCCACTTCAGCAACAGAAAATGGTCTCCTCGTTCTGCGCTGTGAAACTTCACAGCGCTTAGTTTTCTGGTTCATGGGAACAGCTGCTAGTGCCTCTGCACTAAGTGTAGGAAAGGGAACCAATGCTTTGGATTCTGTCCCAGCCCAATCTGTAACTGCATCAACAGGTACACTAGGGGAGAGTATGATTTCATGGTTAGACTCATATTGCTTGGTCTCTGGAGATGGATCAAATGTAGCATTGGAAGGTCCTGAATCCAGAGCTGGACTGGCTGGAGATCTGTAAAATATAAACATCTCTCTTGAGACAAACAATCCAGAGAAGTGTAACTGAAAGGATGTGAATTATACAGTTCCACCATAAATCTGAACCAAAAGCAAATATTCTACATGTGTATAATATTACAAGACAAAGAAGCATGTAACATTACATTACCCGAATAATTTCTGATCGCCATCACATTGCAACGGCTGGGGAGACTCTTTAGGTGACTCAGTTACTTGAGTAAAACTAGGCTCCAAGATGAATCCCAAAGTGTCAAGGTTGCCACCATCAGAAATGCCAGCCTGCTGTAGAGTTCTATTGTCATCCCTGACCTTCTTTCCTTGAAGGACAACCCCTACGCGCAATCCACCTCCAAGTATTGCTGTCACTGTCTCCATCACTGTCCTCTGTAGAAAACATAAACATCATGTCATACAATAAAACTCGGCTATTTTCAATAGTATAGTAAAGGAGCTGCTAAAACAAGACATATTCCTCCTCAATAGATTTTCCCCAATGACATATTACCGCAGAAAGTGGAAAAATGCATTAAAACAAACTGCATGAGGAAAACCATCAGCCAATTAAAGAATTATCTAAAACCAATATCATATGCCCATCACCCATTACTGACGACTTTATAGATAATCATACGGGTAAGCTTAGTGTTAAATGAGTTTTAACAAACTTGGATAATTTGTATACACGTTCAAACCCAAGTAAGGGTCGTTTTACCTTTTCCACCAGGAGCCGGCATGCTGTCATGACGAGAATTTAGTCAAAAGAGAGGTTACATTTCTTTTGGATATATCATCCCACCAATTGGAATATAAAAGCACAGAATTACAGTCATGCCAGATTTTGACATCCTAGCAATGCATGCTATCAGGATTTACATGCGCTTCAATCAAAACCAGAATAAGGAATGACTACATACTTTCAGTGAACCAACAGTAGCAGTTTCAGGAACCTCAATGTAGAGCTCTGGCACCTTGAAGGCCTTGATGCTAAATTTCACTGAATGACAAAAGAAAATGCATGTAAGGGAACTATTGAGCTCAAGTTTTAAAAGCAAATGACTCTCATTTAATGCAGAGAATGGGAATAAGTGAGCAAAAAGACAACTATACCGCTCGAATCCTTTTGTTTTTGATGAACTTTAACAGATGCTGACGAACAATTTGCTGCAAAAAAGAAAGAAAATAGTTCAGAAACACAATATAGCAATAGGACCTCAAAACCAAGACAAAATATTAAAAGAGGACCTTTATGTCGAATAGCATTTGATCTACTATATTCTCCCTTCTCAGGACAGTTAGAAATACTTTCACTACTAGCTTCCTGGTCATATGCAACTACAAAGCTACGATTGCACAATTTCCTTCTTTTAGGAGGAGATTCGTGTTGACATCTATCCCGTGTGCGAATAATTTTTCTGTTGCGGTAAAAAGGCCTTATTCCCTCACCTGAAACACAGAAACATGTGCGGTTAATAGCAGAGAAACAAAATGAATTTAGGTACAACCTAAATAAAATAGTGAAGGACAAATCATTCTCCTAGTATAAAGTGTAGCCACCACTTACTGGTGTTTGAAATTTCATAATCCCTCAACTTGGGAGCAACTCTCCAGTATTTTGATGCCAGCATCCTCCTAATTCTTCGGTAGTTATTGCGCGCTTGCGGCCTGAAGGCCCTAATCTTGGTGCCAAACTTATTGCACCCAAAAGAATTGTCGTCATCATCTCTAATTCCTAAATTTACATGATTCCTGTGCTTGGGAAATGAAGCACTAGGAACAAGGTCCCTGTACAAGGATGACTGTACACTACTGTCTGAATTAATCATTTGTTTACTACTCATACACTTCTCCATTGGATTCTTTTCACTTGCAGTGTTAGCCACAGTTAGGTCTTCACTCTGTTTCATTTCATCCCCTAATTGTCTTTTTACTTTATTCTCTGTTTTACCATTGCATAAATCTGGTAACATATGGGAGCCTCCCAATACTTTGAAGGGGAAATTCCCCTCTGGAATTTTGTTGTTGCAGATACCCAACTTCAAATCACAATCAACTTTCTTTGAGAAATCAGAACTTGTGACAATTGAAGTGTGTTCTAAAAGAGAATCTTTTTCTGCATGTGGATGATCTTCTGTAATAGATTTAAAATTGTGCTCTGGCACTGCAGGGTCTGGTATAAATGCGCTTTCCACACAGCTTCCCTGGTCAAGGCACTCTGATTTGAAAGCTTTTTTTTCTTCATTTCTTTCTTTTCTTATGCCATTTATGCGACTGCAAGAAGGAACCTTTGCTTCTGATGCATTACTAGAGGCAGAACTTTCACTCTCCTGCAACAATTTGCCAGCTACAGCTGCCAGTAATTCAAATGCACAAATTTGGTGATCTTCCATTGACTTTTTATGTGAGCCCCTTCTCTGATAAGATAAAACAACTGATACTTAAGAACGCATAATATAACAAATACTGTAAGAAACCATATGACTATTCTAACAGACACATACTCGAATTGATCGAGGAGCCCTAGGGATGAAAGGGATCTGATAGCCATTGAATCTACAATCCAGCCTCTTCTTCAACACCATATCTCAGTAAGCATGCCAAACAATCATGAAACACAATGCGGAATCCCTTAAAAGCAGACCTGCCTCAAAAATACAATCAACGAACATTTTATCAACCAGACAGGAAAGCAAATGTAAACAAACATGTATCATGAACCAGCAATCTGCGACACATTAACAATGTGATATTAAACAACCCTAATATAATTACACGAAGAAGCAATTCAAATTATCCAACCTTCACTTCCAAAACATGATACAAAAACCCCATCTCGTTCACTAATTGATCTGACAAATTTATTTAAAAACCCTTTCAAAAACCAAAAAATAAATAAATAGTATCCGGAAAGCAAAGACGGTGATGATCTCATTGGTAAAGCTCAAAACTTGGGCCCTGAAAAGAAAGATTTAGACCAAAGCATCCTCAGCATAAGGCTAGGCACTTGGGAATCAAAGATTTCGAAATTAACACCAGATTCATACCCCCCCCCCCCTTCCTGATCTCTACCCAGATATTCAAACAAAAGCTACAGAAAACTGAATTTTTCAAACGCATAAATTCACGAAAAACTGAAATTTGTCAATCACAAAATAAAAAATGGAAAATTTAAGCAAAACAATAAATAACTAAAATTCACATAAAAATAATTTCAATTATATATGCTTAACAGCCGATCAGACCTCAATTCAGCCCAATTTCCCAACAAAATAAAAAAGGAAAACAGCATAAAAAAATCGAATTTCACGATCAAATCAAATCAGCCCCATCCAAATCTAGTTACCACACACACACCCCAAAAAAAAAAGGAAAAGAAATCCTCAAATTCAACATGATCACGCTACAAAACGCAAAAATTCGCCCAAATCTCATCAGATCTCCCCATAATCAACCTCAATTATCAATCAAATTGAAAGAATTCCGTCAAAATTCGTACCTGTATGATCTTTCTAGAATCAATCCTCAATCCTCTACGTAATAATCCTGTACAGAAGGAAACAAAATTCGAATTTGGTTTTTTTTATGTTAATTTAGAAGAAAAAAATAGTTCGAAGGGAAAGAAATGGGTTGTGGACACAAATGAAAAACCTCTCTGGGTTTGGGAGTTTATATAATTTTAACTTAAAAAACCAAAAACCAACCAACCATGAGTTTTTAACAGAGTGCTAAAACCTCTCTCTTTCTCTCACTACAAACCCACTCAAATTTTTCTCTTTTTCAATCTTTTCTCAACATTAATGGATGATGTGTATTACTTTTCTACTTATTGACCACACAACCGAAACAGCCGGCTATTGGAGTCTCTGTTTTA
The DNA here is from genome assembly GCA_024721245.1 of Mitragyna speciosa. Taxonomy (NCBI): domain Eukaryota; kingdom Viridiplantae; phylum Streptophyta; class Magnoliopsida; order Gentianales; family Rubiaceae; genus Mitragyna; species Mitragyna speciosa. Next base: position 4,157,079 of record CM045552.1, read on the forward strand.
CCGGTATTTGAAGGTAAACGGTTTGTTCTTGCTTGGGTTGGGACAGTTGGGACCCCTGGCTAACTCCTCTCCCTGTCTTTCAAATAAGTGCAACTTTGGGCCAAGACTATTTTATCCATTTACAAAATAGCTTCCGCCACGTGGCATTGCTTCCTCCTCCCTATTTTGTCTCCAAAAATAAATAAATAAATAAATAATTGTCTTTTATTTTTATTTTTTTCGAGTCGAATTGTGATTGTGATCAAAACTTGGTGTAATTAACTACTCTGTTGGTGTTTAAAATAAAAACAATTATTGTATGATATTAGCAATTTAGAATTTTTTTTAAGAGGGGCCCAACTGAGTCTCGGGAAACCTATGAGATTGAACCACCACAGGAACAAACGAGTGTATTATGCACCAATTTAGATTTTTTATGGGAGGTAAGGTTTGAACTTCTAACCTCCCACTCTACTTAACCTTTAAAGGCTTGTGATAACCAACCCAACCAAGTTTAGTTGGTTAACAATCTAGAATCTTTCACATTATCGACACTAAAATTTGAGTTCGTGCAATAAAATATAAGGATTGGAGGATTTCAATTATTTTATAAGGAATTACAATGAGGGGAAATTGTTAACTTTCAATTTAAATGTGCATGCTTATAATAAAAACATTTTTTTTTACCTCTCGGACTTTTTAGGGTTTGTTATTATGGGGAAACTATTTGGTGAGATTAAGGAAATTAATGTTTTACTTTTGTTAAAATTGCACTTTTATATGTGGGGGTGGGGAAAAGGAATACGTTTTTCAGGTGATTGGATAAAAAAGGGGAAGAGTTCGACTTCTACGTGTGCTATTTTTTAGGAGAGGTGAAGAACAGATATGTCGAACAATAGTCTTTTCCTAATGTGTGGAAGCTTCTCGAGGATAAAACGTAGTAGTGCTATACTTGCGATTTTTGATGAGGTCATGGGTAAAATTTTATATGTCAGAAATGGTTAGTGTTATCATGAATGAAATGTTTTTATATTTTGGTGACTAAAGAACAAACCACAAATTGATATTAGTGCACCCAATAAGAATGTCAAATACATATAGTAGTCCCTTTTTATCAAATGGTGTGATAAAAATAAGGATCCCTTAATTTAAATAACCTTTGAACCATTTAATACATAAGTCCAGGGGCTTTATTGTTAACAAACAATATTCAATCTTACCACTTCAATTTTTCTTCTTTTATTTATTTATTTATTTTGCTTTTTTTTTTCTCAATCATTGCTTTAAGATGTAAACCCAATTTATTTCCATCATACCTTTTGTGTTTGCAATTCTTTAAAATAGAATTTCTTTTTTGTATAATGATAAATAAATTGATAAGAGTGCTTTGTAAACATAAATCTCTATATTGGTTTACAAATAATTGTATTTAAAAAAATATGAAGGCAATAAACTTCTTATAAGTGAATATTTTGGTATGAATAACATAAGAGTGATTTAGAGAAAATAAAACTATAAGGTTTTGATGATTAGAAATCTTCAAAACATATTCCATGGCTTCTATAGTTTGTGGAAAGACAAATCATTAGAAGGCAAAACAATATTGACAATTGCATAACATTAATTAATTGCACGAGATAGAGATGGATCTTGATATCTAAAACATTAAATATCAATTATTCTCGTAGTTGAGAAGTCATAACACACGGCAAGCACTTCAAAATTCTAATGTCAACTCAAAATACCACTGTATAAATTATTTTGCACTGATTAAGGAAGTCGGCTGTCACCAAATTCTGAAGAATACTATACGTCAAAAATGGCAAACCAAGAAAGTTCCTGTTTAATTTTATTTTTTTGAAAGGGTCAGATAGGATCCTCATCTCATCCAAACAATTACATTTTTTTTCTTTGAATTTTATAAGTTTTTGAAAACTTTTTAAAAATTTAAAAGTTTGTCTGTAAAAAAATTATGATAAATTATATTGCACTATATATAATTTCGCCCCTTCAAGCAAATATTCTCGATCCATGGGAGAGGGATAAGTGGAAGGAGGTGAAGAAAGATTAAAAGTGTCATTGTAAAAAAAAAAAAAAATTATTAGCTATGTACTATAATATATACTTCTGTAAACCAATAAAGCAATAATATGCTGAGTTGGTTGTTGCAAATTGTAATAGTAAAAAACAAAAATAAACTTTTTAAACGTTTAAAGCATGCAACTTAACTTCAAAAAAAAAAAAAAAAGCATGCAACTTATTGCAGAATGATTATACGTTAGAAAGTTAAGCGGTTACAACAGTACTCTATATGAGGCAACTCATTAGTCAAAAGCGACATATAAATACTGCTCACCGCCAGCTAGCAAGAAAAATATAAGAAAAACAGGACTTAGTTAAACTATTCGACGCTAACCAGTCCATAATTTTTGCCCGATTTGACTGTCGGGGTTAAGGTACGCTAAGCCACCTTTTACGTGGAATTGATCCAAGCGGTCAAAGAGTTACTTATCGTGTCCGAAACAGTAATGTAAGCGGAGAAGTTGGATGAGTAAAGAAATCAATCATGACACGTACGTACTAATAAAAGAAAAGAAAAGAAAGGTCAGCTTCATGGAAGGGAATGGAGTTTTGTGGTGTAAAAGTGAGGAATCAAGAACATTATCTAAAATGTTTTTAATTATATCTAAAGAATCAAATTCGAATCAATGGCGGTTCAATTCTCCATTCCCTTCCAATATCAACGGTGAATTAGCATATTATAAATTACATATTGATTACAACTTAGAGCACCATTTTGTTTCACTATTAACAATAATTCAGGGGGCGTTTGGTTCCAATTCCTCAATCACTATCACTATGGGTATCATTAACCCTATTATGAGTATGAGTTTTGATGATTCCCCCGAACGTGTTTGGTTTAATAATGAAATGGGTATCATTATAAAAATACTTGTTTGGTTTACTGGAATAACTTTCAAGTAAATTTTTAAAATTTTAAATCTTTATTTATGATATACATATTTTTTAGATTTCTTATTTTTTATCTTTTTAAAGAAAATTGCTAAAAAGATTTCTTCAATTTTAAATATAACCATAATCTAATTTGAGTTTTATACAAATGATAATCTTAAAAAAATCATTTTTATTGTATTAACAGAGACTATTATATATCTTTGATTTTCAATTCAATTTTTTATTAAAAAAATTTGAATTTAAAAAAAATTTTAAAAGAATTTTTATAAAAATTTTATAAAGTACTAATAAAAAATATTCAAAATCAAAAGACAAAATATTCAAAATCAAAAGACAAAATAGAGAGAGAGAGAGAGTATATTGGGGGGGGTGTAACTTAAAATATATGTATTTTTTAAGTAGGTGTGTTTTTGACTTTAATCATAAGGGTTAATGGATTTGATAGAATAGTATTTTAGGGGGAATCATTAACACCCCAATTAATCACTATCATTCCCATTGAATGATAGTGATAGTTGTTTAACAAACATCAACAATAGGTATCATTACTTATGATACCCATTCCCCTCCTTGATTCCCTTAAACCAAACACCCCCTTAATGTATTAAGAGTAATGGTTGGCTTGAATGGTATAATTATCTTGCTTATGTGATCCATCCTATACTATTTCCCACGAAAAAAATACAATCTGATGTGGCGTATTTAAAAAGCATATTAACACGTACTTTGGCTTTTTAAAAGTGGATATGAACACGAAATTTTATCACCATTCATTTATTTCAATTGGATATGGGGGTACCTGTCAAAATAAATACTAGCTTTAAATGTTCACAGCCAAACAGTAAACAAGGAAATATGGCTAGCTTTTCTTTCAGGGGAATCAGGACATCAGTATATTCCCTGTTTGCTTTCTAACAAATAGGGAGCAAATAGGAAAACTGGACAAGTGGACGCAGCCCACCCTAACAGACGTCGCCGGGGTAATCGAAAGGAGTGGAACTATGGATGAGGAGCCAATAGATTTTGACGGCGTTACTTACAGAAACACTAATGGGACGCACGACATGTACAAGCCCGGAAGCTGCCAGAACAAATTTGTGGCCTTAACTTTTTCAAACTTATCTTATCTGTTGTCATATCATATTCAACGAACCCGCCACCGGCGCTTCCGGTGGCAATCGGTAAATAACCAAAGCCCGAGGGCATATTGTTAGTGGAGGAATGGGCCTGTGACTTGGTCTTTATTTGGGGCTTGGGCACACCCCTTTAATTGGTCCCTGCATGCTAATAGATTTAATTCTCTGTGTCGAAAAGCGTTTTTCCCATCTTTGTTCCGCTCTTATAATACTGTCACCTGCATGTACGAGAATTAAGCTCTTACACTACCACTTGATTTTTTTTTTTTTTTTTTTTGAGAACATACTAGCACTTGATTTTATTTATCACTTGACGGTTGATGCTTAGTCGCTTGCAACATTTTTTTTTTTTTTTTTTTTACAATTTAGAAAATTGGGAAGGGATTTGCGAACAACTTATTTGCAACATCTTATTTATCCAATGATATCTGCAATGGCATGATACGTGATGATGATCTCAATTTAGGCATACAGTCTGGACATGTTTTGAAGGAATCGTTGCACCACGTGCTCCTCCAATCAACCTTGCTTAAATTAAGATCACACTTGCTTAAGCTAAAAGAGCCATGCATTTTTTAAATGCTAATTCTACTATAGATCCAATTCAATACAAACGGATTATAAACTTTAATAAAAGTCTTAGCTACCAGAGGTAGATGGGACAGAAGTAGGAACGGTGCACAATTTAGTCTGTGTCTATGATATTTGAGACAATACCCAATGATTAGAAGAAGCTTGGGAAGTTGAGCTTGTGTGTGTGTCTGTGATTTTTTTTTTTTTCTTGTTTAGAAATAGAAATTGAATACTCGGTAAGATTTAATTATCAATTTCCAAAGTTATAGTAATTCTGTTAGTTTGCCATAAAAGTTTATAAGATCTGAAATTCACAATGCATTTAACAATTTTGTGGTTTTGTTGAATACTGAACCCAAGAATTTAGAATTATAATTCACTATGACATTTTGTAGAAATTTGATTCCAATAACAAAGAAGACTACCCCACAAGATTATGGGTGGAATTTCGTCCGGTAATGAAATGTGCCTAGTAGTAGAATCTTTTCCTAATTGAAATACCATTTTATATTTCATTCCTCCTCATCCATGGGAAGCAGCTTCTTTACCGCTAATTTGACCCATCTCTGATTGCACAAGTAAGCATTTTTTGTAAAGTTGAAATCAGAAAAAAGAATGCTATAATCTAGATGTATCAAGTATCATTAGCAAGGTCTTTGATTTTGGTTATGAAAAGCCAAAAAAAAAAAAAAAAAAACCATAAGCATTTTTTCCAGCATATAAATATAAATTCGGAGTATTTTGGTACAGTTAATTCTTTGTTTTCAATATAAGAATCAACATGAAGGAAATAAGATGATTGGCGTAAATTGTAAACCATTTTACTAACTGGTATTTTGTTTCCGCCTATTTGGGAGAAAAATAATAATAAAGAAGGAAATATGACAAATGGCTCTATGTTCGGTGCTTACCACTTTTCGTTGATTCCTAATATTTTAATTGTCTGTGTATTAACCTGAATTGTCTCTTGAACTGGTTTCCTTCGCTTAGGTTGAACTAGCCGGGTATGTGTATTAATCGATTAGATACTTGCGTCGTGCTTAACTGCTAATGCTAAACGATAAGTCAATTTATTTAATTATAGTGGGATGATCAAAGAGCTCTATGCGCAACATAACCACTAAATGTAAAAATATAAAATTGATCATGTGCATTGTCATGTGATACATTAGCGCCAATAATTTATCACCACGTAATAACAATGAACCATACTTTATAGTGTTTAGTAATATATTGTTAAATTTAATGCACCACGTGACATGTCACGTGATGCATATAATGCACTTAATACCTTCCTCATTACACACCTAGCAAACTAAACTCTAAAATGCATATTAAGGGTCACTTTCAATCTTGAATGTTCAAATTTAAGTATGGATACAAAGGAAAACTTAGCTCATGTGGGTCAATTTCTTACTCTTATATAGATTTCATAATGGTTGAATACATTTTACATTCCATCATTAACAGGTTGTTTAACTAGATACTATACGCTCTCCCATTTTGTTTATGGATTGGGCTTAGTTTTGTACATGAGAACTTGATGTCATGGATTAGCTCACTTGTCGGCAATACCAAACAGAGGCAAATCTTGGCACTTTTTTATGGGCTCTCTCAATCTCACACGTTTCCTTCAGATTCCCGTGGCTCATTGTCAATCTATAGCGAGCTTTACACAATATAATAGGATCTTCGATCTCAGAAGTTTCTCTTTGATCTAACTCAGGCCCATCTAGTGAAAACAGAGGCTCTAGTTATGGAAATTAACAGGGCCGAGTGAAGCCTTTTTTGGTTAATTGGACACTCTGGCCTTCTCAATGTCTGACTGGACTGGAGTAGTGTCTAACCCAATTTAGCAAATAAGAATCCCATCTTACGGGCTAATCACGTCAAGTATCTGATTTGATCAGTTTAGTCCCCTGTCCAATTGTTTTCTTTGTGTTCTATATGTGTTTAATCTCGTACCAATGTAGAATGATATAGCATCATATTAATATAATATCGTTTTACATTAAATACTAAAAAAAATTAAATATATGATTTGAACCAGATTTTGATAAACAACACTTTAGGATAGAAAAGATACCGGCAATAATTAAAGAGGATTTGTCCCTGAACCTTAGCTCTGTTTAGCTAGTTGAAGCATCGGTTGGATATCATGATGGCTTTAGTACGATTCTCTAATCCTCACATTCCGCTCTTTCCCTCATAAGGCTTTTAGAATTCCCCTTGAAACAAAAAATAAGTAAATAAATAATAAAAAGTAAGATTTTCTTATGCGAAGGCACAGTAAAAATGACAAATTGGCAAAACACATTAAAAAGCCTATATCAGAGCCATTGTTTCGTATGTTCTCGAAAGGTACAACTATTCAAAGCACCACAATAAATATCTTTAATGCACGCTCTAACCTAAAGTGGGTCTAGTTTAATTAGACGATACCCCCAAAAAAAAAAAAAAAGGAAGGTTGTGACTTTTTTTTTTTTTTTTTTTCCTCAATAGTCAACAGTATACTATCTTACTTCTAACCTACACTAAAGGGAAGAGGCCCAACTGAGCCCCGAGGGAACCAATAGGGACTGAACCACTATTGGACCAAACGGGTGCATTGACTAAAATAAACCATTGTAGATATAAAAATAAAACTTTTTTTTTATTTATAATCTTATCATTATATTGGAGGAACCATCTGATTACCGTTTTCGAAATAGATTTTTAAGTAGAACTCTACTAGAGGCAGCGATGTCGACCAGGGCCCAATTAATCACGGTGTCGAAATTATTCCTGTTAAGTTGTTTCTTCATGAAGGTAGTTATGTTAGTTAAGTCAGGCAACCGAAATGCGTTAGAAAGTAATGATCAGCGTGAGACAGCACAAATTGCGGTCGATCTTTGGAATCATTCAGCGTGAGGCTTTAAGTTTTTTAGCCTTAAACAAAGAACTGGGGGTCCAATTTGCCAAGAGAAGTGGAGAGCTATGGTGGTGGACCTAACGGTTTATGGTCCCATAAATATTGGACGAGAGAACACAAGAAAATTTTCAAGATATGATTCCACTTGATCGGTTACAAACATACAAATTCTTTGGTTGAATTGCGTAAAGTCACAATGGACCGTTTTTAAGATTCACAATTTCAGTTAAAGAGAAGACATGATTTTGTAAAAGCTCAGCCACTTGCACAAGCGGCTTGTGAAAGAAGCAGTTTAGATTGATTTCAAGTAACTATATGCACAAGAGACTAATCTGGATACATTGTTAATCACAATTTGTTATGATTTTATAATAAAAACTTATCATTCACTTGATATATCTTTAATATACTTGCGTCAGAAAAGCAGTTTCCAATCAGGATTACCCATTTCACAAGAAATTGTTGTTCATGAGCACGTTAAGTATTATGGTTTGTAATCACTGGACTGTTAAATTATTTGTTACTTGGTTCCTGATGAATTGGTATTAAAATAAAGACACTCATCCGATTGAGTTACAATAAAGGCATTAACTACGATTAGATTGTTCGGCCACAAGATTTATCCAGCAATAGGAAAAAACATGCGTGAAATTATGAGTATATAGTAACAAAATGATTGCGTGAGTTGTAATTTCTTTGAAGTAGAGTATTATACCAATGGCAGCAATTGAGGGATTTCTAAATGCTTAGAAAGATGTACTAAACGATGAGTGTCGCTTTACTCTCTTTGTACTCATTTACCATGGTACTATTTGACTATTTGTGTGTGAAATTTTTGGCGTTCAAATATTGAACTGGTCATTCTTTTTGGTTCTTTATTATTATTACTTTTTTCCTTTGTCCCTGTATGTGACTTAAGAAATATAACAAATGCAGGAAACAAGGGTAAGATAGTGCTTAAGACTTGTTGGCCGGGAGAGGCAAATAGCCGAAACACTGCCTTCTTGGTGGCACGCTGACTTGTTCCCTTAATCTTTGCTGTTCCCTGCTCAGGGAAGCAGGAAGCGGAGGATGTGCAGTTGATTACCTTAGTTTAATTGCTTGATTGATCAATAATCAATATTTAAAAATCAAAGAAGCAAATTATATAATGATTAGATAAATGATAAATGAAATTAATCAGTTCTAGAGACGTATTTTATAAATATGTTTTGAATGATAGAAGAAAATGGAAAAGCATCCACTGAAAATGTCTTAAATTTCTTGGTATTGTTTGTGAGGAATGGATTTATTAGTCTAATAAAAATATTTAATATGACTTGATATGTCTTGAAATATCCATTAGTGTTCGTTATTTTTAACAATCCAACAAAATGCTCATTGCTTATCATTTGCACCCCCATCTTATGACCAATGGAGAAGCGCATTCCGACCAAACTGTTTCAGCCATTAAATCAGTAAACAACTGACCTGCTTAAGCAATTAGTACATTACTAAACGGATGACTGGTGAATGATGATGCCATTTGAGACATAATTATGCAAAATAAAGTAGGATCAATCATCTACTTGATGGAGAAAGGTGACAAACATGATTTAATTAGCAACAGATCCATCCACTAAGCTGTTGATTATCATTGCCAATTGCCAAACACTAATAAAGTATAATGCAATACAAACCAGGTCTATTGTAATACCAGTTATAAATCAGAATACTAGGAACGTTAATTATATATAAGCCATATTTGTACACAATAATACACCACAATTATGTGAAATATGCATACTAAGGAATGTACCATGTATGCTTGAGATTGCAAAACACAAGAAAACATTTTAAGTTTTCCCAAGATTAAATCACTAACCTTGGTTATCAATCCTTGACCGTGGTAATTTATCAATTTTGTACCTCTGTTATTCATTTTATCAATGCGAAAATATTTTATTTCATTTAAGAATCTTTTTCAATATGTTTAGCCTACAAAAGATTGGAATCCCAGTCCAATTTTGACTGTGGAATCAAGAGCTTAAGTTTCCAGATTAATTAATTAATTAATTAGGCAGAAAATTTTGGACTAATTTGTTACACGAGAAAACGCTTCTCTCTTGACCAAAGTCAAAGGGAGTATTTAACGGTACGGCTAATGCACGGCGTAACGGGAGGAGCGGAGAATGCGGAATTGCGGGAACAAATGGGGCCCCATTAAGTTGGCGGGTAATTTTTTCTTCAGTTTTCTCGCTGCTTTGCCCCTGTTTTTCTATTGGCTTTCCCTTTTCAATTCTGAGTTCTGAGAAAACAAGGAAATAAAATAAAAGAAAAAAAGATAATTCAAGAATTACTTTTGACTTTGAAATTAAGAATCCCTTAACCCCTTTGTCTTTTTCAGCTTTTCTTGCTTCATGTATCATGGATGTGGAAAAACCGAAAGTATTATTAGAGAAGCAAATTAATAAAAAAAGGAGAGTCAAACAACGTAAAGTGGCTGTGCTTAATGGAGACTTGCCCGACTTCTGCTGCGTTATTTCAGTTTGTGCAAATTAAAGTGCTTTCATTAAACAAAAAAAAAAAAGCAAAAAGAAAAAGGGGATTCTTTGGGGAGCTGCTTTGAAATACCAAAAAAATTCATTTGAATATTTCTTCAAAAAAAAAAAAAATATATATATATATATATATACCGTGTACATTATACCATGTACGTATCTGGTCGAAAAGTGATCAACTTAAGAATAATTTAGCTCGAGGGAACATCTCTTTTTCCAGGAAAATTTTATTTAAGAATTGAATATATGTTATGCATTATGGAGGGCTATGCTTATCTGAAAATCTAAAGTCTGAATCCTCAACTTTTTGTTTGTCCATTACTTGCAGATACGGGCTAAGATACAGTTACATATGATAATAAACAACCAAAATAATTTTAATACACGCTGCTATGATATGCATTACTACTGCAATGACTGCGTAAAGTTATTACTGGATTTGGAGGAAAAAAGAAGTTCTTAGTGGTTCTTTTATCAGCAAAAAAACGTGGTAAATTCCATTCAGCCCTTGCTTGTTAAAAAGAATAGGTTTAGTAGCATAGCATAATTCTCATTCTGGTTTTGATCCGCCAATAGGTAATATATCCATGCGACTAACAGCATCAAGGTGTGAAACTAGTAATAAATTGTTCCAAGTTTGGAAGAGTTATAAAAGGGCGATGAAAAGGGATCTTAGAATGCTTCAGAAAAGGGGTATGAATTGATCCGTATATTCAATGTAATACATTTAGTTAATTACAAGAGTACTTAATCAAATTTATCTTAGCGCCCTGCAGTTCAATTAGGAAGACTTCATTGAGGTATACCATTTCAGTGACTCGAAATCTAGAACTGAATTTGTTGAGCGACTAAAATCTTAAATTTCATAGACCATCGTATCATCAGTCAGCATATCATGTCCGATTATTGTTAGTGAATTCCCAGATTTCATGCAGATTCTCATCATGCCATGGTGAAATAAGATTCATGTGCTAGGATATCAGCTTATCAGTCAGATTGTTCACGCATTTAATTGTTAGTTCTGTTACCCTCCAAATCTCTACAAATCCAGTCCATGATACAGTATTCAAGAAAAATGACTGGAATTTGTAAATATTAATCAAGAGAATCCAAGATAGACAAATGAGGCAAGAGGTGTATCCCAAACCGACTAATTAAAAAAAGGTAAAAGAATAAATACTTGTTATAAAAGGCTAATGCCACAACTTGCATTTCAAGCAAAGCGGCAAAATGGTTTCATATCAAACCATGCGAAGCAGTGGAACCCCCAAGGTCCCAATGGCCCCTAAGCCTTTCCCTGGCTGTTGCATGGAAAAAGAATAGAAAAGGCATTGTCAATCTATTTGGATTGCCTTTTTTAAAGTACTTTGAAAAAATAGTACCGCAAAACCTTTTTAATTATAATTAAAAAGGGTTCATAATAGAAAATTGTAATAAGAAAACATGTCCAAAAAATATTTCTGAAAAACTTTTAGAAAATGGTCTATCCAAACACATAGCCATTGAATTTTACTTTCCGTCAATATGCGCTCTAATTAAGGGCTCACCAAAATTATTTCGAGACCGACTCATGATTTTTCCCTTCTCTCTCTCTTCTCCCTCCTCAATAAGTAGCCGTTCACATTCCACATTTTCTCATCCCGCTTCAACTCTGAATTCCCTCTTCTTCACCAAATCTTTTTCTTCTTCCCCTTTCTTCCTATCCTCATTCTGCAACAAAATGGCTGCAATGTGTCTCACTAGCATTGTTGCTCTCTCTTTGCTTCTGACACTTGTTGAGGCCAGAATCCCAGGTGTTTACACAGGCGGGTCATGGCAGAATGCTCATGCCACATTCTACGGCGGCAGTGATGCCTCGGGGACTATGGGTATATCACTCGAAATCCATCATTAATATATTTTACTTTTTTTTTCATCTTGTATCAAAGTTTCGACTTTATATATAGTGATTGTTGGTTAAAATTCCATTAATGTCCAAGAATTTCTTTTTTTTTTGCCCAACCAAGTACTAGAACCCATAAAGATGCAATTTTGCTCGACAAATTAAGGGTGCGTGACACACTAATGGGACTGAAGGTGTATAATAGTTAAGAATTTAGTTATGATGTTTGCATATATTCATCATCTCTTTCTGTTCTTCTTGATTTGTAGGGGGTGCTTGTGGATACGGGAACTTATACAGCCAAGGCTATGGAGTGAATACTGGAGCATTAAGCACGGCTCTATTCAACAATGGGCTCAGTTGCGGGGCATGTTTCGAGCTAAAATGTGCTGACGACCCACAATGGTGTCACCCCGGCAGCCCTTCAATTCTCATCACGGCTACCAACTTCTGCCCTCCAAATTATGCTTTGCCAAATGATAATGGTGGTTGGTGCAACCCTCCTCGTCCTCATTTCGATCTTGCCATGCCTATGTTCCTCAAGATTGCCGAGTACCGCGCTGGAATTGTCCCCGTTTCTTACCGCCGGTGAGCTTCCCGTTTCTTGATCATGTCTAAATTCTAGTGCATTACATAAATCACCAAACACATGAATATGGCGACGTTTTGACATCTGAAGCCATATTATTTATTGCTTTACTCTGTTTTCTCTGCTTCTTATGGTATGGTTGTTAGGTTAGGCAGTTAAAGCGAGTAAAGAAGATACGATAGCCGAAAGTGTGAAATTATCAAGAGTCCTTTTACGTTGCTACAAACTACTTTTTTTTTTTAAAAAGAGCTATATTCATTAGCAATATACCTGTAGTTGATGGGAAATTTGAAGCATTTGTTAAGGGAAAAAAAAGAGAGACAAGGATAGCATTATGGTTGCAATCGTAATTGGTCGTGGAATAATTTCCTTGACCAATGAATGATGGGCTGAAAATAGTAGTATCAATTTGGTAGCTAGCAACGACCAATCAAATGCCGCGAAAGATGGCAACTTTGATTTGCTCTTTAAAATAAGGAATAATAGCAAATTCTTTTATTAAGAGAGTAATTTCAATATTTACGGTACGTTAAATAAAGGATTTTCACAACCACAACGTTGATTTGCTGTTTCAAGTAAGGCATGAGTGCAGAATGACTCTTTAACTTTATTGGGACATGTAATTCCCTGTTTAATTACATTAAGAGAGAGATTTGTGCATAAGCTTAGAATCATTAGGCGAGATTTGTCTATAAGCTTAGAATCATTAGGCATTTCTTTAGCTTCATCGACTTTATTCGGACATGAAATTCCATATTTACTTACCTTAAGTGAAAGATTTTTCCTTAAGCTTTTAATCATTGGGCGTTTTTTTCAGTACGAGATGGAGTTGAGGAAAAATGTAACAAAAGGACAAATTAAAGACTGAGATGTACAGGGGAAAGTATAATTGTCAAAAATGATGATCAGTCTAATAATTTTGAATAATGTGAGACCAACTAATTGTTTGCGACTTAAAGTATGCAAAACGACGGGTATCTGTGCAATCTTGTGAACATTTCAAGGACGATTTGTACTGTGATTCACTGTACTTGCTCATCAGGACCGTCGATGGTAATAATCAGAGAATCGTAGACTTTTGATCTCCTTCCCATGTGCATGTCAAGTCCATATCTGGACCCTAGGCCTCCAATCACAAAAGTTGATTAGCGTGTGGACCCCGGGCTAAGAAACCGCGTACCTACACTGCAATCGATGATTGCTCCATAGACCTACATGCACCGAATTTTTTTATCTTTTTCTAGAATAGACTTTTTGCCCGAATAATGAATTTACTGATTTGCCATCGGTGGTTTAACGATGCAGGGTGCCGTGCCGTAAGCAAGGAGGAATCCGGTTCCAAGTTAACGGTTTCCGTTACTTCAACTTGGTTCTGATCACCAACGTTGCGGGTGCAGGGGATATTGTGCAGGCGTGGGTCAAAGGATCACGAACTGGTTGGATGAGCCTGAGCCGCAATTGGGGCCAGAATTGGCAGACAAATTCAGTATTGGTGGGCCAATCGCTCTCTTTTAGGGTCAGAGCCAGTGACCGTCGCTCTTCCACTTCTTGGAACATTGCACCCTCTAATTGGCAATTTGGTCAAACCTTCACTGGAAAAAATTTCAGAGTTTGAAGATGATTTTATATTTTTAATGAACAAGATTAGTTTGTTGCTGATTTTGAGCATTTTGGGTCTTTGTTTCTTTATTTTTATTATCTTAGTTTTGGTTGGGAAAGATGAAAAAAAGAAGAGAGGGATAATTGAATGGTGCTTCCTGAGTGTTTTGAGTGGGAAAAGGAAAAAGAGAGGAGGGAAATGGGAGAAAGTTTAGGAGTGTGTCTGGTGTGCTTGTCCTTGTCGTCAATTTTTGGCATCCGGCATCAATTGATGCTAAAAAAGGGAAGAATTGACCGAAGGAGAGAGGCAATTGTACGAGCTTGAAGTGGCTGCAAAAGTATGCAGCCCGCAGCTTACCGCTATTTTCTATACTAGCAGAAAAGCTTATTTATTGTTGATTTTACCTCTCTTTGGTTGATTAGACACGTGGCAACGTTCGAATTGGTTATATTTTTGTATAATCCTTTACTTTCCTTTGCTTTCTACTCTCAACTTTCAGTCGGTGGCTGAACTTGAGAGTGCTTGAGGGCCAAAAGGGCTTCAAAGTACTGGCTTGCAACTGGTGAAAAATTGGGCTTCGCCTAATGGGCTTCAAAACTGCACTGGAACAGGTGGGTCTGCTTCTAGCGAAAACAACTTATTAATTTAGGCTCTTAGTTTGAACTTGCTGCTTCGTTTTGAGTTCAAGGTCAAAAAATTGTGCGCAAACGGTGAGAACCAGAGCCTCCGAGTGATTACGCGACCCCTAAAAGGTTGAACTAGAGGCTGTACTTCGTAAAGAAAATGGCCTTGCTCCAAATAGAATTTATAGGGGCATTCAGTGGACAAAACTAAATGACTATAAGCCTTCATAGCAACGGGTGATCCAGTTTCCAACGTGCCGAAACCCGGAATTTAAGGCCTAGACCCGAATTTTTTTCAAATGGACCCGTGGATCAGATGGTGGATGATAAGCTAAAAAGGCTCAGTAGGCTCTGATGACTATAATATTTCTCAAATGGATCGGATTCACGGATCCACCAATTAACCCGGCATGGATGAATGAGCCAATAATGCTCGATGGGCTTCAATCTTCACTACAAGGTCCAGGGACCATGATAGAATGGCTCGACAGACCACGCAAAATGTGATTACAGACAAAAAAGTGAGCTGGCCATCTTAGAAAGCTTTGTGCGTGACTGTTTGAAGAAATTTGGTTAAAAATAGAGAAATTAGTGAAAAATGAAAACACTTTTTATTTTGATTCTCTTTTTCTAGCAAAAACAATTCAGTCCAATGAGTATTATGTCTATTTAGTAAAATTTAATGGAACTATTGCATGATTTGCACGCCTTTGTATAGTAAGACTGATAAGCTACTAAGAGACTCCCCAAAAATATCTCAATTATGGCAAGATACATATCACGCATTATAATCAAGTTCTTTATATTAACACCTTTAGAAATTGCATTCTAACTTTTTAATATCTGCAAGCTGTAGTATAAAAGAATCTTGAAAGGATGTGTAGCTTGAGAGCGAATGAAGAAAACAGCATAAAACTTGTAAGATTATTGGCAAAAAAACTTGTTAGATTATTGATTTAAAAAAAAACCCTCAAATCTTGTTCCTTAAATAATAATTACAAGCTAAATATGTTTCAATTTTATCTCAGGAATTGTTGTTCCAAGCTGGTACATCATGCAAAAATACTCCAGGTTTGTATCCCTTTACAGGATAGAACTTAACTTTGGGGAGGATTCCCTTATGTTACACTAATAGCTTTAAACAGAGAAAAACAGAACTTGAGTACAATAAATACATTGTTAACCAAAAGGCTACCTACAAATGCCTATTTGTCTACTAGGGAATTTGAACATCTATTTTCTGCATTTCACAGATAATAGCTTGCTTACCCAAAGGAAAATCAAGTGCTGGCATCCATTATCATCTTCTATGATTGTGAGAATTGAGTTTCCTCAACTCTTGAGTCATGCAATGAATCACCTCTTGCAAACTGGCCTTTTTTCCCTCCTTAAAGTTCCAAAGTTCTTGAACTACATAACGCCCGCTTGGGTTGTACTCATTCAGTTCCAGCAATGCAGTGACAACAGCATTGTATGCAGCGTTGCCCCATTGATGCTTCAATTCTTTTAACTCACTATCATCTTCATCAATAATTTCCTGCACCCACGTTCCATGACCAGCGATGTGTACACGAGTTATTCAAAACGAAAGATATCTTATAGGGGGTACAACTATTATGCCGATTAACTTGTGATGAAGATGGGAGAAGCATACCTGCCATTTTCCGTCTTTTAGGGTCTTCTTGAATGGATGCCAATTTGGGTCATTTACTTTTTCCTGCCACAGTGAGATTAACTTAACTGATCTAACGTCCCAGTCTGAGCAAGAATACTTCTTTATAAAAGCCTTCTCAAAGGGTTCTTGCTGAATCTCTCCCATCCTTTTAACTCCAATTGTGCTTCTTCTATCCAGTAGTTTTGGCAGAACCTGATAACAGGACCAGGACATTTTCATTTGATATCTTGAAACTAAAGAGTTGAGGTTGAGAAGCTATTACACTAGTAATACATAATTAAACAAAACAAGAGAGACATGCATCTACTTATAATACTATATTCTCACAGTAGTCAACTCTTTTCGGGCATCCTGTAATTCAAGGTTACTTGAGTGCTCCTTAAGTATAAGAGTCTGGTTTAAAGCTTCCATATCCTGAAGTTCATCATCCTTTTCAGCCAACTTCTTATTCAATTCGTCAATCTGTGCTATCAACTGCAATATAAAAAAAATTGAAATTCTAGTTTTATAAAGAATTATTTGAAATTATAATATTAAAAGCTATCTAGAAGCGAACAAAAATGTTTATCAACAATTGCTAGTTTGAAATATTGACTAAATTATATATTCATAATCAACAAATTTAGTAGGAATTTATAACCAGAACCTTAAGAATGAATGCAATGGCCACGGATAGCATATCATGTGCTTCCGTAATGATGAAGGGCCAGTAGTCTAAGGTAAGCTGAAGCTTCTAAAGTTTTCCAATTCTTGCAATTTTGGGCTAATAGAACATAGTGAAACTAAGAGAAGTCTAGAGAAGGATCAGTAGGAATGCTGTGGTCTGTTTTGAAAGACAATCGTCATTAAGTATCAAAATACTGCTTGAAGCAACTTTATTAAAATAAATTACAAATTAGGAAAGCTATTTCTTCCCAAATTAAAGGTGACCACTTTATAGATAGTTCCACCCTGATAGTTTTATATGATTTCACCCTGTTCTTTCTTCACCTTCTTCAGACACTTCGTGCATGGATTTCAAAGAGTTCCAGTGGTACAGTCTACAATTGAAAAGTCAGGGACGGAATTCTTCTTTCAAGAAAATGACACAAAAAAATTTTGTATTGAAGAAACTTACTTGTTCCATCTCAATGAGTAAAGTTTTGTGTTCAAGCTCTGTTTGGATCTCTTCTCTATCCTTTCTAGCCTGATGCTTCAATTCTTTGTGCATATGCACCAAGTCTTCCTTCAGCCTTGCATTTCCTTGCTCTGCAAGAAGCATCTTTCTTGTTTGGAAGTCCAGGTCATGCCTCAAAAGTTTAATTTGTAGCTTATGTGTTGTTTCTTCCTCATTTCTGTTATATAATGCATTAACTAAGTGACAAGATTAACTACCCTGCACTTTAGGTGGCTATGTAAAATAGATTCAAGAAACATGAATTCTGTAGCATGCACTACAACATTTGAAATCGTATTTTATCTTCCTTTCTGTTTCTCAGGTCCAACTTATAAATATAATTTTTCAGTCTATGTTGGACACAGTCAAACAAGAAAAGGTGGCCTTCTTGTGAATTCAAAGAAGGAAAAATGAAGTGTACAAAATTTATTGTAAAAAATTTATCGTATCCAAATGGCATTATCTTTTCCATGACTAGGCAAAGTGGCTACAACTTAATTAATTACCCCGTTTCGGTGTTAAAGAAAAGCAGAATTCACAAAGCATCTCTATCCATGTGTGTGGGAAACAGTACATTTGACTTATGTGAAAGATTCATAACATGTTTAGGCATACAACCCTTGTCTTATGCTTCTATAAATCTTTTAGCCTTCAACTAATGTTCTACGTCACTAAATTTTCCCACTTCAACATCCTTGTAATACTACAAAGCTGACAGCCTTAAGGGTTTTGAGAATGTGGTCTATGTCAGTAGTTGATTAAATGGGCCAACCATATTTTAGGTAGGTCAGAGTAAGACATTCTATCACAATTCAGACGACAACCTGCCCCTTCTCCCCGAAAAAGAAAATGTACGCATGTGTTATTTATAAAACAATAAATAACAACATCTACTTCCTATTTTGGGTACAAAAACACCATCATTATTGCTTCAACTAGTTTGTAGACATACTCGTGATAGATTTTTTTGCTGATGGAAGTACATACGAGTCCCAACCCACTCCAGGCTGCTCAGTCCCATCCTTTCCTCTATAGCTGACAGAAGGGCCTGAAACCCCACCAATCAAAGAAAATGCAGATGAATTCCCTAAGATGCATACAGCAAAATTCAAAATGTCAATATGGAATGGCATTATTGGGGAGGAAAAATACCATGTCAAGATATCAGAGGAGTTTTTAAGCTCGAATTAGATCTAGGAGTTTGAATAGGGAGCATTATTTCACATATATCCGAATTATGTAGATTAAACTATAAAAAATGGGTAATCTGAAATGTAAGTTTGTCAACAGAAAATTGGAAAATACCAGACCATGATGCTGCAGTACGACATGCTCTAAAAAAAGAATCTCTCTGTCGCTCTTCCTCCAGAAAAGCCATGTAGCGACTCTCTTGCAAGGCTTGCTTAAGTTGCTTGACTTCCACATCTGACAAACCCTTCTCATCAATATCAACCCCATCATCATTACAATTTATAACATTTGCATCATTGTACAAATTTCTGTTGCAATCTACTGTAGCAGGGCAGGCTTTAGAAACGCGGTTTTCACGGTGTTTTTCCTCAATTAGAGCCATGCATCGACTCTCTTCCATGGCCAGCTTAAGTTCCATTCTTTCCAATTGTGACAGTTCATCTTCACCAGCATCAGATTCATCATCCTTGTCGTCAACAGCGCGCATGTATCTATACAAACTGTTATTGTGGAAAGCATCAACAAGTGCTGCTTTTCTCTTTTTCACTGTTGTTCTTTCACTTTTACCATCACTTAGATGCTTCTTCAATGTCAATATCAAATCTGGATGAGCTCTCGGACAAGCTTCCACTTGTCCAGCAATGTGAGCAATGTGCTGTTTTAATCTTGTTATTCCCCCACGTATAACCTTCCCACAGTAATGGCATTGGACAGTTTTTTTATCACCTCCTACTGGATCGGCGTGCTCCCAACCGATATCTCGTTTTGGTGACATTCTAAAATATTTGAAGAAGTCTAAATGCATAAGAGCCGCATTTTAGCTAGTAGTTTGTATGACAATGAGGAACTGACCTCAGTCACTTAAATTTACCAGGCACTACATGAAATCAATTTCTTGATGCACAGAATAAATTTACAAATTTAATGCATTAGAAATCAACTACTGAAGTTTGAAGAGTTAAGAGGCATACAGTGTAATTATTTTTACATGTACCCAAAGTAGCTAAGATGTTTCATAATATATCAGTACTATGACTTCCAAACTCACAATGAAGCAATTTTATCACTACTCCACGGTCAAAACTCGTTGCTTAGACCATTTTGTTGCCAAAAATTATATGTTGACCACTTAACGAATTTTACTTCGTGCAAGAAAATACATGCTAATGCATATGCGAATCTGTAGTAAACAATAAACATTTAGAGAGCTCTCTTCCCCCCCACCCCCTTCTTTCCCTTTTAAAATTAATATGGAGCAAATTAAGTGTTTATTCTTTTTTCTGATCTGCCCAAGATTAGGTTCTTCTTTCTTTGAATTCATGTAATATCTAGTTGCAACTCATGTTAGTTTAATAATAGTTCATGTACAACAATTCCATTCACGGTCTTATCAATTACTCAAACTGCGAGTAGTTTCAATTCTCTCCTAGACTGCTGACCAAGTCGGATCAAATCAACCTAAGACATTCCATTTAACATGAAGCAATCTTTTAGAAAAAAAGCATCTAATCTAAGAATGCGACTACCATAACAAAACATCAAACTAAAGGTACATATAATCAAAATATGCTAGTAAAAACAAAGTAAACCTTTGGTTTTAGCAACTTGCAAGACAATTTCGACATGCAAATTACTCTTGAACTTGTCCTAGATTTTCCTGCTTTACAAAATCCAATACTAACTAATCCAGAAAAAGAAAGAAAGAAAGAAAACTTAACATGAAAGTAACAATCCAGGAATATGTGAAACGACAGTTGATCAAAGCTAGAAGAAGCAGTACCTCTTTTGCAGAGTTTAATTTGGGGACACTACAAATATTTAGGAATAAACAGAAGCTTTTGAAAATGATGGTGAGCTGAGCTGCTAAATTAGTAGTAGTACTTGAAGACGTTTTGAAACGGAAGCTTAACCAGAGAGGTAAAGTTGCAGTGGCATTACCGAAATTTTTTAAAAAGTAATGTCTGAAAAAGGCCACCAAACCTGGGATCTAACGTCCATTACCAGTCTCGTCACATGACACCTCGGTCCCAAACGACCGTTTTCGTGTATCGTTATGATCGATACGTTGTCGTTTCGGGAAGAGAGGGTTCAGTTTAAAGCGCATAACGCAAGCTTGTTGACCATGATCCATGATGTCTGTTATTTTAGCCCGTTTGCGTATTGGACTTATCATCTGTAGGCCCAAAGTCATATACTTTGCTTTTAAATAGTAAAAAAATATTAGCTCCATTTAGATATGATTATTTAGAGTATTTTTTAAAGATTATTTGAAAAAATTATTTAGATTATTTTTTGTTGACTTTTTGAAAAAGGTAAAAAAATGTTTAAATGTAAAATTTTTTTTGATGTGACATACTAGTAGTTTAAAAAAGTTGTCCGCTCATCTGCTAAAACATTTTTGTGTCTTAGCGGACGTTCACTTAAAGAAGCAGACGTCTGCTTTGTCTTCCGCTTAAAGAAGTGGATAACGAAGCAAACATCTGCTGCGTCGTCCACTTCGTCGTCTGATCTCAAAACTTATAAAAAATAGATCTCATTTTGTTAATTGTTATTTTTTCAATTTTTCTAAACAAATTTTGAATACAAACATACTTGTTTTTATGAATAATTACAAAAAAATCTCTAAAGTTCATTTGAAGTTTCCAATGAAAATTTGTTGAAAAAAGTTTGACCAAAAAATTTGTGTACTTTTTTGACCAAAAAATTTGTGTACTTTTTTGACCAAAAAATTTTTTCATGCCAAACACGACTCCAAAATTTTTTTTCCAAAAATCTCCAAAAAATGCTATCCAAACACAGCTATTATGATATTTGTCCAGCCTTTAAACATTCTTCCTTCGCTAAAAAATCTCTTAGGTGGAGTCCGTGTAAGGTTTACCGTCTTTTGGTAACTTTTTTGAAAAATTTCTCATAATCTTTTTTAATTATCTTTTTATCTCACCAACATAAGTATCACACTATTATTATCTTTTCAAAACTCTACTTAAAAAATGCAATATAAGTTTACCGTGTTCACTTAGATAAGCCGTTCTAAGTCAACTATATTCACTTCGGTTTGAAAACAATTTCATATGACAGACTGCGAACGTTGCATCATGTGGGCTTAGTTAGCTGCAAATTTCTAGCTATAGGATAAGGCCATTGGGCAAGTTGAGTTGAATCAGTGGAAAACCAATTCAAGATGACAAGATCGACTGCTGTCATAAGCTGGGATTTTGCCCAACAAAAATTAAACTGTACTCGTGTTCACACTCCCTTTCTACGTTTCAAGGCTTTGAGAGATTTCAACAGCTGAGTTAAGCATTGGAAACAGCATACCGCCCACTTGGATTGTATTCATTCATTTCTGATAATGCATTTGCAACTGCATCATGTACAGCTTCACCCCACCGGCTTCTCAATTGTTTTAAATTGCTGTCTTCTGCATTGATTACTTCCTGCATATCCGAGATATAACCGCAATCAAACTTGACCATGCACTGTATCATAAAGGAAATCAAATTGCTATTAGAGGCAATAGAAGAATAAAAAAGTGCTTGTTTGTTCTCTCTCTATCTCTCACCCAACCCTCCCAAATATACAGGTACACAGAGAAACAAATCTCATGACATTTCCATATAAAATTTGGTGATTGTAGCTAGCATTCCAAGTATGGTTGAGAACTTAACCTGGAAAGGAAACACCATCAATATCAAAGAATAGAATATTTTCCTCAGTGTGGTCTAACAAACTATCATTTCTTGAACGAAAGTAAGCAACAATTGTATTTCCCTAACTGTCACTCCACTCTAGATGCGCACTTATTGTTCAAGCAGGTATATCTTCTAGTACATCTCAAGAAACTGAGAAACAATGCAATGAGAACAGAAGTACATAGGACACTTGTGCGAAGTGGCATCCATCACCACGTTAACGGGGGAGGAAAGCAAGAACTTGGTATTAGCATGCTTTTAGAAGAATAGGAAACAGACCTGGCATTTTCCATCTTTGAGCATCTTCTTAAAAGGTTGCCAGTTTGGATCATTAACCTTTGCTTGCCACAATGAGGTGAGTTCTTATGACTTCACCTTCCATTCATTCCCAGAGAGTCTACGTAAGCAAGAAGTTTTGAAGGGATTATCATCAATCTCTCCCATTCTTTTAACTCCAACAGTTTCTCCCTCTGGAAGAGTTGGGAAAACCTGCATGGCCAAGTCAGACATGTCCATTTAAACTTTGATTTCCCAAGAGAATTTGTGAAAGTAAATTTAACCAAGAAATTTTATTACAAACAGTGTTGTTTAAGCAAATTTTGGACAAACAATTAGATAATATGAAAAGCTCACACTTATTAATTCCTTGCGAGCATACTGTAGTTCTTGGTTAGTAATGTGCTACCTAATAATGAGAGCTTGGTTCAGAAATTCCATATCCTGAATTTCATCAATTTTTTCAGCTTGCTGCTCAATTCTTCAATTTCTTGAGTTTTCAACTGCAACACTCAATCCAAAATTATTAATTATCCATCTAAAACTGTTAACAAGAAATTAGCCACTAGAACACAGATTTCAAGTTAGAATTAGCCTTTCTCCCTGCATAGGCAACCTACTGTTCACAAGTTAGGTAATGTAAAAGCATACATCAAAGTACGCCGGCAGAATTTTTTCAAGCAGACATGAAATTATAAAGACTGAAATGGGACATAGAAGTTTGAACATTGCACCTGAAAATGTGTGTTTGTGTGTGTCTCTCTATATAAAAATATGGCTCAAGCTTTCAGAAAGGCTGTAGAATCTTAAAACTGGTCAGCTTATATCTGGAGATAATAATATTTATTGAAAATACTACTCACAAGAGCAACGGAAACAAATAACTGTGGTCACATTCCCAATTGTAGTGAAGGGAAAAACAGAACACACTACCTACTTGAGCCTCAGATGACACCATTCTACATATTTCAGATCACTTGTACAACCAAATGATGATGAGAACCAGATAAGTTCCAATTCTCATTCTTTTATGCACTATCCTTCTTATTATACCCAAACCCAACCTACCAAAGAATAATGGCAAAAAGGAACTGTGTAAGAAATATATTCAATAAGCTTTTGTACGTGAAGCTCTTGAAAATATAACAATTGCAGAGGCTTTCCTGGTCCAATTGTTTTTCATCTTTTAATTCTGCATATAAGCTTTTCTATTTCCAGCAATAATGCATCTGGTCTGAGTATGAGACTGCATATTACTACACAAAGTCACCTTTTAAGTGGGAATTTGTCATCCATTTACCTGAATTCCATCTAACAATTAGTGTAAATACCAATTCAAAACAAAATATTAGCACTGTTAGCAACTGAACAGCTATTGTACCATGTCCTTCTCTACAAGAAAGTTTAGGCGGTCAAGATCATCTTGGCTCTTCTTTTTATCCTTCTTAGCTTGACTTGCTAGTTCTTCTTGCATACAAGCCAACGCTTTTCTCAAATTTGCATTTTGCATCCCAATCTTTTTCACTTGCTGATCCAAGTCGCACCTCATATTTTCCTTTTCCAGCCCAAGGAAAAGCATTTTCCTCTTGGCTATAAAAATATATTAACCACACAAGGACAACTATTGAGTATTTACAAGTTATATTACAAATTATACCAACAGAACAAGAAGCCATAGCTGGTGTAGTAGACCAAATTCTAGTGTCACTATTTTCTTTTTCACATAAAAAAAAGGAGAGGATATGGAGAAGAAGTACAGAAAGCACAAAATATGTTTTGCTAAACGATCAACATGAGCTAAAACATATTCTCATTGTAGTATTATGGCACAGGTTTCCCACTTTCTGAAGATTAAAAAAAATGAATTGGACACTGAAAGAATCACTTTGTAAGAATTAAGCATGAATGAAATGAAACAGAATTATGCCTTAATATAGTAGCCAAGAAATAGTATTTGTGGAAGAAAATAACAATACTTCTCCGCAGAGATTAGTTGCTGAAATCAAAGAGTCAAGAGATTAAAGCAGCTTTTTTCATTTCCAAATGTGAGTTGTCGAGACAGGAGAGAAATGCACTCAATTTTACGATCAGTAAAACACGAAATGTTGTAGATGTTCTCATTGCCAGTATCATCATAGCTGGATTGAGCTTCTAAAAGACAGATAAGTATAAATTTTTTGTTACAAAGAATTAGTAGCTCCTCCATATCCAATAACTTATGCAGAGAGGCTTAATATCCTACTATATTAGCAAGACATTTTACCAGAATATTTAGCTGTAATATCAGTGCATATCTTTTGCTGTTCCTACTATCCCACAAGTCACTCATGCATTTTAAACTTATTTGATTGAACAACATACCAGCATGTTGCAATGCACTTTGCAGATGCATTTCATAAGGCCTCTCTTAATCTAATTTCATTCATGAAAATCCTTTTTCCTTATTTTCCCAAAAAAGTGCATGTAATCAAAATTAGCCAATCTTAACAATTTCCATTTGAAATCTCAAAATATTAGCTTAATTTTGTGGGATGCTCGACCACCACACCATGGGGCATCCCTATTCTAGGCACCTCTACCAACCAAAAACAATTATTTAGCACAGTAAGTGCATTAATAGTACCTATTCATCAAAATGGATAAACAACTTGTTGGAATGCAAATAGCGATGGCAAACTGAGTTCAATTTTTAGTTATCAACTGAGAGATAATAAGTATTGACGCAAAATATAACTAAAGAATAGGCAAACTAATACAACTTAACATTAAATCATAAACCCAACATACATCAGAACCTGTACCAATCACAAAAAGGTGGCATAAAGTCAAAACCCAAAGTAAGAGAAGGAAAAAAAGAAGGAAAAAGAAAAAAAAGCAACCTTTAGTCTGAACAAGACAAACCCAAATATCTCTTTCAAGAAAAAGGAGTATCATCAATATCTCCGCTACATTTCTCACAGAACATAGGATATTAGTTACCTTTTTTTTTTTGTTCAAATAGGATATTAGTTACCTTGATCATACGTTTCCTGGAGTTCATGTTTCTCAGCCATGACTCTTGAAAGAGTAGCTAAAATCTCATCATACTTGCGCTCCAATTCCAGTAACATTTGGTTCTTTGCATCAACTTCTTGGGCAAGGCTCACGGCAAGGCTCACAGCAAATCTTCGCGCTTTCCTAAGTTCTTCAACAATGTTGCTGTTATCATTCTTCGCCATTTGATCTTTTTTTCTCCCAAATTCCAGCGACCCTTTTGCTCTTTAGTCTTCAACCAAAAGGCTAAAGCCAGTTGCTTTTTCTCATCTGACCTTAACGTCGCTCTTTTATTTGTCTCATCTAAAGGCGGTTAACTAATTTATTACGCTTTCTCAATAAACTTAACGAAAAGGTTCTATCCACACCTAAACATAAATCTATACTTGTAACTTTAATACTGAGATTTGTATACAGTGTTTTCGTGCAATAATCACTTTCATCATTGATAAGAATTCAAAATTGCACTTTTGGCCGAATGCGGATATAGCCAAATTTATGTGTTACAAAGATTTGATCCTTTTTTTTTTTGAAACAAAAGATTTGATCCTTAATTATCAATTTGTGCAGCTCCTATGGTCCTAAGCTGAGGGCCCTGACGTCGTACGGTTAGATTTAACAATTAACAATTCGGATTATCTGTACAGTGGAACTAAGGCTTTGACACCTGACATTGGAAAAGTGGTTTAGTTACTCAAGGTTGAGTGTCAAATTAACGACCCCGCCCCAACAAACCAACAACCCCTTTTTTTGCACAATTTTTTTTTTAAACAAACATATACTATTACATTTATATTACATTGAGAAAAGAACGATGTTAATAAGATTCAAATCTCGACCTCTAAGGTAAAGTCGTAAAGTTTTAATCGCTCGACCCTCTATTTGTTTTTTTTTTTTTTTTTGCACAATTTAAATTAACAGCCTGATACTCTTACTCTTTGCAAATCACATTATCTGAATTTATGCTTTTGAATCCATCTCATCTAGTTTTGCTTATCTCAAGATTAGCACAATAGTTGACATAAAAAATGCAAATTGGTTAAGTTATTTAAAATCCCATTGTGCTAGCATATCGCCACCAGCCTAAAATACTAAATAAAAAAGTGTTAGTTAACAAAAAGACGCTTGCCAAGACGTAATAGCTTTTAAAATGAAAAGGTACTTGCGTGCATAACACATTTTGCACAAGGTAAATAAAACAACCACAAGCAACTGATGAATAATGGAGTTTCCTAATGCTTGTGTCCATACATACAGGTTCAATTGTTTGTTAATAAACAGTTGCTTGTTCTACCTGCTTGAGAAGCTTTTAGATGAATCAAAGCACAACATAGTCCTACCCAGCAAGCCTGACACAGCTCCAACCATCAATCATGTTTCTCTCTGCATTTTATCCACGTGCAATTTCCATTTCTTCAGCAGAAATGCAACTCCCTCCTTCAAACTAGCTTTCCGACCTTCGCCGTAGTTCCACAGCTCTGAAGTAACATACCTCCCACTTGGATTGTATTCATTTGTTTCAGCCCAAGCTGTTGTCACTGCTTTGTACACTTCATAACCATACTTCTCTTTAAGGTCTTTCAGTTTTTCATCATCGTCATTTATTACTTCCTAAACCAGTTAACAGCATACTTATTATACCACAAGCTATTTTAGGAGAGAAAGTGAAGCAAGAATTGCATCTGATTTGTTTCATAAATTGAAATGTATCAAGAGAACCAAATTAAAATGTGCATGTAAACAGGTTACTGATACATTTATTGAAGCAGAAGTTATCTGCAGTACTTACAAAAGCACAACTTAAGCTAGTTTACATAATACTAGCATTGCAGAAAGGTTAAATGAATAGATTGGCTGACAACATAGAACACATGTAAGTGAAAATTTAACAACAATATATCCAAATAAAGTAGAGATGGTTCAATGCATTCAGGCCTGTGAAGATTAAACTTAAATCATCACCTAGCCCGTGCAAGATGCATGAGGACATCAAATATCAACACTAAACTTTAATATGTTTCAACAACAAAGGAAGTTCAGGATTTCATTCTGATTTTCATCTGGACGGACAAGTTCTACGCAAGGTGACATATGATAACTTTCAATGTGGCAACAGTAGAAGTGAAAAAGTTGTAACATCAAAGTTTCCCCACAGAATATAAAATTCTTTAATGGGATAGCTACGATGTGGAATAACTGAGAGGGTGTTTTGGTTTAGGAGAACCAAGGAGGGAAATGAGTACCATTAGTAGTGACACCCATTGTTAATATTTGGAAAACAACCATCACTATCCTTCAATCGGAATGAAAGTGATTAATTGGGAGGCTCTATGATTCTCTGCAAAATATTATTCTATTAAACTCATTAACCTTTTTGGGCAAAATGATACCCATCCATTGCTAAATCAAACATGTTGGGAAGAATCATCAAAATCCATACTCACAGTGGAATTAATGTTATTCATAGTGATAGTGATCGAGAAATTTGAACTTAATGGCTCCTGAATGTTTATAGAACTTGATATAGAAAAGAGAGATTTCACAGGGTTTAATGCTTCTCTACCACATACATTTAGGTCATTATTAGCAATAATTCACTAACTTTCTCTGCCATCTTACAGACTTCATATATGCTACCTTCCTAAAGACTACAAACAGGAACCTCATTCACTCCATACTGCAGTAAAATCTTCCGGGATCAAATTTCACAAACATGTGACAATGTCGAGTGATCTTGTTCAAGACTTAAACTGACACAAACAGGGGTCAACTTTTGCTTTCTTTTAGATGAAGAGAACTTCAAGCCACATAGAACTGACTAACCTGGCATTATTGGATATCAGAAGGAAATTAAGAAAAAAAAAAGGAAGATCTACACTGGGAAACACCCATGGATTCCGCTATCAACATAGGTGTCACCAAATCTGAAGGATCAGGGAAATATCTGAATATTGCAAAATTATTTCAAGCAGGAGTAGTCCAGCAAACAGGAAAATTAGAAAGTACATGCATGTGTGTGAAAACTGTATACCTCATGTTTCCCATTAACAAGAACAACTTGTGTAGGATGCCATTCTGGATCTTTAAGGTACTCATCCCATAATGAGCACAATTCAGAAGCCCTTTCCTCTGCATCGGCTTCGTTTTTATACTTCTTTTTCATGGCTTCAAAAAATGGTTTGTTATCTAGTTCACCCATTCTCTTTATGCCAATATGAGTTGAATTAGGGTATTCTTTCAAGCCCTGCAATGCAACTAAATAATCAGAGGTACAAAGCTTTGGGATCAAATAGATAAAATTTTATGATCATCCAAACTCTCTACCATAATGTAAGGCCTAAGATCTAGGAACTACTAGCAGAGGAAATTATAAATTTATAATCCTTAAACTTAACATGTATACACAGCTAACGTAATTCAAAATTTCAGTCCACATTCACTGCCTCCCACCCCAACAAAAGAGAAGAAGGAGACGCCATAAACACACAAAATATCAAAGAAACTATGCTTAAATTCCGTGGGACATATAGAAAAGCATACAAGAGCCAAATGTAGAGCTTAAAAGTTCACAAGTTATACTAAGAATCTATCATCAATTATATCAGCAGAAATAATTAACAACAATAACTTTTCACATGCATAAATACAAATTTCCTGTTCTTCATCCAGCCTTGGAATAACACATAAACTATTTCACACCATCTCCAAACTGCTTTGCTAAGATCCTGCAAGACAACCAGCTGTCACAGACGACCTCTAAGTATATCACAAGTAGAATTCATATGTAGAATATTGAACGCAATTAACTAGAAAAGCAATGTAACAAAGTGTTACATTAATCAATTCTTTTCGAGCATCCTGCAGCTCATCATTGCTTTTGCGCTCCTTTATTATCAGTGTTTGATTCAACCTATCAAAATCCTCAAGTTCTCCTTCCTTTTCTCTCAGCAATTTGTGCAGTGACTCCGCCTTTTGCAGAACTTCCAGATCACCTTCATCTCCCATGTGCTTCACAACATTTAGTGTACCTCTCAAACGTTCAATTTCTAGCTCCAATGCTTGTTTTGTATCCAGATCTTTCTCTAGTTGAATAATTCTCTTGTGCAGTTCCTCCTTTTGCTTCTGAAAACAGAAAATGACACCCATATGAGCCCTCATATAATTTTTGAACTTGTCAAACAGTATCAAATTCAATTAATAAAAAAAGAAGAACTTAAAATGATTTAAAAGTATACCCTCTGTTCTTCCGCCAATTTCATTACTTTCGCATCAACTTTTCTTTGTTCCTCAGATGCAGCGTCAAGTAAACTATTTTGGGTGGCATTCTGGGAAAAAAAAGATGCACATTCATCAATAATTTATCTTAACAAGCTTATCAAGAAAATCAGAACAAATTCATAAAAGTTGTCTGAACAAACAGTGAACGAAAAAAATTGTTTCCAACAGGTTTCAGTGCACAAACAGCAATAAAGAATTCAAATTAATGAACTTTATGACTCAATAAAACGGAAGAAGGGAAAGGTGAGAAGGAGAGGAAGGGAAGGGCATTGCAACACTTCAACTGTTTTGAGTCATTTGGTGAGCAAGAGAAGCCAGGCAGAATCAATACATTTACAATTATAGGCTTACTATCAGGTGAAGTTCCCGTTTTCTCATAATGTGTTTACATAGTTGAGTCAATCCTTCCCAACTTATCCAGCTTCGCCAAAATATTGAGAGCACAGCATAAGGATGGATTATCCCCCACCAGCTCTTTTACTTCCTTGTCCTCCCCTCATATCAAACAAAGATGATCAATATCTAATTTTTACATTATCCCTACCAACACCACATTCATAACAGTTACCTGATCTCCTCTGCATATGTAAAACCTCAGTGGCAATAATAAGAGTAGCAAGTCTGACAGCTGCCAGTTCTTCTTTCTGATAAAAAGCTTGATTAATTTAAAAAAGATAGCCATTTAGGGAAGTTTTCATTGAAATGATATCAGGTCTCTTGTCCATTGAGAAAACAAATGTGATCATATCCTGCTCATTTCTCCGTCCGACTGTCATGCTTGTTTAGTTTTAACTTTTTGATACGAAGATTGAAGGAGCTAGAACATTATTTTAGGTTATATCACATTCCTATTATTAGAAATTGCATTAAAAAGTCGTACCAGAATTACTGTCTCAACTGAACTCAATTAAAGGTATAGGCACCTGGCATCCACAAGATTTTTTCCCCTCTAAATTTTTCATCCTATCTACCACACAGACTACAAACATTTCCCTCCACAAGTGTAACAACTATCAACGCTGATAAGGTTGCTGGAAGAGTTGAAAGCAAACTAAGAGACAACTGGTATCATATGCTATTATACTCGGAAACTCGCACGAAAACTTAACTTGGTCTTGATGTGATGAGAAAAGACATTCTCCTCATAAGACAGTAAGAATGCCATGTAATTACTTAATCCCAAAGACAGTAAATGATGAACGAAATTGATTGCATTGTCTTTATGCCAAGAAAAACAGACGAAGAGATATAAAGCAAGTTTCTTCACCTCTGCCAGCTCTTCTAATAGCTTTTTCCTATCACTTTCGTTTTGAGCTTCGCGTTTCTCCAGTTCTTTACCCCGGAGTTCAAGTTCTTTCTTTTGGGTTTCCAACTGTGACTTCATCTTTTCATGGTCACTAAAGATCTTTTGGAAATGATCCCGAGCAGTGGATTGAAGCTTTTTTAGTTCTGGAAATGCAAACAATAACATTAGAATTCCAAAGCATACAAAACCAGCTTCCCTCAAAATTAGTCCAAAGTATAAATCCAAATACCTTCATTGTATGCTTGATGAAGCTTATCCTTTTCTTGAATTAAAATGCTCATGGAACTCTCAGTCTCCTGGAACTTGTTTTCCATCTCTTTCAAATGCATCTTTTTCACCTCAATAACATTTGTCAGATTATTCACGAGTTTGCTAGTCTTCCTAGCTTCCTCTTCTATGATATCTGAGATAGTTCTAATGTCTCCAATTTTACGAAGGTTCTCCCCAATAATGCTATCAGACCTGTAATCATCCACACGAGCAACCCAAGCATAAAGATCAGACTTTTGAGCATTATTAGCCATCCAATCTCTCTTGCCGTGATGATCACCCTCGTAAGCCTTTTCAAATGACATGGCATTGTTGAATCCAAACCAATCTTTCGTAAATTCCACAAGAGCTGTGCCTGAATGGCCCTGGTAATTCCACAAAGGGCGCACTCTGGTAGGATTAAAACCCCTTCTTGTCAACTCATCCCTGAGCTTGGACCCACTTTCACCCACATAACGCCCATCCTTAAACTCGGTTGCAAGGTTAACAACAATTCCAATCCACGGCCATACAAACATCTCATCCCGATCATGATCTGACAACGGATCAACCTCAGCTGTAGTCTGTGATGGACCAGCAGTGGCTGTTACATCTTTCTCCAAGTATTTTGCCAATGCAAGATGATTAGCCTTCTCTCGTATGCTTCGCTTCTTTGAACTAGAACTCCCCACCCCACTTGCGTGCTGCAATAGTTCTTTGTAAAGGTAATCAGCTTTTCTTTTCTTCGGGCAGTAAGGGCAAGTGAAAATCTCATCGGATATCTTAACTTTGTGATTTCCACCCTTCAATGCTTCGTATGATTTATCTTCATACTCCTCAATTTCAGATTCACTTATATCAGACTCCTCTCCCGCACATCCCATCACATCCAACACTATGATAAATTACCTGGTGATTGAAGAAAAAAGCCATTACCTGTCAGTGAAATGAAATGTACCATACTTGACGAGTGCAATAAAACATTCTGCTTAGCAGGTTTAAATCATAAAATAAGCACAATGACATTAAAGATTAAAAGAATTTTAACAAATAGACAAAGACATTTTTAACTTAATCTCTAATATCAGAATCTACAAATTTATATGTTAATAAAGACGAAACCACGTCGACAAAGGAATAGCCAAGTTAAAAGGGGGTTAGGGTGGGAGGGGAAAGCTTTAAATTTCAACAAGAACAGTCTATAAAACTTTTTAGGACAGCACCATGAAGTTTACATGGGATTACAAAAAGAAAAAAATACAAAGAATAACAAGATGTATTTAATATTGACTGACAAAAGCAACATCCAAGAACCAACCAACCATTTGAGAGCTGCTGATGCGAATGTTGTATTATTGAATCAACAAACATGAGAAGGAAAGAGGATTACAAATTCAATTGAGCGCTGAAGTTCAAACCCTTAATCAGAAAATGTGTTAACGCAAATAAAACATATCTGTAATACTTTCAATTCAGATCCATACTGAAAAGATAATATAGTGACAGACAACTACAAATTAGGTATTGAAAGCAAACTGTAGACTTCCTCTGACATTAGTAGAAATGCAGAGACTGGTGAGAACCAATATACCCAGGCAACGCATAAAAAAGCTAACTTTTTTCCACAACTCACTAAAATATTGTCATAAAATTGCAATGTTAACAATAATACAGAACGGAAACTAGAAAAAAAAAATCCACAATAAAATGACTACCAAAATTACAAAATTCAGGTCCTGTGAAATAAAAAGGTTGCAATTAACTTAGCATGCAGCAATTTAACCTCCTCCACAAAGGAAAGACAAAAATGTCAAGTATGCATGTATATGATCAAACAACCATTATTAAAGCTGTAAAATGACCATATGCACAGATTGACAGAACCCATATGAAAACATATGCCAAAATATATATATATGAAAAAAAAAATCAATTAAATCAGATAGATAATTTGATGAGCTAACTAGCAACTGGGCTTACCTTAATTTTGGCGGAGTGGACGAAGATGGAAAAAGGGCTTCTTGGGATGCGGTGGGGGAGTTTAGATGGGAAGGAAATAGCAAGAGTGGAGTGAAGTGAAGACCTGAAACTGAAAGTGGCTTTGGGCTTGATGAGCGTTTTCAAGACCAAGATGATTAAAAAGTGTGAATTGTGCGTTTTCAATGTGGTTCAATTATATTACTAAACTATAAAGAAAACTCACATTACTAGGGACTCTGTTGCTTGTGAGTTAATGACTTCTCTCCAACTGATCAGTGTACTAAGAATTTCCATTGGTATTGGGGAACTGGGGACGATTGTAAAAAGTGATGAGATAAATGGAAACTGGTAAAAGAGAGGTCGTATTCACGTGCCAATATAATCTCTTCCATTGACCATATCAGTCTGATTTTCTGTGCGTCTGTCTCGTACCTGCCTACTTGCTTTTGCAATTTTACCCTAGTTAATTTGGATTTTGGATGCCACGCGCTCTTACCTTGTCAAAATTGCATCCACATCCCTTCTCAAAATTGCATTCATATCCTTCTCAATTTTTATCAAGTTATATTGCTTCCCTGTTAGGGAATTATAGTTAAGGGTTTTCTAAGTTTAACACGTCTGGCTTTGGTTATTAATGCATAATGCCAACCACCAAGGTGGTAGTGCTATTATCTATGACTAATTCAATGTTGCTTCTCTTCAATTATGATTACATGTTTAAATCCGCTTGCAATAGTAGCTGTCTAAGATAGATGTAGCTAGACAACAGTAGTCCAATTGCACTTTTTATAATGTTATTTTTAAAAAAAATGGCCATAAATCAAATTAGGGTATTGCATAATAAATCATATTAGGGACTACAGAATGTGTGGGACTCATGATCATGCTGATATGGATATTCGATAGCTATGTCAGTCATCTTTTTTCTTATCTTTGCCCAAAAAGAGAGTATTAATGCATAGGTGCCATTACATTGTTACTTTTTCTTTTTCTTTTTCTTTCTTGTTTTGGTTTGTATTCTCCACATTTTCAAGTTATAAAGAATCTTACCGTTTTGTCAAGTTGCTCTTGCCTCATAAAAGTCACAATGAGACCGTTGCATTGAATTTGTAATGTAATACCCTTATAGTATAACAAAAAAGCTATGTAAGATAGATCCACATATATTATAAATTGAGTCTCTCTCAAGAAAAAATATATAATTTGAGTATGAGTATTCAAATCTAATTTGGGATATTCATTTTGAGATAGCAAAGTTGGAATTTAAATAATTGGATTTGGTTGCTAATGCTTAATTTGGAAGTTGAGATGAAAAAGAAAATAAGAGAAAAGAAGAGCTAAGAAAAGAAAAGAAGGGAAGGGAAAGTTCCTTTTCCTTTCCTTTAATTTCCTCCCAAATTTGGGAAGAAAATTTTTGAAGAAGAAAAGGAGGGATTTTCCTTCCTTTTCTTTTCTTTCCTTTCACCATTTTTAGTCTCAAATAAAGAAAATTAGTTTAGAATCCTTTATTTTCTTTTCCCTTTTTACTCTTAAACAAATGAATTGTTTAAAAATAATTTATATTTCTTTGAGCTGGGCATGACAGAATGGTATGGGGTTGCAACTACGCAAGTGAATGAAAAAAAAAACTAAGTGTTGTGCTATGTCGAACTAATAGCGAAATTACCTTCAGAATTCGACATAACTAAGTAGATAGTTCGAATCATTGACATGCATAAATAAGTGCACCAATGAGCCCAATATCTCATAGTTACAAAAAAAATCCCAATCCTAATGTACAAATTTGGCTTATTATTTGATAAAAGTTGCAATAGCATATGCATTGTATTCACTATTTTGTTAGTACCCGTGGCAAATTCAAGCAAAATCAACATAGTTTGTCATACAAAAAAAAAAAAAAAAAAAGTCAATGTCACCAACAAAATTTAGAACAATCGCTTGCAAAATGTTAGATTTTATTCCAATCACCATTGATTACCGACTATTTGCTAGGAACCATAAGAAATTTATCATAACACAACAAATTATAGCAAAATCAATATATTTTGTCAAAAAATTCAACATTGCCAACAAAAATAAAAAAATTTGATTGCAAAAGTTTTAACTCTTCTTCCAACCAATATGGATTATCGAGTACAACTTATGATATTAGATATTATTATTAATATAATTTCTTACGAATCAATAATTTGATTAATAATTAAAGATAAACAAACAGAAAACGAAATATTTTAATTACAAGAAAATACACGCAACGTTCATATTCAATAATACAAAAAGTGGAAAAAAAAAAACACAAATTCCCGAACCCTGCTTAACTGTCCATCTCGCATCTCCGATCAGTAAACAAACAGTCCGCATATTCTCCGACGAGAATTTCCGATCGGCAATCCGTTGAATAATTAGTCATAAATTTCAGTAGCTGAAACAATAGATAGAGTGGAAGATGTTCACGCAATTCGGAGCCACGGCGGAGTCTTTGAGCAAAGCCTCAACGCTGGTGTTCCGGATCGGCACGGACGCTCATCTATACGACGATCCCGATGACGTCAACATTGCGCCACTTCTCGACAGCAAATTCGATTCCGAGAAATGCGAAGCTCTCAAGCGTTTACTCGCTCTTATAGCTCAAGGCTTCGATGTCTCCAATTTCTTTCCTCAAGTAATTAATTTTTTTCTAATACTATTTCGTGTAATTGTATTGAAATTTTCGTTAATTCGTGCTAAATTGAATGTGATTATCTCAAGATTTTAATTGAATGCGTGTTAATTAAGATTTTAAAAACGCTTTTATGAGTTTACAGGTGGTGAAAAACGTTGCTTCACAGTCAATTGAAGTTAAGAAGTTAGTATACTTGTATCTGCTCCATTATGCCGAAAAGTACGTTCGCAATTTCCAACTCTGTTATGTATGTGTATCAAATGAAAAAATCTAGTGAATTTTGGCGAGTTGTTTTTTTAATTCTTCTTATTTGTTGATGCAAAACATGATTATATAAAAATAGGCGTCCGAATGAGGCGTTGCTTTCGATAAATTATTTTCAGAAGGATTTGGGGGATACAAATCCATTGGTGCGGGCTTTGGCACTTCGTACAATGGCAGGGATACGGTTACATGTGATTTCCTCGCTTGTTCTAGTCGCAGTAAGTAAATGTGCCAGGGATCCCTCAGTATATGTTAGAAAATGTGCTGCCAATGCACTTCCCAAGTTGCATGATTTACGCTTAGAGGAAAACAAAGCTGCCATTGAAGAGGTTAGTCTGGTGTAAAATTATGGGATGCATCTGTGTCCTTCAATTTTGTGTATGGATTTTTTGGTTTCCAAATTGCTGATATTGATTCACAAGTACGTTTGGGAACACTTAATTTTAGAACGCAACTTCATTTGAATATCTGTTTCCAATTGCAATGTTGGTTGACATAAGCCCTGTAGTGTCTTTTATTGAATTATTATATTATTGTGCGTAGCTTGTTGGGATTTTGCTGAACGATAATTCTCCTGGAGTAATTGGAGCTGCAGCTGCTGCATTTGCTTCTGTTTGTCCAAATAATTTCTCTCTGATTGGAAGAATCTATAGAAGATTATGTGAGACTCTTCCCGATGTCGAAGAGTGGGGTCAAATTTTTTTGATTGGGACACTTTTACGATATGCAATTGCAAAGCACGGGCTAATTAAAGAATCCATTATGGTATCTTCTCATGCTTTGGAGAATAATGCTTCTAGAACTGGTAGTTCTGACACCTATGAAATAGGAAATGAGGATTCTGACACCTATTCTGGACTTAAAGGAAGCAATGCTGACTTTGCTAATGGTATATGTAGATCTGAGATTGCAGATATAGTCTCTCGGAGTTACCTTGAAGGGCCAGATAAATACTTATCTCAGTATAGACATGCAGACGGGCTTTCTTCTGGATTAGAAGGCATGCATTTCACATCTGCCAAAGACAATGAGGATATTAAGATTCTGCTGCTGTGTACTTCACCTTTGTTGTGGAGTCATAATAGTGCTGTCGTACTCGCTGCTGCTGGAGTGCACTGGATAATGGCACCAAAAGAAGATTTGAAGAAAATTGTTAAACCACTTCTATTTCTCGTGAGATCATCTAACTCTTCAAAATATGTGGTAAGTTGCAATTTTTTTGTAGTACATTGGTCTGACAAAGTTGGAATTCAGGTATTTTTCATATTGTAAGTGTGATAGGTGATGGATATCCAATAGGTTTTCAAAGTACAATTGAAGTAGATATATATGTGTGTGTGTGTGTGTGTGTGTGTGTGTGTGCAGTTGATAGTAATTACAGATGTGATGGATCAGAATTGGTGAAATCAGAATGGCACTACAAAGTAGATTTTTATATGTAATAGCCTTTGTCTTCAATTTATACTTTCTCACCATTTTATTTGGGATTCATTTCCTATTGATCCTTTACATGCTACATGATTTTTTGATGAGTATTTTGTTAGGCTGATTCTTCTGCCCTCCTCCATGAGAAAGGAAAAGAGAAAAGCAGCAAAAGTAAAAAAACTCTGATTCACATTTATTGTAGAAACACAATATTCATGTATGAAGGTATCTGATGTGAAAGTCAATTCAGTGGTAAATTATATGTATCCATCTGGGATAGAGATTGGTTAAACTTATTTATACCATGGTTTTGGGTGCAGTACAGAAGCCAGAACATCATATTTCACCTACAATATCTATTTATGCATGTAGTTACTCATGGATTGGATTAAAATATAGTACATACTATACCGGAGAATTAGTAATTGCTAATATATATGTGATGCTTGGTCATCAGATTTAACGATTTGTGCTT
The DNA here is from genome assembly GCA_024721245.1 of Mitragyna speciosa. Lineage (NCBI taxonomy): Eukaryota > Viridiplantae > Streptophyta > Magnoliopsida > Gentianales > Rubiaceae > Mitragyna > Mitragyna speciosa. Next base: position 4,195,550 of record CM045552.1, read on the forward strand.
GCTTTCGCCTCCTTCTTCACTATATAGTTGATGCTGCCTGGAAACTATATTGCTCCCATGACAGCCTGATTATGTTTTTCCCCATTTTCTGATACAGGTTCTCTGCAATATCCAAGTGTTTGCTAAGGCAATGCCTTCTCTTTTTGCTCCACATTATGAAGATTTCTTCATTAGCCCTTCAGACTCATACCGAGTAAAGGCTTTGAAACTTGAGATACTATCCTTAATTGTGACAGACTTGTCAATTTCTTCCATTTTTCAGGAGTTCCAGGTAATTGTTGCATATTTTATCTTTATTTACAAGGGCTAATTATTGTTTCAATTCAAATTTTGGTCCGTGGAATTCATATTCCAAAGTTCATGATATCAGCTGACTTTTAAATCCCTTAGGTTTTTATTTTCTTGCAATTGATGCTTGTCTTTTTGTGTGTTGCTAGGATTATGTTAAAGATCCAGACAGGAAATTTGCTGCAGATACAGTTGCTGCAATTGGTTTATGTGCTGAACAATTTCCAAAGGTAGCAAATACATGTTTGGAAGGTTTATTGGCCCTCGCATCACCAGGTAAGAATCAAAGTGTCATTTTGTTTGATCTGGAAAAGAGCGGTGCTTTCCTTTTGATTTTTTTTTTTTTAATTTTAGTAATAGCTTCCATCACAGAATCAACGAATGGTGATATAGCATCTATGGATGGAGAGGCTTTAGTTTTAATTCAGGCAATACTATCAATCAAAGCAATCATAAGAAAAGATCCTTCCAGTCATGAAAAGGTAATTAGCAGGCATACATTGCCTTTTATTCTTATTCTGTATCATACATTTTAATGTCTCTTGCCGTGAATTGGTTTTTCCATCTTTTGGTGGCAATACTGGTAGAACTGCAACTGAAAACCACAACTCTAGTGCATGGGGTTTAAATGTACAAGGCCTAGGGGTAAGCAAGCTTACTCTCTCTATATGTAAAAAGGCTTTGTTGCAGAACCATTTTTCTTATTATTGTGGTGATCTGCAATGAATCTTCTGTGTTCAATTTCTATGATAGCTTTTGTTTTGTTGCTTAAGAGGTTGTGAAATTATAGAGGTAACTAATAAACACAATGGACTATATATATTGTCTGTGCATATGGATGCCTACGGTTGAAATTTCAACTAATGATGGAAAATGTCAAATTGGTACACCAGTCAGTTCTATGTGCTTTGGAGAGGAAATAAGAGGAAAACTTTTGACATGGAAAATCAGTTATTTGAGAAATTTCCCGAAACAGTATAAGATTTAAAAGCTCTCTTATTTGATTTTCTTGGCTAACTTGTTTGGATGAAGGTAATTGTCCATTTAATTCGAAAGTTGGATTCCATCTGGGTGCCTGCAGCGCGTGGAATGATCATCTGGATGGTGGGTGAATACAGTGACATTGGGCATTTAATTCCAAAAGTTTTGCCTGTTGTACTTAAATATCTTGCTAGATGCTTTATGGTGGAAGAAGTTGACACAAAGCTTCAGATTCTTAATGCTTGTACCAAGGTATTTCAACCAAAGTCCCTTATTTTATTCCTTTGCAGTTAATATTTTTTGTGCATTGGTTTTTTTTTTTTTTTGGGTGGGGGGGGGGGGGGGGAATTATGCCCACTTTCTGGCCTGCTACCTAATATGGTTAATTTTTTGTATTTATATGGAAAAAGAAATTTCCATTCTGATTGCACCATTGGTTGAATGATATCACGATTTTCTTATCGACTGAGTCAAAATTGGGCCAATTTCTTGGTGGCTCGACATAATATTAACAAACATAGGTTCCCCTATTATCAGCAATGCTTGACAAATTGTGAAAGTTTTGAAAAGATTGGTGGACTTGGTTAACAGTTGCACTTTAAACTGATTTCTTGCTTCCAGAATAATTTGCGATCAATAAGAGTCAATTTGACATAGTGCACAGTACTCTCTTCTGATTACAAAACTGTTCTAGTGCATCGCATTGGTGGGAAAAGACTGGGTAGTGATATACGCCACATCTGATAGACTGCCAACTTGTGCATTTCTTATTTGTTTCGCGGGTCTACTTTCTTCTTTGCTTGATGTCTTCTCTGTGCCTGTGGATTGTTGTGATTTAATCAATCTTGACCATGATTATTCAACATTTCTGTGATTGTTAATGTTTTGGTGGCCCTTAATAAGGATGACATAATAATGTTAATCTATTTCTGCTCCTTTTTTCTTTTAATCTTGATGCTTAGGTGGTTGTTGATGCAGCAGAGGTGGCACATAGTTATCTTATGTAGCCTACCGTTATTCTTGTGCTTATAGAATGTTAAATAAGTATGGCTTACAGTGATTGAATAACAAAATTTATCATACAATAATTATCATGATAAACACTGAACATATAATTCTACAAAACAGAGAAATTTGTAGAATCTGAATTTAAATTTTACCAGAACTGAATGGTAATGATTATAAATGATAACACTGAACGTTGAAATTAAAAGGTTTTATAAGTGGATATCAGCAGGTACTGGTTAGACATTGCGGAACTTTGTGGGACATAAAACAGAAAGTTTAGTTGTCCAACATTATTTGCTTCTATTGTATGATAAAGATATGTTCTTCTGAATTCTTATTTAATTGGTTTAAATCAACTAAAAGGTATATTTTAGCTGTTGTATCTATGTTAGGTTGCCAATGTTGTGCAGTTTGTCAACTTTTTTTTTTAAATTTCTTTCCAGGTCCTATTGCGTTCAAAAGAGGAAGACTTACTGGAATTCAGAAAAATCTTAAGTTACATGCTTGATCTTGCTAGATGTGACTTGAACTATGATATTCGTGATCGTGCTCGTCTTATAAAGGAAATTTTGTCATCCTATATGGGTTTATATGATGATGAAAAAGCGGGAAAAGCACAACAAGAGAGCAGGGAAGTCTCACGTGTCCTTGCAGAAAGCATATTTGGGGGACAAATAAAAGCACCGTCACCTGAAACCCTTAGTGCTCGGTTCTATCTTCCCGGATCCCTCTCACATATAGTTCTTCATGCAGCTCCAGGCTATGAACCTCTTCCAAGACCTTGCAGTGTAAATTTTGAGGACCCCGGTATGAACACTAATGTTATAGAGGGAGTAAAGGTCCCAGGGGTCAGTGTTACTCAAAGTGAGTCATCTACGGATGATCCTGATTCTGTATCTGGATCTTTGAATGAAGAAAGCAGCTCAGATTATAGCGATGAAGATTCTATTGTTGGTTCAGATGGTTCTGGTGGCAGCAATGCAAGTGGGTCTCTTAGTGAAGTTGGTGGCAATAAGGAACCACTGATTCATCTATCAGAGACTGGCAATCTTAACAAAAATGGAAATGGAGGCTCAGGGTTGGATATTTCATATTCTGGCTCCAATGATCTTGGGGAACTGATATCTGGAAAATCACTTGAGTCATGGTTGGATGAGAACCCTAGTTCATGCCATAATTTATCTGATCCTAGTTACATTAAGAGATCATCAGCCAGAATCTCAATTGGGCATATTGGTGGCAGGGTTAAACCTAAAAAATATGCACTACTGGATCCTGCCAATGGAAACGGCTTGAGTGTGGATTATGTATTTTCATCTCAGACATCAAGCGTTTCTTCATTGCTTGTATGTTTACAAGTTTGGTTCTCGAATTGTTCCACAGAGCCCATGTCAAGTATACAACTGGAAGTGGATAATGCAGGTCAACATTCTTCAGATCATGCATCAGCAATGGCTGAGAGGTGACATTAAGTTTCAGCTTTCCTTAGTTGGCATTTCTTACGTTTTGGTGATTTCCTTCACACTTCAGTTATCTAATATTATGTTGGACAAGTTTCCTTTCTCAGTTTAAACATTTGGGGATGATTCTAAAGTTATTATACAACTGATGTTATGTCTGTCCATGGATCTATGGTCCATGTTGTGACATATTTTGATCATAAATATTCTCATTACAACTTTTATATTGATCATTGTTCACGATCAACAAATGGATCAATTTAGCCTTTTTGAATTTTTGGCTGGCCATGTGAAAATGTTAAACTAGTTTGCTGTCCCTTTTAACATCTTTCGCAAGGAGGTGGAACACTTGCAATGAAGTGGATTGGCATTGTATATGTTGATGTTCTAGTATGATGTTGTTTTGTATGTCTGGTTGAGGATTGAGTGACTTAGTGCTCCCAGGTCATTGGAGAATTCTTCTCCTAAGAGCCGGGGAGCTGGTGTTGTGGATGAATGAACATTAGTGGGGATATAGCACTCACCAAATTACTTGCACAGACTGCCATGCAGAGATGAATTATGAAATTTAACTTTGAAACCCCTTATACTGAGGCTTTTGTATTTATGAAATTTCCAGTGAGAAAGTTGCAAAAGAAAAGTCATCATAGTCTTCATAAATTTAGTTTATATTCTGGTTTGCCATCTGTAGAATTAATTTTTTTTTTTTTTGGGGGTTAGCCTGTGAATTGGTTTATGTCATATCCAGTGAGAGATTTTCAAGTATTTCCTGTTATGAGGTATCATCTTTTTAAAAAGCTTTTAAGTTCATAAGTTCTGGTACTTCCCTCGAGAAAGGAAAATAGAGACATGCAGTGAATCGAGTAGGGGAATCTTTTTTAAAGGTTTAATGTCATTTTTCATTAATCTCGTGGTGAAAACGGAACTTGTATTACAGAATAAATGAACTTCCTGTTCACTGATTATACAATGCATGTAGAACATTTAGAATTGATCATTATCTTAATCTTTTAATGGGACTTTACTTTAAGTTTAACTCATTACATTCAGTAATAGGTTCATTCACATAATATCTTGAACAACTGAGAAGAAAGGAGTTATTACACAATCACTCAACTCAAAAAAATCTTTTTTTGATTCAACCAAGTTCTAAAACTAGTAATTTTTATTATCTTTTATAGGTTCCACATTTGATCTTTCCATATTCTAAAACCTTATCTTTGTAGCTAGATCCTTGGACTTCAATTGAGTACAAGAAAGCATCACAACTATTTCTTTAAAATAAAAAAATAATAAAGATTCCAACAAACAAATTCCTTCTACAACTACGAAAAGGAAATTTTTAGGTCTCACATCTACTTAAAGTATTAGTTTCTTATTGCATTTAACTTGACCTACAGTTCCTCGTTGCATGGTGAAGTGCCAATTTTAGTCCCTATGGAAGAAATTGCTACTTTGGGCCCCAGTGAGACTACCACAATAATGCTTCAAGTTCGTTTCCATCATCATCTTTTACCTCTGAAGCTGGTGTTACGATGTAATGGCAAAAATTATCCTGTTAAGTTGCGACCTGATATTGGATATTTTGTAAAACCTCTTCCAATGGATGTTGAAGTGTTCTTATGCAAGGAAGCTCAGCTGCCTGGGATGTTTGAGTACTCAAGGAGGTCAGTTGTTTAGATCATATAGTAAGAATTGCTCTGCAAATTATTTTTGTTTATAGATTCTCTTTTGGTTTGTTGTCATCATGCACCCTTTACTTGAAGAAAGATCAGTTTGTAGATAAATACTAGAAATCAAGATCTCTGCTTCCCTAGTTTTAGCTTCATGCAGAAATATAAACTTTTGGAACAAGTAACTGGTAGATCTATATTGGTCTTTGTGTTTATGAAGTTTAACATGGTAGCGTGTCACTAAATATTCATTGTGTTATTGGATTTGCAATACTAAAAATTTTAGCCTATTTGAGCATTTTCTTTTTGAGATTGCACTTAGTACTTCTAAACACAGACTTGTTTCAAGTGTAATGCTTTGAGCCACTGGATATAAAAAAAATGTAATTGAATCCTGTACTGGGTTCAGTAATTTCTCACGCATGTCTCGACATGGGCACATCTGTTGAGTGGATGTAATTATGCACTTGTTATTGTACAGTTAGGCATGAAATATCTCATTTGATTTGAGAGTGAAAAAAGAAAGAGAGTAAAATTTCCTTCCAGAAGGAGGGATGGAGGGAGGGATGGAAGAGACGAGAGGAACATGAACTTGGTATAGACTAAGGCGTTTTATATGGAAGAGAACATTCCAGGCATTCTTTTCTTGATTTATTTTCCCAAGACATACTCGTTTTCTTTGGACTTATGATTTGCTAAGTTTGTCCTTATTGCGGGATTAGACATTGAGAAATTTGTATAATTTACAACAGGTGTATCTTCACTGACCACATTGGAGAGCTGAACAAGGGTGATAGCTCAGGCATAAATGATCAATTTCTTGTGATCTGCGAATGTTTGGCGTTAAAGATGCTGAGTAATGCAAACCTTTTCCTTGTAGCAGTGGACATGCCTGTTTCTGCCAGACTTGATGATGCCTCTGGTTTACGTCTAAGATTTAGTGGTGAGCTGTTGAGTAACTCAGTTCCCTGCTTAGTTACTCTTGCCCTAGAGGGTACATGCTTTGAACCATTGAATATTTCTGTGAAAGTTAATTGTGAAGATACCGTATTTGGTTTGAATTTGTTAAATAGAATTGTGAACTTCTTGGCTGAGCCTGCCAGAGAATAATGTATTACCATTTGAGTTTTGACAAATTACATTTGGCTTTTGTATCAGTGTGAATTCAACCATGATGCGCTTTGCCTCACCTTGATCTACTTAATTGAAAGTTTTCTTTTTTTCTTTTTTTGGGTGAAAGAGAAAAGTTATCTATTTGAATAACCAGAATTGCTATTGGAATTACGAATCGCTTACGTTGGCGAAATAGAAGGGCCTTTTTGAAGTTCCTCTGCACTCAGAAAAAGATTTGCAAGACAAAAGCTAGCTTTTTTTTTTTTCAATTTATTAGTATATATTTAGACCAGAGTATCCTTTTATATATCACGCTATATGTGATATATATCTGAAGTTTTCTGGGGATGAATAGGAAAAAATTGTATAATTAGCTGATAAAAAGAATGAAACATAAATTTCCTAAAGAAAAAAAATACATAAATTTCCTGAAAAAAATACGATTACGTTTACTATACTCAGAAGTGAAATACTACGTCGCTAGTACTGTTTTTTAATCCAACTATGTTTACTAGCCTTTTGACAGAGAGAAGGAACTGAAGCTGCTTTGAATAGGATAAAACTCGAGTAAAGAACTCATTAAACTTTTAGATTAAGGCGATAGACTTTTTATACCCGCCGTTTGTTTATTAAAAGAGGGTGATGTTATATCGATTTTCTCTTCGCTATCAGTGGCCGGAAAATTGTCTAGTGGACTCTCTATAAGCCTACGAGGGTTTTAGATTGCATATAGTCTCACGTGGACGTAATCCTACTATCTAATATTATTTTGCATGTTCCCTACCTCACTTCCACGGGAGGGGAAGCACGTCTATAACAGGTTCAAACTTACTGGTGGCACTCAAATCAAATGGGTCACTTTTTCCTCGAGTCTGGATTCCATGCTATCATTCACCCTGCCACTTTTAACTTCAAAAATTCCCGTACTTCAACCAGCCAATTATAGTGGTTGAATCCAAACATTAATATGATCATATATACGTTTCTACATTATCAATTCATGCCACATGGGACAATTCTTGAATGCAAAAGCCCAACAGTAGGACGAACTCAATTTCCAGAAATATGGGATAATGTAAACACTTCGGAACACCCTCTTTTATTAAGTACACTACCTTAAAAAGTTTCTTCACACTAGGTCAGCTCGATTTTGGGAATAACAGAAATTCGTATGGAAGGGGTATAGAAACAGAAAAGATGCAAAAGGCTCTGAAAACCAACTGGCCTGAGTATCATCTCTTATCAAGACTCTCTGGAGGTTGAGGTGCTGATATAGTACATGGCTTACAGGCTGGAACAGGAGGTGGTGGTGATAAGTAATCTGATACACTAATCCGAAATGTTTGCTGCTTCTCATCGTTACCAGGTACATGAAGGAGAGCTTCCATAACTAGTATTTCCCAATCGCGTTGTCGCAGGAATGAAAACCAGTCATCATCTGTTCAATGCAAGGTCACAGCATAAAAGCAGGTTACATCTGTAACAAAAATATTCAGAAGCTATAACAAAATAAAAGCAAAAATTCCACACCCCTCATTTTTCTTCTTCTGTTGTATTATTCTTACCCTAGATCCCAACTCAAACTCTACACACACAGAGAGCTCCATGTGGCATAACAGGAAATGAATAAGCTAGATAGATATTAACAATGAGGGCAAGTTCTTTTTTGGGTAAGTACAATAGAGATATGTTACCCAGACCTCCATTACGAACAGCCTTTAACTGAAAGATTCCAGTGCCATGTGGTCCAGAAACAGGAAATGTGCATGATACAGACTGCCTCTTATGAGCTACAGCAAGCGAGGCATTATACCAAGGACCTCTTACTATAGGCTCTCCAATGGCATCAATAATCACCTGGCTCTTGCTGGCTTTTTCCATGGCCTTGCTGCATGGAATCAAAACAACAATTAGCAAATGCTATCAGAACATCTACAGGAACACAATCTCAGTACATAAAAAAGGATCAAAACACAATGTTAAGACATACACTGTCTGGTTTCCCTAGCTATGAACTATGAATATTAGAAGCCAGGCAATCAAACAAACTATTAAAGATCAGCTTCTTTTTGCATTCGAGCAAATAAGATTGGAGGCATGAAAACTAAAAGTGTGATCCTATTTCAGTACTGTTTAGATGCTCACTAAGGAACCATAACTCTTAAACATACATGCCGAAACTTAGCATTGTCTTCATCACACAGATCTACAAGTTTTAAGGATCTTAAGAAAAGAAATGTAATTCAACAATAACTATTTTCAAGATGTTGTAATTCAAAGAAGAATCTATCCTCTGCTCCATTTTACACAAACAGAGGGAAATAGTAATTAGGTACAATAGAGATTTTAACCTAAACAATTTGCCACCTTGTTAAAATACAGTACTATACAAGTGACATAGGTTTTAGCAGCTGCAGCAACATCAAAAAAAAGAGGCAGCATAGAGTGAAATAGATCTGTCAATTTTTAGACGTTACTAGCTGCTGCCAATGTGAATGCTCAATGGTGCTTCGCTGCAAGGATACTAACTCCAACAAATTTCAGAGTGAAATAGTTATGTCGTGGTTTAGTTAAAGGTGGTAAATATCTGACCATGTTTTGCATCTTACCCATAGACTGATTAAATTCAAGTACTTAAAGGTGGCAGAAAATTATTTATATTCAAACAAATACATAACAATTTCAAGAAGGGATGTGTGGAAAATTGAGAACCGAACTACTCAGGTTCACCAAAAATCTGAGTTGCACTTAAGAAGGCATAGGGACAGAAATGAAATGTTTAGACTTAAAGCATTGTTGGACTGGTCTTGAAGATACACTCACGGCATGATTAGTTTCAAAAGTGATCCTTCTCTACTACCCATAAAAGACATTATTTTCGTAATTATGCTTGACTAGACAAATCTCGGTATCTGTGGATACTTTGCATGCATCAACTACTTGTTTATGAAAATCCTAGAATATAATTGCTGAATTCAAAAGATAAACTAGCCACTTAGCATGAATAATGCGATGGCCCAGGTCTGCACATAGTCTATGTTCTTTGGCACCCTCATTTAAAAGTTTTACAAATCTTTTGTTGTTTCATACTGTATCACTCACAATTGACTGCAGTTACTCCAGATTAAAAATCTCAAGCAAATCTAAAGCAATCTTCTAAAGGTGGAAATGAAGAATGAAACAAAAGAAAGGACAAATTGAATAAAGTGCTCAAAGAACTCAAAGAGCTATCTTCTCGATTTAAGTGGAATTGGTAGATATAAAAGAAAATGTTTCAAAACCGCAACAGCAAGTAAGAAATAAGAAAGTGAAGGAATGTTCCACACTAAGATTCAATGGCAAAAGGAACCCTTGAAAAAAAAAAATCTAAACATCAAAAGTTGCTATTTTGTCGCCTTATATGATGAACGTTTCATTTTTTCTCCCTAATTTCAGGACAACTCGTAAAATTCCATCTCTCACAATTCTATATAATCTTCATAAAAATCCAGAAACGAAACACACAAAAAAAAGGAAACAAAACAAATAGTCAACTAAATGCAAATGCATCAATATCTTCTTATTAATTTTTGCAAGGGCAAAATTGAGTGCAGCAGCAGCATCAAATCCCCAATCCCATAAAATTAAAAAAACAAGAATTAAAAAGCAAGGCACAATCTTTTTACCTGCTGCAGCCATGATAGATAGCAAGATCATCAAGAGCGCTCAAAGCAACACCCCCAGTTAAGCATATCAATGCGCCTGACACCGCCCTCCGACTCCATGATGTTTTGCTTGATTTTCCTGTTCCTTCCTCGACCAAACTACTGCTACATCGCATAGATTAAAAATATAGTATTCAAATTATCTTGTAGTAAAATAGAGAGGAAAAAATAGCACTACTAGTACGCAAAGTTAGAGGGGGAATTTAGCTCACGCAGAGGCCCGTGATGGATATAAGGTTGCTGGGGTCCCCTTCAGGAAAGGGGGGAACCTTCGGCCCAGCATTCCCTTTATTTGTTACTACTATACCAATGTCTAATGCTGAGTGAACGCAGCCTAGACTAGAAGAACGAGAATTGCGAGAGAGAGAGAGAGAGAGAGAGAGAGAGAGAGAGAGAGAGAGAGAGAGAGAGACGAATGCCGTCTGCTCCATCAATTACTCCTCCAGAGAAAATGAGAATGGGCTCCGATTTGGTTAGGATCATGTTACAACTTCTGGACTCGGTTTAAGACGCATGTAAAGTCCAAGATATATTAAAAAGCCCATATGCGGAACAGCCATTACCTAGGATATTATTTATATGACACAGGCCTTATAGTGCTAATTATACACGAGCATTTTAAACCAAATTCATAGTAACAGTTCCTTCTTTGGCGTGTACCCGTTTTGTGCAAAGCAAATCGAGTATCCGCCACAATTTAACCTTTCTTTTCTCATTCACTGATCAAGTTGGACATAACAATTAGAGCCACAAAGCAAGCAAGGAAGAACACTGCAGGTTGAAAGACCCTGAACCCTGGCCGGGTGAGGCCGCATGCCCGCATGTAATATAGATACAAATGCATTGTTTTATACAATCCAAGCCCGCATCATGCGGTTTCAGAACTTGGCACTTTGAGGGAAGGATTCAAGGATAAAGGCTATCCAATGCTTAATTCAGCTGTTAGAAAACTATCAAACATGATAGCATATATGTAAAAATAAGTTCTTCAACATCTAGTGGCAGCTTCCAAATGTTGGTAACCGCAATACTTCCTCAGTTTAACAAACTAATGTACAAAATGCTAAGGGAAAACATTTCAAATTCTCTTCACTGCTGTGTTTATCTGCCATGCCTGGGAGAAATATCTGCTGATCTGGATCTGGATCCAGACGGTGACCTTGATGCTCGCCCAGGGGATGATCTCCAGTGAGCTAGTGCTTCCCCAGATTCCCGCTCAGTTTTCCTACAATGCATAGTAGATTAATGCACATGCAATGGTAACAGGAAAAACGGTTTGGAGAAACCAAAAAAGCCATTCTAAACACCGTCTTCAATCATATTTACATACAAATGAAAAGTCCACACACCTTAATTCAGCGAAAAGAAAATCCAATGCCTGTCAAGCTTATTCATACCAAATGACAGGACTGTTGTATAAACTTTACATACCCTGCCTTGTCAACAATGCAAGAGCAGGAATTGCCCATATTCAGAAGTCATGAAATGAAAATTCCGTTGAGTATAGTTTGCACGACTTCCAAATGACTTAACATTCCTAGTGGAACTACTAGCAAAACCAAATCCTATTTCCTAGAGGAAATGGAAAGGCCAAGTAAATTAATGGCGATTAGTTTCATCAGAATGGTGGATATATAAAAAACGCAAGGACAATACGCCAACAATACATCATGATTTCCTTCAGCCCCGCGAATCTTCCTCCTGTTCTTTAACAGACACCAGAACACTTGTATATATTAATAAACACAATACTAAAATGATTCGATGCTTCCTCATCCCACTACAAGGGGCACAATTAGGAAAAAATCAAATTCTTGTTCTTAAACCAACACCATAATCTTAAACTATAATTTTGTCTCACTGTTAGGGTGCCTGCATATAAATACCAAATACTGACCTAGTAATGGTGTGCATATCTACTTACTTGGCATAGCTGTTGCCATCTTGGCCAGCCACATTGTAGTACCCTGGAGAATATGACCTGCGATTATGAATCAAGTCTCTGTCTTGCAGATGATCTCTTGGAGATCTAGGGCAATATGTATGCCTTCTATCTGGAGAAATAGAATAATCACTACGTCCCCTTAGTGCAGGAGAGTATGACCTGAAATATTATTGCAGCAAGACACATTCAGTTAACAGAAGGAAGATAATGTAACTTTTCAACCTTAATAACTCACCTTGATCTATAACGGACTCTAGAACTTGAAGGATATCGAGGGGAGCGTGAACGGGAACGAGATCTAGAATGCCCTGTGCAAAATTTTCAAGGAATTTTAGAAAGAAAAAGAATATTGAAAAATACCAGATGAAAAGGTAATCGAGCTTTACAAAATAATTATTCTAATTTGGCTCAAGTTCAGAGACTAAACAGCAATCTTGAGTAAAGCATTACCGCATCGCAAGATTTAACATATCCAAGAGCAACACCAATATTCTGCAATTGACTAAACAACAATCTGACTCCATGAACAATGCAAAAGGAAAAAGGCTTCCAGAAAACTCTTGTAATTCTCTACTCAAGTAATGGAAGCTCAACAGACTTGGATGCTGGAGGATTTGAACCTTTTCAGAAATGATTTATCCATCATGCTATAGCATACAAGCTTCATACACACCAAATAGAGATAGACAGGACATGTGAAATAAAGTTACAAACTCAAAACTGAACAAGTATGGCCAAAAGCACAATAACAAGCAGTTAGCATATCTTAAATTCCTTGCTCACACCTGTTACAAGAATCTACAGAAAAATAATCCAAAAGGGAACAAATCTTGTGACACGGAAATTAGATACGCCCATTCTTCCTCAAATACATACCGTAATAAGATAATTGTCGCCCCCCATAGCCAACAGGTCCTCTACACAATGTACAACATGCAAAACATGTCATAAAATCCGAATATTGTGGAGTCACTAGGAAAGGAAAAAGGGCACATGTTTACCCAGTCCTAGATTTTCGGCGCATCTCTTCAGGCCTTTTTCTTGTCTCGGCAGCAACAACTACAGATATCTCCCTGCCAGCAAAAATTTGCCCATTCAAATGATGTTGAGCCTCTATAGCATCATAAGGATCAACAAACTGTATGAAAGCAAAACCACGAGGTTTCCTGCACACAAGATACAGAAAGCTTCGTCAACAGTATTGAATCTAGGAATGCACAAAGCACAATCACTAAAAACAAAAAAGAATACAGATCAAAGCTAGCAAACTAATTCATTGATATAAGTTCAACGCTTACTATACCTCTCAAACTTACTCAAAAGCATAAACTTCACAGCACTTCTATAAAAAAGCCCACATTTCTTCCAGAATTAAATGGCCGACCTTTTCTTCTAAATTCAATTCAGTGAGCAAGAAACTTCAAAAGATGCATAATACTCGAAATTTTTTGACATGCTTGTAACATATGATGCACTTGATATCAACTTTCTTCCAGAATTAAAAACTTCTCATGATGTCTTCATTTCTCAACAATCAATATTCTTCATCATCACACTTCTACTGATTGTGCAATTTTATAGTTTGTCTTCATAAAGGAATACTCTTCACATGGAAAATTAACAGCCTTGGAGGACAATCATTTTATGCAGTGATGATGAACTGGCTTCACAAATTGTGGGGCTTGGGCTTGTTTTAACTTCAAAACAGACCCCCTACAAACCAGTTAAAAGCATAACTCACCATGAAAAGAAAGAAAAGAGAATGACAAGCCTTCACAAAGATTCAAAATGCAGCCCAACACATTTTTCAGGATGATTCGCAAGTTTGGCTTGCTTAAATCTGAAAACTACTTAATTTTCTGATTTTCTCATCCACAATGCTGCTAGAAAGAAATATTCAAAGCCAGAAAATCTCCCGCTCGTCGACATCAACATTTTAGCGACTTGAAAGGCATTATACACATTTGAAAAAGTCAAAGGAAAAAAATTCTACAGGCCGTCCACCCCAGATAAACACTATAAACCTCTTCAATACATATCCATGTCACCACTCTGTAACGTCTCTCTTAAGTTGCATTCTCAGTACAATAGTGCTACATCTTTTTACACTTGAAAATGTCATACCTGCCCATGTGGAGGGGGGCGCAAATGCAAAGAAGTATATGAGCAGGTGAAAATGTAAACTGCAATCGTGGCCTCAAAAGCATGTTTAAAGGTATGAAAATCTTGTATGCATTCATGTAAAGAGGAATATCTAAAATAAGGAACATAACTCACCCAGTATAATAGTCCTTTGGTAGATACACGTCTCTGACTAATCCAAATCTTTCAAATGGGATTCGAAGTTCTTCTGGCCTATGCATGGGAATACACAACTACAGTTTGTTAAAGGAAAAAGACCTAGCTTCTTACAGAATAGAAGACAATGTCTCAACTGTAGAAATCACTATTATAGTACCTGCAATCCAAAGGGATGTTTCGAACCAAAAGACTTCCATGATTCTGCTCTTTATGCCTCCCACGGTCCCCACCATATCCCCTTCTTGGAGGGTTTCTAGGTCGACCTCCATATCCTCTCCTTGGAGGACTGTAATAAGGTGGGCTATACCTCCGCATGTTCAATGCCTGAACCAGTTCAACAATCCAATTTCATCATTAAGGCAAACGCATGGCATCTAAAAATATTTTGTTTTTCAGTGACAAAGCATTCATCATTAAGGCAAACGCATGGCATCTAAAAATAATTTGTTCAGTTTTTAACATTGTAAACACATGAATTTCAGCAAACAATTGTAAGTTCAAAGTCTAAAAATCCACATCCCACAATACACATTAAAAACTCATCACAAAACAGGAGGAGCTTTAAAGGCTTTATTTCGAGCAACATTCAAATGGTTCTTCCACTACTTACTAGGTACTTCTTCTTTTAATCTTTGGCAAGTGATATTTGCATACTTAAATATTACATACTAATACACATTCAGTGCAACGTTACACTCAAGGCTAAATGGCAGTAATCCATCTCAAATGAAAATCTAAAAAAACCCAAGAACCCTTTAAAAAAGACATTAATGAGAATTTAACTGCATCAAAATCACAAAATTTATGCACCTAAAAAAACTTTTTCATGTTTAATAACAAAAACCATAGCGTTAATTACAGCCACTCTCATAAATTATGCTTTGCATCCACTCCTGACAAAGAAAAAAAAGGAAAAAAAAGAAGAAAAAATCAATCTTTGTTGTAATTATATCTGGAAAAATCAACTTCAACATATTAAAAGGTCCGGAGGACACAAAACTGCAAAGAGAAAAATCAATCTTTGTTGTAATTATATCTGGAAAAATCAACTTCAACATATTAAAAGGTCCGGAGGACACAAAAACTGCAAAGAGAAAAATTGAGATTTACCAAGTCCTGTCTCAAATAAAACCCTAAAGCTCTGATTGTTCAACCAGGAGTTTACGAGAACGGAAAAGAAAATAAATTAAACGCAACTGAGAATTTCAGAAATTAAATCAGTTGAAAAAACTAATTAACCTGTTAGTGGCAATTCTTGAACGGCGATTGAGTTAGATTGCAAGAAAGGGATCTACTGTAATAGCTGGACAAAACCCTAGACTTTTAAGTTTTACAGTGATGGGGATTATCAACTTTTCACTTATAAGTCAGTCCGGTCCGGTTAAGAAATCCAATGAGTGAACCCGGGTAGTGAAGGCGTGTTTTTTTACCTCGAAATATTACGCCTTTGAATGTGGGACCCAACCGTTATTAATTAAGAATTTCAATTGAATACTGTTCTTTTTTTTGTTTTAATTTTTGATTGATCACAAATTGATCAACTTGCTCTAGCACACAATTCACAAGCTATCAAAATACGTGGCATTGCCCATTTTTAGAAGAATTTAAAAATAAAAAATAGTACTCAAATAGTATCAAATACTTATATTGTGAAGAAATTAGCTTACTTGTATAAAGTTTAATTCGTGGGACGTGTCAAATACGTTTCATTTGCCATATTTTCAAATTTGTTTATACTTATTTCAGTTTATGGCAATGGGAGGATGTCATGTTTGAGAAAATATTTGTGATGAATTATTTTTTCCAACAGAAAAATAGCCAGACTCCAGCCTTCTCAATCAATGAGTAGTGACCTCGGATTCAGGCAATTTTTAAACTCTATACATTCAGGCATCCACAACAAGCAGTGTACTCAAGCGAGAGAGGAAGGCAAATCGTTACACTTTTATAACATGATGTGTCGGACGTATTGGAGTACAAAACTATACATTGTTTGGAGTTAGACAATCTGACGCAAATCAAGATTACATTCGGAGCCAATAATTAACATCACATCACAAATTCCACCTCTGAAATTCAACCAGTTCACTAAATTGTCATAGACTACCATTTCTAGAAACAGGCATCTCATGTTAGCATTTATGCTTCAAGACAGCTATTCACAGTCTTCTGCAATTTTCTGAATAAGCCTGTAGTTAAGTCACTCTTTCATGCTGCCTCTTAGAGATGTTATTCCGTCCATTGCCATGAGAGCTGAAGATGCCAGTAGGACTCTGTCCTCGTGAAGCGACGTCTATGGCCAAGTTGCACTCAAGCAAACCTACAAATCTCTCCTAAATCAACAGGCAACCGCAACTTCTGATTTAGATTGCTGGTTCTCGGCACCAGTAAGCAGAGGGCTCTTCTGGAACTGATTCCTTAGCTGTCCACAGGCTGCACTAGCATCAAGACCTCGAGTCTGCCGAACACTAACTGTTACTTTACGGGATTCCAGAGCAGCAGCAAACGCAAGAATCTGTATTACAATTCAAAGTTATTACACTCAATCAATTGATCTGGGTGGCTTCTTCTTGCTATGAATAATCACATTAAAGATAAGTGCGAAAGGAGAAAAAGATCATAGAAAAAAGGGAGAAAGAAAACCATACTGATTTTTTATATGGACGCTGATAATCAGAGCCTTCTACTGGATTAAATGGTATCAGGTTTACATGATAACCCCGACCCCATTCATGAAGCAGTTCCGCTAATTCTACTGCATGCTCAACAGTGTCATTGACTCCAGCTTCAGATAAACAAATGCAAAGTCAAATTACTTTCATGTCCTCCATGCATTTTGAAAAAGCAAAGTCATGATCATCTTTTGCAGGAAAAAGTTCAGAATACCTAAAAGTGTATATTCAAAAGACACCCGTCGACTGGTTTCAAGGAAATAGTCCCTACAATCCTTCATGATTGCTTCCAAAGGATAGGATTTTGCGCTTGGCACTATACTTTCCCGGAGTCTCTGGTTGGGAGCATGTAAGCTGTCAAAAAAGTGATACAAATATCCAATCATGAAGTTTTGAAGAAGTAGGCTCAGCAAAAGAAAGATGCCCTAGAACCTTCTGAGTTCACAACTGGTTTGAGGATGGTCACCTATGATATCTGAAAATTTCTGGCACATTACACTGACCTTATCTAAGTTCTATAATAACTACAAGAACCTTCAGTAAGTTCTTCAAATTATAATAGCCACCCTTTTAAATATTCATCCGGCGAAGATTATGCCAGATCATGAGAACTGGTTTGCTTCACGTAGAGCTCCTACAATAGGGACTAACATAGGAAGGCTAAATAACATTTATGGCTATATGCTCACAGAATTGCATTCACTTTAAATTATGGTCTCCCATATCATATTTGTAAGCATATTTTCAGAACAAAAATTAAAATGCTGTTATTTCAGAAATTCAGTGCCTGTCCCTGTAATAACGATAAGAATCATGGCAGGTTAATGTAGTTTAGCAAGAGATGGGTTTATAGACTTGAATCAAAAGTTCAGACTATTTGCATAAACCCACAAACGTTTTTGGTGATAATATGAAATATGAACTGCAACAGGAATAATGCCCCAAAATGCATGCATCTATGAATTTGAACAACTTTTTAATCTGATACCAGGTTCCAAATGTTGTATCCAACATTGAAATAGATCAAGGAAGGAAATAAATTTCCCATCACCCACGAATACTAACCAGAAAATTTAACAGCACAAAGTGCACAATCTTCTAATTTATTGGACTTAACTAGAAGGTGTGTCAAACTATTTTTTGCTAAAAAGACAAAAGCAAAGGGCCTTTTCCCAGTATGAACAAGAAGAGCCAGCCGGTATCTCTTGTAATGTGAAAAAGAAATGTGATATGGTAGCTGCATGTCTGAAGCTTTAAGTTGAGCAAAAATATAAGTTGTCCAGCGAAGTGAAATTTTTCATATTCCTTTATGCTCTGGAAATCTGAACATCCAACGAGATTACCTAATAGCCAATGTTGATTGAAGCTTGTAAGAAGCCAGCTTTTTTATTGTGTTTGGAACTCCAACAGTTGATATTGTGATCATCCTTTGCCCAATTTGAACATCCTAAAAGAAAGAGAACATGCGAACAATCTCAAATCTAGCTACATAGCCTAAGACAGTATATTGACAGTCACTATAGATATTCAGTTGAGCTATTCGCATGTTACAATGCAGATGCTTTAAAAGACCTTATTCAGGCAACGATGTGCTTCAAGAACTTCTTTCAAGTTCAACATTGGCTCACCCATTCCCATAAACACAACATTAGTAACTCTGTGCTTGAAAACATCTTCTAGTGCCAACACCTGCCCATTTATGAACATAGAAACAATTCATTATACAGCAATCACTGAGCGCTTGTAGAAATCCACATCCAGGATATACTGGTAAATAAATCTGCTGAAGTTGACCATTGATAATTTTAATCTGAAAAAACTAAGTCCATTAACAAACCGCACGCAAAGGACAAATGACACAGTGCACGTTTTCTGGGGAAGGGCAAACCAAAGCCATAGGAACCTATTCAAAGCAGCTATGGAGAAAAAATTATAATCTAGGTTGATTGAATAAGGAAGGGATGCACTGAGAGTATCAAAGGTAGACTCAACGAGGCAGGGAAGTTTTTCTCTCACGACATCCATGGGAAAGAGGGTTCATCTATACATGTTATGAACTTCAAGATCGGCGACAAGCACATGTAAAACATACCTGCTCCACAATTTCATGTCTCTTGAGGTTCCTTGCAAACCCCCCCTTGCCAGTGGCACAAAAGGAACAGCGCAAGGGGCAGCCAACCTGATTGACACAAGAAGAAGAGCAACAATAAAGAAAATCACACAAATATGCACTCAAGGCCAGATCCTGAATCAAAGATATAAAGAAATCCAAGAGGACATTTTTTCAGAAGAAAAATAACCTGTGATGAGACACATGCAGTCAACCGAACTGAACCTTTATCATCTTCCACTGGTATCCCAACAGTTTCAACCAAGCGGTTGTCCTCCAATTTTATCAGCAGCTGGAATGTCAAAAAAATGAATTGTTATTTGCTAAAGAATGAAAGAATCAATTCACACAAAACAGCAACATTTATCACCTTAAAAAGAACCAAGATAAACCTGATTATATAAAATTTTTATTGCATCTAGATTGGACTAAATTGATAGTGCACGTGCATTGTGTTAACATATGTACTGTCAAACATACATTCCCAGAGGAAAAGCGACTGTAGCCATCCAAATTTCAATCTAATTTAGATAAATATAAACTAATGCAAGCACGTAGCTAATATTTGGCTGAACCAACCCCAGAAACAAGCAGTTCCGCAGAGCAATTACCTTAATGGTGCCATCAGCAGCCGTAACCGTCTTATATACCGGTGACCGCCCAATTCTCCATCCCGCTTCCTGCAACTCATTCCTGAATGCCAATGGCACTTCTCAAACCAAAAAAAAAAAAAAAACTTTCAATAAGCTGATGACCTTCATCCAGAATTTTCCACAAAGGAAAGGAAACACTCACATTGACTAAAGTCCTGAATTTCTTTAACTTTCCTTTTATACAGTAAATGATGCAATTGTTTTCCTCTATAACTTTCCTACAAAGACCAGCAGCAGAATTTCATATTGCCAAAAAGCAAAATTCAAAACAAAAAATTGATTGCTTTTTATACTATTTTAGGGTGAACCCAGAACAGACCTGACTGAAATCAATGGCTAATTGTTGAAGTTCTTGTTCGGACATGCCAAGGAGAACCTGCGACTGCGAGTCCATTTTTGATGCTTTCTTCTTGGGGGAAGCTGCAGTTACGGTGCTACTACAGGTGATAGTCAGGGTACGGAACCTTATGGCACGTGATAAGGGCGCTGTGACAACTTGCTGAAGTAACGCCATTGACATATTTGGAGAGTGGAATTTGGTGGAGTTCTGTATATTGTGAGGAGAAGACCTCAAGAATCAAGATAACACTTAAAACCTCAGGCCTCTGCTTAAACCTCAGCCTTCTGGATTTCCCCAAAATTAAAAGAAGTCATGTTTTTGAAAAGACAATAATAGCCCTGATAAGAAACCAACATTTTTTTGCCCCTCAGGTGATGGAGTATTATTTAAAGTGAATATTTTTATTTTTTTTTTGAAGAACAACATGAAGTTAAATAATATTGACAATCTACAAATTTGAAGTTAATAATGTGTCCATCTACATACTAGACGTATGTTTAAATGGACTCCAATCTTAATTGTCAATATTTCATCACTAAAGATCTTTTATTATTATTGATATCGAATCAAAGAAAATTAAACGCAAAATTTTTTTCTTTTAGAACGCAATTTTTCTTTTAATGGGATTTTCCTTTTTGTCCCTCTAGTATCTTTGTATACTCGTCCTAATGTAACACAATTGTATAATACACTAATGATGGAATTAACTACAATTTCATATAATTTGTAGCCAATATGCCAAAGAGAATACTCAAAATTGGTCGCATATGTCAATAAAAGTTATGCTTTTAATGGACATATTTGGCATTGGCAATACGCTGTCTTCATAGCCCAACGGCTACAATTATATCTCAATCTGAACGATTTGAGTTGAGACTCAGATATCCACCTTGTAAGACTGATCTTGCTTCGTCTGTCCAACGAGTGTGTGTCTTGCATTCTACTGTAGTTGCAACAACAGATTCCCCTCACGGTCCCACTTCCAACCAATTTGACCGAGAAGCTAAAAGCCATTGGCAAACAGAGCAGGAAGATTCATATAAAATCCCCAGTGTGACTCAAATAAATCCTTCCCCCCAATGCAATAGCAACCAGGTCATTCTGTGCTAATACAACCTTTATTCTTTGTCAAACCATAAGCTACGCCCAAAAAAAAAAAAAAAAAAATCCAAATTCACAACTTAGCATGCACGAAGCAACTCATTCGATTATTAACAACGCAAATGAAATAATATTAACATGTCAAATGCCCAGGAATTATTCATGTTGCATATAATATGATCATGTTTAGATACAACAAAATCTATTTAGCACCTATGCAGAAGTAAACATTGATGTACAGTTGCTAGGCAAATTGAATTGGGTAGGAACTGTACAATGCAAAACGATGGGTGTCGCAACACAAGCCCAAGTCCTTTGAGGTCTGGCTTCCTGGCATCCTCTACTTTTTGCATCTCTCATTTCAATTAATTGATAGAACTCAAAAACTACTAACAAAATTCACATTCAAGCAACCATAGGTGAAGCAGATGGTCTCGGACAAGATGCAGTCTTTCTGGTAGATGCCTCATTAGCACATGTTTTATGATGCTTTTGCATCACCTTATTTTTAACACTTCCACTGTCTAAGTCCTGAAGCTGCTCCAATGCTTTTACCACCTCATTCATGTTTGGCCTGTATTTTGGTTCTATTGCAAGGCATTTAACTGCAAGAGTTGCAGCCCTTAGCGCTCCACTTAATGAATACTGCCCTTCTATTCTGACATCTATGACTTGGAAAATTCTGCGTTTACTGGCCAGGTAAGGCTTCGCCCACTCAATGAGATTGTGTTCCCCAGGAGGCCGATTTTTATCTACAACTCGACGGCCTGTCAGCATTTCGAGGAGAACCACCCCGAAACTGTACACGTCACTCTTGGTAGTCAAATGGCCTTCAGGAAAAAACAGAACAAATGCAGGCTTAGCAAACAGAAAATAGAACCAGGCACAGCAGTTTCTAAGGGTTGCATCTAAATTTAGCAAGGCAGATGAGTGTACATTTGATACTCCAAAAACTGGAAAGTTCGACAGCAGATATCCCTAACTAAACACAATAAAACAAGTGTAACACAAATAATTGTATCGAACAGGAATCAGAGAGATGTGAATCTTGCTTTAGCACGAAAGGCATGAGGCTGGGACTTCACAGCAAGATTAGAATAGAAGAAAAATTATAGGAAGGAAAGAAAATCAAGGTGGTTCTCTACACACACTGGAGCTTTTTCGCAATTATTGATGCTTCAGTTCACAAACTTCCTGCACACATCTCAAAGGAGTAATCCATCACAACTGGCACAATGAAGGTAAAACCATTTTTATGACATGAGGAAATGCTATGATAGTACTCCAAAACATAATAAGGTTGACTTAACTTTACCAAGGAAGGCAAACAACAAGACCAAAACAAGGATCAACTACATGAAAATCTATAAATATTTTAATGGGTTATTTATTTATCAAGATAAGTCTGAATCTCTGAAAAAAGAAGGTTGAAAAACAGACAAAAGGAGAATTTCTGTTACTTAAGTGATACAGGTCTGAGTAAGAATCTGCAACAATCAGAAGGATACAAAGCTGACTGGAATACGCATCAGACACAAAGGTTATTACAGCATGGTAAAAGAACAATCCATATAAGTTTCCAGTATCATGTGAACTGTGACAAGTGAAACATGTAGTACCTGTGGCCATATACTCGGGAGCCGCATAGCCATAGGTCCCCATAACTCTAGTAGATACATAGCTTTTCCCATCCATTGGCCCATCCTTTGCCAGCCCAAAATCAGAGAGCTTTGCATTGTAATTCTGTCAGTATCAGTTCATCAACACAATTTATGAGTTACGGTCAGATACATGCAGTTGAAATTTTGAGAGTAGTGTTTTGAACAATTGAATAAAAGTAATGTTACATACAGAATCAAGCAAGATATTTGAGGACTTGAAATCACGATATATAACTTTTGCTTCAGGGCTGTGAAGATATGCCAGTCCCTTTGCCGCACCAAAAGCAACCTTCATTCGGAGGTTCCAAGACAGTGGTTGGAAATAAGAACTCCCTGTTCAAAATTAACCCAAGAGACTATGTCACCTTGACAAATGAAAGTGCCTTTAAGAAAAATAATAGCCTTGCTAACGAATTCAAGAACTCACTCCGGAAGAGATGATTTTCTAGGCTTCCCCTCGGCATGAACTCATAAACTAAAAGTCTGTGTTCATCTTCTAAGCAGTATCCAACCAATTTCACAAGATTAGGATGATGTAGCTGCCCAAGGTAATTGATTTCTGTCTGTGATTCAATTGAAGAAACAAAATCAACTGCATACTTAAGCTTTTCTGGAATATACCAGTTACAAGTTTTGGCTACATGTAATCAATGCATAGCGATTTGCCCATGGAAGAAAACTTTGGTATAAGTTCTGTGAAATAATATAATATGCAAAGTCATACTCACCAACCATTCCTTATGACCTTGTAGTCCTTCTTGGTTCAATCTCTTCACAGCAATTACCAATCCGGTTCCTGGCCTAGCAGCCTTAAAGCTATGGTGATCAATCCACCCCTTGAAAACACAACCAAATCCACCTTCTCCCAACACACTATCAGGACGGAAGTTCCTTGTGGCTGTTTTCAGATCATTAAAACCAAAACTTTTCAGATTTGATAATTCCAAAATTTCACTCTCACTGCGAGGGGTCACAGGTACAGAGGCGGATGAAAGCCTGCTACTTGGATCTCGTCCATCATTGCTGACATATCTTGATTTTGTTCCTGTAAACAAATTTATTTCATAAAAGCAATCATAGTAGATGGAAAATACGATATTTTGACTAGGAGATTCTTTAAGATCTAAAAGGATTCCATCTTGACGAATTAAATACGAAACTTCGATCAGGTAATTTACTGTCAATCCAAGATAGAAGGAAACAAAACATGAGATAGAACAGCATTAACAAACGCATGCAAGGGTGATTTGCTTTTCATTGAAGCAAAAGAACTGAAAGCATTCATAGAAACAATTGTGGACTTCATCATTTGCTAAGAGACATTAAGTAGCATTCTATGTTCAGATCACTACTTTTGCCACTTTTTCATCCGGTTCAGTAATTCCTGATAAACCAAAGATGCTAGGCAGCCTGATAACATCTTCATCCTTCAAAGCCCATCAGACTTGTGATTTGTAATGAGAACTATGGAAAGCCCGAAAGACCACCTTCATTTTAGTACCAGAATAATTATAAATTCATATGTCGCAGCTGACTTGGTTGAAGGCATAAAAACTGATGTCATAGACATCGCCAGCTTCCAGAATGTACAGTTTCCCAAAAAAAAGAAAACAGAACTTTGCATGTATTACTTTCATCCTTTTTCTAAGGAACAGAATCAAAAGGGTCGATCCAAAGAAAGAACTTTTGATGAAAAACAGTAAAAGAAATAATAATCAGATATAGAGAAAGTAATCTAATTCGGAACTCAGACAGCACAAGGAGCTTGTGTTTGCTAAAAAAGGTGAAGCAGCTAGAGGTAACTATCATCAATACTTTCCAAGAAAACATTTCCCGAAATTAAGTCCTGAAATAATAAAAGAGGACAGTTGTCTGTGTTAAATTACCAGCATGAAGAGGACTCTCGGCCTTAATCCGAGCACTGAAGCAAGAACCCATAAATTATTAGCAGCAAACTTTCAAAAGTCCGGTCCTTTTTTCCTTCTTCCACAAAGCATGAAGACAGTAGACTTCCTCACTAATTTACAGAATCCTTTTATGGCTCTGAGGACAAAAAACTGAAAATCAAGATCATAATCAGACAAAAAGGTGTGGACATGCTGAAAAATCTTTCTACTATCAATAAAAGCAGATGAAAGAATATTGTTGAATATTTTTTACATCTTGTTTGGTTGGCTTCACGAGAAGCGGAAAAGTATACAATACGCCACGTGCATTGTCACGTGGTGTAATAGAACCAATAATTTATCGTCATGTGGCAATAGTGGTTATACCTTGTATTATTTGGCGATGTGTGATTGGTTTTAGTGCATCACGTGTCACGCCACGTGACGCGCGTGATGCACGCAATACTCACTCGAAGCGGAAAAGTATACAATACACCACGAGAAGCTATTTCCAGACCTTCTCGAAGGCCAAAATAGTTGACTTATCTTATTACTGGTCTTGGTAATCGTCAGCTACTACTCTGCAACTTGTACACATGTACACACATTTAAGAGTTGCATAGAGAATAGAAATGAATGGACTCAATTCTGATGAATGCAGCTCGGTAGAAGAGCGGAGCAGAGGGAAAATTGCAATTTCGGTCCTTCATATGTAGTGTCGATCTCAATTTAGTCTCTTATTTTGTCACGACATATTTGGTCATTTATATGACTCAATATATATATATTTTTTCATATTTTTACTTTGACGTATTTGGTAACGAATCTGGGGAAAAAATTATAAATTCCTTAGAAATGATATGGGAATAGAATAGTTTTTAGTTGAGTGTATACTTGTCTCTCTTATTTTTAATTACTCTAAATTTATTTATAAAATTTACCATAGTATCATACTTAATAAGATAATATAATCTAATATTTAGATGTTTGATTCATGTATATAATAAAATGCTTCTCAAAGACAAATATAAATACCCAAGTTAAAAACACTACATATTTTTTAGAAGTGAAATCGATCAAATGTGTCAAATTAAAACATGACAAACTAAATTTGGACCATACAGTAAGAGAATAAATATGTTCAAAAAAACATGTGTTACTAAAATGAAAGTAATCTAAAACTTAGGGGACTACTACGTAATTCCGTGGGACCAGTTTGTGTGCTTTTTGTTTCTAGCTCTCTATTGTCGTTGTTAGTTGGATTCATTGGTTCCTTTCATAACTAGACAAATAGGCATTAATGCAGACTTATCAGCCGTTGGATCAGCATAAACACTGGTCAATGAATTGATTTTATATTGTTTTGATTTGTGGGTTGATAGTAAAGGATTAGCTTAATTAATTACTGTATAGATTATTATTATTATAGTGGATTTATGCTGTATCCTTTTCTACTGCCGGCCTCGAAATTGGCTGCGCAAAGCTAATTTAAAGTTAATTTGATGCTAATTTAAGGTGGCATGTCTTTTACTCCAAATCTTAAACTTTCAAAACAACTCGAGAATCAAGATTTACGCGGTGCACGCGGTCGCTTTGTCTGTTTGTGCCCCTTAGTTTTATTTAGTGAAAAAGAAGAGGTTCATCAGCAGATAACGTAAGAAGTCGCCGGGACTGCTTGGGATGTGCACGAATGAAGACAAATACGAACATGATGCTGCTGACTGAGGATAATGCTGAGGCCCTGAGCAAAAACTAGTTTAAAACTACACTATATTAATTTATCCAAAAAAAAAAAATTACACTATATTAGTTTGCCCTATAGCCTGGTTTGGCTTCTTTGTGTCCATTCTAACCGATTCTAATGGTTACGAGCAATTAATCTCACTGAATAATGTAAAAACTATGATATTCACACACGCTTTTAAGTTTATTGCACGCAAAATTTTCACTTGAAATGTGTGTAAGAGGTTAAAAAAAGTATATAATTATCATTTCTCATGATGATATTGTGTGTATTAGTATTTAATGTATATAACTAGAGGATAAAGGTTTAAATTCAGGCATGATGTGAACGCTTTGTGCATTATGAATAGCACTAATCCATACGCAGATTAGTTGAACAATACTTTTTTCTACTGTTTTGCTCTTAACGAATTAACTGGATCGGTGCTTCCTTTAATGGGCTCGCTCTTTACATGAGACCATTAGCACTGTGTTCGCTTTTCCAAACAAGGGTGTGTCGTGTTTTGCCTTTTAGAGCATACTACAAAATTTGGCTGCCTCTTTTAGAGGACACCGGTGTGCATCACTTGGAGACCATTCTTGTTCTTGTGAGGAGAAAAGATTTTCAGTTTGGTGCTTAAATTTCCAACTTTTCAGTGTGCCAGTGACTTCAATTCCCCTGTAGGCCATGTTTGGCACACCCGCATTTGCAAGAATTTCAGTTTGTCTTTGTTCAATCATCTTTTCGAGGAAATCATCCAAAAATTAGTTGCATTCCGATTAACTCAAAAGCATATACAGAAAAAATCTTATAAACGATGGCACAAGTCAAAGCAATCAGCATGCATCGAGGTCGTATTTAGTCTACTAGATGTGCCCACATGGGTAGCAGTACTTAACAAAGAAAGAAAGCATAACACAAGACAGGGTGCCAACCCAAGTCAAGAAAAAAGGAAAGGATAGGGAGATCCAAATCCATGATGCCAAACTAGGACAGACAGCTAAAGATGGTGACAACTACCTGATTTTTTTATCCGAATTTAGCTTGACAGTTTGACTGAAAGAAAGTAGAAAACTAGACATGTGCTTTGTCTTTGTTCATTTATCACCGCCTGATTCACAGAAAAGTGAACAGAAAACAAAGCAAACGCCTAAGTTTGGTTTTATTTGACTCTTGATAGTCAAATTCAAACATTGACTTTGTCTTTCCACAGCCTGGCAACAAAATTTAGATGTCCTAAATACAAACCACTAGGCTTCCACGCGGTGCAGAAGACCACTTCCCAGTTCGTATTCGAAAGAAGATAAAAACAAATGCGTTCACATGCTGGTAGTCTAATTTAGGAGCAACTACGAACTAAGAGCAACTCTGGTCAGAGTATTCTACGAATTTTTCCAAATCTGTATACTTGTCTACAGAACTTCTTAGATATAACCAAATACTAGTCTCATCTCATCACTGTGATCATATTTTGAAAATATTATGTAAAATCACAAAATGACATAGGACCATCTATCGCTGTGAACATATTTTGAAAATATTATGTAGAATAACAAAATAACGTAGGACCCATCTATGGGGAACACGTAGAAGCCCTAGAAACTAGTTAAGAGGTGCTTGGTTAAACGGAATCAAGGATGAGAACAAGTATCATAATTAACGATACCCATTGTTGATATTTTGTTTAACAAATATCACTGTCATTCAATGGGAATGATAGTGATTAATTGGGATGCTAATGATCACTCCCAAAATATCATTCTATCAAACCCATTAACCCTTATGATTAAGGTAAAAAACACACCCATTAAAAAAATACATATCTTTTGAATTACTCACCTTCAATATATTATACCCCTCTCTCGCTCTCTCTATTTTGTCTTTGGATTTTGAATATTTTCTATTAGTCCTTCATAAAATTTTTACAAAAATTCTTTTTAATAATTTTTTTTTTTTGCATTCAATTTTTTTTATAAAAAAATTAAATTGAAAATCAAAGATATGTAATACTCTTTGTTAATACAATAAAAATGATTTTTTTTAAGTTATCATTTGCATAAAACTCAAATTAGAGCATGACTATATTTAAAATTGAAGAAATCTTTTTAGAAATTTTCTTTAAAAAGATAAAAAATAAAAAATTTAAAAAATATGTATATCATAAATAAAGATTTAAAAATTTTAAAATTTACTTGAAAGTCATTCTAGTAAACCAAACAAGTATTGTTATAATGATACTCATTCCATTATTAAGCCAAACATGTTGGGGGGAATCATCAAAACCCATACTCATAATAGAGTTAATGATACATATAGTGATAGTGATTGAAAAATTTGAACCAATGGCCCCTTAATCTTTATGGCATCATCAATTCATTCATCACCACAGCTCCAAGTCTCTTTAGCATTGAGAAAAAAAAAATACTTGGAAAAAGATAATCAACTATTTGAACTTAATGAGCTAAGGTACAATCATTGTAATGTTTCCGGGATTAAAATTGAAAGCTACCAATATTTCATGAACAGATTAAAGTCTACCGCGAAAGAATTATCTTAATATATATTACCAGACTACTTTTTTTTTTTTTTTGAATTAGTCGACACAAGGTCGACAGAGGGATAGGGGAAGGGGAACCTAAACCAATACCAGACTACTTTTTCTTATGCATCATATGTCATCCAACTTGAAATGCTAAAATATACCAAAGTCTATTATAACATTGTTTATTTGGTGGGATTGACCAACTTAATGGCAGTTTCGCTCGCTGGCAGCCAGAAAACAGATGACACCTTTACCAGTTCCTACGTAATTCTCGTGATGATAAACTAAAAAACTTGTGTAAGCAA
This sequence comes from Mitragyna speciosa, assembly GCA_024721245.1. Taxonomy (NCBI): domain Eukaryota; kingdom Viridiplantae; phylum Streptophyta; class Magnoliopsida; order Gentianales; family Rubiaceae; genus Mitragyna; species Mitragyna speciosa. Next base: position 4,225,016 of record CM045552.1, read on the forward strand.
GCACTGTTGGCATCATCAATGTTAGATTAGATGGTCAAAACCTCCAAATGATTTATAGCCGTATGCTATCTGCTACTGAAAATGGAAAACGAGCATATTCTCACCCGTATTACAAGGACGCAATAGGTCAGAATCAGAACACTAGACTGAAAATGTAAAACGTCATACTACAATAAAGAAAGACCAACCAAATGTTGCAATTACCTGCTATCAGCAGTACTTTTTAATAATGAGTTAGCCAAAAAATTAGGCAAAAATTCAACCAGACTTGTTTCTGGAGAAGTCAATATTGCCACAAGTAATTAGGAGTAAATACATGTCCACGTGAACAATGTCGAGCCAATTTTATTGTAAAAATAGTTGCGGTGATGAACAGTATGAAAAGTTTGGCTTTGTTATTACTACATTAAAAGCTCAAGTTGAACGCGCTCCAAAAGTACAAGATCATGGATTTACTTCAGGCACAGAGCCCCCCCAACCTCAAAAAATTAAAAAAAAAATGTATAGAATAATTTCCCCAACCCATGGAAGATACACAGTTTATGCCTTCTTCACCTCTGCAGCCTTGATAATGTCGATGAACTCCGGCTAGAGAGAAGAGAGAGAGTCAGAATACATAAAATACATCTTTTGCTTTATATTTCCATCTTTATCTTAATCTTCTTCCATTTGTAATTCTTTTTATTTTTCTTTTTTTATTATTAATTTTTTTGTGATAAAGAACATCCAGATGATAACCAGGTAAATCAAAAAGAAGAAGAAAAAACTTTAAGAAGATCAATACCTTGAGGGAAGCTCCACCAACAAGAAATCCATCAACATCAGGTTGAGCAGCTAATTCCTTGCAGTTGGCACCATTCACAGAACCTGCCATGTCCCAAAAACATAATTTATGGACAAATTAGAAAAAAGTACCTCAACATGCAGACCAAAGTGTACAAGTATCTATTCAACAATAGCAGATAGTGCAATGAACTTCCCCCACTGTGGAAACATGGAAGGTAGGGATACACATCCTTATTTTAGCTGCATAGCAGTTTATCAAGCATGTTTCACCATATCAGAATAAAACTTCATTGCAAAGGTAACCAAACTCACCCTACAGTTAAATACCAAACCTCCACCATCCTACTGGATCCAATTCTAATCCAGATTTTTCAATTCTTGTATGTCTCTAAGTGTCCATATTCAACAACCAATAAAATCTAGTAACACATATTTCTTGAATTACCATCATTTAATTGGAATAACAAAAAACAAACTTTTTATAACTATTTCCCAGGGTTGACCTTATAAGTTGATAATAACCATCGAGTCAGATAATGCATTTTCCAAACATCTCTTAGAAAGATGACAAGTCAAATTTTAGAATTTCTAAGATTGAGAAGCTTGTCATACAGAAGAATAAACATTATTCTTTTGAATATGACAAGCTAAAGCATCAGTGCTTTGATACTTCCAACAATCCAATAAAAATGTTTCACACTACAACTTTACCATTCAATTACAAAATTTGCAATCAGTTGTATTTTTCTATTCTCACCATTTACTTCTGAGCTTCAACCATTAACAGGGCAATGGAAACTATGTCCACCAGGTACAGTAGATAAAATTCTGCAACAATGTGGAGTTCATAGAAAACATAGTTACCTCCATAGATAATTCTGATTGAGGCAGCCACATCAGAGCTTGCATTAGCATGAAACCATTTCCTCAATTCATTATGTACCTGTTATTCACATTTGTGGTTAATTTAAATAATAATTAAAAAAATGGTAACATATGAAAGTGAGAAGATAACTTTCATATTCCTACAAGAACTAGTCACGCAGCCAAGAGCTAGTTGGCCCAATTAAAGAAAGTCCACATGCAGAACCATGTTCTTTCCACAAATATTTTTGTTAAGCAGGGTTTAATGCAACCTAAACCAAAAGCATAAAGTGATGCTAGTAATGGACGCACTGAAGAGCTGGTTTGGTTCATTCACCAGGCTTCTCAGGCAACTTTATTGCCATGGGCATTAAGTACATGACTACAAGTTAAAAGACTTCTATACAACAAAAAGTATAGAATAGGCACACGAAGAGGAAAGCAATTTTCCCTCCAAAATTGATTATAGAGCACAAGATGAGCACATAAGTCATGTATGCTCATTACTTCAGTTTTGAAATGCAAATGATACAAAAAATGAAATTTCAAGTTTTATGAAGGCACTTTTAGAACAGTAAGGACTAACTTGGCTCAGAACAAAGTCTAAGGATCAAGGTTTTACAAATTTTTTACCTAAAACTTCAGATTGGCAAAGTCTTATCATCACCCAATATACTCTTCAAGTAGAAATATTCAGCTTGGCATACGCTTTGTTTTCTAAAACTGCAGTAAACAGTTCATAAAGACTCCCCCCTGCCCCCAACAGAAGGGATGGAGTGCAGTATGCTGGTATCCTTTTACAAATGACCTCCTCTCTCAAGATATACAGAACTTAATCCACTATTAAATAAACAAATCAATTTGGACCATTTCCACATGCAATAAGATATCACATTTTCTGATACAGTTCTTACACACAAGATTCAAGTTTAAAAACCATAGTGGGATTGATAATCATCTTATAATCTAAAGAAGGAGTAGGATATCTAAACACTTACTTCCTGAGCCTGAGCAGGAGTTGCGACCTTCCCAGTTCCAATAGCCCAAACAGGCTCGTAAGCTATAACCACGTTAGTCCAATCTGATATCCGGTCTGCAATGTTAAAATCAGCACAAGTCAAAACATTATTATCCCAGAAACAAAATCAGGATAAAAGTTTCAGTAGCATAAAATATCTAAGCAAAAAAATAAAGCCCTAATGAGCATACAAGTAGATTTCTTTTTCAAGTCAACATATTTTTACATATATACTGATAATACTGAAACACTTAAAAAATCAAATGTCAAAAAACAAATTCAGCTTTTAGAAAACTACTTGTTCTCCCTACTGGGGGCAATCTTATAATTTTCACAAGTAAATAATCAGAAGACACTCCAGAAAAGACTGGAAGAGTCAGGAATGTAACACACAGCAATAGCAACAGGATAATACATATTGCTAATTTCACACATTTAATCTCACTAAAAAAGTAGACATGATGTTTCAATAGAAACTGCTGATGTCGGTACCTGCAATTGCCTTAGTTTGTGCAGCAACAACTTGCATAGTTGAACCTGATTCTCTCTGCTCAAGAGTCTCTCCAACGCAGGCAATTACCTTAAGGCTTTGAGAAAGAGCATATGCAACTTTATCTCCAACAAACTAGTAACAAAATAGTCAACAAATCAACAAATTAATAAGCATTCAGCAAGTATAATCCTATTCCCCAAGAATAGTAAACAAAATTCAAGCGAATAAAATTATTCAAACAATAGAGAAAGATTACCTCATTTGATTCACCCAATAAACTTCTCCTTTCAGAGTGACCAAGAATGACCCAAGGGATATCCAAATTGACAAGCATCTCAGCACTGCAAATGAAATATCCATGTCACAGATGAAAAACAAAATGCCAGATCTTGTTTTATATCCTCAAATCTAAAACTAGGTAAATCTTTACTCACAGATAAAATTTTACAAAGTTTCAGTGGGGCCAATGATTTCAAATTTTAATAAACAAAACAGAAATGCAAATAATACTCAAGGAAAAAAAAATCAATGATTAAACCATATGAACCATGTCAGAAGAATGGATGGGGAACACTGCATTGAAAGACAATGCAAATTTTATATTTCAACATGCATGTTTCTCGTGACAGAGAGTAAATAGGTTTAGTATCTAAACAAAATTGTAATTTGCAAACTAAATTCTAACAATAAAAATAAATATTTGTCAGACGTACCTAACCTCACCGGTGTAAGCACCCCCTTTCTTAACCCAACAATTTTGGGCAGCAACATGAAAATCCGATCGCAATAAACTCTTGGTCAATGTAAGATACACAAATGGAGGGCTCACAACAACCTCTGCAATAATAAAAAAAGCTCTCAGAAACATTACCAAAAACAAAGTATAAAGCTACACCAATCAAAAAACCATATCCACTGACCCACGACATCCTGAGACGGAACTTCAGCAGCATTAAGCGTTGAAACTATTTTCTTCACCTCGTCACTGGTTCCATTCTGCATAAATAATTAAATTCCCAATCATTATCAACTTCCAAAGGCAACTCGATAATTACTACCAACAAAATTATTAACTCTAATCAATTATACCATAGACTAATCACTTAAATCTAAACTAAATCATTTTCCATTTCCACTGGTTCGGTCAATTAAAAAATCCATTATAACCATATGAATTCATTAACTGTAATTTTTTAAGCCACAGCAATTTGTTTACAAATCAAATAAATGATGATATTAAACAATTCATTAATGCCTACAATAACCACAAAATATGAATGCTTAATGCCTACAATAACCACAAAATATGAATGCTAAATTATAATGTTACGATTATTTTCCTTGACAACGGAACCAGATCAGTTCAAAAAAAAAAATTAAATGAATTCGGGAAAAAAAAAACTACATTTACATAAATAGTGAATGACGACGGCTATGGAAGAGAGAGACTTACGCATTTCCAGTTTCCGCCGACGAAGAATTTTCTAACCATGGTGGTCGACGATGATTATGAGAATTCCGATTGGATTGCACTGCAAGGAAGAAAAACTCGGTCTGGTTTGCTTTTTGGTTCTGCCGAGGCGTGGGCGGGCGGGAGGTACATATTACGTGGTGTTTTTATTTTTAGTTTTGGAAATTGTGAAAATATGCGGATCTAAGCGGATTGGGTTCAGTGATATATGGAATGACTACTTTGACCTTCCACTGGGTCTCGACGAAATATCCTGAGAATGCGAAATGGGAAGCCTGTCTGACTCCTGTAGTAGTGAGCAATCATATACTGTAGCCACCAATGAAGGGTTATATGGTAAAGTTATATGATACCGTAACGTTTGATTGAGAGGTCACGTTTCGCCCTTTCTCCGAAAACGAAAAAAAAAAATTTGCGCGTACTCTCCGTGAATATCGACATTGGGGTGTGCGTTGGCATGCACTGGACTACTTCGACAGTATCGCCCAGGGAAGCTGCTATAGAACCTCGCTGGAAAATGGACTACAATTGCAATGTAACTTGAAAATTTGCAACATGTAGTGATAGATATGTACTTTACGGTTGAAATTTGTAATCATGTATTGTTCTTTCGCAGCATATATAATTAAGATAATTGTTATTGGTACTTCTCCCAACCTTTTTGTACTCGCCATGAAACAAAAAAATTTTATGTTTTGTCACAATTCATAAAAAAGATGTGATTGTGAATGAAACAGAGTATAGATCCTCTTCTCTTTTTTTTTTCGACCAAATATTATTTGATAAAACAATCTGTCAATTTTGGCCGTTTTATACAAGAAAAATTAATGTACTAATAATATAAACCCACTATTTACTATCCTGTAGACAAAAATGACCTTCTAGTTGACAATAAATCACCTTTTGTCCAGCCAGCCGCACTCCACCATAAGCAGATTGTTTTATACTCAAATTGGAAGCCTACATGCACTAAAGACATCTTCGGACTTGTTCTGGGAATCAGCACAATTTCATTCCACATCCACCTCCAAAGAACCTCATCTCCAGCCTCAAAAATGAGTATGTGCTTATGTGTGAGAAAGTGGTGAGTGAGTGGAGAACTGGATACAAGCTTCAATATAAAAAAATGCAATTTTGTGGCCCAGCAACCACTAAAAAATTTAACTACTGCACAAGTCTATCATCATGCGATACTACAACCTGCAAACTACATCCATACAGCCATTATTTCTGTGACCCAATACTCATTTACTACAACGGCCATAATTTTGGGTTTCTTTATCTAAAACCAATATATATATATATATCTTACCTTTATCTGTTCATGGAAACATAGACACGTACTGGATATTTTTGACTGGCTAATGGTTTTCAGCTCCTGAGATTATGACCAAGAAAATATCTGATGCATGCCATATCTCACATTGCAATATACTAATAGCCAAGAAAAAACAAGAAAGACTGTCGTTTAGCTAAACAAGAGAGCAGATTTCCACAAATCATCTACTTGCTCAGAATTGACAAATGAGAATCACAAAACATACGAAGCATTTCCTTAGGCAAAATTCTCATAGCATTGTCGCCATGAAAAGGTAAGGACAAAAGCAATAAATATGGGAATTTTCTCAATCACTTGCAGCTAGCATTCTGAACTCAGATACCTCAGCAACAAATGTTGAGGCAATTGCTAAGCCATTTGAAAATACCATTGGAGACTGGATCATCTATCCTTCAATTGACGCTGATTCAGAAAAAAAAAAAAACACAGTTAGCACCCAAAAACTCCACGTGAAGATTAACCCTGTCATTTGTTAAGTAGTGAAATAAATGTGCTTAAGCAATTCCGAGTTTCTAGTGCAACGGGTAACCAATGACAAGGTTTGCACCACACGGCACCCCTTATTATACGATTGCTTAAACTTCAGGAGATACATGAATTGGAAACTCACCCTTGGCCCACGATTGGCAGTTTGGGGCTGTCTGTTTGAGACGCTGTCTGAATCCTGTATCATATCAGGGCTACTGAGCTTATAAAATGTCTGAAGTGCCTTTGTGACAAACGGGCGCACTATATTTGCTTCCATTGCTGAGAGATTTTTTAGCTGCAAAAGTCAATGGTGATATACACGATGTACTAAAACATGCAGTTTGCCAACATAATATCTATACACAGAAAAGATCATGTATCAACATCAGCAAGTCAAAATAGGATTTTCATGAGGCTGAACCAATTAAAGTAGGAATACCTTTATCCACATAAATTTGCAATCCCCACTTGCAAAAATAGAACCAATTTTATGACAAGACCCATCTTATCTTAAAGTATAATGGGGAATGCTAGAACTCGATTAACGTTTTCATCCTGTCTTCATTGGTGCTTTTTAAGTTGGACACATAAACTAAACAAAACAAACACGTTATACCATCCTTAGGCATAAACATCAGTATATTTAGGTACCAGGCAAGGGCACTAGCACAGTACACTGTTGCAGGCAGGATAAACCAAATTGTGGAACAATAAACTTTATTTGGTAAAAGGATAGGAAAGATAACTTCAGAAAGAAGAAAATAATTACTCCTTCGTGGAGATAAATATGTTGCAAAATGCATACAAAAGAATACGATTGCAATAAGCACTGCTCAAATGGTGATCCATGCACAGATTCTGCTATTCTGTGTTATAAACAAATATTAGTAAATTACTAATGAAATATGATCTTGAGCCAATGAAGCAATATAGAGACTCTGGAAGTGGTTCTCTTACTACATTCTAATGGTGATAAAAAGATATAAATTTAGAACAACAGATATGCAAGCTACATGTTCTCTTTCTAAGGAGAATCAGGAACAGACAATCTCCAAGCTCAAATTTCACAGCATGAAGAAATAAAACTGAAGGGTAACGACAGTCAATTCTACAATGAATTTAGCAGGTGTGAACAAGCATACCCTCAATGCATATGTACGTTCTTTTGCAATTATCTCTAAGCCAGTTCCGATTTTGTGAAACCGCACGTCTTTGATGTCCTCAATAAGTGACCTCACCTAGAAATTCACACATTACATTCTCTATACAAGTAATATAAATGCTTATACCTGGGGAAAATTATTGCATTGTTTAACAAACCATGTATGTATCAGGAATATCATCACGTGCGCTGCATAACAAAGTTTGTCATCAACACACGCGAAGAATAACTACACAATCGCATACCAAAATAAAAACCGCAGAATTTAAACATAAGATAACATGCAAAGCGACTTACTGATCAAAAAGAAGCCTTGAGATTTCTACATAATGGAATGGCAATGGCTGAAACTTCTCAGTATCTCTCTCAGCTTCCAAAACTTGTGTCAACTTTTCTAGTGGGCAACAAAAATTCAGTAAAAGAATCAATGACCAAGCAATTGCATCACTTTTTTTCTGCTTTCGCATCCACTGAACATAATTTAAAAAAAAAAAAAACAACAACAACAACAGAATTACACGAAAACATTCACTCTTCCCCCTTAATTTTACATTTCTCAAATTTCCTCCGTAACTGTAAGAACAAATTATATAGCATTTCAATTTTTCACGAACCAAACACAGCCCGCTTTATACCTAAATCTAATTATATAAAACTTAAGTTAGCGAGACATAAAACATCAGAAACATTGAAAATAGTTAGAAAAAATTATTATAAAAAGCAAGACTTACCGACAGACATCCAGTCAGGAGGTCTAATTGTGCATTTTCCTCTCTTCTTCAAAGCCACTGCTAACCAGATCGGTACCTGGGTAGCTATTTGTGGTCTGAAAGGACCAAAATCCCCCTGCCAATTTCGCGAAACAAGTTCTTATTCTGACATCAATATATATGAAAAAAAAATCCACCTGCGCATAAACGAAGTTAAATCTAAAGAAAAGAAGAATACGCAGATGAGGTTGAGAGGATCCATTCTCATATTTGGTACGATCTCAACCAGCTCATCTTCAGCTAGAAACTCCAACTGTATAAATTAAATCGACATAGCTTAGCCAAAAGAAAAATCCTACTTAAAATCATCGGAGAAGACGAATAAATAACGTAAATCATCCAAATTAAAGCAGAACCTCGGCAGCAGAAAACGTGGAGGAGGGATGAGCATCAGATTGGGCGGCCATTTCGGCGAGATTGAGAAAGATTCGTCGTTAAAAGGTCTTATTGTGTAGAATGAGAAAAAGGGATTTGATGAAGTTTGAGGAGAGTAGCAGGTGAGGTTTGAGGATTGAGGATCAGTGTACTCACTGAAATTAAGCCCTAATTTGGAATGGCGGGAAAAGGGGGCAAAAAATTAAAAAAAAAAAAAAAAAGGAAAGGAAATGTGGGTTTTTGTTCCGGGGGGCGCGAAGGTATTTAAAAAATTTTAAATTGTTCCCAATTAATCTAGCGAGGTTGGTACTTGTACTTGGGCCCAAACAAATTCTCAATGATTTTGGACAGCATCCAATTCAGACATAACGTACAGGTGGGCCTGTTGATCCGGTCCGTTTCAAAAAATGGGTACTTGTACAATGTGTTGATTAAAGTGAATTGCCTCCCCTTTAGGTTTTTCTCAAATTGAATTATGGATGGTCGAGGACAATCAAAATTGATAAAAGTTTGTTGAATTATTATCCCTCTTCAATCACATTATTGTTTTATATACGTATTTACTTAAAAAAATATTTAAAATTGTTATAGTAATGTTTTGAAAAGACATCACCATAAACAATTATCTAAAAGAATGTTAATGTGTGTTGTTTATTTCAATTAATACCAAAAAATAAAAGATATTAAATGTATGTAAACTAAATCACACCTCCTTACAATGAACCTATAATTGAGTCAATTTTTAGAATGTTTCTGACTATAGAATGATCAATCGTGAAATCGCAAATATCATATCAAATTCAAACCCTTAATCCTTTAAAACCGTTTAGAGTTATTCGCCACTTGTCCAACTCATAGTTGGCGACTTTGTAATAACCAAAATGTAAACTTTGTCTAATAGCCATGATTCATCGATCAATCTAATAGTAAGGATCTTTAAATGATTTGAATAACTTGAAAGTTCGAGTTTTCTTGCCACAATTGTATGATTTGAGGGATCAAAGGTTTGGCCATCCTAAAATTAATAAATTAATGTATCCACAGTCATACGTAACAATAGTTTATAATATAAGAAAAAACACATAAAATTCGTCAATTACGATTAATTAAATCAAAGAATTTGTTACTTGCACTCGTTTTAACGGTTTGACTGTTTGAATTTCAATCTTATCCAGAATAATAAACTTTTGTTTGTAACTCACTCGTGACTAAATATTCAGTTTATTAAACTATATCCAAATCTAGCAATGGTTTCTTAATGAGCTTTATTAATTGGTGGAGGCCTTGGCTTGTCACGACGGTGATACTACGCAGAACAAGCGAATGATTAGTCGTCCCTACTGTTCTCCACTAGTTCAGGTTGTTTTGCTGGCCAAGAATTTCTTTTGGCCGGTGGAAAATCTAAGGGGCCGGAGATGTGACGTAAAAAATTTTTTCCCTAAAGGATTTAATTTGTCTATATTGATTGTTGGCCCTGATGAATTTTTGTGGTTATGAAGGGGGGTCGGCGCCACCATTATACTACTAGTGTTAAGATTTAAATACAAAAAAAAAAAAAAAAAAAAAAGTAAGCGAGAGAGAGAGAGAGAGAGTGGAAAAGTTATGTAGTATTTGGTTTTGTTAGAACCCCTTTACAAATGGAGGAACTAGGATGATCTACAGTCGATAGGTTTGTTCGTATTCGTTAGATCTTGGATAAAAGCTTTGTTGACCTGAATTGGTAAAAACATGCATACTTAAATTTTGTATTTGAAGTCTATAAGGAATAAGGTTGTCAGAAGTTCTGTACGTATGACAGGCCCCAGGGGATAAAATATTAGTAGTTGTTTCGTTTTGACCAAAGATTATGTTGAAAGACAAATTCAGTTACATTTTCAACCAATGTTTTCAGAACCGGACCGGACCGGTCGGTTCAACCGGTTCAACCGCGAACCGGTCAGGCGTCCGGTCCGATTCTGTTCAAAAGCCGTTAGAAAGGGTTAAACCGGTGTGAACCGGTAAAACCGTCAGAACCGGTGTGAACCGGTAATACCGGAACCTGACGGTTTTTTAAATTCCATATTATTAGTTATTAAAAAAAATAAAACAAATCTTAACACAAAACCCATTTTCCTTCTTACACTTACCCTAGCCGTTTCCTTCTTTCCCTGTTGACTTCCATCCACCAGAAGCTCCCATATTTCTCCCAATCTTTCTCCGATGCAAATTTTCTTCTATCTTTCTCCAATTGCTTTGAATCTAATTCTTAATCCAACCTCGTTCAGTCTTTATTTGCTACCAAAGGCAGCTTGTTCAACCTGCGTTTGGGCTGTTTTCCTCTGCAGCAGGCAGGTAAGTTCAATTTTTTTGGGTCATTTTCTGACCACCTTAAATAATTAGTTCTTAGAATCAGCTTTTGGACAGCTATATTATAATACAAAGTCAGATGATTGGCGGCTTTTCTTTAGAAAAAAATTACTAGTAAAATACAAATTTTACATTATTGAAAAATTTAACCTAGTTTAAGGAAAAAATTATTCGGTGAAAATTTTGAACTAATAAAAGTTAAAATTATTCATGAACTTCAAACAATTTTCTGATAGGAATTCAATTAGGAAAAAAAAAGAGAGTAGAATTTGGGAAAGTTTTTAAGCTCTTGCCGTGTGTTGTTTTTGGTGACTTTGTATGTAATTGCATCAAAAGTTTTTTATTATTTAATCGATATGCTTATAGTTATTTAGTTCTCATGTCCATTTGTCATTTTATCATTGAATTTTCTGCATATAAAATTGTCTCTTACGTGCAGAAAATTTGAAAATGATTTTCTTTCTTTGTCATTTGGACATCATCATCGCTTGTATGACCAAAACTTCACCAGTCAAAATCACATCTAAGTACATAGAAAACTATTCCAAAACTTTTATGATTCATGAATTGTCATCTGACGCAACTTATGCGTGTACAATTTTAACGTCAAAATTAATTAAGGAAACTTAGTTTCGCATTTAAGAAGCTTACTGATTTATATGTTTTTTTGCTTCTTTTTTTTTTCCTTTAAAAACAAATTCAACTACTGTGACATGTTTTTTCCCTTTAAAAACAAATTGAACTTGATTAACTACTGGAAGGATCAAGTTGTCTGACTTTTTTTAAAGGTTAAATTGACATGTATTTTCTCATTCTCCCTCCCTCTGTGACAGTTTTTCCCCCTCCTTTCTGTGATACAGTTGTATGTTTAGATACGAATTAGTAGTAATTATATGCTGACTGATTTGGATTAGTGTTTGGTTTGTCCATATTTAACTTAATAAATTTAAAAACATTTTTTTTGGCTTTAGTATTGTTAGTTAATCGTTAAATCTGGCTTGAATCAAGATTATTTTTATTCTCGTTTTCAATTTTATTCCCTTTTCCTTTTGTCTGCAATCTGGATTTTTTAACCAATTTATTTTTGTGCTCACTGATATGGGAGCAAAATTTAGATTAGTCATTGGTGGGAGGACGGAAGGCCTACTTGGTGCCATGAAACAGAGACATTATGATTGGATAGTTCTTAAATGACTATTATACTGTAACATCACAATGCTTACAAATGTATTTACTCACAATGCCAGCGTGATATATTATAAAAGCATAATCTTGGAATGTATAACTGCACATTACCGATGATAATTAAAATCTCTCAAAGAGCATAAAAGATGTCAGATAGTTACATTTAGTTCAAATTTCCTAAAATCAAGTTTGTAAGTGGGACTTCTATAAGCTCATGCTTTGCAAACGTGTTTTGGAATTAGTTACTCTCAGTGATAAGTCTACTCAAAAGGTACCAAAGTGATTGAAAACAACTCAATTCTTGTATAGATGTTAAGTATCCCTTGATAATATAAATGCAAAATGCACTTTAGTAATGTCTTTTTGGGACAGAAAATGGTGTTATTTAGCTAAAAACAACTACGTAGCACCAATGCTTATAGGGGTAAACTATTACCATGGAAGTTTTCTATTGCCGTGTTGCTCTTGGGGGCATAACTATGTTAATAGCAATAAACTAGTTTTTCAATAAAAAATTAAATCTTAAGGCACTTAAATTTTAACTAGAAACTGCCAAGCAATTGTCTTGCAATCTTTTCCTTCATCTCACCTATCCTTTCTTAACCAATGTCTATTAACATCTAATATAAGATGGATACTACTATGCAGTCCCAATACCACGACTGCTTTCATTTAATGCTTTCTGACCTTATTTGATCATTTGTACCAATATTCTAGTACCAACTTGTTCTAAAATACTAAGTAATTTATCTTTTTGGTGGTAGATAGATTTTTATGAACATACATTCTTATGGAATTAATATTGTCTAAATTTTTTTATGTTTAGAATAATGGATACTGCTACTGGTAGTAATTCACAATCTTCGAATGCGGAAGCCATGAGTAGTGGAGCATCATCTTGTCAAAGTCACAGACAAAAATCAGATTTAGCATGGAATTACTGTTCTGAAGGGCGTAAATAAGCAAGGAAGAAAAACTTTGACGTGTGGATTTTGTTTCAAAGTTATTGCCGGTGGTGGTATTCATCGTATGAAACAACATTTGGCTGGAGAACAGGGTAGTATTATTCCATGTCCAAAAGTCGACCCAGCAGTGAGATTATCAATGTTGACATCTATGAAAGAGAGGGAACAGAAATCTAAAGAAAAGAAAGGAGATTTTGGACAAGAAAATCCATTTGGTCCGCACTATGCATGCATTGGACGATGATGAATTGCAAGAAATCCCTGCTCCTCCAGTCAATGATATTGGTGCATCTAGCAAAGGAAAGAGAAAAACTGTTGCTCCAACAGGTATACGTGCTTTTTTTAGAGGTGAGCGTGATACTTCTCAACCTACCATTAAGGCTTGTTTGCAAAGTAAAGAAAAATGGGAAAATACGGACATGGCTATTGCTCGTTGGTTTTATGATGCTTGTATTCCCATAAATGCTGTTAACTCTCCATTTTTTCAAAAGGCTATTGATCAAATAGCATCAATGGGTCATGGGTATAAAGGTCCATCATATCATTCTTTGAGAGTTAATTTGTTGCAAAATGCGAAGAGAGATGTAAAATTGATTATTGATTCATTTCGAAGTACTTGGATAGAAACTGGTTGCACGATAATGGGTGATGGATGGAAAGACACTAGACAGAGGCCATTGATAAATTTTTTGGTTTATTGTCCCAAGGGCATTTCTTTTATTAAATCTGTCGATGCATCTGATATTGTAGCAAATGCAGAAAACTTGTGTAATTTATTTGCTGAAATTGTTGAGATGGATTGGTCCAAATAATGTGGTGCATTTAGTTACTGATAATGCTAGTAACTATAAGGCTGCTGGGGCTTTGTTAAGTGAAAAATATCCAAGTATTTGTTGGTCACCATGTGCTGCACACTAGGGGTGAGAATCGGTCGGTAAATCGGTAATTCGGTCACTTGAAATCGGTAATTTCGATATTTTACTTCCGAATATTCCGACCGATTTCGATTTCGATTTCGATTTCACTCTTACCGATCCGATACCGATTACCGAATTCAATTCGGTAAATCGGTATTTGAATTCGGTAAAAAAAAAAAAAACTGGTTTGCTCAAATGTTAGTTTGGCACTCCCTGCGATTGACAAATAGAAATAGGATAGCAGGATCATTGCAAACATGAAAAATATTAAATGCAGCAGAACCAAAACCACAATAATGTTATCTTCTTTGCTTCACAAACAAACAAAATCAAAGGCTGTTGATAATTTCTTGGACAATAAAAAGAAAATTGTTGGCTTTCAACTTCCAATATCTGGACATTCCACCCTTACAAATGAATTAAAACAGCTACTTTCAACTTCCAATATTCAAACATTTCAAACTACTACTTTCAAATTTCAATATCCAGACATATCAAAAAATGTCTTTAATCATCAAACACATTCCGTTTACATAATGCAATTGCTAGAAAGCCAATAAGATAATAAAAAAATAATATGGAATTAGCCAGAAAGCCAATAAGGCATAACACATTACAATCATCATATCCAAAAAAAGCATAACTATCAAATAAATAGAAGGCAAAGGTACATAGCCATTGTATGTCTCTACTCCATTACAATAATTAATTAAACAATCCATAGCCATTAGTAGGCAGCACAAATTCTCCTACACGTGGCAATAATAGTTCCCTCCTCTAATCTCAATATTTCAATCAAACAGTCCAAATGTTACACTCATACAAAACACAAATTTAAATATCAATGATAGTTGTCTCAGCTCCACTCTTGACCAAACCTATCATAAGAGAGAAAAAAAAATATTAGAGACCATATTTGTAATAATAATAACAACACTTAACACAAGTATATATACAATATTTACCAGATTCAAAAGCTTCAAGTTCCTCCAAATTTTCCTCTACATTGATAGTTGTAACTGATGATGCCGATTTTAACCAATCTTGAGTACAAATTAAGGATTGCACTACCTTAGGAGTTAAAGAACTCCTAAATGCATCAATAACTCGACCTCCAGTACTAAAGGCAGATTCGGAAGCCACAGTAGAAACAGGGACAGCCAACACATCACGAGCCATCTTAGAAAGGATTGGGAACCTAAGGACTATTTGCCTTCCACCATAACAAAATATCAAACTTCTCATCATCATCTTCACAATCTTCATTCAAATACTTATCTAATTCAGATTTATTATCCCTCCCTCCAAGTTCCATTTTTCTCTTTTTAAACTCCAACTTGTACTTGTCATGTATCTTCCTTCCGGCATCTCCATCAAATGACATTTTACCTTTTCCGGAATCGGAATACACCTGAAGTGGATGAGACAAGAGTAGAAGCATGATCTAATGGGCAATTTAGTGCTTTATACTCATTGAACAACTCAACCATTGCTTCTTTTGCAAGCATGGCAACATGTGCACCATCAACATCCCCATACATTTTCATAAGAACAAACTCAATATACTCAAACTTATTACGAGGATCAAGCATAGATGCAATGAAAATCAACATGTTCATTTTTTCTATCTTTCCCCAATACTTATCAAATTTCTCCTTCATTGAAGTATGCCATTGAACTTAATTCATTATTTTGACTCTCCAACAATTCATTCAAAACACCATTAATGTGACTAATATCATGAAAAAAGTTATTTGATGTCACATACTTGGTACCTGAAACTTTCAAAGTCAATTCATAAAAATTCTCTAAAAACATCACCAAATATCTTGCCCTGTCCCAATCAGATCTAGTAGGGAGAAAACCAAGATCCTGAATCATGAAGGGGTCCTGCTCCTCGAACCGCTCAAATGCTCTCTCATATCTTTGAGCTATGTCTAACATCAAGTAGGTGGAATTCCACCTTGTTGAAACATCCAGAATTAATGATTTTTTACAATCAATCTTCTCAATCTCTGCACATTCTTTAAACTTTTTCAGCCTAGCTGGTGATTGTCTCACATACCGTACAACCGCCCTAATACAATCAATAGAATCCCCAACTTTTTTTAAACCATCCTGAACAATAAGATTTATTATGTGAGCAACACACCTTACATGAGTCCATTTTCCTCCTAAAATTGTTTTACCCCAATTTTCAAATTTTCCCTTCAAGTACTGAATTGCCACATCATTTGAACTAGCATTATCAACAGTAATAGTAAAGACATCATCAATTCCCCACTCAAGTAAACATTTTTCAACAGCTTTTCCAAGATCATTCCCCTTGTGACTGGATATAGGACAGAAATTTATTATTTTTTTATTTAATCTCCAGTCATTATCAATAAAATGGACAGTAAGGCACATATAGTTTATTCTTTGAATGGATGTCCAACAATCAGTGGTAAGGCATACCCTACTAGATGAGTTCTTAATCAAATTTTTCAGCTTTAGCTTTTCGTCACAATATAATTCATAACAATCCTTAGAGATTGTCCATCTAGAAGGCATTCTAAAAGAAGGACATGCCGTTCTCATTACATGTTGAAACCCCTTTCCTTCAACATGTTTAAATGGCAATTCATCAACAATTAACATGTAAGCAATTGATTTTCTAACTGCTTCTTGATCAAATTTCCAACTTATAAGAGCTCCCCTAACTTCTCCCCCATCCCTTTCAACATCTCCTAAACACAAAGTGCCTTGATTCGCATTCTTGTTATTTGGGTTGAGGGAACATTTTTTCACATGTGTGTTAAGGGGAGTAGTTCCATGATTCCTAGGATCAGCAGGTATAAGTTTGGAGCAGTACCTGCACCTCGCGTGCTTTATGTCATTTACATATTCTTCATCAAAATGGGACCACGCTGCTGACCTTTTCTTGTAGGATCCTCGCCTGTTCGAATCACATGATTCTGTGCTCATATTAGGACTTGGATTAACTGATGATTCTTCATCAACTCTTACATTGTTATCAGCTGACATCCTTAAAAAAAATCTGTAAGATAAGTATACAAAATACAGTTAAATCAAAAAAGTTATCAATTGGAGCATATCTAAATGGTTAAAACATAGGAAAGCTATCAATTGAAGCATATCCAAATGGGTCCCCAACAAACCAGAAAGTTAAAAGATCAGAAAAGACTTATGAACTTAAGACTATAACAATTGGATACTAATCAAATTCCAATATGGAAGGAGATAACAAAAGAACAAAAAATTTTAATGTTTATTATAGATGATTAAGAGTAGTAACTTATTCACTAGGGATCACCATCATTAGTTTATTCAGAAATAATTACTAATTAATCAAATGCCTTCTGGTTACCTTAACAAATTTAATAAAATTTATTACAAACTACTATTTCTTGTGGTCTTGGCCTACTCTCAAACGTGATTACTGCCAGTAGACCATTTTCTACAATACTATTTCTTGCAATTTTGCAAATGCCCATATGCCATATCACAACCTCCAATTTTCAGTTTCAATTTTTCTATATAAATAGAGCACCGTATATTAAATTTTCATAATTTCTTAAATTATGGTCTAAACTTTGACAAAAAATGTCACTTTCACTTACTGATAACCTTTATTGGATGAAAAAGTACTTTAAAAAATCTAGAATTCAAGTAGAAATAAAATATATTACATTTATATTCTACTTTTATAAGCTCATCTTCCTTAGAAATCACCTCTACCGTTAGAAGCAAATTAGCTTCCATTATTTGACCAAAAATATATATTACGGGAATGCAAGTGTAATGAAGGTGACCACATAATTTCATAAAGCTCCACAAAAATGGTTTTATAAAAAAAAAAAAAGCAAAAATTCTGATGCTTGAAGGAAAATGTCAAACGTCAATCGAGAGGAGAATAGGGGACAAAGGAGAAATCCCAAACAGTTTAAGTCCATGTTCTGTTGGGCTCCAATTTGGTGGATTCACGTGTTTATACAAAAACCATACTTTGGGGAGATAAATCCAACAATCATCCAAAAAGTCATCATAAATTTCCAAAGCATGTGAGATAAATTAACATAACCTTCAGATCTAGAACTTCAACTAGGGGTAAACTAAAAAAAGCAAAAAAAAAAAAAAAAGCAACTAAAAAGAAGCTAACCTGGCTTATAAAATTAGCTGAAGGGACTATGGAAAATTGAACGATGGTGGAAAGTGTTTCAGCAAAGTGATCTTCAGATGGTGGAAAGTGTTTCGATAGAGGTTTTGCCTATATCAAATTGAGATATCTGTGGGAAGGGAGGCGGATTGGAGGAGTGGATATAAGAGGAGAAATGTTAGGTGTATGTTTTAGGGATTTTGGTTTGGTTTGGGATTCGATGGATGCTTTGAATGGGTGAACCGTGAACTGAAGTAAAAGTCTTGAACGGTAAAAGTGATTTGACAAAAACTTGGACGTCGTCGTTTTGTGTATGTTTGTGTGTATATTTTTTTTTATTGTGTGTGTTTATATATATATATATTATAATATATATATTCTTTAATTTGGTAAATCGAAATCGGTAACCGAATTACCGATTTCGATTACCGAATTGAATTCGAATTCGGTCATACCGAATTCAAAAATTATATTTTCGAATACCGACCGAATTCGATTTTATTTTTTTCGGATTTTCCGAATTACCAACCGAATTACCGAATTACCGAATTCGATTTACCGAATTCAATTTGAATTCGGTCGGTAATTCGGTATTTACCGAATTTGCTCACCCCTACTGCACACTGTATCAATTTGATTTTGAAAGATATTGGTGAAATGAGTGATGTAAAAGCTCTAGTGTCCCTTGCTTTAACAGTGACTATTTTTATCTACAATCACAAATTCACTTTGAATTGGTTGAGAAAGACTGCAGGGTGGAAAGAAATTATTCGTCCAGGTGAAACACGATTTGCAACTACCTTTATTGCGTTAAAAAGTTTGCATGATCATAAGGATAGTTTGCAATCTTTTGTTACTAGTGGAGATTATAAAAAATGTTTAAAAATTGAAAAGGGAAAAGAGGTGAAGCAAATTGTTTTGGATGAAAGGTTTTGGAATAATTGTTTGATTATGGTGAGAGTAATGGGTCCACTTATCCGTTTATTGCGTATCTGTGATACTGATGAAAGGCCTTCGTTGGGTTATGTCTATGAAGGCATGTTTAGAGCAATAAATGGGATCAAGAAACTGTTTAGAAACAAAGAAAGGTTGTACAAGCCTTACGTTGATATCATCAATGATAGGTGGGATAGGATGTTGAGAAAAAATTTACACGCTGCAGCTTATTATCTGAATCCTGCTTTTCAGTATGATAGTGCTACATTTTCTACACATCCAGAGGTTATTAATGGTTTGCTAGACTACATTGAGACAAAAGTGGATTGGTGTAGCCCTGAAAAACTCTCACAAGAGGTTGGAATGTACCGAGAACGGCAAGGGAGTTTTGGACGAAAACTTGCTATTCTTACTAGCAAGTCGGATCGACCAGGTAACTTATATTTTTTAAAAAATTTATGAATTTATTCTTTATTTTTTCTAATATGTTAATGTGATCATGGCAGAAAATTAGTGGAAGCTATATGGTTGTGATGCTGCAAATTTGCAAAAACTTGCGATTAGAATTTTAAGTCAAACAGCTTCTTCTTCTGGATGTGAACGTAATTGGAGTGTCTTTGAACGCATTCACACTAAAAAAAGAAATAGATTGGAGCATCAAAGACTTAATGATCTTGTTTATGTACACTACAATTTGCGTTTACAATACAGGTACAATTAATTTTTCTTTATATTTGATTTTTTATAATATACTACTAGATTTATAATCAGTGTATAATTTCACAGGAATGACCAACGAAAGAGATCTTATGATCCCATTGATTATGAATCAATTGACAAAACGGAATTTTGGGTCATAGATGAAGAAAAAAATGGAGAGCTTGATTATGATGAACTAGAGGAAGAACTTGAAGAGCTTCCTAATGATGATTTTCAATCTTACCAAGTTGAAGGTTGGTTCTAAATTAAAATAAGTGTTCTTTGCTTATAACATGATGTGCTAAAAGTGTATACTTGAATTTTTAGTTTACTTTTAAGTTTTGATTAGTCCGTAATTATTTTATAATTTATTTATTTAGATGATGAAGGTGAAGTTGGAGAAGATATAGATTTGGAAGCATTTCAACGTAGGCGCCTTTTGGATGGTGATGAAGATGATGATTGGTAATTGAAATATTTTTATTGTGAGTGATGAATAGTAGCAATTAAATTTTTAGATGTTTGATTGTATTCTTCACTTTTGAAGTTTTTTGTATTTATTTGTTTTAGTCGACTTTTTTTTTAATAGTTTGATGAAATTGGACTTATATATTTGTGTTAAACTTTTTGATTTTTTTAGGTTAAATTGAAGAAATTGTCAAAGCAATGATAATTATGGGTGCTATTGGCCTGTGATGACAATGGAGGGATTTTGTTATTGAAATTATGAACTTTGAACATTAGTTATAAATTTGATGATGAAAATGCTGATAATTAGTACTTAGACTTTTTGGTACTTGTTTTATGAATTTTTTTAAGTATGTGAGAGAAACTAAGTATGTGCTTTAATTAGTATTTGAATTATGCTTATTAATCTTATTTTTGTTTGTAATGATTTTATGAAAAAACTTATGATGATATGCATGATTTTTAGGTTTCCACTATCATTTTTAGAAATTTTCTTATATAATTGTTGGGGAAAAAAAAAAGCAGTTGAACC
This sequence comes from Mitragyna speciosa, assembly GCA_024721245.1. Taxonomy (NCBI): domain Eukaryota; kingdom Viridiplantae; phylum Streptophyta; class Magnoliopsida; order Gentianales; family Rubiaceae; genus Mitragyna; species Mitragyna speciosa. The sequence continues at coordinate 4,245,969 of CM045552.1, forward strand.
GCCGATCCAACCGGTCCGACCGGTCCGACCGTGAACCTCTCCTCTCCCGGTTCAATAGCCGGTCCGGTTCTGAAAACATTGTTTTCAACACGAGAATTCTTCTGCTAATATAAGGAAAATGGCTATTAGACGGATATATATTATTTACCATCGTCATTTTGCATATGTACCGTTGTATAGGTCGATATTACGATGATCATATTATTCGGCCCAGAGAAGGCTACGAAATTGAGTTACATATAGGTACCGTTTTGACGATAAATTAACATAATTGATACAAGTACATAGTCCAGGGTAGGTTACCCTGTACTTAGGGGCCTGAAGTATTTTTGGTGCATGGCATAATTTTCTAGTTTCCTTATTAATTTCAGCTAGCTTCCTTTACTAATTTGGTCAGAGTCTTCCATCCAAACACAACGGTTCCAGCATCCCTTTCTCTAGGACATGTTTCTGCACAACTAATTATATTTCCATTCCATTCAACGAGCTTGATAAAAAATTTGATATTAACTGCTTGTATTTGATAAACCGACTAATAGCATGTGCATTTGCTGGACTGAAACTTCTATAATTCTGTGGTCCTGTATCTCGTGTAGCTGTTAGGTATACTAATTTTGCATGCCATTTGTCTAATGGCCTTTTGAATGCCGGATATTAACAAAAGAATCCAGCTTGAGTTGCTTAGAAAGAGCCAAAGATCGGAAATTATCACCCAGAGAAGCAGTCAGAGGCAGCATATATAACATATGTTCCTTGTTTCTACATGTGCTCCGGCGCCTTACACTACAAAACCAGTTAATTGTGGTTGGAGATTTTATAAACACAAAACTAAATATTGAAATTTCGTATGAAGATAGTGACCTTTTAACAGTAACTTAGAATTGAAAATTCTTATTTAGCTAAACATTGTTTTACATAGCATTATGCGTTTAATGGACAAAGTTGCATCTTATATGGATTCCTTATAATGATTTTTTAAAGTGGGTTTGGAGGGGGTCTCGATTAGATTTATACCTTAATTTGCAATAATTAGATTCCCGCTCCTAATTCCCATGAGTCCTCTTCTTCCTCTTGATTAATTGTAGGCAAAAGGATCTACCTTTTTTCTGTTTAACAAAATGATAAAATCCTCGACTTCTAACAATTTTTTAGAACGGGTTTGCACCTTCATGTTCAGAATATCTGCAACGTTACATGTGCATTTGATTTTTTTTTTTCTAACTTTTAGATGTCTCAAAACTATTTACAAGTTTATTTTTGGCCTAAACGTGATATATAATTTATAAAAAATTTGGTACCGTTTGGCTTGTTCTTGGTTTTTTTCTGTTGCTGGTAGAGATCGTTGTATTTAATAAAGATGATTAAAGTGGGTGGTTGTATGCTAATTGAACGCAAAAATAAAATAATAAAAAAGAACCTAAAGTTTCTTATTTCATTTGCCTAATCAAAATAGTCACAAATGTTAGGCATTCGCTAATTTAGAGAATAATTGATAATGTTACATCGCAAGTCTAAGGAGGGAGGTTAATTCAAGATCAACCAAGCAGCCATGAAGTTGGACTATTTAATGAGAAGCCTTGTTTGTCACGAGTGACAGCTTGGATTATTAAAAGGGATAATTTCAGAAACCTCTCCTCAGGTTTCTGACAATTACACCTAACCCCTTGAGGTTTTCAATATTACACTTACACCCCCTATCTCTACATGTTTTATAACAAAAAACCCCCCTATTGCTGATGCAAGCAAAAAAATCTCATGAATATCCTAAATTACCCCTTTGTTTAAAGAAAAAAATGAAAAAAAAAAGATTTACTACTACACCACAAAACCAGTATCATCGACCATATCTACCCCAGTACAACCACCCCAGTATAGCCATCGCCAACCCCCAACCCCGGACACCAAACAAAACCCAGCAAATCAAAATCACTATTAACATCAAGTCAAATAATCCATAATCACTAAAAAATTTTAAGACCAAACACACAAGTAAATCAAAAAATTATTACCCATCATCTTCCTACAAGGCCACAACAATTACAAATTGATCCAAAAATTATAAAAAAAATTGCAACATCTTTTTATAGACACGAATACATAGATGCATAAAATAATACCCCCTCCACCAATGCAAAATAAAATGCAAAACTATACCAGTTGAAATTTAGGAAAAAATGCGAAATAATGCTGGGTGAAATTTATGGAGAGAGAGAGAGAGAGAGAGAGAGAGATAGAGAGAGAGAGACGGTGGGAGGGAGAAAGAAAGTAAGTGAGAGAAAAAGAGAAGATGGCTTGAGGTAAGATTTAGGAGTTTTTTTTTCTTTCTTTTTACAATATTATCATACTTTTTTTTTCTTTTTTACAATATTATGATGCTGTGTGAATTAAGTATTATGTAAAGGATAGTATAGTCATTTAACTAACACAAGGGAGGTAAGTGTAATACTGAAAACCTTAGGGGGTTAGATGTAATTGTCAGAAACCTCAGGGGAGGTTTATGAAATTATCCCTTATTAAAATTGATATTGAAAACTTAAATTGCCTAAAGTATGAAACCTAAAAAAAAAATTACTATTTGTAGATAAACGCCTCTTGAAGCTGTCAACCAAACATGATATTACATATTTTAATGACAGAAAAAAATATGGACATTGGAAGTCCATTTTACTTGTCTCGGTCTAGTCTAACGGTTTTAAAGTTTCCATTCTATCTTCCATAAAAAATGTTTCAGTTCTATCTTCTCATGTTTTGCCGATTCCGTTTCAAAATAAATCCTTTGACTTAATCAAGAAATCCATTCATAATCTTATTCTTATTGTTAAGATATTGAAGTCCGTATTGTCATACAATTTGAGTATATTTTTTGGAACTCAAATATCTTTTTGTTTTACTTATTTAAAGTGCTTGTGAGTTTTCACTCGGTCAATAATTCAGCTAGAGTGCTGCAGTGCTTTGAACTTTCAACTAAAATTCACGTGTGACGGGATGTTGTTCAAACTTTATTAAGTTTTGAATGTATAGAAGTCCCTCTTTTAGGCCAACTACTATTGTGTATTTGCAAAAATAAAGATATTCTTGCCAAATTCTCTAAAGCAGATTAGTAAATTAAGCGGTTGCAAATTCGGTTTATCAATTATCATCCAAACTCTGTTCCAAAAGAAAAAAAAAAATCCAAACCATCAATGTAACTAAGTATGCTTGGATTAGACATTATCATTGCAGTATTAACGGAGATGATATTCCTGAAAGTGTCGCCTAAGCATCGGAGATGGCATGTGCATATATTTGTTAACTACTCAAAGTTTCAATTTCTTAACAGAAACTATCTTTATTCATAAGACAAAAAATATTTAAAAGGCTAATAAATCGGAAATCGTGTAGTTCTTGCGAACTCGAATAAAATAAGCCTTCGGTACAATGTTAATAGTTGATAACATTATATAGTTTTGGATTCACGATTGTCTTTTTTATACTGTCTCGATGTAAAACACGCTTCTTGCTAATTTTTAACTTTGTATTAAAATGTCTCCTAATTCAGGCGATTGAGATCGAGCAAAAATACCTACTAAACGGTCACACCCAAAATTCAATACATTGTGAATTCAAAAATATAGCAAGGCAACAATTTGGCATGATGTTTTTGTACCAAAAAGCACGTAAATGATTATATTTTATTCTAAATTGAAATTTCCAAATTTCATAATTTATGGCATGTGCATAAATTATTGGTTCTAGTACACCACGTGACAATGCACGTGGTGTATTGTATACTTTTCTGCTCGGAGTAGCCAAGTCAGACGTCAACGATTTAGACAATTAAAGCAGTGCTGCGGGGCGTCAGAGCACGCTGTACGAAACACGTCATCCCGCTCCCGCCAAGATTGAACCTCCTGTAAGTTTTTACTTGAGCTGATCACGGGTCTGCCGGTTGCCATGTTTTGTCCAATGCCCTTTATACCCCTATGGTCTTTTTCCTTGTTGACCAATTAATCAATCGCCTCTTACTTCCACAAATAAATAGATAAATAAATAAATGAAAATTTCCATTACAATTTTCTCTGTTTGGATAGCATTATTTGTAATGTTTTTTTAGAATTATTAAAAAAAATTATTTAGATTATTTTTTGTTGACTTTTTTGTAAATGTGAAAAAGTGTTTAAATGTGAAATTTTTTGAAGTGACATGATGGTAGTTTGAAAAGTAATTAAAAAAGTGTTTGAATAGTTCAAAATTTTTAAAAAAAGTAGTGAAACGGATGTCCGTTTCTTTAAGCAGACGTTCGCTTCAGAGATAAAAATGTTTTAGCGAGCACTGGGCATGGATGCTCCCAGTGCTCGCTGAGATAATTTTGTCTCTGAAGCGGACGTTTGCTTAAACAAGCGGACTCCTACTTCGTTATCTGCTTCATCATTCCACCTCAAAACTTACTGAAAATAGATTTCAATTTGTTACTCGCGATTTTTTTAGTTTTTCTAAACAAATTTTGAATATAAACATACTTGATTTTATGAATAATTTTGTAAAAAGTTTTTAAAGTTCATTTGAAATTTCAAATGAAAAATTTAGTGGAAAATTTTGGTGAAAAAGTTTGACCAAAAAATTTTTTAACTTTTTGACCAAAAAAATTTTCACTTGTCCAAACGAATTTGGAAAAAAAATTTTCAAAAAATGCTCTAAAAAATCAATCCAAAAAATCACTCATAAATTTTGGGTTATGCATCTTGAAGATGTTAAAGCGAAAATTTGTTATAGGGCAATATTCATCCTTCTCGTCCAATAGAAGAAGTTTTTAGCTACGGAGTACGTAAAGAACAAATTTGCATAATAGATATTATCCACTAGTATTAGATATCTACCCACAAATACTAACACGAAAGTGAGTATATTTTATTATCGTAAATATCAAGTGAGCTTTAAATTGAAAAAAATAAATTCATGATGGTAAATTCAACTCTTGTATAATCGAACATAATACTCTTAAATTAGAGAATTTACTTGACAAATAATAATATCTTAAGAAGATGGAGCAGTCATAAAAATTTCATGCAAAATAAAGAAGAATAGATATACGAAGAGTTTCTTTTAGTGATAAATACACCATAAACTTGATAAATTACTCGAACTGCGTATAAACTTTTCAGAGGTAACTAGAAAAAGAGATAGAAAATTTTTGTAATTAATTTTGTAGCTACAACAAAATCCATGTTGGCCTTCATAACCCATTTTCTAAACTTTTGTTTTTCAATCTTGTTCTTGAACCCGAATTAAAGTCAAAATAGGAAATGATTCTCGGATTCTCCTTGAAGAGAAAGGGAAGAAAAAAAAAGGTTGTCTCTCACTTGTGCTGAAAGGTGACACTCAACACGTTTATCACTCGACTATAGAAGGTGGTTTAGGGCTACTGGGTATTTTCAGCCTTTATAGCCATTTTTTTTTTTGACTTTATAGCCAACTTAATAGTTGAAAATTAATTAAACACCTTAATATAAGGGGGTTTTTCATTTGGGAAAGGTTCAAAAATAAGGATGAGTTATGAGGAGAGAGTAACTTAGGATTTAGTTATAATACAAAGTTGAGTCAGATTTATACTATATAAAGAATCAATGATTGAATAAAAAAAAAAATTTACATAAATTATTAATATAATTTACAAATAGATACATCAATATAAATTGTTAAAATTGTATTTATTCTTTAGCCATTCACAAACGTAGCCGCGCTGTGGCTGGAGCTGCGGCATCTCCAGCCCGTGGCTACCCTCTATTTTGCAGTCGTGAATGACACCTCGAAGAAGATAGGCGCGGTGTTTTGTGCACCATAGTGCTGGAGTACCTACAACTATCGCATCTATCATATCAACAAAAGAAGCTTAAATGAATATCCCCCTAATTCCATTCAAATGCACGTCAGATATTCACTTTGTCCATTTTCCCACCTCGATACTCTCGAGAAAACAGTCCCATGATTTTACCTGGATGCCACGAAACTCCTCCAAACACCAAAACCGTCATTTCGCGCTCCTCGAATATCCTTTTTTCCACCTCACCCGTATGGAATTCTGGATCACTTTAATTCCAATTTTGTCCCCAAGTTCAAAACTATATAACTGACTCCCCCCATTCCAATTCAACTCATTTCCCCTTTCTTTTTCTCTCCTTTATTGTTTATTTTCTTTTCTGGGTATACAAAACAAAGCTACAGGAGTCGAAAATAATTCGACCTTTGAAACAAAAAATAATAAAATTTCGAAATTCGGATGAATTTTTGAATTGGCAGCAAATTAGGATTCTACATGACCTAATGATCCTTCCTTCAATTCTTCAGTTTATTCATACAATTCAGATATTTTGAATTCGGTGAATATAATTTACCGGATTTTGATTCTATTCCCTTCCTTATAGGTTTCGTTGAATCTTTTATAAAAAAAAGGTGGAATTGTTATGAGTGTAGGGGCGATGGACTGTAGGATGTGTGCGGCGGCGGCGGCGACAGGGGACTTGTGGCGTTCGAGACTGGTTGCCGTCGGAGGAGGCAGAGGTGGTGGTGGTAGTGTTGGAAAGGTGGGCGGAGGGTTTAGTCCGGACAGTGAACATGACTTGGCGATGATGGTGAGTGAATTCTTGGAGTATGGGAGTGGCGGAGGGCCTGACTCCAGGTATAGCAGCGATAGCGAGTCTGGATTATGTGATATAGCTAAGCTCGCCGACAAAATTTCTGTAAGTCTTTTGTTTTTTTTTTTTGTGAATTTTGCGTTAGGATGGTTAAATTTGTCTCCCGAGTGTAATTTTGTTCATGTGTTTTCGAAGTTGAGGGAAAAGCAGTTGCCTGTACTCTTATGGCATTTCGGAATTTAGGATGGGAGCTTTGTGCTGTGATGTTGTTGAGAGTAATTGTTCGACCTGTGGTGGTGTTTTCCTCTCATCTGGAGGGATTGAAAATTTTTTTCCGATATTGTTTTTGGATTTATTAGGATATAGGTTATCAGGCCTTATTGCCTAGTTTATGTGCTTATAAATTTTAATGTCCTTTTTAGGCTTGTTTTCCTTGGATTTCTGAGATTTTGATTCATCCTGTGTCTTATTTAGAATTTTGACAAAACAAATATTTTGTAGTTTTCAGTTTTTCACTTAAAAGTATATTGTTCCCCATTTTGGATTCAAACAAACAGAGCCTCAGTCTCTTATGCAAGATGATGCTTCTGTAAAATTCTGTATGACCTAGGTTTTAGGAGCAAATTGGTGACACTTCCTTTAGATGTCAAGCAGAATTAGAAGATACAATGAACTGCATGTCTGGTCCCTCGGATGGCAATAAACATGTATTTAGAAGATGATGTAATGAAGGATGTGATGATAATTGTGGGACGATTGAGAAGAGAAAAGACACTATTGCACATCCTTGAAAGCCATTGCACGAATAGATGGCTACCAATCATGAGTTATTACTAACATATCATTTCTGGATTTTCTGTAGTACTTCAAGCTGGCAATGGATCAATACGAGAGAGACACGCTTTCAGTGGTTAATTCACTTCTGTTGTCTATTTGTGATAGTTCATGCAATGCCAGCTGCATCAGATTCTCTCTGGTGAAGCTTCTGAAGCTTTCTGGTTATGATGCTGGTGTTTGTTCAGCCAAGTGGCCTGGCAGTTCCAAAGTTCCAGGAGGTATAACCTTGTGTCTCGTTCTGATGTGTACACGTGTATAACCTTGCAACATCCAATAATATAAAATTATGGAACTGGTTGTTTATTGAAAAGAAGGCCATTATTCTGCGTGTTGTCCATCACCGTATAAACTGAAAAGACAGCCCATGCATTTTGCATTTTTGCTGATTATTGTTAAGCTGGTAGTATTTTTCATTTACCTTAGTGCATTACATAAGCAAAGAGAAAAACTCTTGTTTGTTTAGCTTCCAATAGCTAAAAAATTAAAATTTTTTCCTAGAGAAATCTAGCTGGGAAAGCTGGTTTGACAATTCTCGTCTTCTACTTTGTGATATTCAGGGGATCATGAGTACATTGATGTGGTTAAATACAATGATGCTGGAAGCACTGAGCGTCTGATAATTGATATAGATTTCCGTAGCCACTTTGAGATTGCTAGAGCTGTGGAGTCCTATGATAGAATATTGAATTCACTTCCTGTAGTTTTCGTGGGCTCTTTGACAAAGCTGAAACAGCTTCTCCAGGTTATGGTTGAAGCTGCTAGGTCTTCTCTCAAGCAGAATTCAATGCCTTTTCCCCCTTGGAGATCTCTTGCCTATTTGCAAGCAAAGTGGCAGTCTCCTTATCAAAGGAAGTTCAGTCCTGATGGTCTGAATGCCTATGGAACCACTTCTTTGGAGCATAAACAGTGCAGTGGATATTTAAGGATGCTTCAGGTTTCATTGCAGTTTGAACTTGATAGCGAGCGACCATTGAAGAAGGTAATCAGCGATAAATGGAGACCAAAGCTTGATAAGTGGGGGCACTCCTCATATAGGGCTCTTTGACACTGACAATTAAAGTTCTGGACTAAGCTAGGAAATTCATTTCATAACTTTTGGTAGATCCAACCTGGGGTGTCAAAGAGACACTGGGGTTTTAGTTGGTTTGAGAATGCAGTTTTGATGAGATTCTTTTTTGGAGTTTGACTTAGTTTCTGTAATAAGTAAGAGGAGGGTATATCCATATGCCTGACACCGCCATAATAACACGCAATATTAGAAAGGGAAATGTTTTCTGACTCCCATCTAATATTGATGCCTATACACATTTTTTCTCATTCGTTGAGCTCCATAAGCGAGCAAGAACATTGAAATATGGAAACTCTGCCGGTTCTCCATATATTTTCTGGGGCATTGGTATCCTGCCAGTTGGAATGCTTGCCGTTGGAGCAAGTTTTTCCTAGTGGTTTTCAGCTGATTAGTTCTTTCTGCCTCGTTAGGTGGCAAATTTTGTTCTTTTTACTTCGGCTGGTTTTCCCTTAAAATGTGAAATTGAGCTGATTGTAATTGTCAGATTATAAGGATTTAAAATTTTCTCCTGTGGTCAAGTGAGTTCGTTGGTCGTGTGCAATGTCAGTTATTCATTTGTTACGTTTTGTTAATGGGTATACTTTTATTCTCTGCACATTGTATTGGCTATACAATTCCATGGCGCAATGTGGTTATGGTTTACAAATTCAGGCATCTCTGACCTGTACTGTTGTATTTTGATTTTCTTATCTAACCATGTGAGTTGTGCTCATGGTAATGAAGATTTGTTAGTGTTGTTCAGGGCGGCAAGGAATTTGAGCTGAGTTTGTACCTGGATCAGTGTTTCTGGTAACATCAAACTCTGTATACATGGTTACCATGCCCAGAACAGCTTGATAACTACTAATTTACATTTCTTGGGTTCCCTCTTTTGGGGTTGAGGAACAGATACGTATGTAAATCCCCGCAACTCGATTGAAACAAGTAACAAATCAAAATAATAGATTCATCTCATATATGAAACCATTTTAGTATGACCCATAATCTTTTGGTTCATGAGATTTTCAATCATTCTTCACGGGTGCATGCAGATGCATGTAGTTTATTCACGGTATAAAAAAGAAAATTCAGCAGACAAATGCAATTTGTCAGGTGATCAAAAAATTTGCAATGCTGTTAACGGGGCAGTGAATGGATGGCAGTAGACAAATTTTTATTCTTTGATTTGATACTGATTAATAAAAATAAAATAAAATACACATCAAATTTTTCATCCTATGTGTCACCATTTAAGTATTGACAAAATTAATAAAATTTTCCTTTTTATCCTATAGTAAGTATGACTAATATTTTATGCTTTCAACAATGTAAGATTCCTGGTTTGGCAAATTCTTTTCCATCTCTCTATTTTCCTAATCCACTCTACGGCTGAGAATTTATTTTCTTTTATCCTTCATCGCTTTAGATTAGTAGAGAAAACAATATCCTTTCGCTATTGCGCATAATGCGTATGAGTAAGATGATTGATGAGCTAGCAGCACAGAGAGAGTTCCAACTTGCGGATATCTGTCAAAGCAGTCATGTTCTCAGCCAAATTTGAAGCTCAACCTCACGAACATTCCAACAGACAAAACTATTAGAAATATATGGAACCAAACTAAACAGCATAACCAAATCTAACAAGTGAAAATATTCAGTTATTAACGATGGAGATGTCCAAGAGGCAGTCTCCATATTTATGTTTCTTCTTCGCATTAGCCATATTTATTCAACATTTCTCATCAGTACTATCTATAGGGGTAAACTATGGCACCATTGCCAACAACCTTCCACCACCAGCTCAAGTTGCTCAATTCATCAAAGACAAAACCATCATAGACCGCGTCAAGATATTTGATGTGAATCCTGATATCATCAGAGCCTTCGCCAACACAGGAATCTCGCTCACGGTCACTGTCCCTAATGGAGAAATCCCCAACCTCACCAACATCCGATATGCTCGCAGATGGGTGAACGAACACATCAAGCCATTCTATCCGCAAACAAAGATTATCTACATTGCTGTAGGCAATGAAATCCTCCACTGGGGACCCCAGAATTTGATTGACAATCTCGTTGCTGCCATGAGCACCCTTCACAAAGCTCTTGTCATGAATGGCATTAGGGATATTAAGGTTACAACACCTCATTCTCTAGGCATTCTTGAATCAGCTGAGCCACCTAGCTTGGCTAAATTTAGGCCTGGCTGGGATGTCGGTGTATTGGCTCCGATGTTACAATTTTTACGCAAAACCAAGGCTCCGTTTATGGTGAATCCATACCCATATTTTGGTTTCAATCCCAAGGAGATTGACTTTGATCTGTTCAGACCGAACAAAGGATATTTTGATCCATTTTCCAAGAGAACTTACGCCAACAAATTTGATTTGCTTTTAGATGCTGTTTATATGTCTATGAAGAGATTGGGATTTGCGGATGTGGACATTGTGGCCGCGGAGACAGGCTGGCCATCGCTAGGCGAGACGTTTGAACCACAATGCACTGTTGCAAACGCAATTTCATATAATGGAGGATTGGTGAAGAAGTTCAATTCTGGGGCTGGGACTCCACTGATGCCACACAGGAAGTTCGAGACCTACATTTTTGCGTTGTTCAATGAGAATCAGAAACCAGGGTCTTTGGCTGAGAGGAACTGGGGATTGTTCAGGCCTGATTTTACTCCTGTTTATGACGTTGGAATAATGCGAGGAGGTCCTGTTCCAGGGCAGGTAAGAAAGACTGTGTCATGTATCCAAGAGTTCAAATCGTCTTTTGGCATCTAATACTATACTAGTAATATGGTGTCATATCATTCAATTCTCTTACTTCTAGGGTCTCTTTTCTTCAATTGATACAACAGCATCTCACATGAGACGCAATTGGACCAAAAAACAAAAAAGGAAGAGAGTATTAGAAATGCAAAGTGTATTACTTAAGAAAGAAAATGAAATAAGCCTTTCTTTCATGTACACAGCCACAGCCAGTTCCAGTGCCAGCATTACCAGCAGCACCAGCACAGGGCAAGAAATGGTGTGTACCAAAGGCTGAGGCCTCTGATGCTGCACTTCAGAATAGCATAGACTACGTTTGCAGCCAAGGCTTAGATTGCCGTCCAATTCAAGCTGGCGGTGCCTGCTTCAACCCCAACAACGTAAGGTCTCATGCAGCTTTTGTCATGAACTTATGGTACCAGACCAAGGGTGGGGGTGAAACCAACTGCGATTTCTCTCATACTGGTGTCATAACTTCTGCTAACCCAAGTAAGTTATACACAATTTTCAACCTCTTGTACTATCTATAATTTTAATCTGGGAAAAGAAGAGTTAGTAGTACTACTTTGAAGCATTCTTTTGATAACTTATTTTCTGGTTTTTCAATTCCCAGGCTATGGCACATGCAGATATTAGTGATCTCAAGCTAGGATACAAACAGCAAAAGGTGATTGCAATTAAACCAAAATGGATTTGTTCCAATTGTGATTATTTATTCATCTGATTACCAGTTGACATTAATATATGTACTTACATGATTTGGACGATACTCTGAATTTAGGGATACGCTGACCACATGCCCAAATTTGTATCATATGCTCAATCTGTACTATCTATTTTTTTGAACTTATAGAGGGCCTTTTTATTCTTTAAACTCATTTATTTTTCCTTTTGATAGTTGATTATTAACCTTGTGCTTAAGTTGCTACTAATTAATTAAACACATATTATCGTAAAATGAGGATTAAATTTGTCGAAAGAAAGTCAGGTGTTGAGACAATGAGACATCCTCCACGACAAATTGCAGTTCCCCCTACTTTCCTAGCATCATCTGTAAGAAAATTGGATTTTTCTTCAATGAACTTGATCCACAGACTTCATTTATGGACCCAATAGTTGATAAACAAGCTATCAAAGACAAATTTCGCGGACTTCACTGGGTCCACGAATCTCCGTGAATCAAATCCACGTAAAAATACGCCAAGAAAATTATGCAATCTTAATAGGGCACAAGGGCCCGTTTCAAATTGGGAGATTATTATTAAAGGGTACCAATTTGTTGTTTTCTGCAGAGGAAGATAATTGTAAATGCCATTTAATAGAAAAGTATTAAATGTATCACATGCACTGTCACGTGATAAATTAAAATAAATAATTTATTATCGCGTGATAATAGTGGACCACCCACACCTTATATTTAATGATATGTGATTGGTAATGCATTGAAAGTATTACATGCACCACATGCACTGTTACATGGTAGATTAAAACTAATAATTTATTATCATGTAACAATAGTAAACTACACCTTATATCATTTAATGATATGCGTCCGGTTCTAGTACATTACGTAACATGCTACGTTCGCACCGAATACTTCTATCCAACCACTGAACTAGACACATTAAATTTGCAAACCCCAAATGAGAAGATTTTGGAATTTGTACCACCGAGAGCCTTGTCTTATTTTTTTGCATTTTTCATATGCCATTTTGATGCTGGATCTTCTAGAGTTTGGGGGCCAAATCTTCTGTATTCCCATTTTCTCCGCATGTTCCTTAACCACCGTCAAACACACACCAAAACAAAACTAGGGTCACAGAACTAGAAAAACGGTCCTGGGATATCCACCCCTTAATTAACCAAGTGGCCCGCATTAATTCTTTGGAAACTCTTGGGATATTAGTGATTGAATGAGACAAATGGCATTATAGATGGTAGCAAATTTTGTTTGGTGCTTCTTCTTTTTCTTTTCTTGAAGTCATCGTCTCTCTTTCTAATAAATGTTTTTACCTAATATCAGATCATTCTATCTACTTCATCAACTCGCTTGAAATGGCTGACGTTCTTAAGAATTGGAATCCCTCCTAGTCCAATAGCACCTTGTAACGATTCCGAGAGTTCGTAGCAGACGCTGAACAAATTGATAACGAGTTCTGTTCAAGTCTATAAATAAACGACCCATTTTATACCTTTTTGTTCTCTAAAGAAAATTTTGGATCTAATACAAAGTTTATCCCTGTAGACAAGAGTGAAGGTCTTGGTTTGTATCCCTAAATTATAAGGAGGGATATGTTGTCAATTAATATACTCCTAACAGATTTATATGGTTTAATATATTAGTATTTTGTAATGCATTACTGTTGAATTTATTAATGAAATTTCATCATCATCTTTTGTAAAAAAGAATGGGAGGGAAATTTTATGCATTGATAGAACAACTGCCCTACTGCTTGTAGCAGCCAATATGCGGTAACTACCACCTATTGCTTATAGGTACCTGGTGAGCAGAATCTCATGCAGACTGTTGGGCTGTCCCTTTAGGACAATCTGGATATGGTTGAAGTGACCCATTTGAAGAAGATCTCGGACATCTTCTGCTTCAAGTTTCTTGGATTATCGTATACTCCGATTTAGCCTTTAAATCACTTTGGCCCATGGAAGTTGTCACTTACTTATCAATCTTATGACAAGAACATAAGTTTCGTCGGACTCGTTTAATTCTGCCCACCACAAACATAGGCTTTAATTAATTAGATTTTGAGGAAAAGAAAAGCAAAATCATTGCCCAAAAAGACATGCTAGAGTTTATAATATCAGGTCTTGTGGCCCCTCTTCTGTCAACTATCAAGGAGTTATTGCTTTTGGTTGGTCTTCCCAATTGATGGAGTTTCCTTCTCACGAAAATGATTAATGCGTATGGTGCCTTAGGAAGTAAACAACTTTATTTGTAGATATGTGGGTTGGCAATGGCGGTATGCTGACCGTATATCCTTCTTGACTAACGTAGAGTGTTAGTATTCAATAACGTATAATTTAGTTCTTCCAGGAGAGGGGGCGAAGGGGGGGGGGGGGGGGGGGAAATCAAACCAAGATGCAAGATTATATGTGTCTTCGATTTGATATGGTAAACCATTCAGTGTATAAGCCTACGATAGATTGTGGAGTTTATTCACGTCAAAATTTTATGAAAGAATTATTTTGAAAATTAAGACAGTATTGTATTCTTAAATATTTTGGAAAGGGAAATCTGTTTTATGTTTGCACTTCTAAGACCACTTTCTTGAATTACACTTTTGTTGTAATGAACTGATGTTGGATAAATAGCTTTCAGCTTGTAAGAACCTAAAAAGACTTGGCTAATCCATAGGCGTTCCTAAAAAGGAAAAAAAAAAAAGCATTGTTTTACGAGTAGCGTGGTGGTCCTAATGCTATTGACACTCGACTAGATGAAGATTACCTGAACAGGATAACCAAAATGTGGTCCTAATTCTCAGTAATTGAGTATATACCAAATCAAGGGTGCTAATTATCATTTGTGACCCCAAGATCTTTAACTGCACATGCTGCTCTGTTATCTGTTAATAATATCATCACCCTTTTCTTTCCCATAAAATTATGAAAAGCCATTTTATTATTTAAAGAACATGGCACTAATACAAAGAAAGATAGCTAATGTTTGCACCCATAGCCAGTACTGACATTCCAAATTCTTCTTTGTGTCCTTGACCTCAATTACCTCGAAACATTTTTTTTTTTTGGTAGTCACCTTAGGAGTGTACAAAATCAAGATCTATATCAGAAAGACAGAAACCAATATCGCATTAAATAACTACATAAACAGAATTGTTGAAAGAGATAATAAATAAAAGGGTCACCAGCTAGTATTAATTGGATAATGTAAAGTTTGTGAAAGTGGACTATTGTTTTCTAGACCGCATAACATCTAAATAAAAATAGTACTAGTATAAAGGAAAAAGGCATACGAATACAGTATATATCATTATCAAAAGTTGAACATTGGTTCTTAGTTATCATTTCACAAAGACTAAAAGCAATCCACCATCAACGCTGCTTCAACCACCACACCCTAGCCAATTAACCATACCATCAGGCACACTCAATTTTCATCTTCCATGGAAGAAAAAGATAAAAAGAAAACCAAGAAACAAAAACACCAACACCCCAACGATCAAACCACAAAATCCACCTCAGATTTTGCATTCAAGCCTAGCTCTGAAGTTAAAGGACTCAGGTTTGGTGGCCAATTTATTGTCAAATCTTTCACAGTCCGCCGTGCAAGGCCCTTGGAACTCTTACGCCTCCTGTCTCTTCCACCGACTCTCAACCACCACCAGGGCCACCAAGAGAAGACAAATGGGAAGCCACCTTTTCCTTCCACCACCGCTTTCTTGCCGACAAATTTCACAATCTTGGCTCACCATGCATGGCATACTCTGACACTTGGCCTAGGAACTAAGAAGTCCAAAGTTCTTGTTTTTGTATTTGAGTCCGAGACTATGAAGGCTGCTGCGGACCGTCTTTGGCCGCCAGAAATCCCACTTGGGGAAGTAAACAAGAAGCTTATAAGGGGCCAGACAGGGTGCGAAATGGCAAGATTTAAGTTCAGAAAAGGTGCCATCACATTTTACGTCTATGCAGTCAGGAGAATTGGGAACTTGGGATTTACTTTTGCGGATGATCTTAGAACAATCTTGCAATCTGTGGTTGCACTTAAGGATTTCTTGGATCATACTGCTATGCTTGCCTTGCCTAACCAGAGAAGCATCAATTATGTACCCCCTGTTGCTATGGTACACTAGACATATTGCTTAATCAAAATCCTCTTTTTCATCTTTAAATTTTTATTCTGAAGACTCCTCTGCTTTTTTTTTTTTTTTTTTTTTTGTGTTGGACTGGGATAAAGTAGTTTTATCTAGGGAGGGTTGGGGGGATTGATTAATTTTTTGGGGGGATTTTGTTTTCTGTATCTTTTTTTATTGTAATCTAGCAGAATAAGTTGCAGGTTTAGTGGTGATTCAATATCTTTCGATTTTTCAATACATTCGTTTTTTTTTTATTTAGAAGGTCCAAAAATGCCAAAGAAAAAAAAAAAAAAGGAATCCTGGTAGAGATGGTTAAGTTGACGCTAAATAAATCTTGGGTAGGTAGTCAGTTTTCAGCGGAGCTACTTCTTCTGTAATTTTTTGCGATTGAAAATTAAGTTGGTAACCAAAACCGATCAGTGATGTACAGGAGACTAGTTGAGCATTCAAAGTACATCGAATTTAATTGATAGAGGGCATTAGTTACTCTGATGCTTTAGCAATTAATATCATGTAATTGATTAGGTATTAAACCCGACAAAGACTACAAAAGAATTCGTTGGGGCCATTAATGATTGGCAGTTAAGTAGATGTGTCTATGCTCGAGAAGTTTCATATCTTTAGTCCTCTATTGAAATTTGAACATGAATTTTCAGTACTATTCTCCATTACTTTGTACTGAATGCTTCTTTTTAAGTAGCAGCATATGTAAAAGACAATTGCCAGACTAAATTTAAGCCACTTGATTTTACTTTTAGAATTGTTTATGTTACAGTACTATTCTATTTGATACTATTGGAAATTCCCAGTTTAGCATGAGGAACATACATTCATGCATTTAAAGAAATATCTAGTCATTCAAGACACTGTCAGTCTGATTATAGCCAGACAGTGAACACTGTTTTTTTTGTGACTTGAGCTGAGATCTACCCGTGAAACCCAGACATTGAAGTCACAAGACTCAGAATCCCCAGATCAAATATCACTTCAACTGGCATAACTACATGTTAGGTTATACTAGACTAAAAGTTTGTCAAGATGTTGAATTTGCTTAATAGTCCAAAATCATGCTACTATATGATGACAGAATATCTACCACAATGTATGTACTTACATTTACGGTGGCCAATTTGTAATCCTCTCTTTAGCCATTTAGTCTAGCTTTTAGCTTAAAAAAGGTTAGTAGCACTAGACATTATTCTTAATTTCCTTGCTCTCTATCATCTAAACCTTTTTTTCAGATAAATAAACTGAAATTTACAAACACTGCCATAGTGTTTTTCTAGCAATACTGGACTGCAGTGGGATTTTTGTGGCTGCATAAAAAGGGTTACAAGAACGCGAGGAATATACTCAGGTGAATGATAGCTTGACGTGTGAAAGGTGTGGATGTGATGATGATGAGGAAAAAGAAGCTTGGTGGTACTGGTTCCTGTGGATGTAGGGATGCCAGAAAATAAAGAAAGAAAAGAGTGTCCTGTGTACTGTGGAGGCCCTGCCACGGGCATGCCCATCCCTGAATACCACTGCCATTCATGAAGGCTTTAAAGTCTTTGTTATTAAAAAAAAAAAAAAGAGCCATCCCCCCCCCCCCCCCCCCCCCCCCCCCCCTCCTCTTTTTTTTTAGGGTTCCCTCTTTATTTTAATCGTGTTTGGTGAAGGCCCATCTCAGCTCTGAGTAGCCTTTGGTGGTCAAATGAATCAGGTCGCTTCTTTCCTCTACCGTGGCTTTCAGTTACATAATTATATGTTGAGCTGTGCTCAGCAAGATTTGCCTTTGGTCGTTTCAGCTGCTGGGGCCTGGGAGACATTTCTGCCAACTAAAAGAAATAAACAAATAAAAATGTGCCTCATCACGAATGATAAAAGGAAAAATGCCAAGGAAATTTACTCAAACAAAAGAAAGAAAGGAATATTGATACGGACAGAGTCGTGTCATATATAGCATCTGTACAAGTGGAGTGATGAGACTTAATTTCAACTAGTAATGGCTTATAGAATGTGGTGCGGAGGAATCGTCGTACATAGAAAGGTATTAAGGTTGCATTCTTGAATGATAGCGGATTAAATTATTTTGTTATATTACGAACTAAAAATCAAAGTAATCGGATCGGATAGCAGCTTTTGCGGAAGGAATATCGGACATGAAGAGTCTGCGCGCGAGACATGTCTACATAAAGCACGCAATTTAGTAGTTAAAGTTGTTCTGCCCAACAATTAACAAACCCCAACTTTAATAAAAAAACAAACAAAAGAGGAAGAAGGCCTTCTGACTTCATTGGGCTGATGTTCTTTTGGACTAAGCAAGGGATTAGAAGGCCTTCTCACATCGTTAGGCTGAAGTTCTTTTGGACTAAGGAATGGATTGGAGGCCGTACCCGAAAGTCCAATAACGACCCAGGAAATACACTGGTTTTAGTTTTCTAACAAAATTAAAAAATAAAAAATAAAAATGGAAGAAGGAGTAGAAAACGCCCACCGTGGGGCTCGAACCCACGACCACAAGGTTAAGAGCCTTGCGCTCTACCGACTGAGCTAGACGGGCTTGTTGACAAGGGGTCTGTTATTTATTAAATTAGATAACATGCCTCATTTTTTCTTCATTTTTTTTCCCATCACGTTTACTAGATGTTTGATATAGTACGTTAGCAAGCGGCCTTCTTGTTCTGTATTGGATGCGGTAATTTCAGTTGAACCAATTGATTCGATCGGTCAAAAGAGGAAGAATGGGCGGCGGCATATGGACGGCGTTGGAGCTGCTACTGATCGTAGCATCAATCGTAGCCTTCGGATTAGTTTCCGTTCTCGTCTTCGAAACTTTCCGCAGAAGATTCAATCACAAGTACCTCTACTCCTTACTCTATTTCTTCTTCTACTCTACTATTCTTCCTTTCCACTGATTAAATAGATCAATTTTGAATTCTTATTCTAATTTATTTGATCCTTCTATTTCAACAATTGTTATTTTGCATAAAACTAATTCTTTTTTGGCCGTTTTGCAGTCACGTTGAAGCTCCTCCTATCTTCGAGGATCCTAATTCGTTGAATCAGGTTAATTTCCTGCCTAATCTCATACTTATTTTTTATGATTCGGTCGTTTTCTGTTTCCTGCTAAGACTTTTTATTCGTAATGATGAATTTAGGTTAAATGCTAGTGTTAATTAGGTTTAATACTTCATTGTTCAATTTGATCGGTGTTTCCGTAGGTTTTGGTTCAAAATGGTGTGTGCATTGTTTACAAAAGAAACTATATCAAGGAATCTTTGTGCTAGTTCACTAGAAATGGTTGCTATAGTTAAGCAGTTATGATTCTATAAGTTGCTTGATCACTTTCCTCAGCATTATCATATTCTAGGATATGGTTATGAATCGGTTGTTTTTACAATTGTCATGCTGGTTGGATTTGTTTGTGTCAGTTGTTAAATTTCGAGTTATTCAGGAGTTATACATTTGTTGTTATTTGATAAATGCATGATGAAGGATGCTTTTCTTAGTTCTTTTTGGGGAGCTGGATGCTTCTTGCCTTCAGATTCAGTATATACAATGTGATGACTTCTTATATACATTGGAGAGAATCCATTGCTGTCTTATAGTTCAATTGTTGCCTTTGTTTTTGTCCCTCTTTCTATTATTTTCATTCTTGAATTTTCTGATAAGCTTAAGGATAGCTGCATTATGCCATAAATTGGGGCATTAGATTGGAGTCTAAGGAACACTGTTTTAGCATTTGATATAGCTATTTGTTAAATTTTAAATTAGAGGCCAAAATGCTTTACAAAATATCATAATTAATTGTTTGTAGACTTTTATTCCAGGTTCCTTGTCCTCATATTTTTGATCCAGCTGAGAAGTACATATCTTTGATTATTCCTGCTTACAATGAGGAGATTAGACTTCCTGGAGCTCTTGAAGAAACCTTAAAGTGAGTTGATGCATAGCTGGTTTCTGCATTTGTTCTTATACCTCTCTCTCTCTCTCTCTCTCTCTCTCTCTCTCTCTGTTTGGTGGCTTGTCTGGTGCCAGGTTATCCCATTTGGGATGATCTTTTACTTGTATTTTGTATCTTCAATCTATAGTATTGTTTGATTAACTATTGGGAATATGGAGGATGGATTTGATAAACATCACAATTTTGATCTTTGTGCTAGTTATCTTCAACAACGATGCAGTAAGGGACAAGTCCTTCACATATGAGGTATAGATTATACAACTTACTAATTTTTTGCATTCAAATGTATGAAGTTGATTGATTTAGGCAGCTTCATTCTTTCAGAATGACTTGGTAGTAGTTCATGTTCTCTATTACATATCAGTGACTCTTATTGTTCTCTGAATGGATTACTGTTTGAGTAGGTAATAATTATTGATGACGGAAGTGCTGATGGAACAACAAGAGTAGCTTTTGATTTTGTCAAAAGATACTTGGTAGAAAATGTAAGAGTAATTCTTCTTGGAAGGAACCATGGGAAGGGAGAAGCTATAAGAAAAGTGAGTGCAATTAAGATTATCCATTCAGTTCATGAGAGTTTACAGTCAATTTGTGATTCACCTTTTCTTAGCAATTCATATTAGCGTTTTGCTTCTGCGAAAGCATTGTAAAACAGGGAATGCTGCATTCACGTGGTGAACTCCTTCTCATGCTTGATGCTGATGGGGCAACAAAAGTAACTGATCTTGAAAAGCTTGAGAATCAGGTTGGTTGGAGGTCTGACTTTGAATTATTTTTGTATAGAAGTAAATATTATAGTTTTGGTATATGATTGTCTTTGTGTTTCAACAATTAAGTTTTTAACTAAGTATCTAATGAGATGCCAGTCAGATTCATGCAGTTGCTAGAAAGGAACGTGAATTACGACAATCTAGTGATTCAACATTAAGAATATCAGATGTCCCAATTGCTGCATTTGGTTCTCGTGCTCATCTTGAGGAAAAAGCTCTGGCTACAGTTGAGTTTTTCAGATTCTTTTTATACAATGTCAATAATGGTGTTATCGGAACTCAATTTCATTATTTTTCAATGACTAAAAACTGTTTAAACTGTGCTTCAGAGAAAGTGGTACCGCAATTTCTTGATGAAGGGTTTCCATGTCGTGGTTCTTTTGGCTGCTGGTTCTGGCATCCGTGATACACAGGTGATTTTGTGGTCCATAAATTGAATTAAATCTCTCAATTCCTGGTCTCCTGATTATCTCCTAAAAATTGCAACGTTATGCTTTTATTTGAGTTTAACTGCTTACAATTTTGACAGTGTGGCTTTAAGATGTTTACTAGAGCTGCTGCCCGGAAGCTTTTCACGAACATCCGTTTGAAAAGGTACTTGTGCCTTTTGGCATCTAGAACTTTGATTTATGAATTGTGGATGCCACTTCTCATCTAATTATGATATTGCACTACCAGAACATAATTTTCTTTTTCTCTAGGCGGAGAGAATGTACTCTTAGAGATCAGAATATGAAATACTGTGCCTTCTCATATTAATATTTGATCTTGTTGTCGTAAGGCTTCTGACTCATCAGTTTTTCTGCAATTTATTGGACCATGGTTGATTAGGATATACAACTGTTTTGTAATGCTAGATTGATTTTTTGAATGGTGGATACAACTTGGGGTGGGCAGGAAGAAGAATTCTTGTGGTTTTCGCATAACCATTTGAAGCCATTCAATTGATTCAAACTTTATTCTTGCATGCACTAACTTGGTACATAATTGATTAGGAGTTTGGGAATTGTTTAGCGGATTTATGTTTATCAGATGGACCCCAATGTATGAGAATTTACCAGGGAAAAGGTGAGAATCAGGGTGACAAGCCACAGAATTTGGTTAGAGAAAATTCACAGGCTGTTAAGAGAAAAAGTGTCAAGCTATTATAGTAATACAGGGACATACTTTAGGAAATAGGACTGAAACATGCCGAAGGGAGGACTAACCTCTGAAATATCCAAATTGTGATTAATTTTTGTTAGCACAACATAGAAATCGTTCAGTATTAGTAACTCTGATATATAGAAATGGAATGTAAAAAAATATTCTGTGACAGAGATCGTGAAGTTTTCTAAGTGCAAGTTCTTAAGTGGCAAAAAGGTCCAAAGAATAAAATATTTACTTTTAAGATTTGAAACAACTTGATTTTGATGGTGGCCAAGATTAAACTCATGAAGGCTTCTTGGTATGTCTGTATTTTTTGTTGTTGACATCTAATAATGTTGCTGTCACTTCAAAGTTTTTCCTTGCCATTTCTTTGGTAAATCTAACTTTTCCCTGGGATGAACTTAAATGACACTTTCTCTTACAGGTGGTGTTTTGATGTGGAGTTGGTCTACCTATGCAAATTGTTTCACGTCCCAATGGTTGAGATATCTGTAAATTGGTCTGAAATTCCAGGATCAAAGGTCAACCTGTTAAGTATTCCTAACATGTTGTGGGAAATGGGACTCATGTCTTTGGGTTATAGAACTGGTATTTGGAAAATCTATAGCTGAGATCTCATTTTCGGTTAGATGTACAAGGAAGTTTTAGCAGCTCATGAATTCAATCCGCAAGAAAATTCTGATCTGACATTTTAAGTAAGTGGCTGAACCCTGAAGGGCTGGCTTCATCATTGACTTTTGCCATGGGGCCTTAAACTAAAAACTAACTGCTTAGGTCTCGGTTTTGTCATGTTTTATTGGTTGTATTCTTGCACTCACAGAACTGAAGAGCGATATACAACACAGAATTGTATTTTTACGGAGGCAACTATGGGGGCAAAACGAGAGTTTCCTCCTCCTGTTTCTACCTTAGCTTTAATAATGCATTCATTATCTGTCTGTCTTTTAAATTACTTGTGTGCTTCTTTTAAGGATGCTTTGCCTAGTCCTGAGAACAGCCTGATCCCAAGGAATGGTTACATGTTGTCTTGGCTAAAAGCTGACAAGCTATGGTGCATGGTACAGGAAAAGGACGCAGGGGGAATGCTCCTCTCATTTCGGAGTTTTTCTTTATTGTTGGGATGTTTTGAAGCAGAACATGTAACTCGATCAAAAGCAGTCTACTCTTGCTGGCTAACAGATGTCCCTCGTCGACCTGTTGGGATGTTTTGAAGCAGAACATGTAACTTGATCAAAAACAGTCTACTCTTGCTAGCTAACGGATGTCCCTCGTCTACCTGTCCATCTGACATCACAAAATCGAAGCAACACAGGTGTGGTGTGGTAATTCAGAATAGGATTGGCACCCACGATGCCATTTCTATATTGGCCAATTGGCGTACCTAAACAACCAGTTTTAAAATGTGGCGGTTATTATTTCTGAACAATTCCCGTGGAACGAAGAAGGAAAAGAGATTGAGTCAAAGGAGCTATGGACCTATAATATTAGCAGTACCCTGCTAACGGAATGAGACATCAAGGCTGAAAATTTTTTACTTGAAAAGATCCCATCCTGAGCAACAAGCAGAAACAAAGACGTAGGGTCTCACGAGATCAAAATAACCAAGTGATCCTGTGATCATCCGCATGCACATGGGCATGAGAGCACACACCAGAGAGAGAGAGAGAGAGAGAGAGAGAGTTTTAACTTCTACACTCAAAATACAATAAAAGAATTGGAACATCCAGCAGTCAACTCCTCGCCCTCTCAAGATTATCAACCCAGCATGAGAACAAGAAAATAAAACAAAGCTAGAATAAAATCTTGCAAGCTCCATTCTGACCCACTAAGAAAAAGTCGTTCAACATTTCCTAGCAAAATTAGAAGCATTTTCTATGCACGATTGAGGGACCAGATTCATCATACTCTGACTTTGCAATCCACATCTGCAAAAAAAATAAGCCAAAAGACTCAGAGCATTCCTAGCAAACAATCATCCTTTTTGTATATGGATGTATAGAAACAGACCTGTTGGAAGGTGCTGAGTGATGCCAAGATGGAGCCTCCAATCCAGACACTGTACTTTCTTTCAGGTGGTGCCACCACCTTGATCTTCATGCTGCTTGGAGCTAGTGCTGTGATTTCCTTGCTCATCCTATCAGCAATCCCTGGAAACATGGTAGAACCACCACTGAGTACAATGTTTCCATAAAGGTCCTTCCTAATATCAACATCGCACTTCATGATGGAGTTGTAAGTGGTCTCGTGGATTCCTGCTGCTTCCATTCCGATCATTGAAGGCTGGAAGAGGACCTCAGGGCATCGGAAACGCTCATTACCAATGGTGATCACCTGCCCATCAGGCAATTCGTAGCTCTTCTCTACAGAAGAACTAGTTTTTGAAGTCTCTAGCTCCTGCTCATAATCAAGGGCGATGTATGACAATTTTTCTTTCACATCTCTCACAATTTCCCGCTCTGCTGAGGTGGTAAAAGAATAACCACGCTCAGTAAGGATTTTCATTAGGTGATCAGTGAGATCACGACCAGCTAAGTCAAGACGAAGGATGGCATGTGGCAATGCATACCCCTCATAGATGGGAACAGTATGGCTGACACCATCACCAGAGTCCAACACAATACCTGCAAGACGAACACGATGACAAAGCAGCATTTCAACATAAAAAGAAATGAAATGAAAATATTCATGACCTATTCTGAGATTTTTCTATGGAAACTCAAAAGATCCAACAAATTATTTGTAGTAGATGTATATGCAGTCACACAAATAACTAGAAAGAACATTTTTACAGCTTAATAATATCTCTACCCCAGAAAAAAAAATTATTAAATAATCAGGAAAAAAAAATCTTCTTTTCAGCACAACTGAAGAACATCATGAGGTATCCCGCATGGATAAAAAATCAAGGATTAGCAGACAATCTGGATGCATACACAAATTTGGCCTGCTATTTATTTGTTCTTATCTATATTAGTCATGTATGACACCTAAACAACTTAAGGAACAAATGAAATTTTATTATGTGGACAGTAAAATTAGACAGCAAAAAGATAAATTAAATGCCTGAAAAAAAGAAGATGCTTACCGGTTGTACGTCCACTAGCATATAAAGAGAGAACGGCTTGGATAGCAACATACATGGCAGGAGTATTGAATGTTTCAAACATGATTTGAGTCATTTTTTCACGATTAGCTTTAGGATTAAGTGGTGCCTCAGTTAAGAGGACAGGGTGCTCTTCAGGGGCTACTCGAAGCTCATTGTAGAAAGTATGATGCCATATCTTCTCCATGTCATCCCAATTGTTAACAATACCATGCTCAATGGGGTACTTAAGAGTCAGGATACCTCTTTTTGATTGAGCTTCATCACCCACATAGGCATCTTTTTGGCCCATCCCCACCATCACACCTGTGTGACGTGGGCGACCAACAATGCTTGGGAATACAGCTCGGGGAGCATCATCTCCAGCAAATCCAGCCTTGAAGATCATAAGAGAAAGACAAAAGGCTTTCTACTTTAGAATTGATAAATAAATCAGAAAAGAATCTCAAATTTCTAGCAGCATTACTATAACAAAAAGGTAGCATTCTTGATCTGCAATAACACATGCACAGAGTTATCCTGTGGTACCTTAACCATTCCTGTCCCATTGTCACACACGAGTGGCTGAATATCCTCTCCATCTGCCATTTTATGCTACCCCCTGCACAAAACCACAGCTTTGATAAGACAAGTTCGCTGATAGGTAGATATCTTTTTGCACTCTTTTCTCTTCCCATTCTATCTATTCAACAGAAATTACCTTAACAAGAATGCAGTTAATGAATACAAGTGAAAATGACCAAAAAAAGAAGACTGTTACATCATATTACAACTAAAGGGGAGAGAACAGTTTCCCTGTAAACAATTCACCTCATAATATTGCTTCAACACTCAAGGAACCCCAAAAGAAATAATTGCATGCAAAAGAAAAACAAAACCAATATGACAACAAACAACTCCATTTGAAGAAGAATGATCTTGTCGAAGGAAAAAGATCTCGCCTAGTGTAGAATTCAATTGTTCAATATTATCAAGATCCCTCCTTGCCTAATAGAACTTAAAAAAAAAAAAAAAATCACCATCAATAGTCCCTGACTCCCAATCTTTTGTTTTAGGAAAAGGTTGAGAGCTCACGAGTCCAATTTGGGAGCACTCCACACAAAAGAATATCTATCAATTATAACGAAAAATGCACATTAATTACACAACGTTCCTAAATTTGTCAAATAGAAACAGCCTACAAATAGACACATAAATGGAAGCTCTAAGAGAATTGCTGAAAATCAGAAGCACATCCAAATAGTTCATGATCAGCAAATTAAAACAAAAATTCACAATTGCCCCAAATTCGCTTATGCCTTTGCAATCACCATAAAAACATATAACAATCACTCAAATGCCACAATTTAGATAGCATATATAAGCATAAAAAGGAAAAAGAACTAAAGAGGCCTCCAATCATCACAAACTCTTATATTTCAATCTCCAAAAAACGTTCAAGACAAATAATTCATGAAAAGATTTGATAGAAATCTCTTCACTGAATGAAAATTCCATCCACTAACGAAATCCATTTAATTCTAGAATCAAATATTAGCAAAGGATCCAGTTAAATTGATATTAATATTCTAACTACACGCATGTGCATTCCACCTACAAAACTCGAGATTTTCACAAATCTATTACTACAATTAAATTGCATTAACAATTTACAACCTAAATTAACAAAAACAAAAACAAGAAGAAAAAAATCAACAAGCAAAAATTACTAGTTAAAATTTCAACCAATCTAAATATGCGATTTGAGCTGGTTCAATCACAGATCAAGAGCAGCATTTAACAAAAACAAATCTAATTATTAAGACAACAAATGCGAACCAGATTATGCAACAGATACACCGATTAATAATCCATAAATTGAAAATAATCAGTTAAAGGAGAAGGAAATGTGCGACTGAAACGCACCTGAGAGCAAAACGCAGTCGTTCGAGGAGACAATGGGCGAGGCAGAGGACTGGGGAAAGGCTTTTTTAATACACTGATGTTATTCGGGGGAAAAAAATGTGAATAGGTGGGCCGGGGTTATAATGAGGAAGGACGATTGATATGAGCCGTTGGATTGTATTTCAGTCCAACCGGTTTGGATTCGATGTGCGGACAAGCAATGATCGACCCGTCGTGGTGTTCGTGGTGGCCACCGCTCCCTCCTTTTCCGCTTTTTCTCTTGTTTTTTTGATCTTTCTCATTTCATCTCTTTTTTTTTTTTTTCTTTTTTCTATTAATCAATTTTATCTCCCCCAATCCCAAACAACAAATAAAAAAAACCACAAAAAAATTAATTATTTTCGTAATAATAGTAGCAGTATCCTAATTCTTGGAGATATTTCAACTAATTTGTTTGCATTAAACATTTATTACATCACTCAGATTAATTCGGAAAAGAACATTAAGACAGGAATCTTTTTGCTTTTGTTAAAGAACGCAATTTGAATATTGTGTTTAAGCAATGATCCTAAAATTGGATGGATGAGAAAAAGACATAAATAAATCTAAATAATGTTTTCTCTTTTTTTTTTTTTTTTGGTTGGGAAAGGATTAAATGAAGGAGCTGAATTTTGAGAGGCGATCATTTGGTTTTAGTTTGTGGATATTAGTCATTTTTCTGCCACAGCCACTTTGTGGCTGTTTACTTCTACTCATTTGGAACCTCACACATTGTATTTAGATGTGGATTTAATGCCTTTCTTCCTATATTATTGGAGCCACCTTCAACCCATAGTATTTGTTGCACACGAAAAGGAAGTTAAAAACAAGCACCATTTGATTTGTGTTCAAGATTGAAAAGAAAAATTTGCTGATTTTTCCATTTTGGCCCATCGCTTACGGATACAGCAAAAAGTTGGAAATGCAGAAATTGAAATTGCAAAATGTAGTATTGTATTATTCAAAACAAGCATCTGAAAATCTGAAAGTTACAAGATCATTGAGCATAAATTTTACTGAAAGTTACAAGATCATTGAGCATAAATTTTACTCTTTTCTTATTGATATGTCAACATTACAATAAGTTTTTTCTTGTTCCTTTCTTTATTATGAACAGCGAGACTTTAACATAGCATTTTGTTTTCTCAGTAAGCATGAGACAAAATCAATTTTTTTCCAAGTGTGCAGCCTTGTTGATTCATTAATGACAACATATTTTTTTAAGTACAGCACTAAATTGAGGAAGAAAGATCAAAATGAGGAAACAAATGATTTTATCTCAGCTTTTCAAGTATAACGATCTAAAAGACAGAAGCTACGTGTGATGTCTTAAAAATTCAACGCCCTTTACTCAATGAAAGCATTAAATATGTATATAGCATATTGGCAGCAAATAGGCATAATACATCTCCATCAGTTCGGAGCCTTCTATTTCAAATTTCCAACACAGTTATGTTCCTAGCTTTTAGGTTGGGAATGTTATTTCTTTCTTTTAACCCATACAGGTTTCTCAACCCCACCTCCCATTCATCCCAACGTAATGCCGCTCCACTTATTTAGTGGGAAGACTGAATGATAAACTAGGAAAAGCATTAAAAAGAAAAAGATTAAAATTTCAGAAAAGATAAAAATGTAAGTACAGATGAATTAAACATGGTTCTATCACATCCCAGTGGCAGCAACCATACAGAAGTCAACTGCACCCAAAGGTGATCTAATGGAGAGAAACAACGGGCTAACTCCAGCAAAGCTAAAATTTTTCAAGTGCATTACATTTCAATCAAAATCTGATATATAAAATAGCCAAAGATGAAAATCTGTTCCATCTATTGGATTAATTTAATTGGAAGCGTCATCCAGCGAAATCAAGATCTCACTGCTTAGATCTCATGTTGGCCTGCCAGTCACAGGAATGGGGGCAATATTATCCATCTTCGAGGATACTTGGGTCTCCCATCCTTACCATCAAATAGCTGCATAGAAGAGGTGCCAAATGAATATCAAACAATGAGAAGGATATACCAAATATCATGGCATGCCCACAACGAGAATATTCTGTTAATTCTGTGGACATTCACAACTATCAGAAGATAGCAATATGCTAAGAGCAAGAATTAAATTCAAACAAAAGTCATGATGAATTTTAGGAACAATGGTTGAACAGTTTCATGCTGCAATTAGTTTATAGATTTATTACGAGCAATAGGGCAACTAGCAATGACTCTACAAGCGCCAGATAAATCAGCAAGCAAAATTATCTGACTCGGTGCATCAAGGAAGTGAGTACTTACAGGAAATACCAAAGCAAATATTGCACAATCTTCATTCTAGAGAGGCATGTAATGCAAAAGGAAATATTCCTACTCCATAACAGTTATAACCAAAACTTTGAGGAAGAAGATATTCACCAATCTAAGATGCGAGTGACGCACCTTTGGAAATGCATTCAAGAAATTCAGAAGTTAAAAACAATTTTAACTGAGGCCTATCTGTGCATATATGATTAAACTTTGTAACTGTGTACCCATCTGACATATATGTTTGAACATAAAGGATAGTAAGTCTATCCCCTTTGAACATCTATATATTGTGGCTTAAGCAAGAAGGAAAGAAGACTACCTTCCTCAAACGTCTGTGCTTTGCAAGTGCCCAGTTAGTCATTATGGCAGCAGCAACAACCATGAAAACATAGCCAGCTACAGTCTGTGTTCCAATATTGAATCCTAGCCACTGATAAATTTCTGTGGTGTAATTTGCACATGTAACAATATTGAACAGAAAACCACGTGGGATTTGGTATCCTCCACTTCCATCAGGGGTCCGAAGCTTTCTCAACAAGATGTGGCAATAGAAGTTTGCTAGTTGACAAACCAACCCAAACCCAAACCCAATCTTCATTTGGAGATCACTAACAGGTGTGTATAGTGGGTGATTGACATAATAAGCTATGTAGGAGCCAAAGCTCCAGTAATAGGCACAATTTCGAAAGACATTCAAAAGTGGTGAAGTGGCATGGCTGAAACGGTGCACAAAGAATGTTTCCATGATACGTTTGAAGTAGTGGAAACACCAGTAGTACAAGGCATATGTCTGGACTGGGTGGATGACACGCTTCCCTTTGTAGCCAAAAAATTGATACACATTGAAGAAGTAGAAAAGAGGATAAATAATAAGAGGACCCAAATATTCCCAGAAGAAAAGTGTGCTGTAGGCAACCTGTGGACCTAGGTCCTTGAATACCAGAGTTAACTCATTTGTGCTCCCACCACTGTACTCTTTGAGACTCTTCTTATAGTGAAGGACGGTGGGCTTCTCCTTGGATCCAGGTGGGAGAGGGAGGGTAAGTCTCTGTCTAGAAGGATAGTATCTCTTGGCTGTTTACAAAGATAAGCTTAGAAGAATATTTCATATGCATTGAGAAAAAATTACCAGGAAAAGAATGAGAAAACAAGCAATAAGGGAGCAAAGCACAACTAAGAACAAAACCACTAAATACAATCACTGAACTTCAATTGACCCCAATATGTAATATTATGTTCTCTGGCACTAAGAACATTATCATTAAATAACCAGTAATCACGATGTGAATTTGAATCTCGAAGCCTTCAATGTCAATCTTGAGTTTGGAAAAGTAAAAAAAAAAAAAAAAAAGAGTTTATAACCGGAAAAAAAAAAAAAAACTAGAACATAAATGATAATAATAAAAAGGAGAAAACTTTATCCCACCATCTTAGATGCCTTAATGGAATCTTATTCAATAACAGCAACAATCATAAGAATAAAAATAAAATTGCATGAACACCATAATTATTACGCTAGAAAGACCAAGAGAAGGAATAAACAATAATAACATACAAATGCAGATAAGATGTCATGTAATAAACCACGCCAAACGTCAAGAATTTCTACTTCCACCAATTAAAAAAAAAAAGAAAGAAAAGAAAACAAACTTCCGGCAAGAAGCAGACTTATACACAGCATTTCTTTGCCACGATTAAACCTCAATCATATAATCGAAATCGAATTCACTGCAAATCAGAACCTCGTAAAACTCGAACCCATCATATAATGGAAATGTTGGAAGCATCTTAATCACTTACTTTGCTTATAAATTGCCTCCTGCAGATCAGTTACAGTAGCCTGCAAAAACAAAACAAACCCTTCAATTTCTCTCAATTTCTTGCAAAACAAAAAGATGACACATATTTAGCTAAATTGAGAGAATAATGGAAGAAAAAGAATGTACATAACATACAGAATCACTGAGGTCAAGGCCGCCCCTAACGAGTTCTCTGCCGCT
Source organism: Mitragyna speciosa (assembly GCA_024721245.1). Taxonomy (NCBI): domain Eukaryota; kingdom Viridiplantae; phylum Streptophyta; class Magnoliopsida; order Gentianales; family Rubiaceae; genus Mitragyna; species Mitragyna speciosa. The sequence continues at coordinate 4,277,256 of CM045552.1, forward strand.
ACGTGTAACCACCGTCACCTTCATCCTTAGGGAAGACAAGATAGAGAGAGAGTACAGAATATGGAGTGGGAAGATCTGAGGATTTGTGCCTTGTGGGATTGGGTTATGATTATGTTAAGGAAGATGAAAAGTAGTGATGTTTATGGGTGCGGTGAGGGCAGTTGAGTTCGGTCCAATCTCCAATGGGTGTGATTTGAAGGTGTCACAAGTAATTAATGGCGTGTGGTTGGGGTAGATGAGCAGACCATTTGCACCGATGAACAACCGTCTCACGCCTTGTAACCTTATTCATCCATCGCAAGATTATGATTAGTAGCTGAAGTACATATATAAGCCCTGGCCCCATTTCAAGGGTCCCTTACCTGATTTGACTTTTTCGTAAAAGGACCATCCCATGCATGGACCCAATTCTTCAACTTAATTTGGCACATCGTCTATAACCTTTTTTAATGTCGTTCTCATTTTATCACTCTTGATTTTGTCCAGCAAAAAATGAAAAGCAGAAAAACTTAGGTAAATTAACCAACCCAACTTGGTTGGTTGGACACCACAAAGACTTTAAAGTCCATGTGAGGTGGGAAGTCAAGGGTACAAACCTTATCTCTCATAAAAAATCCAAATAGGTGCATTGTTTAATTCAATGGTTTTCAGTCTTCATCGGTTCAGTTGGGCCCCTTCCCCTACAGTCTAAATTAGAAATATGATAGTATACTATTTGACTATTGACAAAAAAAGAAAAACTTAGGTAATAGTCGGTTCAGTTTCTAATTTAAAGACCATATTAGAATAAAGTGGGATCAGCTAAATTTGACGCAGGTTACCAAGACTCAGCAGAAAATACTGCTTAGTAGCGTGCACTGCGCAGCATGACTGCCGGATCATTTGAAAATTAGATGTCCTGCTATGAGCTTTGCTTAACAAAGTATTTCCCAAACGACATGGTAGACAAATTCTCAATCTTGCAATTAGATGCATGATTTACTTGTGATAAGTGTCATTCAATGCATGATGTACTCTAACTGGTCATAAAATTTAACTTCATGTGCTTGATTTTGTTTTTAGAACGTACAACTAGTAATGATTTTGAAATTTAATAGGAAGTAACTTGTTAACAGTATTACGCTTTGGTGAAATGAGGATGGACAAAACGAACAATTTTAGAAATGAGCTCGGACTTCTTGAAAGATTGCTACGATGAACAAATCTGGATATGTGAGGAAAGAGAACAAATTTGAGCTAAACTTCAAGAGAAGAGAAGATCCAATAACTCATGCAATTAATACATCCGAGATTCACATGTATAAATTTATCGAGCACCCTCAATGGCAACTCCTCAATCATACTTCAACATGTAACCGAAACGGAAGATTGTCATTGCTTTTCTCTAGGTCCCAGTTGAGACCCATCAATACTTATTCCCATTGGAGGCAAAGTCTGCAGTTTCACCACCAACTACATTACAACTCCGAGCCAACACAACAAAATATAGGAAACACCAAGAGGAAAGTCCCGTATGGTTCACTTGGACATTTTATCGAACATTTGGACGAGCTTAACATGGCACTTTAATTTAGGTGCATTAACGGGTTTAGAGGAGGGCGTACCAGGTCAGGTTTGAAGATGTTATGGACAATGGAGGCGCCGGAGAGGAGTGAAGCTATGACGACTGCGCACGACCAAGCTAACGACGGCGTTCCAGTTGGCCGTTTCCCCACTCCAAATTTCTTATTCATTTTCTCCTTCCGATAGGCAAACACGACTCCTTATAAAAGGCCAATAACCAAAAAAAAAAAAAAAGAAGAAAAGGCTAATAGCGTTAAAAAACAGCTGGGCTACTGATATTTTAGGCCCAACTATAGTCAACCAAGCCTATGCAAGAGTGTGGACCTGTGTGTTGCCAGCCCGTAGTCAAGCTTGACCTATTAGGCGAGCCCAATCCAAAGTAACGTACGATTCCGTCCAATTCTGCAGTCTCCACTTTGTTTGTTTTTTATCCCTTGTTTTTTAAAAATATATTTAGGAAACAAATAGAAGGTCGAATAGTTAAAACTCTTTGACTTCACCTCAAAGATTGAAGGTTCGAATTTCACCAATATTAATATCCCTTCTCCATTGTGATAGTGTATGTTTGATCAAAATTTTAAATACATTTTCTAATCAATTTTTTATTTCATATACACGTCTACTAAAAAAATTTCTAAAACTTTCTAAAACTAGTCATTGAAAAAATATCTCAAAAAGGGACCATCTAAACGCAGTAAAACTACTTGTATTTGAGTTTTTAACATGACATTTTACTTCAATGGACCGATCAGCTTTTCTTTTATTCTTTTAGTATTTTTTTTAATTTTCTTTATATTAGAGTGTACTCAACAGAGATCTGATCTCTCATCTATGATGCGCTAATAGAATTAAGCTTCCTTAAAGATAAGTAGCACCTAATTTTGGTCTTCTCAGTTGCGAAATTGACATTAAAGCAAGGCTGAAACTCAAATTTCGTCCTCCATTTAAGTCCTGCCTTTTCTTTAATTCTATTTTTCTAAACTTCTAACAGCTAATACAGAGCTTCGGAATTGCATAAATTTTAAAAAATTGCTTTAAAAATTCATGTAACTGGACCAAAATATTAATCAAATTGACTAAAATGAAATTCCAATAAACAGAACCATTTATAACTTTTCATACATTTGATTTGCAACGATAAAAGAAACAAGAGATTCGGTAGGAAGTGAAAACGCAGTCAAAAAAAAAAAAAAGAAACCCTCACGTGACACGACACGAGGAACGAAAGGAAGTTCCATTGATTTGAACTCCAGTATGATTAAGCCCTCTTAGGAAGAGAGAAAGACGAGAAAATAGATGATGTTGCAGTAAACACAAATCCTAGTAGACAAAGGCTGGTGGCTGCATGTGCCGTGCTTATAAATTTATCGACACCAGAATCACTTTTGACTAGAAGGTCCTTCAAATCTTGGGTCGTAGCAAAACTTGCAGCGGCACCGGTCGCAAGTACATATGATATAACCTGCAATATAATTTATCAAGTTATAATGTATTAATATATATATTTTTAAAAATTATCTGAGGTTACATATTGATTTAAGCTTGACAATATATATACTGGCCATAACAAATTGATAACCGTAGAGGCACACAAATATATACATGAAAAAAATATGTATTATCAAATCAGATTAAGCACAAAAATATATTGTAGAGATTTTATAATATATTCCGCACAAACGACAAGGATACGTGTACCAAAACCATTACTATTAAAATCAACATTTAAAAAGTAGCAAAGTTAATTTAAAATTTTTATGCAAAATCAATTATATAAGTTGTCCGCTCAGCTTCTTGGTATCTATCCGTTTAGACCCTTTTTCTAACTATTCATACAAGTAGTATATCTAAGACCAGGTCAAACAGAAGGTTTGAGCTTTCATATATACTAGTGATGCTGGCATAGTCGATCTGTGTACTTGAAAAATGTTATTTTTATATAACTTAAAAGTTAAATTAAATTAGCTATAGTATTTGATAATAAAATTAAAATTATTATACATATTCTTTTTTGTGAAAAATACTTCTCAAAAATAAATTTATATTTTTATTAATTAGATAGTTAGTTAGTTAGTTAATAATTTTATTATTTTTTAAAGTTATTTCTACAAGTTATAGTCTAAAAAGAGAAGCTTTTTAAAAAAAAATAAAAATAAAAAACCGAGAGGGAAAGACCATCAAACTAAACACCTCTCTCCTTCTATTGTACATATATGCGTGTGTGTCTAAGTATATCTCAAGTACTTCACGGATGATATACTTGCCAAAAGCCGTAAGTGTACAAAAATGCCGTCAAAATATATGCCTTAGCTGAAATTCTGAGGCCATATGTGACAAAATCAATTTTTTTTGTACTTACTTAAAGCTTGCAAATGGAAACATGGAATGGAAGGGAAGAGAGCACCGTACCTTGTCACCATAGAAATCGAACTGAAGCATGCCCTCACCGCCAATGCGATTTCCAGTGCTTACCAGGAATACATTCAATGCAGTTTGCAAAAGGGTATATAGGAGTCCAATGACTGTAGCAGCAAGCAGATACCTGCAATATTACTTGGGAATAAGTTTCATGAAGCTGAAATTCTTTACATGGCCAAAAATATTTTCCGTCACAATAAATATGCAAATAATGAGCAAAAATTTGCAAGAAAAACGTTATAAATTGTGAGTATATCTATTCAAATTATATATATATCTTAATGCAATGATTAAAGGTAGAAATAATAATGTTACCTGTAGGCGTAGAAATCGTTAAACTTGACTTTGATATCACCATAATCCGAGCTCTGAGTGTATGTGTTGGTTACAAGGACAATAACTGATATGAGGAGGCAAACGAAGGTTAAAATCCTCACTAAAAGGCTCACTATTGGAGAAACAGCAGTGGAAGGTGGGGGAGCCATATTTGATCAATCGTCCTCTCTAGTTTTGTTTCTTGTTCTGATTCTGATATATAATTTGCTCAAATTTATTGAGCAAATGGAAGAATTAATATATAGTGTTTATTAACTTTAGCACAAGCAATCGGATTTGCATTCCTCTCTTCTATTAGTCTTTCTCTTTATAGAAAAATTTTCATGGTTTCATGGCTGTGAAAGGGTTGACTTTGGCCAAGTCACCTACTAAGTCAATGACAACGTCGTTTTTCTTTTTGCTCAAATTGCAAATTGTCTTCTTCTTTTTTCGGCTTCCCATATGCATCGTTTACTTTGATGGAAGGAAGGCTGTGGCCTACTGCTAAGATCTTTGCTGGAAATTATCACGTTGACCGAAAATAACGCGTGAAGTCAACCAAGCAAATTAATTCTAGTGCCAAAAGACACATATTTTGTGTTTGTAAATTTTTTAATTTTTATTAAAATATAAATTAAATTCATAAAAAAATAATGTTGTTTTTCAATTCTCAATAGTAGGGGAATTTTGATCTGATCATTTTTGGCTACCTACGCAAGGCTTTTATATTGCAACTAACAACGGATCAAAAGGGTTCGTAATCTGCGTCAGGTGAAATTATATGTACTAATTCTTGGACTTGATCAATTGCAATATATGCAGGTAACGGAAAATTTTGCCAAAATTCGATGGGCATGGTAGTAGTTAGCCAAGTCAAATTGCTTGATTACAAGTTAACAAGTTGCTTGCGCGAAAGTATGACTTAAAAATTTCATCATTAGGTTTTACAACTTAAGTTGTCGCAGTTTTTCCACTTTGAATTCTCAGTGCTACTTTTTTAATGTCAAATTCAGTGCTAGTAATATAAAAAAAGTTGCTTTACATTCACACTGTAATAATTATTTAAAAAGAGTAAACGTAATGTGTCAACTCTTAATCATTGGCACCAAATTTGGTACCGAGAATCCGAACTGCAGTTTTTTAACACTTATACTCTGTTAAAAATTATAAACTATGGGAATGATGCATTTGTACAAAAATAACGAAAATTTGTTAATTTTCTTTTAAAATTTATTATATTTTTATAATTAATTTTTTTAAAAAAATTATAATCATTTTTAATAATTTTACGTTACCATAGCAAACTTCGCCGCTGCTCCGCTTAAACTTGTAGTGGGCTAAAGTAAGTCCTCTAGATTCCGCCGTTTCGGCCGAAATTTTCAACGTATTGTGTTAACTACAGCCTATGGGGACCTAACTTATTTTTGAAGTTTTGATTCGTACAGTCTAATCTTTTTGATCATGGGTTGTCTTACATCCCAGTCGTGCAGACATTGTGGATTAATCTACCCGGTTTCTGGTATACAACAAGAAATTCGAATAGAAGACTTTATATTTCTTCGCTAAACTAATAAAATAATATAAAGTCTAATATAATCTAATCACTCGACAAATAAGCTACGCGGTTGTGCTTAAGCCTTGATAAATTAAGTAATCTAGGGTATAATCTAACTTAATCACTCGAAAAATAAGCTACGCGGTCGAGCTCAGGCTGTGGTTGCCAGTTACCACTTGCAATTACTTGAAGATCGTGATGACCAATACGCGGTCGTATCAGTTATTCAACGATGACAGTTGATGTTTTGCCCATTTCAACGACTTGAGGTCTTCTATTATACAATTTGGTGTTATACTCATATTACACCAGTTAGGTGATTGACAACTATATATTCACTTGTTAATCAGTTAGGTGATATAATATAAGTATAACATTAAATTGTGTAACAGAAGACCCTAATCCCATTTCAACCCTTCATTTTATTTAGCAGAGACTTTGGCTTTATGTCAGATGCCGTTTCTTGTATTTGTTATTTGTGTTTTGACAAATAATTATGTTTATTCTTATAGTTTCAATGATTGATAGTCTTGAACTTGTATTATTGGGTCAGACTTTTTTTTTTTTTTTTGGGGCAAACTATATAGAAATTGGGATTACAGAAGGAAACACAATTTATTCAAAAATAGATATCTAACTAATGGAAACTGAGTGACAAATTTCTCAACCAAGCAATTAAGCTCTTTTTAAAAAAAAAAAATTATTTCTGGGGAAGCACCAAGCAATTAAACTCGAACATCGAGTTGCAATTTATCTTCATTAAGTTCGTTAAACATATTTGCTCAGATTACCTAAAGTGCCAATTTCAACTGGTTTCCTTCTTGTCCGACTATAAAGACCAGCCGAAAAAAAAAATCAATGACATAAAAAAAGGGGAATTAAATAAATCCTTCTTCAGGAAAAAAAAAATGTAGGAACATAAGAGCTTATCCCAAATGGGAAAAAGAAAAGATGAAGAAGAAAGAGAAAAAAAAAAGTAATCGGAATTCGAAATGGCCGGTATGGCTTATTCAAAGACACGGTTTATGAGTTCATTTACACTCTAAATTGTACACATTGAACTACATCACCCGATATATATACTACTTTATCACTTAGGTGAAAAACAAACAACATGTTAATAAAATATATATCCTTTTTTAATTTAATAAAAATATAGCTCAATTTTACATTTTATTCGGATATACCATCCAACATGTGGTCTAAGTATTTTTCTTCACTTTCATCACTCATAGATTTTGTCTGCCAGTACAGTAAATATAATTTTTTTATCAAAAAAAAAAAAGCACAGTATCCGATAATTCATCTAATGTCTTTCCCGACTTTAGTTGAGACATCATTGTTTATATTTTTCCGATGGAAAGGACTTTGCCTTTTGAACACAGGTTGTAGAATATCCAATATCATCTCTCTCTCAGTCTCATCTCAGTCTCACGCTTTTAGAAAAGCTATAGCTGGGCAGGTTCTAAAGACTGGTCAAAATTTCTATCTCCTGTCACATAAGAATTTAAGAGGATCAGAGGACATGGCGATGTTTGTTTGACAGCATTAGAAGAAGATAAAAAGAACTTTAAAACACTAGCGCAACGAATGCCATTAATGGTCATGAAATATTAGTGCGGGATAAAGTAACCTTCCATTTTGTTTTGTTGTTATATGTGGTAGCTGCTGTATAGAAGACGAAAGACCACGCAATTCAATCAATCACGCAACATTAATTATGGGACTTTACTCCTTGCTATAAACAACTATTCAAAAGCCAAGAATGTCGTCCTGTCGTTGATGCATGATGGACTATTCTTTTGTGGAATACGTAACAAAAATAATGATTAGGTGCTTTCAAAGTTCAATGATTAGGCTGACTGACCATAATATGGGAGTTCTCAACTTTCATTTCTCGTTAAATCATAAAGGAGAGTCCTCAATTTTATTGTGGGCTTTGATAAATGAAATTTCAATCCTCATTTTTTACGGGTTTAAGTAATTTCAATCACCTTTACAATTTGTTTTCAATGTGCTGTAGCTAACAGAACTTAACATGAAATGAATTTGATGGTTCTCTATAATTAAATATACAAAAATTCATTTTTCAAAATTTTCACTAGGCCCTTGCTCCATCAGCTCTCAATCCGGCCTCTCTTAAGAATCACGGACACGGTTGGAAGAAACCCGATGAGGGCTAATTAATATATGCTTTATATATGTACATTTAATTCTAAATGCACAAATATTACGTGAAAAAAAAAATTAATGTAATACATCAGCAAGTACATAATGATTATTTTACGTGTTTGTTAGTATGTGCACCGAAGATTAGGAGTGGTACTCACAAAGAAAGCAAAAACACAAAATTCTGATATAGATGCACTTCAGCTAGCTGTGCAGGCTGAGCCTTCTGATCTTGAACAGGGGGCGTGAGAATTGAGAAGAGCATTACATACAAGCTGGAATCTAAAGAAGGTGGGGAGGATGGTGGGGTATTGGCATAATATTAGAATTTTAAAGCAGCATCTAGCAAGGGCATCTCAAAAGATCATCCGCCATTCCATGTGGAAATCAACGTTAATACATAGATGAACAGACGTAAACAAGAGCATTTTGAGTCTGGTGAGAGTTCATCATCTTCTTCCATTCTTCCCTTTTCAAGTTTTGCTTTTCTCTTTCTCCGAGGAAACCTAATAACCTGATTACATAAACAATTAGCGAATTAAATGTAACAGTACAATACGGTAACCGACCAAAAAATATAAAGAACCTCACATCACTGTTGGAGTACTTACATCTCACACGCGGATGCCCACAGTCGCTTTATTGACGGGTGATTTTATGGGTTGAATTGCTTTTATCCTCATGTCTAGCTATAACAAATCTCGGGCATTGCAAAAGCCAATCCCAACCAGATTCCATAGGCTGTCAGAACCAGCCAGCCCCCTTTTGACCAAAGTATTAAATGCATTTAATAAACAATTAGAATCAATAATTTATCCATGTGATAGGAAACAAATTATAATATTTAATGATATATAATTAGTTTTAATACCCGAGCATAGTGCACCTAATCTTACTCTTTCGTCACCATACTGTTTTATTAACTCTTTTTTCCCATATAGTTCTCACATTTCATAGTTTAGAAGGCAACCATTAATTTTAGCACATGATGCTACTATTATGAGAAATGCCATTGCAAAGCATATTTAGTTAAAAAGAAATAATAAATTTACATAAAAATTTAATAAAGTTTTATTAAATTTATTATTTTATCATGAAAATTTATCATTATTATTTATAGTTATGGTAATATTGAGTCACACTATCATTAGTCTATCACGTATATGTTGTTGCTCCATTAGTCTACTTTATATGAAAATTAAAGCATTACGAAATACAGGGGGATCATAACGAATAATTAATTCAAGAAACACAAATCAAAAGAAAATTAAAATGTTTATAGTAAATTATTTTAAAACATGCTTTTTGTTCCAACATGGCAATTTAAACTCTTGAAAAAAGTTGTTTCAGTTTGAATCGTCTGGGCTAAACAACTAGACTTTGAAGTTGTTTTATACCTCAATTTCTCCAAGCACACAGCTAGACAATTCCTTGATTGTATCGGCATGGTTTTGAGTGTGTATTTGGCGTTTTCCTCTTCTTTTGTCTGCCCTCTACGGCTCTGCCAACCTATCTATCTCAGTCAGTCAGTCACTCCAGAAACAACAAATAAGTACGATTTATTTACTTCTCTATATGCCTCATTGGCTCATTATAATTGCAAAATCATTGCAACACAAACTCACACAAAGAACTCGCTTCTCCTTCATCTCTCCTCTTTTCTGTAGATTTCAAAGCATGGGCACGAACTTAAATAAATGTCTTCTGAGCAGATATCTTGGAAGGGCGAAAGATAACTACCTCAGTTTAAAGCACTTAAATACTTGAGACATAGATCTATCTTGAAATTTGGGATTACCATATTAGTGAGTAGAAACTTAAGACACTGTCAACAGTGACTGACTTTACCTTTTTGGCTTTATATTGATGAACTTAAGGCTGGCTGGCTGGCTGACGCATCATTCATGGCCTGAAAATTTCTTCTCAAATGAAATTGCTGCAGTAATCACTGAAGAAAGTCTCAGAGTTCCAGCATTGGAAAATTTGGAATTACTCACGTCTTCGATTGTTTGCCATAATGTGGGCAAAGGGAAAAAAATAGGGCTTCTGAGAAAGTTGCAGGCCATGGGAACTCTCACAGTCCATGTATAAATCTAGCTAGCTAGTTCTATAGCTACTCTTTCCAGCCAAACATCCAGGGCTCCAACGAACAAGAACACAATTAAAAACTACATCAGAAATTAAGTGATAAGATGATTTAGCTTTTCACAACAAGAAGTACATGACTTCATGTTAAACTAAAGAAGGGTTTCATATGTCATTAAGGGGCTTGACTTGTCATATTTTTGCTCATGATCTTGTCCAAGCACCGACTTGACCAAGCTGTTCGTTCGTACTTCTACTGGTCGGTAACATTTATAAAGTTAAAGAAAGCATGTCAGATAAAATACACCACTATTGTATTCAGAAATCTTGTTTAATCACAACTCATTAGCCCGCAGTTCAATTAGATAGACCTCGGATATTCTCAATGGCCTTCAAAATTCATGGATACAACAACATTCTTCCCTTCTTACTCTAAATTGTAAACATTTGAATGTGGTAATACTATTCTAATTATGATCTTCAAAATGGAGATTTTCACCAGTAGAGTAGCGAATACCAAACCAAGCTATAGCTGTCGAGTGTAGAAACGAAAACGAAATTTTCATACAAGTAATTCAAGAAAATTTACTTATAAATACAGTGCAATGGCCGATCAATTAAATATGTTGAACAATCTTGATCTTCATGTCAGGTAGCATTAACACATGGACCCCTAAGCTCTAATTTTGTAAGCATACCCACAAGCACAAAATGAACAAAAAAATAGAACTAGAGGCCGACCATTTCTGCCTATAAGTTCTTCATCAGCTGATTTTCAAAACAGATGTTGATCGAGTGATGGTATCATGGTACCAATTGAACTTCTAGGCATCCTCATCACATTGGAGATCATGAACTTGCAACTTAAGGTGTTAGGTTCATAATTTTGTCTGTTTAAGTAGATAATATGTAGCATTTGAAGAAAAGGGAAACATTGATTATCACATGAGATGGCTAGCAGCAGAAGTAGAACTAGAAAAATCTGTCCCTGCGTTGCCATTCCAATATTGGTCATTACCAGGAATACTTAAGAAATTTCGTGACAAATTTGGTCCTTGTCGATTAGCTTCCAGCTTTACTGATGCCCCAGCTTCCAATATTTTAGACGCAAGCTGATCCGTTGCCCCTCCACCATAAACTAGCGGCTGATCAATAGTTTCACCTTCAAATTGATAAACTCCAGTAGGTAACTGTTCCAAGCCAGTCAAGAAAGGAAATTGCTGCACTTGTTGTAGTCTCCACTGATCCGCAAACCGAGCTGATATATCAAGATGTCCAGCACCACCCATGGTAGCACTAGGGCTACCAATTTGGAATTCAATTTCACTTCCACAAGCCCTGGTTCCCACTGGAGGTTGAATTCCACTAAAATTCAAGCCAATATCCGCATTCCCAAAATCAGTGAGATTATGCAACGGAGCAAAGAAGGATAGCTGAGATGGAGGAGGCAAATGACTTCTCATATCAGCGGAGTAGCTATTATTAGAAGAAAGTCCACTAGTTGAAGTTGAACTACTTAGATTTTCGCTCGTAACTGGGGACTTTGACCTGCTTCCTTTGCTTCTTTTGTTCCTCCTACATCCTCCTCCTACTGGAACATTTCTTAGGGCACCTCCTCTAGTCCAGTATCGTCGACAGGTCTTGCAGAAATGACGGGGCTGAGTTAGGCTGTAATTGTTGAAGTAGCAAAATTTTGTATTGGTTGATTCACAACGCGGACACTTGAGTGCTGCCTCAGGCTGGGGTAGCTTTGCTAGCCTGGCTCGTTCAGCCATCGAGCCAGGTCTAACTGAGGCTGGGCTACCAGCTCCAACTGGAGGTGGGGGAGGCATTAGTGGTGGAAGTTGATGATTCTCTCCAACACCTCCTTGCTGATGATTTGGTTGCTGCAAGAAAGTGAAGCAAGATATGAAATATTATCTGGAATATTCAAAAAATAAATCAATGAAAGAGATTATAAAGGAAGATGGCTAGGAATATAGATGTATCTTTTTATTTTGGTATTATTCTAAGGTGAAGAAGCTTTGGAAACAGGAGGAGAAATTAATCCTTATTTACATACCTGTGGCCAATTGGGTGGATCTAGATAAACTGGAACAGATGAGAATACCATGGTGCTTGACCTTTCTCTCTTTTGTAAAGGTTGATGGGTTTTATGGTAGAGAATCACATCAACAATAGAGTTGCAGAGAAAGATAGTATAGAACAAAAGAGGAGGAGATTTCTAAAGTTAAAGGAGAGGTGCTTATTTATTATGTTCTTCTTGGTCCATTCCCCCTCTCTCTCCCTCTCTATTTGTCTCTCTTTTATGTAATATTTTCTTTATGGTTTGAAGACATTCTACCATATCTTAGTTTATAAGTTTCAATTTTATGTTTATGTAATTAAAAAACTCGTCGTGAAAGAGAAAGATTGATGTCCATGCATGGACATAGATAGATGAAAATAGTGAATGGAACCCTAACTAATACTCCACAATATTATCATTGTGCATATACGCATGATTTTTCTTGACTGAAAAGATTAATTTGTGCATGTTTTGAGTGTGTATTGGATAATAGTTAATAAACTTGAGGAAAAGAAAGTCCTGGTTGGGGTCTGTGACGGAAATGTCACCATCGAACGTACTTCCCGGCCTGTCCCCGGCGAAATTGTATTAATTTACGGGCCTAGTGCACAGGCAAATATCATATAAATTATCAAATGAAAAGCCATGCATGCTCATCTTTTTAGGTAGAAAACTGCAGTAGTATGAATATTTTCTTTATCTAACGCCTTAATCTAATGTTTAAAATTATTACAATAACTCATATCCATTTCCCAATTTGTGAACCTTGTTATTTAAAAAAAAAAAAAAAGTCACACAATATCATTACATTACTTTCTTATATCAACATGATTACTATATTTATATAACATTTTTTTAAATCACATTATCTACAAGTAGAATAGTGAACCAATTCATGTAATTAGAATCTCCCCGTTATTTACTATGGTGATTATATATTTAGTTGATCATGACGCACATGCATCCCATTGTGCTTTGCCACGAGTTCATTTTGAGTAATTTCAGTCTTCTTAAACCCTACTTGTCAAAAGTGATTGGCGCTTCATATTTTACATATTCCCTTTTACTCATTTATTTTTCTGTGTAATAAACTCCATATCATAATCTTTTCTAAATTTAGCAGTGGGATCTTTCTACTTTCAGCAAATGTAGGAATAACGATGACCAACTTCCAAGAACTAACAAAAAGTCTTCCTCAAATTAACTGCAAACTTGTAGTGTTAGTACAAAAAAAAAATGGTAATTGTTAATGCAAAATTCTATTCTCCATAAAGAAAATAATAAAAAAATAAAAAGAACCGAATGCAGGATCATAAGTAGTAATACTGCATTGACCTAAAAAGAATCAGAGGCAGAAGAACCTGGGCGCTGACGGGAGAGGTGGAAGGTTGATAGTGGTCGTCTTAAGATGCTCGTGGTCGGGAGACTTATGCTTTACCCAGATGCCACGTCATTTCCCCTGGGCCCTGCTGCAAGTCCTTCTTTTCTGCGCGTTGCCCTACCCAAGAATCTACACACAGTTATGGGTCGGAGTTGTCATTAACATCTCTCCCTCTTTAGGTGTGAAAATGAAGTCTCACCATCCATAATCTAACTGTCTCCATCACTGAGGCTAAGAAATTATTTTTCTCTTCAGGTAGTTGCAAGGATTTTGAAGAGGAACTCTTGTCCCTAGATGACCAAGGCGTTTCTTGAGTTTATTTTGGTAATATGGGTGAATTAGTGCAGGTATCACGATAATAAACATTGCAGTCACTTCACATCATTTGGATAAATTCATGATGCATGCATACATATATATACATACGCGTGTATGTG